>CM070602.1:25524177-26124177 GCA_036346395.1 Hsuehochloa calcarea
GGGTGTGAAGCACTGGATACGCTCTCGGCTTTGTAATCTTAGTGCTTGCAATCCTCCTAACCCTAAAAACAATTAATTTACACAGGAAAAAAAATCACCAACACAAAATGTGATCAATACAATAACAAGGTCCCTCTAAAAAATGATGTAATAATATCTATACGTTCAAGTGCTACAATTATATAATAAAACACTATTCTATCTTAAAAAATATAAGAAAATCTACACTATTTCTAAGATATATTACGGCCTTTTGAATTTAAATAAATGAATAAATAAATAGTTCTTAAAATTGTTAGCCCGTGCACGGGTTGATGCCTAGTACTTCACTAATGGACATCAAGCACCTGCATATATATGTAGAATATCTCATCCAGTGCCCTTTCCCAGGAACTTATTCAGTGCTGCCTGTCAGCGATCCTGGACAAGATCAGTCGACCGTGTTACCAACTGAATCTTTTCTGGAATCTTCAGTGATTAAATAAACCAAGAAGCGTTTTACTTTAATTTACCTATACACGTTTGTGGTTGTAATAGACCACGTTGGACCTGTTTGGATAGTGGGCACTTGGATCCAACTCCTTATTATTTAGTTCAAATTTAAAATAAATCCCAAAGCAATCCCGGTATTCCCAACACACCCCTTTTGCTGCTGAGATTACTAGCTAGTAGTTACACGCCATCGTCCTTCCATGCTTGTTGTACTTTCGCACATATTGTGAGATCAGATCATGCAAGATAACTTTAAGGGGTGTGAGTCCAGTACTAAGCAAAGAAAACGGAAAGAAGCTCTCGATATAATCTGCTCTAGAGAAGAAGTCACACCAGGCAGTACAAAATATCTTAAAAAATACTGAAACTATTGTAATGTAAAACATCTCAACCTCCAATAAAATATTTGAGAAATGAAACAAAATATTATTATAGTCCATACTGGAATGATAAACCAAACCACATTAATTGTGATAGCAACTGAAAATATAACTGAGGTAAATCGATAGAGAAGAAAATAAGTAAAAGATTCTAATGTTGTTGCCCACTTGCCCTGCTAGCAGATATTAAGACAACACATAAAATTGTTTCACTTTTCTGGATTTTGATTGCGTTCAGCTTTGCCTCTTGCTCTAGTCCGATAAGACGGAACTTGTTTGTTCTGATCCATTACCATTGCTGTAGGTACATACCATGTCGATCAGTCCGCGAAGTACCAGCAGATTGCGCGCTGCAGATAGAGCTCCGTGCCCCCAGCCTGAACGCACGGCGTTGAGATTCTGGTCGCCATGTCGAACACCATAGCCTGGTCTCTTTCCCACCCACCGATCCAGTACACGCAGTTGGCCCTCACCCCGGGCACAGCCCCAGCGCGCACAGCCACCGCGTTGTTCTTGCCGACGAACACCGAGTAGCCTCTCAGATCCCTCACCTCGCTCCAGCACGGAGTGCTTCCAGGATCGTACCTCAGAACGAAGATCTCGTTCTGCAGCACGCGACACTGGCTGCCATCCGGCAGCGGCGCCGAGGTCCTGGTGCAAATGGAAATTCTCCAGACTTGGTACAAGTTACCCTCCCAGAACACCAGGTTCTTGGCATTTGTGTACCTATTCAAGGCAGAGAACCGTGGTGCAAGCGCAAAGGCAGATTCAGGGTCCAGCGGGAAGTTGTCCCCCGACAGCAGCAAGTTCTCCACCCTCGCGGTTCCGTGGTCGCGGCCATCGGGGAGGCGGATGATCCCCACGTTTCCCGACTCATCAATGCAGTAGATCTTGCCATCCTCATGGTACAGCACATCGGTGAGAGTGTTTCTGACCATTTCATCGGGGAGTATCACCTCCTTCCACCACCTGGTTCCGGACTTGGCGTAGGCGAGCGTGTTGTACCGGCAGCAAATGGCCACTGCGGTGAAGTCGGCGTCCCTGGGGTTCGGCGCGAACACCATCTTTCTCACCCGCTCTTGCTCGTCTCTCCACGATGGCAGCTGGATCTTCTTGCCTGACATGAGGTTCAAGAGGACGAGCCTCCATTTCCGCTCGAGCCAGAAGTGCAAGATCTCCTCGACGGCGAGCCAGCCGTTGCTCGCACCCACGCATTTGCTGCCTCCGGCGAGGATCACGTCCAGAAGGATGCTGAGCTCGAGAGACCGTTGCCAAGGGATGGAGAAGGTGGCGGCGAACTGCGGCCCACCGCCGGCGTAGGAGGCGGTGTAGAGGAACATTGGGGACACCGGCCGTACGGTGGATCGCCAGGGGGAGCAGACGGCGCGGAGCGAGGGGAAGTCCGCGAGCGAGAGCTTGCCAGCGATGGGGACGCGCAAGAGGAGATCTGGATGGAGGTCGGCCCAGGGACGGAGGCCTTCCACGCCGACGGCGGTTCCGTCGTCATCGCTTGTTCGCTGCATCTTTCTCTCTTCGCCCCCGGTTCCCATCGAGAAATGGGGATAAATCCGGCCAGGGTTGGTCGGGCTGGAAGGCGTGATACATCATACATATGGTAGAGACTAGAGAGGGGATGCACCAGCTGGGTAAATTGGAACGTTGCAAAAGAAAGGAATGGAATTGATGTCGTCACTGTAGCCGCTGTCGTGCCAACCGTTTCAATTTCTTGCTGCTTTTGTCCAGATAATTCATTGGCTGATTACAACCGGTACAGGCTTTTATATATATAAACAAGCCCATTTTGAATGTAGTTCATAGACCACATGGATTTAAGTAATAATGTCCCTTTAAGGGATGAATATGAAATATAAGACGCGTGTAGATTAATGCTAATTTCTCTCTTTTGCCCCTTCTGTTTTCCATTCTCTTTGGAAAGCATCATATATCCATAACTATCCACACAAATCATTCTCACATATCTTTTGAAAGAACATAATTGAAGGGTACTGCAGTCATTGTTTTGATTCACTCAATGTTAAAAATTATTAATAATTTGTGCCAGTTAAAATATACCTTATAAAAGTAATGGATGACTATATATATATATAAAATCTTTGTATGCTTCGTATACTTTTTTTCTTCCCCATTCACCACTCATTCTACGTGGAGGGATAAGGGGACACTACACCATGACCCAGAATTGCCGTCAAACGACTGTCGGGAAAAATAGACATTTGTCAACCAATTATCTGTCAGTAGTAATATATGGAAGACTATATATCGGCAATAGTATATTCAGGTACAAATTTTACTTGACTCTATTGAAAATACAATTAATTTATTGTTAATTGATTTATCTTTAAATCTTTAGCATGAAAATTGTAGGTATGCTAGTAATTTTGACAATAGTAGGATATCATTCTAATGATGAAATTTAACGTCAATTCATTTATAGAATAAGCAATTTGATTTAGGAATCTGTATTGAACTAATATATACCAGATACACTGAGCTAATTTAAGTTGTTGGAATCCAGTTTAGAACAATGAATCGCTCAAGTCATCTTAACTTTGCCATATGCAAGGAACACTGTAATTGCAATCTAGAACTCGATTATCTAGGCAAATCGCAGTTCGCTCGCGAACCTATCCACGACGACCTAGCGGAGCTTCGATGACCTTCATGGGGCTGACCTATGTCTCTGACTTCAAGGCTACAGTCGTTTCACACCGAGTTCTGGCCTGAGATAAAGTCCTCAGCTCTTACCCGTGATTTCAACTCGGCTTTGAAGTTTGTTGTGCTTTCACCACCGCTCTCGATCCAACCCGTGCTGCCCACCCGCGTCCGAGCAGCGCTCCTACGGCCTCTCCGACCAGGCGCCTCCTCCAGCGCTCTCGAGAGCTCAAACGCACTCCCAGACTCGCCTCCAAAGCCTCCAGTGCCCACACATCCTCATCCCGAGCGCTCCTAGAACACCGCCCACTCCAGCCGGCCTTCCCAACCGTGACCTCACATGCTCTAAAGCACCTCGACAACGTTCTTTGATCTAAGCCTCTTCGATAAACGCTTGTACTATCATCCTCTACATTAATGCTGCACCCCACGGCGTCTACAATCCCGACAAGGACCCGAAACCCGCCGACTGCATCAGCACTCAACCTGGACCTCACTCCATCTGCCTTAAGACTCACCTGCGTCAGGCAACGCCCGCCCCGGACACACGCTCGGCCCACTACTCGAACGATGTAGTCAACAGATAACGCAAACCTAAACTCTCCACTGAGGTAGCGACTCTTCGTGCATCGGTCCGCGACTGCCAACATACATGTACTTCACGACTTTCCGGACTTGCAGCATTGTCCCTGACATAGGCACAACTTGCAGATTTATTTAATCAATTTCATTCAGCGTATTAAGATAGCCATTCTAACATTTGCTGTTGGTCAAATTTTATGATTGATTTAGTCATTCATACTAGACGTAAGGTTTGTCCGTGATCAACGTTGCACTGACATGTGTTTGAGTTATTATGCTTAGACCACTTTGGTCGTATTAATGGATGATATGAAAAGATGACCATATTTGAAATTATGTGAATCTGTGGTCAGTTTAGTAGTTTGCCTGCAGTTTGACTTAATTTGGTCAACATTAAATACTTCTAATTGCGGAATCATGTAGATTTTCACATGTAGGCTTTGTGCATTTGAGATTGCATTTATGATCATGTTGGTTAATCAATATTCTATTGTTTCATCTGAGTTAACATATTCTATGGTCCTTGGAATTCTTGTTACATTTGAGCTTTTATGCTTCTACTCAAAGACGCTCCATTTGTGCACTAAATACATGCTTCACTATAAGGCTTAAATACTTATTTGAAATTTTAGCACCATATTATTCCTCGTCGCACTCAGATTCTTGGTCATCACCTGCGAGGTCAGTTGCAAGTATAGCATATTCTTTTTCAATGTCACTAGCTGAAGTATACTCACACTTATCCTTTATCAAGAGAGCCCGCTTACTAGGGCAATTCCGCATCATGTGTCCAGAGCCCTTGCAGCGAGGTGTTGTGTTTCTCGTGCTCTACCCATTGAAGCAACCGAAGATGAACTTTGTGGGGGGCTTGTACCATGCTCTTGCTCATTTCCAGTGCACGTGATGGTGTAGTGGAAGTATATGAACGCCGACTGTTGGAGGAGTTCGTAGGTGTAGATGTTCGGCTGGAGGGAGTAAATGGTGCTCTTGGTTACCCTTGAGTTGTGCAGCCTGCAAAAGAACATGTAAAATTTCTTTTGTTTCTGGATTAACGTCCCTGTACCTCCCTCTCAGCTTTACAAGCAAGATGAAACAAGCGAGTGATAGAATTGTATTCTTTGTAGTCAAGTATGTCCTCAATTTCACGATGTAAATCTCCTCGAAATCTAGCCCTCTTAGCATCTTTCGTTTCTTCTAAACCACAACGCAACAAATCAGTTTGTAATTCTTGATAACAATCCTCTACAGAACTACTGCAATGTCTTAAGCATTGCAATTTCTTAAGCAAATCACGAGAATAATTTGAAGGTAATAATCTATGCCTCATTGCTCTCTTCAAAGCGTTACATGTTCTAGGTATGTTCTGATTAGTATGACAATATTTGCTCCACCAAATAGATGCAAAATGTCGGACCCGGGAGTAACACCCCCAAAATCCTCTGTGTATTTCTGAACTAGTACCATGATCAGTAGTAAGTTCACACAGCAAATAAATATGGTAGCATCCATAATTTACATAACTTTATTGATATTCAACATAGTTTATTACAAAAAAAGGCCTACAAGCCAATAATAAACAAACACAGCGGAAGACGAAGAAGTAGTGGAGTCGGTGATCCATATAGGCAATCGGTAGGGTAGCGGCCTAGTCATCGAGATCCAAGTCCTTCGAAATTTATTTGCATGAAGTAAGGGTGAGCACAACTACCGTGCTACTAAGTTACACCCAATAACGAGTTAATGCATGCATGGATATATCAAAGGAAGGCTTATTGGTTGAATTTGCATAAAGTAATGTTTTCTTTAAATATTTGTACGAAGTTCCAAAGCAGTTATTTTATAACTAAAATTCATTTTATAAATTCTTAAGTTTTATAGTAGGATAACCTCCATATGAAATATGGTGATGGATATCCTCCTATCTCCTGGATTCCTGTCCAATTTTTACCACAAGGATTATCCATCCTCAAATCAATTGCTAAAATCATTTTAAAAACAAAATCAAAGTCTAACTTTGAGTGGCTTTTCTAGCATGTCCATGACCGTGGACACGGCTATTCGAATAGTTTTACACTCTGCGTAGGTTGTGCAGTTTACCCACAAGAGATAATCAACTTTTAATGTTAAATCGACACACTTCCGTAGGTATGCGACTAAGTGATTATCACGAGACCTTTACAATGCGTCATTCCAAAGTAGTCATGTCCGCTAAGGTTTCACTTCCTTTGGATTAACGATCGCTAGAAGCCCTCTTGCTTGCTAAGGTTTCACTTCCATTGGGTTAACTACCCGGGAAACCGCCTCTTGCGCCAAGTGGAAATACTGTCTAACTGACATCCACACACCAAAATAGCACAACTAACAATGGAACATTGCAAATTATTCAGCCTAGCCTGTTACATTCCAGGCTTATGGTAGTACGATAGAGCTTTGCAAGATGCGGCTCGAAGACCGGTCCTTAACTGACTTGGGCGACTTCCAAAATAACCCCTGGCCTCAACCCTACCGGATTGAGCCGTGCATAAATCTGCACCCACCAAGCATCCATTCCGCCCAAGTCCAAACCCATTTTTTACTTTTATTTTTCAAAGGCATTTGCAAAAGTCCCCCATGACAAAAGAATGTTATAGGCTTTTAATCAATACTTGTTGTTTTGGCTAAAATTCCCCAAAATCAAATATTTGTGATCTAAGCAATGTCTAAGCACATTTGTACTTTAAAATTTTATTTGACTAACAAGGGAATGATAATTCAACATTCAAGTTTGGCCATACAAAGGAAATTGGACTAACTATAAATTTAAAACAGGGACTTAAATTAACTGTATAAAATTATACGTGCAATAGTAATTTAAAAATAGAATTAAATAAATTTAAAATACTGGGATCAATATGATCAATGGTATAACTTGCCTTGCTTGGTTAAATGATGTTCTCAAACGGCGTCGAAATCCGGTTGTCTGAAGTCGTCGAAATCTATACGAGTAAACGGTCCAAATTCAAATAATATTCAAATAAAATCAAAAAATTATAAAATAAATACTACAAGGAAGATATCGACTTTATATGAATTTAGAAATTTGAATCGAAGGAATTGAAGTTCGTATGAAGGAGAATGAAATCTAGAAGTTTGGATAGCATAAGAAAAGATGGAATCCGAGTACTGTTCTTCTTCTGAGAACTGTTCACTTCAAACACTTTTCATCTCCAAGTACTGTTCATCTTGCATGGTCAGAAGGAGTTATGACGGCAATGGTCGAAAGAAAGGTTTCAACTGGTCGAAAGAGATTTCTACTACACTGGTCGAAAGAGATTTCGACAACACTAGTCGAAAAAAAGGTTTCAACTGTATTGATCAAAAGATATTTCGACAACACTGGTCGAAAGAAAGGCTATGACTTCCTAGTCGGTAGAAGCTACGACTACCGCCAGGTCGAAGGAAACTACAACTATCACGTCGAAGATAGCTATGACTACCTAGTCGAAGAAAACTACGACCATCTAATGCAACAACGACGGCGCTCGATTACGACATACTAGCAGAAATTTTTTGGTTGCGGTGAAAAGAGAGCGGCGAATTCTAGGGACAGGAAGGGGAAACCGAGGGGCACGCGGCGATGTAGTCGGCTCGGAAAAAGAATGACCGAGGAGGGAGAACGGAGGTAGCGAAGTTTGGTGTTTAGTTCTTCCATTTATGCATGCAACTGTAGCTTCCTCATGCAATGTGAATAGTGAAAGACATCGAAAAAATTGGCCATGCCGGCGACAGGAAGAGAGAGGGCGGCCAGAAAACATTAAAAATGGAATCCCGACAAGGTACTCTACCCGATGGAAGTGGCGGTTCAGCCGGCGGCGACCGGTGGCGGCAGCAACACGCAAATGGAATAAACAGCAAAAAATAAATGTAAATCTAAAAAGTACAAAATAAATACTAAAAAGTAAAGGATGAATTTAGATTATTTTAGGAGGAAGAATCAACGAATTCGGAGGTTGTATGAGAGAGAAAGAATTTTTGGAGTGAATTACACCAACTCTTCAAATTGCTATAGTAAATTGCTAGCTAGTTTTTCTCTGTTCATCTTCCTCCATACACATGTGGATAGAAGTAACATAAAGGCCATGGCGCCAGTGAGAGGAAGGGAAAGATGGCCGGCAAATTACCAAAATGGATTACTGACGTCGAGACGGAGCCATAGGAGGTGGCGGTGTGGTCGGGGACGACCGGCGGCGGCGGCGCACGGTGGTGGTGGCCCTGGAGGGTGGCGGTACTCTGGTGTGGTTTCAATGATGCGAATGTGTGCGGACGGTAGAGGGCAACCAAGGAAGAGAGAATCTGGGAATGGAATGAGGATGGAGAGGGGCTCCTAGTGCTGCTATTTATAGGGCCGGGGAGGAACCGGGGAGGGAGAACGACGTACGTGACCATTGGTGGACCGCGGTGTGTTACGACGATAACTACACAATAACGAGGAGAGCAATGGCCAGGAGTGGAGGTGGGGTGATGAGGGGACATGAATGCAATTAACTGCATGAAGAAATGGGGAGGAAATAATGGGTTTAAAAAAACTTAAATGAGTATCAATGGTGGCAGCGTAGTCTGCTCAGTTCTGGAGTCCATTCAGGCGGAGAAGAAAGGATAAAGAAGCGAGGGATAAAATAAAGGTGGGAAGATGCTAATCAATGAAAAGAAAAAGATCAGTTGGTAGCATGGGGAGGTTAAGCGAGCTGGCCGTGGAGCACTGGTCGGATGGGTAACCGATTGGGAAGTCCGATTTTTAATTTATTTTAGAAAGGAGAAAGAAGAAAGGCATAAAAGAAAGAATGGAGACATTAGTGAATGAAAAGAAGAAAGAAAGGATGGTAGTGGTCGTTGTAGTTAAGTGTGTTGGTGCTGCACATGGATGGGTGACCGATCGGGAAATCCGATTTTTGATTTATTTTAGAAAGGAAAAAAGAAAGGCACAAAAGAAAGAGGGGAGGCATTAGTACATGAAAAGAAGAAAGGAAGGATGGTAGTTGTCATGGGGAGTTATAGTTAAGTGTGCTGGTCGTGGAGCTCTGGTCGGATGGGTGACCGATCGATAAATCCTATTTTTGATTTTTCTTTTATTTTCGAAATACAATTTAACCATAAATCCAATACATTTTTAGAATAGAGTCCAAAAATTCTAGAAAAATTCATTAAAATTCCTAGAATTATTTTGAACTTAATAAAAATAATTCCAACTTAAAGTTGGTGTTTATTTTTAATTTTATTTTCTAAAAAATATGAAAAACCTTTTTAACTTCCATAAATTAATTAAAATTTTATTTTTCACTTTAAATCCAATAAAATCCCAGAAAATTCAATAAAACTCAATAAATTTTCTTTTTGACTTTAAAACCAAGAAATTAAATAATTAATTTTCCTTTTTCCCTTTAACATAGAAAGCTATTTTTAAATTACAGAAAATCAAGAAAAATCTTTAACAGCCAGAAAATCCAACAAAATAATAAATTTATTTATTTTTATTTTGGTAACAGAACTTTGGGATGTTACACAAAATCAGAAAATTCGCTAGTAGCAGCCCGATCTTTCTTATCTTTAGGGAGTTCATGACAAGATTTTTTTTTCTATGGTAAGCTCCCATTTGAGATAAGCATTAGGATCATATTTTTCAACAAAAAGAGGCATAGTGAATTTAATTTTACCAAATACATCATTATGGTCACGTACCTCATGTTGATTTCTTCCCATACCTTGACGATTTTGACGAAGCCGACGATGGTTGTGATCATTGTGAACATTGAATCCATCGGTTTCCGTATCAGCAGTGTAGTTGTTCACATCTTTTTCTTCCACCTCATCCGCCCAAGAGCGGAAGCAGGTGGTGTCACGGTGGCGGAGGCTCCTCCACCGTTGGCTCACCCTGGCCCATGGTTTCAGTAAGTGGCTGACGTTCGAGGAGCGCAACACCTGTGTGGAGCACTACAAGGTTGTCGTTGATCTTATCCAAGGTATTGCGTACGCTCTCACCGAGCGAGTGCTCCATGTGCCGCATGAGCTCTCTCGTGCGAGGTGTGAGAGACCCCTCACCCTCATGCTCCAAAGAGTGGTCGTTGTTGTTTCCGCCATGTGTAGAGCCGTGTGACCCTGCCATTGTTAGTAGAAAATAAAGAACAAATCACAGTGTATATGTTCCTATGGACTACTTGGTTCTGGAGTTTCACGAATCACTCTCTCACAAAGCCTTATCAAGTTCTTACAAGCTCTTACTAATGCAGCAAGGAGGTGGTACAATCGGTGGCTAGTTCGTGATACTCTCACTTCTGAATAGCCCAACAATTACGAGGAAACGGTACTTGCTGAGTTTGTACGAAGTGGAGCTCGGAAGGCTAGTATGTAGCAAAGGAGTAGCAAATGTTCAAATCAGTATGCAAAGTTGCTGAGTTTTCTTCTTCTCCTTCCTTTTTTTGCTCTCTTTTTTTTGCCCTCCATTTTTTTTTGCCCCATGATTTTTTTGTGAATCCGCACCTGACTCAAAACTCTTTGAATTCCTCTTTCGGGCCTAGGGAGGTATATGGGTCACAAACTTTATGTAAACGGCAGGGGTATAAAGGTAATTCACTCTCCCACTCTCTCTAAACTCTGATTTTTTATCACATTATCGTAGTTAGATGAATCTTAGGTTTCCTTCTGGTAACACGAAATAACCTTTTTTAGCTCGCGGCGGTAGGGTGGCTAGTGGTCGCAGCAACAAGATGGCCGAATGGTGGTAGAGCGAGTTAGTGCTTTGGTAGTGATTAGCAATGGCGGTAGGCGCTGTGGTGGTCGATCAATTGTTGCGGCGGTCTTTTTGGTGGTTGCGGCAAAGATCGGTAGGCAATGGCGGGGCAAGAGTTGATGGGTGTTGTAGCGACAAAGCGGCGATCTCGCAAGGGGTGATGAGTCTTTGCAATAGCAATGGTAATGGCGGCGAGGGCGATGGCGAGGCGGCGACCACAACACCGATGTGGCCAAAAAAGCGTGGCGTAACTAGATGACATGCAAGGGACTCCAAACTAGACTAATCTAGACAGAAACCAGAACAATGACTCGACGATGCAACAAAAATTCAACAACGCGAACTAACAGAAATAAATTGCAATGGCTCAAGGGGCTCGGTATGGATGTTAGATGCAATATTTTTTTGGGCAATTTTCTTGACTCTAGGTATGAAGAACAAATCTACTACTAGAAAATCAAAACTCTCATCGATCAATCTGTAGCTCTAGTACCACTTGATGAACCACGAAGGTCTGTTCGCCCGATCTTTCGGAGAGCGTAAGTTTGGTGGTAGTCTCTCGACTGTCACAATCCTGGCTATGAACTCGTAAGGTTTGAAACCATGCAATCGCTGAACTGCTCGTCTAGTCGTTATTAACTGTGCACAAATACCTAGATGACCTGACCACGAAGATCAATTCCTGCATACACCGAAGAAGCGCGCAAGAACAAGATAAATAGGCAATCTAAACATGTGAATAGGAATTGAAATTGTATTGATAAGTGGAGTTCCGAAGAACAATGTCGTTGTTAATCTCGCCGAATAAGAGGACAAAGTATAAAGTAGCAAAGCTAAACTTCAATGAACAAAACCCGCCAAACCCTAAGGGTGACGGCAACTATGTAAAGGAGGAAGAGAGGGGCGGCGGTCGTAGGTACTATCTATCTATGAATAGTAGCATGTGAACAGTGCCAAACCCTAGGTGTCCAGCCCGAATTATAAGGCCCATGGCCTATTAGCATAGGTGGCGCAACACCAAGTTCCTTTACTCAAATATTCATGCTAGATTCATAGGTGTTAGCCTAAACAACTTGATATATAGTCTTCATGCTAGATTCTGCTAAGCCTCAGTATATAAATATTCATTCCTCGTATGATCATCTCCATGCTTGGTACTGCCATCATCTCCATTTAACTTGTCTCCCGATCCTTTATTCCTAAGTAAAGTAATATCACGTGCTTTCGGCAGCATCATAGAGTTCATAGAATATGGATATGCATTCCGAGAAATGAAGTCACTTGATAA
Source organism: Hsuehochloa calcarea (assembly GCA_036346395.1). Classification (NCBI taxonomy): domain Eukaryota; kingdom Viridiplantae; phylum Streptophyta; class Magnoliopsida; order Poales; family Poaceae; genus Hsuehochloa; species Hsuehochloa calcarea. The sequence goes on from CM070602.1 coordinate 25,536,356, forward strand.
TTTAGTTGGTAAGCACGTGCTCTAGTAATTGGTCCTTGCACATCAGAAGCAGTAGGGATGGTTGTATCAGTGGAAGGGATGTCCTCATCACAACTCGTAGTGTCTTAGGATAGGTTAGTAACGGCGGTGGTGAAGCACTATGAATCTGCAAGGATAGCAACGCTTGGGTGCAACGCCACGTCTCAACGTGCTTGGAGTTCGTGAAGGTGAGGGCGAAGCGGTGGGGAAGAAACGATTGGTGAGTATGCCCGGGATGCCAGCGGGAACGCGAAACAACGCGGTCGAGTGGCGGGAGTGAGTGGGCTCAATCGAATCAAGTCAATTGGGTTCGAGTTCATTCACAACTGTCAAATGGGTTCGGACTGGGTCAAAATAGTTGTCTGGGTTTTAATCTCAATTTCTCTATTTTGAACGACGCACTAAAATATCAAACAAATTTAGAAACTTCTAAAATTTTACAGAGGGGTTCCTGGGACAACATATAACTCATTTAAATTTTCAAACATCACTGTTCATGATTTAAATTCTTATTTAAAATTCATTTATAGAAGATGTTTATGAATTAAGTTTGAATTTTTCTCAAGGTTAAATTGGACTCCAAAAATTTGAAAAAATTCATATTTATTCATGATAATTATTCTAGTATTTGAATAAATTATTTTCCAGAGATCATCACAAGCATTTTTTTCTATTTCTTTTGGAACTTTGGTTCAAGGTTGATGTTTATTTTAAATTTGAAAATTTTCAAATACAAAAACATGCACATCTTTGCAGAATGATATGAAATTCTTATGAGATACATGTAAATCCCATTTTATGAAAATGAGGCTGTGACAAGCCTCCCCCTTAAAAGAATCTTTCCCTGAGATTTCGGTAATTCAGAAATAGGATCAAATGGCTGTGACAAGCTTAGCTAAGTTAGGTCACGAAGTCTCACTCCTGATTTTGCCACAAACTGAGTTTATATCTAAAACAAGGGAGGTTCTTTCGATTATAACTTATTACAACATCCGCTGTCTTGATTTTCTTCAAAGATAGTATTGAAAGATCCTAACAAGGTAACAAAGCATTGCTAATACATTTTCTTTTCCATTGTTTTGTTTAACCTGTCCTTTCTTGATTCTAAGGCACTATAGAAATATTAAGTTTTTACATTAAAGATGACCTCCTTTCCGAGATTCAATTGATTTGGGAAAAAGATATGGATATCTAGTTCACATTTGATCTTCACGCTCCCATGTTGCTTCCTCCTCTATGTGGCTGCACCATTGAACCTTCTGGAACTTGATGGTGCGGTTCCTCATCTTGTGTTCCATTTCACCAAGAATGCCAACCGGATGCTCTTGATAGGAAAGATTAGGTTGTTATTCAAGGCTCTTGTACTCAGTTCCTTGAGTTGCGAGACATGAAAGGTATCATGAACCGCTGAAAGAGAGGTGGGCAGCTCTAATTGATACGCCATTGCTCCTTATTTTGCAAGAATTCGGAATGGTCCGATATAACAAGCGCCAATTTTCCCTTCACTTGAAATCGATGTGTGCCCTTCATTGGTGTGATTTTAGGGTAAACAAAATCATTCACCTCAAAGCTCAACTCGCGACAACGATGGTCAGCATAGCTCTATTGCAAGCCAGTGCCATCTGAAGTTGCTTCTGAATTACACGAACTTGCTATTCGGCTTCATTTATCAAGTCCGGACCAAATACTTGTTTCTCTCTGGTCTCGGACCAGTTGAGGGGTGTCCTGCACTTTCTCCCATATAGGACTTTAAAAGGTAACATTTGGAGGCTGCTTGGAAGCTATTGTTATAAGAAAATTCCACGAACGGCAAACATTTCTCCCATTTCTTGTCATTGGATAGGACAAATGCTCTCAACATGTCCTCTAAAATTTGATTCACCCTTTCTGTTTGGCCTCCAGTTTGGGGGTTGTATGCGGTGCTAAAAGATAGGTGAGTTCCATGGCTTCATGAAGACATTTCGAAATCTGAAGTGAATTGAGTACCTCGATCAGAAACAATTGTCTTTGGCACAACATGGAGGCATACAATCCTTGAGATGTATAACTCCACCAATTTCTTTCCCCCATAGGAGGTCTTGACGGGAATAAAATGTGCAATTTTTTACAACCGATCGAGAATTACCCATACAGAGTCATGCCCTTGCTATGTTTTTGGGAGTCCTGTGATGAAATCCTTTCCAATTTCGTCCCATTTCCACTCAGGAACAGGGAGGGGTTGAAGCATACCTACTGGCTTATGATGCTCGGCTTTCAACCGTTCACATATATATGTCAGACACGACAACATACCATGCAATCTCCCATTTCATTCGAGTCTACCATAATTTTTGCTTCAATTCTTGATACATTTTTGTTCTTCCAGGATGAATGTAGAAAGGAGTATCACGTGCTTCACGAAAGATTAATATCCTAATCTTTGTGTCTTTTGGCATAACCAATTGTTTTCCAAGCCACAAGACACCTTGGTTGTCTTCGGAGAAACATGTGGCTTTGCCGGTCTTCATATTCTCCTTAATTTTCTCCATGCCCTTATCACTTCTCAGGGAGGTCTTGATCTGGTCTTCTAATGTGGATTTCATCTCAAGGGTAGCAACCCGCATACCACTCGAAGGCTACCAAGTTGATTCCACAGTAGCTTGAGTCTACACTTAATTGAATCAAACAACATTTCAAATATTTGGATATGTGTCCCGTGGTAGCTCCCAAGGATCAGCGGCTAAAACGCACGTATCTTTAACAACCTTGATCACTGTTGGACCCGGGAGTAACACCCCCAAATCCATTGTGTATTTCTGAACTAGTCCCATGAACATTAGCTAGTTCACACAGTAAACAAATATGGTAACATCTATAATTCACACAACTTTATTAATAAATATCAGAGTAGATTACAAGAAAGGCTTACAAGCCAACAATAAGTAAACACAATGGAAGACGAAGAAGTAGTAGAGTCCAACTGATCTACCACAGGCAATCGACTTGGGTAGCGGCCTAGTCGTCGAGATCCACCCCAGTAGCGTAGTCCCTCTCCTCTGAAATTTATTTGCATTAAGTAAGGGTGAGCACAACTTCTGTGCTCGCAAGTTACACCCAATAATAGATTATATGCATGCAAGGAGATATCAAAGGAATGATTATTGGTTGAATTTGCATAAAGCAATGTTTTCTTTATATATTTGTACTAAGTTCCAAAGCAGTTATTCTATCACTAAAATTTATTTTATTAATTCTTAAGTTTTATAGTAGGATAACCTCCATATGAAATATGGTGATGGATACCCTCCTATCACATGGCTAACCGCCCAATTCCTAATTGGATAAGCTATCCAATGTCTAACTTTGAGTGGCTTTGCTCAGGATGTTTATGACCGTGGACACAGCTATTCGAATAGTTTTACACTATGCAAATGTTTTACAATTTTACCCACAAGACACGACTTCTCTAGTTTGTTTGGCATCCTTCGATACCATTGCTCACTACCTTAGGTAAGCAGTCTAGAGCACATGTCAAGGCCTTTACAGTGATTTACTCTAAGGTTATTATGCCCGCTAAGGTTTCACCTCCATTGGGTTAACCACGTGCTGGAAGCCCCCTCTTGCACCATGTGGGACTACTGTGTAACCAACACCCACACATCAATACGACATAAACAACAATGAGGTATTATAAATTATTTAGTCTTGTCCTGCCCATATAGGACATGTGATAGTATGGTGGAGCTTTGCATGATGCGGCTCGAAGAACGGTCCTTAACTAACTTGGGTGACTTCCAAAATAACATCTGGGCCTCAACCCTACCCAAATTGAGCCCGTGCATAAACCTGCACCCACCAACTATCCATTTTGCCCAAGTCCAAACCAATTTTTGATTTTATTTCACTTTTCAAGGCATTTTTATACTTCTATGGCACACCAATGCCCTAGATACAATTTAAACAACATTTGATTTTTAGCTAAAAATTCCCAAATCAAATATTTCAAATCTAAGTATAGCTAAGCATAATTTTTTCCCAAAATGTTATTGTAACACCCTGACTATAAGGAAGTCAAGATGTCACCTACAATCACTAGTCTTTAGGGAATTCACAACAATAAGTATTACTAGAATCGGCGTACCACAAGGATATACGTGAACAGGAAATCATCAACAGTTTAATCAACGGATTGGAAATACACATTTCAGGGAGATAAGGTAAATACGGTCATGTTGGCTTATTACAATTCAACGCAGGGTATAAATAGAAGACAATAGTAAGTTCTCAAATGTTTTGAATTATAGTAGTGAGTGCATCGTGTTGATCTACCCTCCATGAAACCGTTCTTCCTTGTCATTTACCTAAATAAAACAACAAAGCAAGAATGAGCCAAAGACTCAGCAAGTACTTGAAAGTAACAATCAACATCCAATGAACCATATACATTATCACAGATTGAACATTTATTGGAAACAATTCTTATGAATGGATGAAATGAAATGATGCGATGAAGGAAGTGGACATATTGCAAAGATATACTGGTATAGCGAGTGAAGCACCGTCGGTGTTCACTAAAAGTTACCGTATGAAGAACGTTTCATACGGTAGTCCAACGTGGCCCACATTGGAATGGTGGACACACATACCCATTCGGAATTGATGGGATTTGGATGCCCATCTTTGGAATTGATGGGTCTTACACAAGAACTCCACTTTCGTGGTCATTATGCATTCATGCATGACATGATGTGATCTCATGGTAAGTTTGAACATCAAGCATTAATGGAAGGAAATACACATGGTATTCAACTACACATGAAAACAAGTAACCATGTACACATACATCACATATTGTTTCAATATTAGCATACAAATACTTGCACACATGCTGCGCGGGTTGGGAGGTAATCGAGATACCCTCCACTCACCGCTTCACGACCTACAATATAAAATAATCGAAATGAGGATAAGCGAGCAAGACATTGCTATCGTGCCCTCCACAATCTCTAACCAAACCAACCAAACAAAAGGTTCAATTTGATCCATTAAGCCCAAACATTCCAAATACCCCTAAACTGGCAGTTTTACTAGAAAATTCACCAATAAATAACCGTAAGTCCAAAAGACCTGAAACAAGTGCTCAACTTCTCTTAACGTAACTGGCTACGAAACTCTAGTTGATGGTAAACTCTAATTCGGCCAAAACAGAGGTCTAACCATCCAATGAAAAACTATAACAGCAGTCTGCCCAGAATTCAGAACAGCCCTAAATAAAAGGCTCTAACTTTTAAACCACTGATCCAAATAAAGTTATCTTTATCGGCCTGGATTCATGGTGAAATTATCTTCATAAACCTAGTTGGGTGGCCGACCTGATTCTGACTCTAACTGGATCAAAACCTAGGTGCAACCGACTATACCCAGCATTTCTGTCAGACAGAGCAGTACGTGGTAAAACAGTCATAACTTTTAAACTACTGGGTGAAAATTTGTGATCCATGTGCCAAAAGAAAGATAATGAAACCAGGAACAATTCTCCAGAAGACACAGATGTCCAATGCGGCCTCTACTACACCCAAAACTGAGGTACAACATACTAGACATAATCAATCTACTAACAGAATTAAAACGAAACTACAAATCCAATCGGATTCTCAACTCTAATGGAATCAAACAATGAATCGGATGTCTAATTACCCTTGTAGACCAGTAGGACGATGATGATCCGCTGCACACGGGCTTTCCTCCCTTCCCCTCTCTTCCCTCTCTTAGGGCCGCCAGGGAGGCGACGAGCGGCCGTCGGCGTCGGCGGGAGCGGAGATGTTGGAGGGGACCTTGAGGAGGAGCGACGGGGATCACCGGAGATGGCACCACCACTGCGAGGAGGCACCAAGGAGCAGCAAGGAGGCCGGCTTGGGGGAGGGGAGGAGGCAAGAGGCGGCTAGGGTTTTGGGGGGTGGGGCCCCCCCTTTTTGGCCGGCCCCTACATGGGCCGGCCGGCCCCCTCTTGGGCCTCCTGGGTCGCGGACTGCCGCCCAGGTTGACGAAAAATAACTTTTACCCCCCCCCGCTGATTGGAAAAATCCGACGAAAGCTATTTCTTTTACTCCCTCCGACTTCGTTCTTTCTACCGATTCGGTTCCGGAAAGTTTTAAATCTCGTTTTCGAATAATATTCCCAGACATTCGAAACGATACAACCTAGCTGGATTTATGAGGTATTACACTCTATCCCCCTTAGAAAAGATTCGACCTCGAATCTACGCAACAAACTTTGAGAAAGATAGATGAACAACTTAGGTAGTTACCTGGAACGAACAGGTCGGGTTATTGTTCTCGCATGCGGGACTCCAACTCCCAAGTGGCCTCTCTCTCAGTCTGATGAGACCAAAGAACTTTGACATACTTCAAGGTTTTGTTCCTCAAAACCCGTTCTGATTCTTCTAATATCTTCACTGGCCGGGACTCGAAGGTAAGGTCTTGCTTGACAATCAAAGGCTCCAAAGGGATGACATGTTCTGGGTCTCTCAGAAATTTTCTCAACATCGAAACATGAAACATATTGTGAACTCCACTCATGGAATCGGGAAGGTCCAAACGGTAAGCTAGTTTCCCAATTCGTGCCACGACTGCGAATGGTCCAACATACCTTGGACTAAGCTTCCCTTTAGTGCCGAAACGCACTACGCCTTTAGATGGCGATACTCTCAACAGAACTTCATTTCCCACCTCGAATTCCAAGTCTCGTCTTACGACATCGGCGTAGCTCTTACAGCCGACTCAGGCGACCAACAAATTCTGCCTAACCTCGCCACTCTAGCCACTTTGTTTGAACCCGGTCGGGACCCAAGGCGCCGCTCTCCAACCTCATTCCGGCTGCGGGACTGCACTTACGCCCATAAAGAACCTCGTATGGTGCAGCTCGAATACTGGAATGATAACTGTTGTTATAAGCAAACTCTGCCAAAGCTAAATGCTCTTCCCAATTCCCTTTCCAGGATAAAACACAACACCTGAGCATGTCTTCTAATGTCTGAATGGTGCGCTCAGACTATCCATCCGTTTGGGGATGAAAGGCCGTGCTAAGACGTAGTTGTGTGCCCAATGCACTCTGCAGACTCTCCCAGAATTTGGAAACGAACTTGGCATCTCGGTCAGAAACAATGGTCTTCGGCACTCCGTGCAAACGCACAATTTCTCGTACATAAAGAGGAGCCAAATCGCTTGCCGAATTGGTTGTACGAATAGGAATGAAATGTGCAGACTTACTGAACCGGTCCACAATTACCCAAATAGCATCCTTTCCTCGCTGCGTGCGAGGTAAACCAACCACAAAATCCATAGATATATCGTCCCATGGCCAAACTGGTACCTCCAAGGGTTGCAACAGTCCTGCTGGTCGCTTGTGCTCAGCCTTGACCCGCTGGCACACCCCACATGATGCCACATATTGTGCAATATCAATTTTCATCCGTTTCCACCTGAAACTTTTCTTTAAATCTTTGTACATCTTGGTCTCACCAGATATGCGGTATAAAATCGATGGGCCTCTTTCAAAATCTCGATTTAACTCGAGACTCTGTGGCACACTGAGCGTCCTTTAAATCGCAAAGAATCAAACTTGTCCACACTAAAGTGACCTTGCTTGCCCTCGGCTGGCGCTCCTCACTCGTTGGAGCATCTGATCTTGCTGCTTTGTGCTACTCGCACCCGATCTGGAAGAGCTGACTCTAAAAGCAACTGAGTCTCGGTATGTGCGGTACCCGCAAAGCAGAAGGAAATATCCATACGCTCAAAGTCAGCAATAAGACAACTGAGGGTAGGAGGTGTCGCCTTGCGACTCAAGGCATCAGCTACCACATTAGCCTTGCCGGGATGGTACTGAATAGTAAGATCATAGTCCTTGATCAACTCTAACCATCTCCTCTGTCTCAAGTTCAAGTCATACGGGTAAAGATGTATTTCGGGCTCTTGTGGTCGGTGAACACATCACAAGATTCGCCGTACAAATAATGGCCGATCTTCAAAGCGTGAATCAACTGCGGCAAGCTCTAGTTCATGGGTGGGATAATTACATTCATGCTTCTTGGTGTCTCGATGCATAGGCAATCACTTTACCATCTGCATGAGTACACAACCAAGTCCAACTATGGACGCATCTGGAATAGATAGTGAATCTCTTCCCATGGCTCGGAAGAGTAAGAATTGGAGCAGTCACTAATCTATCTTTCAAAGTGCAAAAATTGCGCTCACAAGCATCAGACCACTGGAACCTAACACCTTTCTGTGTCAACTGGGACATTGGTTTAGCAATGGTTGAAAAACCCTCCACAAACCGCCGGTAATAGCCAGCTAAACCCAGAAAACTTCTTACTTCTTTGACATTGGTTGGTCTCTTCCACTCTACCACTGTCGAAATCTTGCTAGGATCAATCAAATACCCTTCGATTAATAACGTGACCCAGAAACCCAACTTCAGAAATCCAAAACTCACACTTCTTCAGCTTGGCATATAATTGATTCTCTCTTAAAGTTTCAAGCACCAACCGCAAATGGTGGGTGTGATCCTCTTCCGTCTTGGAATAAATCAAGATATCATCTATGAATACCACAAGGAAATCATCAAGGTATTGATGCAACATCTTTATTCATGGCTTCCATGAAAGCTGCGGAGCATTCGTTAGTCAAAAGACATAACTTTATACTCATAATGACCATACCTCGTAGAAAAGCCGTTTTCTCAATATCACGCTCACGAACTCGAATCGATTATAACTTTGATGGAGGTCAATCTTGGAAAATATCCTAGCTCCTTTCAATCGGTCGAAAAGATCCTCAATGCGAGGCAAAGGATATTTGTTCTTCACGATCGCTTTGATTAAGAGCTCGATAATCCACGCTTTACGCCACCGCCATCTTTCTTCTTAGTAAAAAGAATAGCGCTCCCCATGGCGATACACTCTGTTGAATCATACCTTTGGACAGCAGGTCGTCAATTGTTTCTTCAATTCTTCTGAAAGGCGAGCCAATCGGTAAGGAGACTTGGATAAAGGCCGAGTTCGGAATAAGATCAATCCGAAACTCCACTCTCCTCACCGGAGGCATTCCGGAAGTTCTCTGAGAAAGACATCGGAAAACTCCTTCACAACTGGAATCTCCTCAATACGCGCGAAGAATCGGTCTTTTCATTGAGGAACAAAGTAATCCGATGGTCGATGCATGGCGGCTAGGGAATAGGTTAGCGGCACAAATCTTGAATCGACGGTGCCTCGCCTGAATACGATTCTTCACCGGAAGGAGCTAGCAAAGTCACCGTCTTCCAGAAATAACAAATCTTGGCACGGTATTGGAATAACGAGTCCATACCCAGAATAACATCGAAAGGTGCCAATTGAATAACCATAAGATTCGCAATGAAAACCTCATCATCAATAATTATAGAACAACCGAGACAGACGGTAGAGCTAGAAATAAGACCTCTGGAGAGCGACTACCACCGACTCGAAATAAGTGAAAACTCAAACCCACTTTTCTAACAAACTCCAAAGACACGAGCAGTAAGTAGCCCCGAATCAAACAGTACAAAGGCATCATGCGAATCCACTAGTAAAGTACCTGTCACCACATCAGGACGTCCCAAAGTCTCAGGGGTGGGCATGGCGTAGACCCCCTGATGCACCGGTGCAGAAGACACACCGACACTCTGCGACGGAAAGCTGAAACAATTCTTTGGAGGAACAAGCAGCGGAGGTGCGGATGGTGCGGGATTCCAATAGAACCTGCGGGGGCGTCGAGTAAAAGCTGCAGTGGAACCCATCTTTGGAGAATGCCGTGGTGCGAGGCTACTTGTCAGTCTGGCCCGAACCTCTGTGGAAGCTGGAGGAAGAAGCTGCTGGGACGGCCTCCCATTTGATGATACTAGCTGGGTTTTGCTTGCACACTGAGGACTTGTGGCCCTCCCGACCACCTTCTTTGGCATGTTCCCTTGAAGGAACATTCGAAGCTCGATGCCGTCACCACACGAAAACACTTCATGCCCCACAGAGCAGGGCGCAATCGTAGGGGCGAAAGATGAAGAACGTGGCGCCAAGAGGAAGGCGCCCTTCTTTGAGCCGGACGGGAGTTTTGGTTCTTTGAAACCTCTTAGCGGCGGATCGTTGAAAAGACCCACCTCCTCCATCGAAACTCCGCTTCGCCCCTTGCCGGATCCACGATAACAACAGAACCACTAGCAACATGCCCTTGCGGCGAAGGAGCTCTTTCCAACTCCATCCCTCTACTGCTCAACCAGAGCTAAAATCACATGAACCGTCGCTCCCGAATTTGGTGATACTCTGATTGATTCCCATGGAACCTCTTAGCCTTCTCTTTATCATCACTTGCCACGGTGGTACAAAGCGCACAGTTGTTGAACCCGGCCTCATACTCGAATCTTGTCATCTTTCCTTGCACAAAAGTCGGGGTGATTGCTCCATCTTCTCAATGAAGGAGTCGGGATCAAAGCGTGTCTGAACCTCTCCACAAATACCTCCCAAATAACAGGACCTGCTGGCTGGAGTCTGGAAGGCAGGACTCCTTCCCACGGATGTCGGCTGGCCCTTGGTGAAAGGCCACAAATCGCGCCTTCTGCGCGGATGCGACTCTAATGCCCCAAGCGGCGCTCCATGTACCTCAACCAGTCCGCGGCTGAGCCGGTGTGCTGCTCCGTCAAAGTGTCGAGACGGCGACATCCACTCACGGAGGCTCATCCTAACCTCGGGTGGAACAGTAGTAGCAACAGGTTCCGCCACAGGCGCAGCAGCCGCAGGAATGGCCACTGCAATTGTTGGCGGAGTTGTTGATTCTCCCTTAATAGGTTACGAATAAGATCACCGTTGCGGCCGGTGGCTCGGCCGGGAGGCGCAAGAGGCAATCTCCTCGATGCGGCACCACCAACCCTTGAGGCGAAGGCGATGTAGGCTGCTTGGACCGCGGCCACGACCACGACTACGGGTCGGTGGGCGACCACGACCACGGCCTCTACCTCTTGCCATCTATGAACAACACAATGAAAAAAACCAAACACTTAGCTCAACGAACTGATAAACAAAATGATTGGAACATAACCAAGCAATTGCGGAAAACAATGGTTTACCCAACCCTTTCTATTGTACACAGTGTGTCATTTTAATATTATTACCACGGACCTGAACCTGGCTCTGATACCAACTGTAACACCCTGACTATAAGGAAGTCAAGATGTCACCTACAATCACTAGTCTTTAGGAAATTCACAACAATAAGTATTACTAGAATCGGCGTACCACAAGGATATCGTGAGCAGAAATCATCAACAGTTTAATCAACGAATTGGAAATAAACATTTCAGGGAGATAAGGTAAATACGACCATGTTGGCTTATTACAATTCAACGCAGGGTATAAATAGAAGACAATAGTAAGTTCTCAAATGTTTTGAATTATAGTAGTGAGTGCATCGTGTTGATCTACCCTCCACGAAACCGTTCTTCCTAGTCATTTACCTAAATAAAACAACAAAGCAAGAATGAGCCAAAAACTCAGCAAGTACTTAAAAGTAACAATCAACATCCAATGAACCATATACATTATCACAGATTGAACATTTATTAGAAACAATTCTTATGAATGGATGAAATGAAATGATGCAGTGAAGGAAGTGGACATATTGCAGCATATACCGGTATAGCGAGTGAAGCACCCGTCGGTGTTCACTAAAAGTTACCGTATGAAGAACGTTTCATACGGCCGTCCAACGTGGCCCACATTGGAATGGTGGACACACGTACCCATTCGGAATTGATGGGATTTGGATGCCCATCTTTGGAATTGATGGGTCTTACACAAGAACTCCACTTTCGTGGTCATTATGCATTCATGCATGACATGATGTGATCTCGTGGTAAGTTTGAACATCAAGCATTAATGGAAGGAAATACACATGGCATTCAACTACACATGAAAACAAGTAAACATGTACACATACATCACATATTGTTTCAATGTTAGCATACAAATACTTGCTTGCCGCGCTGCGACGGGTTGGGAGGTAACTGAGATACCCCTCCACTCACCGCTTCACAGCCTACAATATAAAATAATCGAAATGATGACAAACGAGCAAGACATTGCTATACGTGCCCTCCCACAATCTCTAACCAAACCAACCAAACAAAAGGTTCAATTTGATCCATTCGCCCAAACATTCCAAATACCCCTAAACTGGCAGTTTTACTAGAAAATTCACCAATAAATAACCGTAAGTCCAAAAGACCTGAAACTAGTGCTCAACTTCTCTTAACGTAACTGGCTACGAAACTCTAGTTGATGGTAAACTCTAATTCGGCCAAAACAGAGGTCTAACCATCCAATGAAAAACTATAACCGCAGTCTGCCCAGAATTCAGAACAGCCCTAAATAAAAGGCTCTAACTTTTAAACCACTGATCCAAATAAAGTTATCTTTATCATCCTGGAAACATGGTGAAATTATCTTCATAAACCTAGTTGGGTGGCCGACCTGATTCTGAATCTAACTGGATCAAAACCTAGGTGCAACCGACTATACCCAGCATTTCTGTCAGACAGAGCAGTACGTGGTAAAACAGTCATAACTTTTAAACTACTAGGTGAACATTCGTGATCCAGGTGCCAAAAGAAATCTAATGAAACCAGGAACAATTCTCCAGAAGACACAGATGTCCAATTCGGCCTCTACGAGACCCAAAACTGAGGTACAACGTACTGGACAGAATCAATCTACTAACAGAATTAAAACGAAACTACAAATCCAATCGGATTCTCAACTCTAATGGAATCAAACAACGAATCGGAGGTCTAATTACCCTTGTAGACCAGTAGGACGATGATGATCCACTGCACACGGGCTTTCCTCCCTTCCCCTCTCTTCCCTCTCTTAGGGCCGGCCACCGGGAGACGACGAACGGCCGTCGGCGTCGCGGGAGCGGAGATGTTGGAGGACCTTGAGGAGGAGCGGCGGGATCACGGAGATGGCACCACCACTGCGAGAGAGGCACCAAGGAGCAGCAAGGAGGCCGGCTTGGGGGAGGGGAGGAGGCGGCCAAGGGGGAGGGGAGGAGGCAAGAGGCGGCTAGGGTTTTGGGGGGGGGGGAGTGGCGCCCCCCCTTTTTGGCCGGCCCCTACATGGGCCGGTCGGCCCCCTCTTGGGCCTCCTGGGTCGTGGACTGCGGCCCAGGTTGACGAAAAATAACTTTTACTCCCCCCCGCTGATTGGAAAAATCCGACGAAAGCTATTTCTTTTACTCCCTCCGAATTCGTTCTTTCTACCGATTCGGTTCCAGAAAGTTTTAAATCTCGTTTTCGAATAATATTCCCAGACATTCGAAACGATACAACCTAGCTGGATTTATGAGGTATTACAGATATAGTTCGTACTATTGCATAAACTAGATTTTCATCTAAGGTGTCAATGTATATTTGATTCAATAACAAAGTGGCCTATACAATGGTAATGGGAATAACTAAAATTTCAAAGCAGGTATTTAAATTACATTGAATAAAAATAGCATGCAATAATAATTTAAAGCAGAATTTAAATAAATTGAAATAATAGAATTAAATATGTTCAAATGTATAACTTGCCTTTCTTAATTACACTACTACAAAAGAGGCTATAGCAGACGGCCTATCACAGACGGTTCCTTTGGTACCGTCTCATTTAAATCATGCTGGGCTTTGTTTTGGCGTTAGTGGGCCTATCCGAGGCGGTTCTATTTGAGCCGTGCGTGATAATCACTATCCTGAGCGGTTACGAAATAGAACCGCCTGCAGTGATTTCTGTCTTCATATAAATTGGCCGAGACATCCTCTCCGCGCAAGGCTGTGTCTACCGCTCCAGCGCCACTTCCACCGCCTAGCTCCTCAACTGCTGGCTGTGTCTACCGCTCCAGCGCCACTTCCCGCCCTAGCTCCTCCAACTGCGCCACTTCCGCCCTAGCTCCTCATCACACAGGTTGTGTCTACCGCTCCAGCGCCACTTCCTGCCCTAGCTCCTCCAACTGCGGCTCCTCCTCTAATCTTGGTATGAGCACATGATCGATCTTGCACCGTCAATGTTGGAATAAATAATATTAGCCACGCAAATCTTAGTTTTGAATAATGGTTTCCCTTATAACTAATGAACTAAAATTTGACTTAGGAGTGGTAACTTAATAAAATTGAATTAGGTCTAATAATCACTAAAATTTGAGTTAGGATAATTAATTGGCTTAAAAAAATAAAATTTACACACCGGTTCACAGTACGGTGGGGTTTGGGTCAAGCAATATTGCATTTACGGTTCCGGTATTTTAGGTTAATAAGTGTTGTATGAGATGATGCCTATATTTGGGTTGCATGATTGTTCAATTGAGATAGATATCGGTGTCGAGAGGTAGGGATCATGGTTGTGGCCGTAGGCATGGCTACGCTATGCCACCGCGTGTGGTACATAACTAGTGAAGAGTTTTCTTTCAATAGCCTTAGATGCAAATGTTGGAGAATGAGTTTATATTGCACATTTTCGTTTGCTATAAATTAATCGCTAATCAATTTGACACTAATTTGTTACATGCGTAGTGTAGATGGATCGAAACTGGATGTACGGTGTGAACCGTGTGAGTCAAGATTACATTAATGGCGTGGTTGCTTTTAGAAGAGCCGCTGAGCAGGATATGTTGAAGAAGGGGATAAATTTTATGTACTGTCCGTGCATTGATTGCGGTAATCTGAAGATGTTTAACAACGCGGCGCAGATCGAAGCGCACTTGATTGAAGGGTTTCAAAAAGGGTATACATGTTGGACGATCACGGTGAGGAGCGATTATACGAAGTTAATAATGGCGACATCGCCGAGGAAGTCAACAATTTGCGGATGTGGTGTGCTTTTGATGAGGATAGGGGCACGATGACAATCTGGATCGGATGCTACGCGATGCGAAGAGAACTACAAAGAGAGAGAGTTTTGTAAATTCGAGGGCTTAAGGGAGGACTCGGTGAGACCTTTGTTCCTGGTATGGCCCGGAATACACAAGGTTGTCAACCGTGCTTGAGCTGCTGAAATTGAAGGCAAGCAATAGTTGGTCCGATAAGAGTTTTACTGGCGTTGTTAGGTCTCTAGCGGACATCCTTCCGGAGAAGCGTGTTGCCCAAAGACCACCTATCAAGCAAAGAAGGTTATTTTCCCATTGGGAATGGAAGTAGAAAGAATACATGCATGTCCGAGCGATTGTATCCTCTACCGTAAAGAGTATGCGGACATGCATTATTGTCCGTGTGCAAAGCATCCCGATACAAGCGTCAAAATATCGCTAAGGTGAAGCAAGGACCTCTGCTAAGATGTTGTGGTATCTGCTGTAATCCCACGTTTGAAGCGTTTATTTGCGAACCCAAAGGAGGCAAGATTGCTGCGTTGGCACTCGAGGAGCGTAAGAGATGGAAAGCTAAGACACCTGCTGATTACGCGGTGGAGAAACTTGATCGGAGCTTGAAGAGTTCGGTCGGAACCGAGGAACATAAGGTTAGGGTTGAGTATGGATGGAATGAATCCTTTCGGTAACATGAGCGTGGACATAGCACTGGCCGTGAATCTATGTATGTACAACCTTCCTCCTTGGCTCTGTATGAAGTGGAAGTACATTTTGATGTCACTACTTATCCAAGGGCGAAGCAACACGGGAATGATATTGATGTGTACCTAGCACCATTCTTTGGAAGATCTTGTGACACTTGTGGAGCGAAGGGTGCAGGTATGGGATGCGTACAAGCGAGAGAACTTCATTTCACGCGCCATGTTGTTCTGCACCATCAATGATTTTCCGCCCTTGGTAACTGTCGGGCTTGATACAAAAGGAGCCAAAGCTTTGTCGCCTTTGCTTAGATGCTACGGAGAGTGTATGGTGAACAACTCGCATAAAAATCGTGTATATGCATCACCGTAGGTTCCTTAGAGAGTCACCCATACCGCAAGATGAAGAAACAATTCGACGGAAATAAGGAAGGCGGTTCGACTTCAAGGGCTTTTAGTGGGAAAGAGGTCATGATATGGTTAAGGATATCGATGTTGTGCTTGGGAAGGGACGTAAATTAAGAACCCGTGAGAAGAACATCGGAAGAAGCGGTCAATTTTTGGGACTTGCCTTATTGGGAGTATTTAGAAGTTCGCCCTTTGCATCGGCGTTATGCACGTGAGAAGAATGTATGTGATAGCTTGATTGGTCTCTTCTTTGAACATTAGTGGCAAAACAATGGATGGTGTTAACGCAGCGGCGTGACTTGGTCGATATGAACATAAGGACCGAGTTAGCACGAAAGAGACCGATCTGAGACGAGCGTACCTTCCCCGACTTGCTACACTCTGTCCAAGGCGAGAGAAATGAAGCGTGCGAGCTTGCGGTGTGAAAGTCCGTCTGGTTACTCCGCTAACATTAAGAAACTTGTTTCTATGCAAGATTTGAAATTAATTGGTATGAAGTCGCATGATTGTCGTGTCTTGATGACACAAATGCTTCTGTTGCAATTAGGAGTATCTTGCCAACAAGGTCAAGTGGCAATCTTGAGGTCGTGTTATTTCTTCAACTCAATTGCTCGAAGGTCATCGATCCCCAAGGACTAGATGCTCTGCAGTAGAGGTAGTGGCGACTCTGTGTCATCTTGAGATGTATTTCCCTCCGTCATTTTTCGATATCATGGTCCATCTCATTGTTCACCTTGTGAAAGAGATAAATATATGCGACCTGTGTTTCTCGTCATATGTACCCGTTCGAGAGGTACATGGGAATTCTCAAGTCCTCGTCTGAATCGATCTCGACCGAGGCGGCATCATCGAAGGTTATGCAGCGGAAGAGGTCATTGAGTTCTGCGTCGACTACATGGCTCGGTGGATCCGATTGGTGTGCCTCTATCTCGTCATGAGGGAAGCTGGATGGTATCGGGACCATCGGAAGGAAATCAATCACTCCCGATCTGGATCGTGCGCTCAAGCCCATTTCACGGTCTTGCAACACATGACCCAAGTGTCCCGTACATCGGCGAGCACAAAGACATGATGCCATGTAATCCGGACCGGTCGGAGGTTTGGATTACGAGAAACACAACCGTCGGTTCAACAAATGGTTAAAGGTGCGAATCACTCGGAGGTCATCAAGTGATGATCTGTTGCTATGGTTGGCAAGAGGGCCACATTTTACAATTGTCACATAGCAAGGATCGACATAAATGGGTACACATTTTATCTGGCTGCTCGGGATAGGAAGAGCACGGTCAGGAGCAGCGGTGTCGCATAGATGCATTCGATCCGATGTCTTTGAGGAGCTCGTACTATGGGCAAATAGAGGAGATATGGGAGATCGACTCGGCGCTTTTCAAGATCCCCTATTTGGTGCCGTTGGGTCCATCTCCCACGGTGAAGGTCGACAAATGCGGCGTCACTACCGTGGACCTCGAGCGTGTCGGATACAAAGGCGAACCATTACGTCTTGGCTAACCAAGTTGTTCAAGTCTTCTATGTAACCGACCGGCAAATAAGAAGCGTCACGTAGTTCTTAATGGAAAAAGGAGGATTGTCGGAGTTGAGAATGTAGTGGGCGAGGAAGAATACAATCAATTTGACGAGTTGCCACCTTTCGGAGACGGCATCGAGGCTCGAGGAAGAACCCGGTGAGGAAGCTAGCTATATGCGTCGATCATCATGAAGGGCTATATTTTAATTAAGAATTTACTCCATTGTAATTAACTAATTTATTCCATTGTCATGTGTTAATGTGTTATGGACTTATGATCTTTAAATTGATGACAAAATGTGGATGTTCCTTGGTTCGAGTGATACAGTCGACTACAGGATTGTAGATATCACATTTCTTTCTTTTTATTCTTTTTCATCCACCAGCTATCTGATGGTATTACAGAGTTTAACTGCTGCCACATTCTTCATAAGTGATTGATTAATATTCCTGTAGCCCATCAAAGAATTGAAATAGAAGGAACCGATTGTGATGTTTCAACATCACAGACGGTTCCAGAAGTAACCGTCTGTGATGTTGAATTTCTTATAAGGTAGGACCGATCGGGATCTCCTATGTACTGGCTCTAACCCTATCGGTCGACCTCTGCGCGCCTCCTCCCCGACCCCGGCCACCTCATGCCACCGGCGCCTCCTCCCAACCCGGCTCCTCCCCGACCCGGCCACCTCCGCCACCGGCGCCCTCCTCCCAGACCCGGTGCCCCTCCTCCCAGACCCGGTGCCTCCCGACCCGGCCGCCTCATGCCGGCGCCCTCCTCCCAGACCCGCGCCTCCCGACCCGGCCACCTCCGCCACCGCCACCTGCTCGGGTAAGTCCTCCCATCCCCCTCCGGACCCGCCGACTGTATCCGGTAGAATATAACAATAGGAGGATGGAATACATACTTGTAAATTGCTTTAAGATCATCTGGGATTTCTGTCAATTTAGCTCCATTGGAGAGTCAGTTGCTCTGTGTAGTTCCAAATCCACTGAAATCTACATTTAGTTTCTTGGCTGTTCTTCTGTTGGTCGACCTGACAATAGGGCAGCCAGTTTTCCTCCCTTGATTCCTGTCAATTATTGAATAAAGGTTAAGTGAGATCTCTGTATTAGTTAACCATACTTTAAGTTCAAGCAAAGTAATTACTTTTGTATGCAAAGATTAGTAAACAATTCTTTTATAAATTTGTCCTAAACTCAGTTTCAAAATCTGAAACCTGCAGTACAGATTGAAGTCTCATTTTGATAATTAGTATTGACTAAAGATTAAGGAATTGTAAACATGTAGTTTTATTTGTGTAACTGCATTTTAGCCTGCACATCATCTTGTTCCCAACATTGTAAAATCAGCAAGTTTTGGTTTTGCAATACGCCTGCTTTGATTTGAATTAAAAACTATAATTACAATGTGAACCAAATCATTAATAAGTGCTAGCTAATTTTGGTGAGAATTAGACTTTAAATTATACTCCTTTAACTGTAACTTAATCCGAAATATCATTTTCTCATAACCCAACATAGCAGCAAGCTTACTGTTGTGAACCCCTCTCTGTTTTTGGTTTTTGCAAATCAAAAGCTAGATTTCAGTTCAAACAAAAATTTGATTTTAGTGTTAGCAAATGTTAAGTGATAAGTTAGACTTGTAGTTGTACTTATCTAGCTGTAGCTCCATCAAGTATACCATTTTGTGATAGTCTATTGGAGCATAAAATCTTTTATCTTTAATCATCTGTTTGATTTCAGGATGTAATCTCTAAGTCGATCAAACCTGAAATCATTCTTGAGTGTTATCTAATGATTAATGATGAGTTAAACTTTAACTACTACTCATCTAGCTATAACCTTATTAGAAATGTTCATTTATCATGGTTTAGTGAATCAACAAGCATTCATTCTCTAATCATCCGATTTGGTTTTGGTTACAAATCTGATACTGTAGCCATGTTTTAACCGAACTGGTCAATGCTTGCTAGCTGGTGGTAAGTGTTGAGATGAACTTTAATTATTACTCATTTAGCCATGAATTAATCAATGATATCATTTTGCTTAAAATCATGGCTCATTAATGCATGTCTTTACTCCTTTATTCCTTCTAGTAGGGAGTAAGGGATAAGTTAGGTCACTATCCTAATGACTTAGTGAGACTTGAGTAATATAATTTTTTTCATCTGCGAGGACAGTTCACTTAGTCCATTCGGCTTGATTCAAAATCTGAAATTGAAATGCTTTACTAAACCATTAAATTACATTTATCATGTGGTAGCAACTATTATATATGGGGTATTGTCCTTGAGTAAGGTATAACTTAAGCATGTTGTTAAGTATGCATTAAGACATTGATCATGCATTTTTTTATGTTTGCTCTTCCGTATTTTCTTGCTATTTATTGGATTTTTGTGTTTTAGATTCTGGTTCTTCTGAAGTGATTGAATCAGTTACTGAGCAACCAGAGCCTGAACAAGAGGTTTACTATTGTCATAGAGGCTGAGAATTTTAGTTTATAACTGTTGTATTTCATTTCATTCACTTTTCTGCATTTATTAAGAAAAATCTCTCTTGTAGTTGTCAGTTCTTGATCAACATTTTACTATGTTTTCTTAATAAACATCAGTACAGTCTAGTTGGTAGCGTGGTTGTGTTTTCTTAATTAATTTTCGCATCTGAAACTTGAGGTATAGTGCCGAATGATGAAAACCTATGGAAGTAAGACGGTGCCGATTTACTAGGTTGGCCTAGGTATCATGGGTATCCGGTCTTGACTAATGCAGGTTAGCCTAGGTGACTTGAAAAACCAAGATGCGGTTAACCTAGGTTGGTGTGGGTAGTCTCGATACTTAGGGTGCCGACTAATGCTGGTAAACACAGGAACCGTGATGATTCTTATGGTACACCGCGGCAATTTATTTTATTTTACTCGAGATGGCAAGCGTTGATTATATTTGTTTATATTTTTGTGCAATTTCCCATATATTATATACTATGTAATAATTGCGTGCGTAACTTATATAGATAGCAAGTAAGCGAGATGGCGAGGCACCGTCTTCGCCGCCATCGGCGTCGCCAAATGCGTCTGGATCTCCGATCAAGGTGGTATGCGGCGAAAGCGGAGAATATCAAATTGCCCTCGGGCGCATGACGATCACGGAGTCGGTGGCGTCGGGATCTCGCCGAGTCCCAAGAAAGCAAATGCGAGATCGGACCGTCTGCGGGGTACTTGTAAGAGAACGGGTCCCCATAACCACCCCAACACGGAAGTGTCGGCGGATGTACAAAGAGACCGATTGTGGTGAGCTTTACGCCTCGTTCACTTTCCCCAAGCGAGACCAGACACGTGTGCGATGGCACGTCTTTGCTCGCGATGTGCCACGTGGAGGACCTTCAAGAGCACGCTTGTCACGCGATATATCACGAACACCGGTCGGACGCCCTTCACGAAGTATCCTTTCTTGTCGTGGGATACATGGGATGCCTTCGTGCGAGATGAAGACGACGGCCGAATTTCAGAGCAAAGTGCGGCGTCTGAGCTCTCGAGGCCCAAAACACTCACCCCACAAACTTCGGCACCCCAGGTGCGCGGTAAAGCCACGAAGTGGGCGGCGGAGGACGAGACCATTGCCCGCCGTTTCTTTGGGATCTCGACGAGGCGCTCGAGCACAGTTAAGAGCGGGCATCGACCACGTCTTGAGCGACATCTCTTTCGCAAACCCGCAGCGACGAGCGGTGTCCCAACGCTCGTAAATATGTCGAACCACTTAGTTGTTAATAAGTCCATAACTTCATGGTGTCTATAATAACATGATGTCCTCTTGCGAAGCATTGACTTCGCATCTTCCCAAGGTTCCCTCGAAGTGGGCGGGGAGAAGGATGTACTATCTACGGCCACAGGAAACAAGGAGCACCGGGTCGAGCGCGAGGCGTTGGGGTTTCACGTACCTTGGAGGATGGATTCCCACACGACTCCGCCACATATAGGAGTAGGAAGAGATCCAAGGACCAAGACGACGCTCGGTTTGGAACATGTCATTATTGAAAAATTTCAAGGACAAATAACAAGTTTACAGAACCAAGTAAATGAACTCATGAGGGCGCAAGCCGCCCCTGTTAATTTGGGAGCAAGTCCTCCTCAACATCGGAGTAGCGTCGCGTCACACATAATTCTGGACATCGCGACGTGCAATTACCGATCGACGACATCGAGGTAATGTACATCTCTGGAATGCTCCAAATATAGACATATAGGACGCCTTAGCTAATTGTGTACCGTTTTGTAGGAGCCGACGCCCTGCAAGCTCCAAGTGAGGATGGTTGGGTCGATTGCTATTGAGGCTGGGCGGGGTATGGTGTATCCATACCAGGAAGAGGCATGTGAGACCCCGGTTTATCCGACTTGTAATGCTTAACCATCCACTTGGTCCTAGCATCACAAATCAGATAATCCGAGACTCGAGACATGTATACTTCCCAGAGTGCAGTATACACACCTCTTTACAAAATTTAAGCATCAATTCCATTCATCCACATAGAACCGAAGCAAAAACAACAAACCAGAAGATAACATAAATAAAGGATAGTTATTACAAAACAGAGGCCGACCGGCCAAACGACATATACATAAAGAAGTTTAACAGCGGAAGCAAAAGTGCCATAAGATGGCCATAAACCAAAAGAGCCAATCAGTGTGCCTTTAACCCACAAGGCAACCGACCGGACCGCCAAGCTAGTCGTCGAATCCACAGCACATCTCACAAAAGTGAGGCCCTTGGGCTCACCTTCCTCCCTTGCAAACAAAAGCAGCCGGCAAAAGCCGGTGAGTACTTGGAATGTACTCGCAAGACTTACATGTGGAATAACAAACCTGTACATATACTACATGCAATCTCATTGAAGTGGAGGCTGTATATTTCATTTTTAGCATAAAGCAAGGTTCCATTTGCAATAATGTAATACATTTAAAAGCAAGTTGACAAATCTATTTTTAATGTTCAAATAATCGTAAATGATAATAATATAACAGTAGGTAGAGAGCAACAACAATCCTGGAAGTGACTAAACCCTTAGTCACCACAACAATAGCATGAATTACCCATTCATACCAACCATGTCAAATTTTAATTTAAAAGGTTGTAGTCTAACTCTTGCAAAACCTAACCAAGCGTGTCCATAACCTAGGACGAGGCTATTCGAATAGTTTTATCCCTGCAGGGGTGTACCAATGTACCCACACGTCAGACCGCCTTTTTTCCACTAGATTAGCATACTTCCTTTGGTATGCCGGCACAGCTAAGTCCTACGAGACATTTCCAATATTGTGTATTAACTACGAGCCGCCCGTATGGATAGAAACCCATACGTTGTGTCGGAGTCATTGTAAAGCCTCGGTCAACTACCCGTCTCAGGTAAAGCCTTGGACAACTACAATGCTCCTCGAGGTGGAGAGCCTACCCGGAATCTCCACCACCGCACACCCAACACAAGAACACATATCCTTTTTCACACAACACACACAACCCCCTCCTGTGACTCGGAGATAACACACGCCAAAGTACTTAGTCCAGAGAGGTCCCATATCCCTCTCGCGTGGTTAGCACGCAAAAATACTTGGAGAGTGTGACACAAGATGTTCGGTCCTTGTTGACTTAGGCAAGACATCCACAAACCCAATAACCCACCATCCAACCACTTGCCCAAGTCCAAATCAATTTTCCGTTTTCAGAATTTTGACTTTACAAAATAACAAAGCACAAGTGCTAGACATATTGGAATAATATTTAGATGTGTGATCAAGATCATCGACTAAAACCGATGATCGCCCATTGCTACCGAAACTAAGCATTTCTAAGCAATTTCAAATCGGAAGCTACTAAGTGACAAGAGTCCATCATTCGAACTCAAATCACAGCAAATAACCTAGGCTCATGGTAGTAGAGGATAAACAATTCCTACAGATTATGCAACTATAGGATACTAACCATAATTTAACAACAAAATAGCAATGCATACATACAAGTTGAAATCAATATATTAGACTTGAAAAATAATGGGATTAACATGATCAAGCGCTTGCACCTTCTTTGTGGGTCAAGGTGTTCTTGAGTATCAATAATATTGTCAACGTGCTCTTGGATCCTAACGAAAAGCGAAAAGCAACCGATAAGAACGAATAAAATGCAAAGACCCAACAGTAAACCTTCTCCAAAAATTCTAAAATTTTTACAGTAGCAAGATCCTGATTTATAATGAATTTAGTAACAAGAACCAATTGATTTGGATTCTTAATGCAAAAGATATGACCAAAACAATTTTGCTCGACTTTTATAAATCAAAATGTTACTATTCATTAGCAAAATTTTCGGAGCTATCTGAGGTTGGAAACATTTTTAGATAAAGTGCGAGTTGAAAAATAACCAACAAAATTTGAATCAACGAAAAGGATTTAAAATGAATTAGTTATGCATTTTACAAGTTATCACATTTTTCGTTGATAAATAAATCCTTTCGGAAAATCGAAATGAGAATCGGCGTGGCGAGCGAGGCGTTGATCTTGGATCAAGCGGTCCTCATCCCAGCATGACGCCATGAGCTCGGTCGATTAACCGTTGGATTTGGATCCAACGGTCCACGACCACTTTGGTCGAGCCTTGAGCGTCCGGAACCACGATCGTCGGCCGTTGGATTTGGATCTAACGGTCCACGACCAATCGGACCTTGTGGCGATCCGAGCGTCCACACGCGCACGAGCCGTTGATCTTGGATCCAACGACCCTGTGATCTCGAATCGGGCGGTTGATCTTGGATCCAACGGGTCACAAACCGAGGCAGCGGCGAATTCAAATCTCCGCGACGTGGGCGTAGATCTGAGATCGGCGGTCCACGCCGACCACGTTCAAACGCCGTCTGTTTTCGTCCGGCAAAAGCAGCGGGGAAGAACGGCTTCGCCGCCGCGGCTCGGCAGCGGCGGTGCGAGCAAGTGCCCAAAATGGGTCCCAAACGTCATTGCGCACCTAAGGGTACCAATGGCGTTGGTCTGCGATGGACGAGCGTCGGCAGCGGAGGGAACGAAGTGGCGGAAAAATGACCAAAGCAGCGGCGATAAGCTCAGCTCGGTTCAAGGGAGCGGTGCCAGCCACTAGGGACTAAGAGGAGCTACACAGCGCAATGGGCCAGTGAGGAGAGTCGAAGCCGCCGGGCGAGGAGGTGCGCGGGTTTGGTGAAATTGGGAAATCAATTGAGCTCGTCCTGGACAAATTGAACCTAATTGAGTGAGGTTAAGCTTGATGAGTAGAGGGGGAGCGGAGGAGTGAAGACTTGAAGAAGAAAGCCCGTGCGGCACCGACTTCACCAAGCCCCAAAACCGACAATGGCGGTAGAAGGCTTCCCAAGTCTGCGGCTCAGTGAGCTTGTGAGTCTTGGCTAGAGTTGCGGAGGTGCTAAAGGAAGCTAAGGGAGAAACAATGGGGCTTAAGTAGCCGAGGATGGCGAGACAGCGCGAGAACTCGCTCGGTCAACTGGCCGTTTGAGCGAGAGAGCGGCGGGGCGATTGGAGAGGGGCGCTGAGGAGGAGCACGGCGAGCATTAAATGCGCCTGAAAAGAGCCGTTTAAAGCGGCCGGGAAGGGCGGCACGCGCGACTTTTGCCCTCTGCGCCATGGCCCGACGCCGACGCTGCGCCGGGAGGAAGGAGACAATGCGCTGACCGTCGGATTGAAATCGAACGGCTGAGTTAGATCGCGTGGATTACAACGGTTCCGTCGTTCGGTTGATCCAGGACCGTTCAATGCTGATCCAATGGCTCACAACTCCCGCGCCCGACTGAGTCGCGCTGGTGCGTTTAGTCGACTCGACCGAGTCAAGTGGCTCGAGCCCGAGCCTGGTTCGAACCCGAGGAACAGTGCAAACCAGTTAGAATTTGAATTTTAAATATCTGATTTTTGAGGAATTATTTGAGGTAGCAAACAAACTCCAAAATTTATGAAATTTTAACTGGAGCTTCCTGACTGCAGGAGGAACCTTCCATAAAATTTTCAGAGATTTTCATGCACTGAATTATTCTCCAGAAATTCCAGAAGAGAGGAAAATAGGGTTTGACCAGTTTGACTTGCCTCCAAAAATTATCAAATAATTTCTAAAAATCATGAGATAATTCAGAGGTGTTGCCAAGCCTCCCTAGAACTAAGAGAAAAGATTTCCAAGGGTTGGGTACAAGACCTTTGTCAAGGAGGGTTTTTGATTAGAGTCAAAAGAGAATTTAAATTTGATTTTCCATAATTCTTTTAAAAGAATTACAAAAATGGCTAAGGGCTTCAAGATGCAAGAAAAGTTTTAATTTCTTCTGATTTTCTTACATTTGAAACACAAACCCAAATTGGGGATGTTACAAAACCTCCCCCCCTTACAAGAATCTCGTCCCGAGATTTGGCTTACTCGGTAAAGAAAGCTGGATAGTCTGCACGGAGACGATCTTCCCTTTCCCAAGTAGCCTCATCCTCAGAATGGTTCGACCACTGAACTTTAAGGAACCTGATGGTTTTATTCCTTGTTCTTCGTTCGACCTCATCGAGTATCGCGAGCAGGTGCTCGCGATAGGTCAAATCTTCTTGGACATCGAGGGTTTCCAACGGGGCTTCCTCAGTTGGAACACGGAGACACTTCTTTAGTTGGGACACATGGAAAACATCATGTACCCCCTCGAGTGCGGCTGGTAATTCCAATTTATAGGCCACAGCCCCTTTCTTCTCGATAACACGGTAGGCCGACATATCGAGGAGCTAACTTGCCCTTGGCCGAAAGCAGCGATGGCCCTTCAAAGGAGAGACTTTGAGATAAACAAAGTCATCGGGCTCAAAGCTCAACTCACGGCGGGCGATCCGCATAGCTCTTTTGCCTAGATTGAGCCATGCGCAAGCGATCACGAATAAGTGGACTTGACTCTCGGCCTCATTGATCAGTCGGGCTAAAGAAAGGTCTTTCGCCGTCTCGACCAATTCAGCGGGGTTCGCACTTTCTCCGTATAAGGCCTCGAAGGTGACATGCGAGGCCGGCTCGCTTTGCTGTTGTTGTAGGAAAACTTCGGCAAATGGCAAGCATTTCTCCCAATTCTTTCCATAGGAGAGGACACAAGCACGAAGCATGTCGTCCAAAACTTGGTTGACCCTTTCGGTCTAACCATCAGTTTGGGGGTGATATGCAATGCTAAAGGTGAGACGGGTTCCCATAGCCTCTTGCAAACACTTCCAAAACACAGCGGTGAATAGCGCACCATGATCCGAAGCGATCGTCTTGGTACACCATGCAAGCGAGCGATACGGGAAATATAGAGATCCGCTAGTAGACTCACACTAAGGTTTGTCCGTACTGGCAGAAAATGGGCCACTTTTGTCAATCGATCGATGACAACCGGATGGAATCCTTGCCCTTGGAGGTTGAGGCGGACCGGTGATAAAATCCATCCGTCGAATCCACTTCCACTCGGGGAATTGGCAAAGGTGAAGCGATCTGCTTTGGGCCGATGCTCGGCCTTGACACGGCGACATATGTCGCGCTCGACGCGAACCGCAATTTCCCTCTTCATTCGGGTCCACCAAAATCACAGCGGAGATCTTGATACATCTTTGTGGCCGGGATGAATAGACAAAAGCGAATCATGGGCTTCGTGGAGGATCAAATTCGCAATTCCATGTCCTTTGGAACCACAAGGCGTTGCGAACCTTACAACACCATGCTCATCCTCGAGAAGCACTTGGTGCACTGTTCTTGACATTTTCCTTGATGCGGCTCACCCGACATCGATTGTTGGCGATCTTAATCCGATCTACCAAGGTTGGTTGCACAACCAAGGCGTGAGGAACCATGCTCAACCAATCCCAAGTTGAGGCGCTGAAATTCCTCGGCGGGTGGGTTGACATTCTGGAGCAACAAGACATTGCAATGCGCTTTACGGTGGCGCATCGGCAACAACATTAGCCTTGCCGGATGGTAGTGGATACCCATGTCATAGTCCTTGATCAACTCCAACCATCTCTTTTGCACGAGGTTGAGATCTGGTTGGGTGGACAAATACTTTAGGCTTTTGTGATCGAATACACTTCATAGCGATTACTGATTAGGTAATATCGCCAAATCTTAAGTGCATGAATCACATGACTAATTCCAAGTCATGGGTAGGATAGTTGAGTTCATGCGGTCTCAATTGCCTTGATGCATAGGCCACTACCTTGCCTTCTTGCATAAGGGCATGCAAGAGACCTCGACGAGAAGCATCGCAAAGATATCGAAGCTTTGATGAATATCGGGAAGAGCGAGCGGGAGCGGTGGTCAAGCGCTTCTTGAGTACTTGGAAGCTTTCCTCACAAGCATCGGACCACAAGAACTTCTTGTCCTTCTTGAGCAACTCCGTCGCCGGCCGCGATCTTGGAAGTTCTCGATAAAGCGGCGATAATATCCGCTAAGCCGAGAAAACTCCGCGCCGGTTTGCAAAGTAGGTTGAACCACGATAGAACGTCGTTGACCTTGCTAGGATCAGCGGCGCCTCTGCTGAAAGAACATGACCCAAGAAGGCCACTTCCTTCAACGAGAATCGCGACTTGCTGAACTTTGCATACGGTGGTGCTCCCGAACCCCGCCTAACACAAGCCTCAGATGCTCATCATGTTCCTCATCGTTCTTAGAATAGATAAGAATATCATCGATGAAGACCACGACAAACTTATCCAAATACTCCATGAATACTGAATTCATGAGGTTCATGAACAAGGCGGGAGCATTGGTTAAGCCAAATGACATGACGGTGTACTCATACAAGCCGTAGCGAGTAGAGAAAGCCGTCTTTGGAATATCTTCAGGTCGTATCCGAACTTGATGATATCCCACTCTCAAATCAATCTTGGAGAATACTCGAGCTCCAGTTAATTGATCAAAGAGATCATCAATGCGGGGCAATGGATACTTGTTCTTTACCGTTACCTCATTAAGCGGACGGTAATCAACGCACATGCGCAAAGTATTGTCCTTCTTCTTCACGAAGATTGCAGGACAACCCCACGGAGATGAGCTAGGGCGGATGAAGCCTTTTTCTTGCAGCTCATTCAGTTGCTTCTTCAACTCCACCAACTCGTTCGGTGGCATCCGATAATGCCTCTTTGAAATCGGGGCCGTACCGGGAACCAACTCAATGACATACTCGAGATCTCGAACTGGTGGCATCCCTGGAAGATCTTCAGGAAAGACATCAATGAAGTCACGAACTGTTGGGACTTTACTAATATCTAGAGCGGGCTTCGCTTCAAGCGCGAAGAGATGCGGACCTAGCAGCTTCGGCGAAAAGCGAACCTGCTCGCCGGAAGGACTAGATAGAGAGACACACTTCTTGGCGCAATCGATTTGTCCCTTATGCTGAGACAACCAATCCATACCAAGAATTACATCTAAACTTGCTGAATGGAGGAGGATAAGATTTGCTAAGAATCCTATTCCCTCAATTTCAATTGGAACATCCCTACACTCAGAGTCAGCTCTCAACTCCGAACCCGGAGAGCGAATGAGCAATGGGACCAACAATGGAGTAAAGAGGAGCTCACTAATAGCGACAAAGACTCAAAAATAAAAGAATGAGATGCTCTGAATCAAACAAAGCATTAGCCAAATGAGAGTTAACAGAAAGTGTACCCGGCCACGACGTCGGGTGCCTCTGTGCCTCCTCTGTGAGATGAGGTTGTGCGACCACTACCCACGCCTTGGGTAGCGGGGACTATCTTGAGTCTGAGAAGAACCACCTCCTTGCCGCGTCCTCCATTAGGGCGAGGGCTGTTCTGTCTTCTTGGGGCATTGGTTGCATAATGCCCTTCCGGTTGCGGCGAAGCAAGTGACTCCGGCGGCCGGTTGCGGGGCCACCTGGCGACTCGCAGTGCGTGATTGGGGCCGCGACTGCGAAGGACAAGGGGCAGTCTTGGCGGCCTCGGGGTCTTGAAGTCTGGCGGTGCGACCCACGAGGCGGACCGCGGGATAGGCGGCCTAGTGGACTTGGGCCTCCCACTTACGCTGCGGGAATCCTGGCGCTCTCCACGAGTGCTTTCGGCGACAATGGCCTTGTCCACCAAGGCTGAAAATCTGGGAAGTCGACGATGGATAGCTTGTCTGAAGCTCCTCGGACAAACCATCCTTGAACTTCTCTTGCTTGGCCCCATCGGTGGCCACCTCTTACGAGCATAACGAGCCAAATGGTTAAACTCGTGCAGGTACTCCGTGGCGAAAGCGTCCTTGTCGGCGACAAGAACTCCTTCTTCTTGACCTCATCGGTAGGAAGGAATGTGACTCGACGGAAGGCGATGCGGAACTCCTCCCAAGTGGCGGTGTGACCGTCGGTGCATGGCGAAAGCTCTCCCACCAAGACAAAGCTGCACCCTCCGGTGGTGCGATCGAACAGCGCCTTCGTGCTCTGCATCTGCGCTATCTGGCTTCCGCTCCACCGGGCGAAGCGGCCGTCTGCGTCAGCAGTCCTCGGACACGGAGAGCGTGGGGGCTAGGTGCGAAGAAACTCCGCAAGTCCCCACGCGGTGGTGTCCACTCCCTTGACCGGATCTGAAGCACCGGTAGGGCGGAAGTGTTCGCGCGATGGCGTCGAAAGAACCCTCCATCCTCTGCGCAGTTGCGCTCGATCGAAGAAGGACCTCGGCCATGGTCGGAGGAGGAGGAAGTTCCTCGTCGGACCAGTGGCCCAGCCTTGGCCGCTTCTGAGTCGCCCGCCATCTGTTACAAGAAACTTGGGTTAAAAACTAGACCCGAAAACAAAGCCGAAATGAAGCAAAAGCTAACGACTAGGGGAATGGAATATCACTCTAATCGAAAGCCGAAAACAGCAAGTATATAAACTTAAACAGGCTTATAGAAAGACTCCAAAAATCGTAATGAACCCCCAACCAAGGCTCAACTTCCCAATGCAACTAACCCGTATTGAATGAATGAGTAATTGTTTGAGAAGGTAAAAATCAGAAAATTAAGGTAAGATCGAACACCACTTAAGATCAAGGCTAAATCAGCAAAAATAGTGTTAGATACATAGCTAACTAGTATCACATCTTACCCTTCTATTCCCACAAGTTTTAGTTAATTAACTTCTCATTCTCTACCCCATTAGAAACCATCGAGCTTGCTGTCCGGAAATTGAGGTTGCTGTAGCGATTCTGCATCCAAGCTCCCAGTCGAAGCCTTCCATTCTAGAAACTTCAAAATCTGGCACACTTCAATTTGCCAAGCTCAGTGGTCGTCGAAACCATTGAGCTCATTGTCTGAAATTGAGCCATCTTGTCGATTCGCATCCAAGCCTCTAGCCGAAATCTTCAGTCCAGAAACTTCAAAACCCTAAGCACTTCAATTTGCCAAACTCAGTGGTTCCCAAAGCCCATTTAAACGATAACAACTATCTTTGAAGGAAGGAGAGGAAATCAATTTTCAAACTCAGATTAGGGTAAGATGAGAGGAGAAAGCTAAGATAGGTAAGGAGTAAAATCTAAGAATTCCTTAAGCTTTCATAAGTCATTTGATACTTTGAAAATAGGGTTTTCCAAAATATCCTAAAAGACGACCAAACTTGGGTTACTACGGTCAGTATGGCTCTGATACCAAACCTTGTGAGACCCCGGTTTATCCGACTTGTAATGCTTAACCATCCACTTGGTCCTAGCATCACAAATCGGATAATCAGAGACTCGAGACATGTATACTTCAGTCAGTATACACACCTCTTTACAAAATTTATGCATCAATTCCATTCATCCACATAGAACCGAAGCAAAAACAACAAACCAGAAGATAACATAAATAAAGGATAGTTATTACAAAAGAGAGGCCGACCGGCCAAACGACATATACATAAAGAAGTTTAACAGCGGAAGCAAAAGTGCCATAAGATGGCCATAAACCAAAAGAGCCAATCAGTGTGCCTTTAACCCACAAGGCAACCGACCGGACCGCCAAGCTAGTCGTCGAATCCACAGCACATCTCACAAAAGTGAGGCCCTTGGGGCTCACCTTCCTCCCCTGCAAACAAAAGCGGCAAGCAAAAGCGGTGAGTACTGAATGTACTACATAAGACTTACATGTGGAATAACAAACCTGTACATATACTACATGCAAGCTCATTGAAGTGGAGGCTATATATTTCATTTTTAGCATAAAGCAAGGTTCCATTTGCAATAATGTAATACATTTAAAAGCAAGTTGACAAATCTATTTTTAATGTTCAAATAATCGTAAATGACAACAATATAACAGTAGGTAGAGAGCAACAACAATCCTGGAAGTGACTAAACCCTTAGTCACCACAACAATAGCATGAATTACCCATTCATACCAACCATGTCAAATTTTAATTTAAAGGTTGTAGTCTAACTCTTGCAAAACCTAACCAAGCGTGTCCATAACCTGGGGCGAGGCTATTGAATAGTTTTATCCTGCGGGGTGTACCAATGTACCCACACGCGCGGACCACCTTTTGCCACTAGATTAGCATACTTCCTTTGGTATCTTGCATGCAGCTAAGTCCTACGAGAAATTTTCAATATTGTGTATTAACTATGAGCCGCCCGTATGGATAGAAACCCATACGTTGTGTCGGAGTCATTGTAAAGCCTCGGTCAACTACCCGTCTTAGGTAAAGCCTTGGACAACTACAATGCTCCTCGAGGTGGAGAGCCTACCCGGAATCTCCACCACCGCACACCCAACACAAGAACACATATCCTTTTCACACAACACACAACCCCCTCCTGCGACTCGGAGATAACACCGCCAAAGTTCTTAGTCGAGAGAGGTCTCATATCCCTCTCGCGTGGTTAGCATAAAAATGCTTGGAGAGTGTGACACAAGATGTTCGGTCCTTGTTGACTTAGGCAAGACATCCACAAACCCAATAACCCACCATCCAACCACTTGCCCAAGCCCAAATCAATTTTCCGTTTTCAGAATTTTGACTTTACAAAATAACAAAGCACAAGTGCTAGACATATTGGAATAATATTTAGATGTGTGATCAAGATCATCGACTAAAACCGATGATCGCCCATTGCTACCGAAACTAAGCATTTCTAAGCAATTTCAAATCGGAAGCTACTAAGTGACAAGAGTCCATCATTCGAACTCAAATCACAGCAAATAACCTAGGCTCATGGTAGTAGAGGATAAACAATTCCTACAGATTATGCAACTATAGGATACTAACCATAATTTAACAACAAAATAGCAATGCATACATACAAGTTGAAATCAATATATTAGACTTGAAAAATAATGGGATTAACATGATCAAACTGATTGCCTGCTTGCTGTGGGTCAAGGTGTTGCTGAGTATCAATAATATTGTCAAGGTGCCCTTCGGATCCTAACGAAAAAGCGAAAAGCAACCGATAAGAACGAATAAAATGCAAAGACCCATCAGTAAACCTTCTCCAAAAATTCTAAAAATTTTACAGTAGCAAGATCCTGATTTATAATGAATTTAGTAACAAGAACCAATTGATTTGGATTCTTAATGCAAAAGATATGACCAAAACAATTTTGCTCAGCTTTTATAAATAAAAAATATTACTATTCATTAGCAAAATTTTCTGGAGCTATACTGAGGTTGGAAACATTTTTAGATTAAATTTCAGTTGAAAACATGACCAACAAAATTTGAATCAACCGAAAAGGATTTAAAATGAATTAGTTATGCATTTTACAAGTTATCACATTTTTCAGTTGATAAATAAATCCTTTCGGGAAAATCAGAAATGAGAATCGACGTGGCCAAACGAGGAGCGTTGATTTTGGATCCAACGGTCCTCATCCAGTATTGGGCGGCTCGCCACGTGGGTCATGAACTCTGATGGATTAACCGTTGGATTTGGATCAACGGTCCACGACCACTTTAGTCGGGCCAGCGAGCGTCCGGAACCACATCGTCGGCGTTGGATTTGGATCTAACGGTCCACGACCAATCGAGAAGCCTTGTGAGCGATCCGAGCGTCCACACGCACGCGGCCGTTGATCTTGGATCCAGCGACCCTGTGATCTCGAATCGGGACCGTTGATCTTGGATCAGCGGGTCACAAACAAGATCGCGACGAATTCAAATCTCACGCGACGTGGGCGTAGATCTAAGGATCGACGGTCCACGCCGACTCACGTTCAACGCCCGTCTGTTTTCGTCCGGCAAAAGCAGCGGGGAAGAAACGGCTTCGCCGCCGGCGGCTTTGGCGCGGCGGTGCGAGCAAGTGCCCAAAATGGGTCCCAAGCGTCATTGCGCACCTAAGGGTACCAATGGTGTTGGCTGCGGTGGACGAGCGTCGGCAAGCGGAGGGAACGAAGTGGCGAAAAATGACCAAAAGCAGCGGCGATAAGCTCAATTGCGGTTCAAGGGAGCGGTGCGAGCCACTAGGTACTAAGAGGAGCTACTGGCGCAATGGGCGTCTGGGAGAGTCGAAGCCGCCGGGAGAGGAGGAGCCGGTTTGGTGAAATTGAAATCGAATTGGCTCGTCACTGGACAAATTGAACCTAATTGAGTGAGGTTAAGCTTGAGTGAGTAGAGGGGAGCAGAGGGTGAAGACTTGAAGAAGAAAGCCCGTGCGGCACCGACTTCACCAAGCCCCAAAGCCGACAATGGCGTGAAGGCTTCCCAAAGTCTGCGGCTCAGTGAACTTGTGAGTCTTGGCTAGAGTTGCGGAGGTGCTAAAGGAAGCTAAGGGAGAAACAATGGGGCTTAAATAGCCGAGGATGGCGAGAGCAGCGGCGAGAACTCGCTCTGGTCAACTTTACAGCCGTTTGGCGCGAGAGGCGGCAGGAGGCGATTGGAGAGGGGCGCTGAGGAGAACACGGCGAGCATTAAATCGCCTGAAAGAGCCGTTTAAAGCGGCCGGGAAGGGCGGCACACGCGACTTTTGCCCTCTGCGCCATGCGCCATGGCCGGCGCCTTGGCCGGAGGAAGAGGCAGCCTTGGCCGTCGGATTGAAATCGAGCAGGTGAGTTAGATCGCGTGGATTACAGCGGTTCCGTCGTTCGGTTGATCGGGACCGTTCAATCTTGATCAACGGCTCACAACTCCAGCGCCCGTGAGTCGCGCGGTGCGTTTAGTCGACTCGACCGAGTCAAGTGGCTCGAGCACGAGGCTAGTTCGAACAGAGAGCAGTGCAAACCGGTTAAATTTGAATTTTAAATATCTGATTTTGAGAATTATTTGAGGTAGCAAACAAACTCCAAAATTTATGAAATTTTAACTGGAGCTTCTTGACTGCAGGAGGAACCTTCCATAAAATTTTCAGAGATTTTCATGCACTGAATTATTCTCCAGAAATTCAGAAGAGAGGAAAATAGGGTTTGACCAGTTTGACTTGCCTCCAAAATTATCAAATAATTTCTAAAAATCATGAGATAATTGAGAGGTGTTTCCAAGCCTCCCGGAACTAAGGAAAAAGATTTCCAAGGGTTGGGTACAAGACCTTTGTCAAGGAGGTTTTTTATTAGAGTCAAAGAAATTTAAATTTGATTTTCCATAATTCTTTTAAAAGAATTACAAAAATGGCTAAGGGCTTCAAGATGCAAGAAAAGTTTTAATTTCTTGATTTTCTTACATTTGAAACACAAACCCAAATTGGGGATGTTACAAGCGGTCTGACCACGGTGCCCGGTGGCGCGAGGTTACGCCGAGTGCAGTGGACATGGTACATGACAATTTCATGGCCATCCGTTTGGAAATTCCCCGACGAAGAAATCACAACACTAGGGGATGCAGTGCACACTTTTATCCGATGGCCCAAGAAGGACGCCATACGGACCTGCGATGGCTTGATATCGTCACGACCGCTGCCTCTCCAATAGGACCCTCGATGAGTCCGCTGACCTTAACTTGAAGCGCCTCATCGGTTCCGTCGAGAAGGCGCCAAGGACAAGACAAGCGTGTCACCATATCGATCCACGAGTCATCTCGGAGAAGATGTACATGAGCGTCTCGTTACGAACAAATCGATATCGAAGAAGATTCAGCGCTGCCAAGCCCGGGCAATACTCCCTTGGATATCCGTTGGTCTCGACAAAGAACTAGCAAGCTCGGGACTAGCTTGTCAATCTTTGCATGAGTGGTACATCGCAAGACCCAAGAGGAGGAGCCATCTTTGGAATCGGCGTCGAGATCTGGGAGCGAGCATTTTCATCACGAGGCGGGCCGCCGTCTTGGGCCGAGGACTTATTCGACCTATACAACCTAAGCGCCTCGGCGCCTCACTTCTACGATGTTGGACAACGTAAGTGTATACAATCAATTTCTACACTCACGTGATAGCGATAAATATCACAACTCATTCCTTACGTCACAGATACATTATGAAATGTGCCCTTGAATCAACGAACCGGTGGGTTTCCTCGACCATACGTGATCTCGAGCAAACAATAAACCAAGGCGCATCCTCGTCGAAATTACATAAAAATGGGATTGCTTGCTCGAGCGGCAAGGAGTACATAATGGTGCCGTACAACGAGTAAGTGCTTCACTACTTGCTACACAAAATTCGTTTGAATATATAGGTTTATGACTATAGCGACATACATGAGTAGGTTCCTTTGGATTCTTGTGATTATTGTGCCAAAGAGGAACATGGTATTGTACCTTGATTCTCTACTCAACAAAACCATGACTTCACCTTTCTTAAAGGAATACTCGAAAGATGCGATCATTTCCTCTGCACATAATTGTATTGTAGTCTTCCTTCATTTGAAATGGGCGAGGATAACTTTTGGAATCATGTAGAGGCGTTCATCGGCTATGTTCTTGAGGAGGTTTATACAAGGGAGCAGCGCCACACTAACCCACAAGATCACGATTTCGATGCAGCGATACAACACAATAATAATATATCATACTCAGTAAATATTGCGTCTCGGTATTTGTACCTATATATGTACATCCATTTTTGCGATCTTGCTTGACAAAAACAAGATCACCTATCGCATTCTCGTATGCCATCATATGCGGCTATTGATTAATTCCACGACACACGATCCCGGGTAGGTCAATCTACGCTATAGTTATTTTCTAATTATAAATTTAAATATATATTCTTACTACTTTACTCTTGCTAGCGGCGGGACTTGAACCTAGAGTTAAAAGCACTCCGGAAGAGCGAGGTCACACATGTTCGAGGTTGCTCTGCGACTTCATCAAGTCGGAAATCGTTAACCCGACGGAGAGTTTCACGTCGTCGACTAGTTGTAATTGATTCAATATTGTAACTCACTTTGACTAGTTGTAATTCAATTTGTAACTCTAGCGACAATACTTCAAACATTCTTTTTAATTGATTTTGAGTTAAATGAACACTTTGAGTTGTCAACAATAATCGTGATGTAGTTTGTTTACCTTGTTTGTTTTGGAGGCATGGCTAGCAATTCACGAGGCTAGTAAAATCGACAAAAACTAGTTAGTGGAAGGACATATCACGAGCGGTTTAAACCAAGAACAAATACGTGATATGCAAGCCTCCTGAGACGGTTCTTAGCTCAAACCGTGCGTGATCTTGAAGTATCACGAGGCGGTTCTATTAAAAACGTCGTGTTAAACTTATGAAAAACCGTGCGTGATAACGCTTTGTTATCACGAGACATAAATCGAGACGGTTCAAAAACCGTGCGTGATGACGATTCGAACGTGCGTGATAATGATTCGAACCGTGCAGTGATAAGGTTTTCTGTAGTAGTGTTAGTTGTTTTTCTTAAATGGTGTCGAAATCTGGTTCTTCGAAGTCGTCGAAATCTATAGGAGAACATAAGCCAAATTCAAATAAAATAAAAAAATAATCTAAAATTTATGAAATAAATATTGCAAGGAATATAATGAATTTATATGAATTTAAGAATTTGAATCAACGGAATCAAAGTTCGTATCAGGGAGAATGAATTTCTGGAAGTCTGATTCTCACATGAAATAATAGAAATCTGAAATGCACTATTCTTGAAATTATTGTTCGCATGTTTTACAGAGCAAATAAATGGTGTGAATGGCATGTGGACCCATTTGCTAGTGAGAGAATGATTTTTAGATTTAATAGAAATATGAGTATGACATTGGGTTCTTCATGTCTTAGAAGCAAAGAAACAATAAATGCAAAACACGTAGCAGAACTACGTACAGAGCTATAGGCGTACAGGGCAAGCGGCAGCACTAGTGAAACAAATGGCGATGCGGCCGGTGAACGGGCAAAATGGAACCCTGGCGACGTGGCAGAGATAATGACGTGAACGGATTTTGCAAAAACTCACCGAGGAAGCGGGGAACGTGACGTACGCGTTTTCATTGTCATGGCTCGATATGGCCGGTGATGACTCGATGGTCTTTGGGCGAAGGCGATGGAAGTATGACGTAGAAACGCGGCGAAATCAGCGGCGTAAACGATTGGTTGGGGACATCGGATGGTGGCGGGGCCGACGGAGAAGACCTTGACGGCGGTGGGTTCGTCGGTGTTAGGGCAAAAGGAGAGGTGTTAGCGGGTGGGAGTGCGAGGCAAAGCGAAGATGGGAATGGAGGGAACTCGGTGGTCACCTTGGTTGTTGTAACACCTTGTCTATGCTAAAGCCAATATGTTACCTAAAACCCCTACCACAAGTCAACAATTTGAACAATTTCTAACACACTAACAATAAAGAACAAGCTAAGGTTTATTCAATAGGGATCGAGCATAATAAACACCTAATTTCAGCAATTAACAAATAACATCGAATTAGAACATGATACCCCATTTGAAAAAAACTATTAAGATTATAAGCTGGAGAGCGTGATTCAATAACTCGTATAACCTAAGCATAACAATATCCGATGTGATATTCAAAAGTGTTATTTATTATTACAGACCAAACTCCCAAATGTGGAATAATAACAAATATTTATTTCAAAGGTGCGTGCAACCGTGTGTCTATTCCCTCCCAAAAATGTCGTCTTCAAAGTTCACCTAAAACAAGAAACACGGCAAGGGTGAGTCCACGACTCAACAAGTACAAAAGAATACTTTGAACAAAAACAGGTAGAATTTATCAAGCACACAGTGGAACCAAAATATGAGGTAGTGGAAAACATATGAATGAATGAATGTGCATGTCTTTCATACCTTATACCAGCATAGCTAGTGAACACTC
Organism: Hsuehochloa calcarea; assembly: GCA_036346395.1. Lineage (NCBI taxonomy): Eukaryota > Viridiplantae > Streptophyta > Magnoliopsida > Poales > Poaceae > Hsuehochloa > Hsuehochloa calcarea. The sequence continues at coordinate 25,575,033 of CM070602.1, forward strand.
GTCGGTGTTCACTTATGCGAATTATCCAAAATACGGGGATCCAATACCCGTTTAAACAACATTTTAAAACAGGGATCCAAATTGCCCACATTGGAATGGTGGGTCTTACTTGCCCAGTTTGGAATGATGGGACTTCACTACCCACTCCCGTGGGTGTAACAAGAGCAATACTTGCATGTATGGCTGAATTCGATGAAGAAAGACATATCATTATGAGAACCATGGTAACTAGTTATGAATAGGAATAAATACGCATAAAACATTGTTCACCATACATTCATCATTACAAGGAAAAGCTCAAACCAATACAACCATACAAATGTACTTGCCTTTTACCTTTCTGACGTGCGGGAGACAAGGGCGATGCCCTAACTCCGGAAACCCTTCACCTACACAAGAGAATCACTAACATAAAACGCTGTGAAAAGTAGACTCTCTCACACCACCTAACCGTCTTCCCAAAACACAATATTGAATATTGGTTCTACTCAATTTACAAACAGTCTAGCGGAAGGTCACACTGGACAGCAGTACTAAAATCTCCATATTTTTTACTACGAAAAACAGAAAGGAGTGGTCTTGGACTGTATGGAAACATGAAAAAATCTTCTACGATAACCTAGCTGGCAAGGTTTTCTGATTCGGACATCTATTATATCTAAGGATCATATGAAGTTTCTGCACCTACAATCTGTCAATCGGAACTACTACAGTAGAAGAAAATTCATATCTTTTGATTGACTCAACCAAAAATCAAGTTCTCTACTAATCTGCAAATCCTGAAAGATTTCCTAAAACTTTCATGTTGGGTGAACTCTCTGATGCGGGCTTTAACTGAATCATATTGGCTACACAATGTAACTGCTAATCCACGTCAGCCTTTCTGGATAGTCACAAAGAAACTACCATAACTTCTAGACCGTAACTCAAAATTGAGTTATATTTACGCCTATAGAAAGCTAAGAACAAGCACTACAACTTTCTAAGAGACAATCAGACTGGAAAACTTACGTAACCTACCCATAAACGGCGACCAACGTCGAATGTTCTAAACTGATCTACTACATACATCATCAAAATGAATCGATTAATCTACCAAGCGATCAGGGATCGAGTTTATCCTTGTCGAACCACTGGAGATCGACGTCTCACTGTGTGAACACACCCATCCTCTCCTCTTCCTTCCTCCCCTTTCTTCCTTCTCCCTTTCTTCTTCTTCCTTCCTCTCCTTCCTTTCTCCTCATCTCCTCATCTCGGTGAAACAACATGGAGGGTCTACTCGATGCTTGTGCTACGGTGGTGGTGTGCATTGTAGCTCTGATATCTATTAGGGTTTTGTCCCTCCTTTTATATGTGGATGGCCCCTCATGGGCCTCCTGGGCTAAGGCCCGAGGCCCAGGTTGCCAAAAAGCTGTAGAAACCCCTTTTTTCTTATGTCTAATTTCTCTTTTGAGAGCTTTCTTTCTTATAATAAATCGAATTATTCTGAGTTGTGGAGGCATATGGTGGGCGGCCCGAGGGAGAAGCGGCGTATGGCGTAAGCGTCGGGTAGCGGCGATGCTCGGCGATGTTCAGGCGGCGAGGTAGCATGGCATAGCACGTCACGAGGCAAGCGGGGATGTGGTCGATGGTGTTGGATTCACTATAGGAGGTGCAAATGGCGATGAGCGGCGTTGGTGGTGATGGGAAAACCGATTGCTTGTAGTGGAGGGAAGGGAGGGAGGAGGAGACAGTGGAATGAGGATGGAAAAGGGCACCAGGGCTCTCTTATATAGGCTGTGGAGGTGGGCCGTGGAGGGAGAATGAGGAGGTGTGTATTTCGGGTGGTATGGCTGTTTCTAGTGAATTAATGCACGAAAATTGGGGAAGAGGCCAGGAATGGAGGTGTCATGATGAGAGGAATTGATTGCCACTAATTCATGAAGAATCATGGATAAAATCATGGTCGATTCAAAGATTTTGTGCGGCTCTAATGGCATCAATTTCTTTGTGTTGTCGCGTGTGTAGAGTTGGGTAGAAGGCGACCACGGGAAAAAGGAAAGGAAAAGGGAGGAGAGAGAAAGAAAGGAAGGAAAGAAAGAAAGAAATGGAAAGGACAAAATAGTAAATAGAGTCAAAAAAAATTCTAGAAAAATTGACAGAAATTCATTGTAATATTTTGGACTTAATAAAAATAATTCCAACTTAAAGTTGGCTATTATTTTTGTATAGTAATTATTTTTATTATATAGAAAACAGGAAAAACCTTTTTATATACCAAAAAATTGTAGAAATTAATTAAATTTTCCTTTTTAACTTTAAATACAATGAAAGCCCATAAAAATAAAAAAATTATTTATAACTTTTAGAATTTTTTGAAATTCAAGAAAAACAATAAAACTCTTTTAAATTTCAAAAAATAAAGTAAAATAATTACTTTATTAATTTTATTTTGGTAACAGCAGTTTGCGGTGTTACAAACAACCCCCTTAAAAGGAATCTCATCCCTGAGATTCGGAGAGGCTAGAAAGAAAATTGGGAATATAGGGTCTTCAAGCTTGGGCCCATAAATGCGGCAATTTTATTTCTTGTCTATTGCTTCTTTGGACATTTGCTGGCAAAATGCCCAATCTCATCCCTGTTGAAGCATGTGATGCCTACAGCATAGGATGAGCCCTTTTGTGACTAGCCATCATCAGATGTGTTGGAGGACTCCAAGCTGACTAGATTGTTCTTTGCTGGTGCTTCGGTTGAAGTTGTTGACTGGTACTGGTACGTGAGTTGATGTGGTGTAGTTCCTATAGCTCTAGGTAAACTTCCAGGGTTGAACTTCTATGTAGTCATTCTTCTATTGTGGTTCTCATTGGCATGTGAGACGCTGATGTTGTTCCACCATTCAGAAGCAGGTACATTCAGTTGGTGAGAATCAAACAAAACTCTCTCACGATCACTACCTTTGGGTGATGTCAATTTCTTCCCAATAGGACCTGACCAATCATCAACGTCCATATGTTCTGTACTGCTAGAGAAGGTAGAAGGTCGTGTTCTCATGAACTTTGATAATCTGGATTGTGGAGTTGAAGTTGGAGCTCAAAAAGGTGCATCTTGCGGAGTTTGATTGTTGTTGATGGACTAAGCGAGCAGTTCGATGAAATGGTTCTGGTTGGCCATCATCTGTTGCTATTCTAATCCATTGGTTGCTGGTGGTGGTGGAATTGGTGAACTTTCAATTCCAGGGACATCATTGTTGTCTTGGTTGGTTCCACTTCCAGAGTGACGAGTGTTCACCATCTACCAGTTACTCCAGACGGTTAGGGAAGGAGACATTGTCTAGGGGAGATACAAATAAGAAGAACTAAGGGGATAGAGCAAAACAACATTCCCAAATGAAATAACCAACTCAAAAAGCTTTTTAGAAAAAAAAACTTAATAACATTATACAACATTCTACTCGATCGAGACTCTTAATTTGGTGATCACTACTACAAAACATGCTATACTAGACACCCCATCACAGACGATTTGGAACAAATGCAGTGATAAAATTATCTAAGCGGTTCTTCGTTAACGTGCATGATATATAAGTATCCTGAGCGGTTCTTTACACGAACCGTGCAGCGATACTTCCTGACAGTTCGTGTAATGAACCATTTGTGATACTCTTCTCATCACGCAGGCGGTTCGTATAACGAAATGCTGCGTGATAATATTTATCATAGGCGGTTACGTTATACGAGCAAATGCGTGATCTAAGACTATCCTGAGCGGTTCTTTTAAAGAACGGAAATGCGTGATCTGAACTATCACTGAGCGGTTATTTAAAAGAAATGTCATGATATAATAACATATAAGTAAGTAGCTGCTTGGCCAGTCCCCATTTCTATTAATTCCATTTGAGCCGCCGCCACCCTCCTGCTGCTGCGTCCTCCCCATTTGGTGTTACCCCTACCTCCTCCTCTCCCATTTTGGTATTACCCTGCCTCCTCCTCCCAGGCCCATTCGGCACCTCTGCGCCTCCTCCCACATTCGCCACTTTGGAGAGAAGGGTAACGATCGATCTATAACCCTTTATTTTTACTCGGACTAATCACTAACGATGTAACGATCATCACCCTTTATATTTGCTATAGAGTACTCACTAATGTGTTTGGTCATTATGAAGGGTACTTGCGGTTTATTAATATATAATTTAACACTAATTAATTTATTACGTGCGTATCGTGTAGATGGACCAAGCTGGATGTACATTGAGAACCGTGTGAGTGAAGAGTATATTAATGGCGTGTTTTCTTTTAGAAGAGCCACGTAGAAGCGGGATATGTTGAAGAAGGGGATAAAATATATGTCTTTGTCCATGCATTGATTGCGGTAATATGAAAATGTTTAACAACCGGCCGTGGATCGAAGCTCACTTAATCGAAGAGGTTTCAAAAAATATATACATGTTGGAGCGATCACGGTGAAGAAGCGATTATCTGGGAAGTCGATGTGGCGACATCGCCGAAAGTCAACCATATCGGGGTATGGAATGTGCTTTTGATGAGGATAGATCGCATGATGACAATCTGGATCGGATGCTACAGCGATCTGAGAGGGAACTATGGTGAGAGAGAGTTTTGTAAATTCGAGGGCTTAATGGAGGACTGGAAACCTTTGTTCCTGGTACGCAAGCGGAATACCAAGGTTTTCAACCGTGCTTGAGCTGCTGAAATTGAAGGCAAGCAATGGTTGGTCCGACAAGAGTTTCTGGCGTTGTTAGGTCTCTTAGGCGACATCCTTAGGAGAAAAGCGTGTTGCCCGACCACGACCTACCAAGCTAAGAAGGTTCTTTGTCAATTGGGAATGGAAGTAGAAAGAATACATGCATGTCCGAGCGATTGTATCCTCTAGTAAAGAGTATGCGGACATGCATGCATGTCCGTGTCGCGAGCATCCGATACAAGCGGAAGAATCTTGCTAAAGCGAAGCAAGGACCTCTGCTAACATGTTGTGGTATCTGCTGTGATCCCACGTTTGAAGCGTTTATTTGCGAACAGAAGGAGGCAAGATTGATCGTTGGCACTCGGAGGCGTAAGAAAGATGGGAAGCTCGGACACCTACTCTTTACGCCCGGTGGAGAAACTTCGATCGAACTTGAAGAGTTCGATCTTGGAATCGAGGAACATAAGGTTAGGGTTGAGTCACGGACGGAATGAATCCTTTCGGTAACATGAAGCGTAGACGCTTTGGCACTTGGCCGTGAATCTATGTATGTACAACCTTCCTCCTTGGTACGTGTATGAAGCGGAAATACATTTGATGACACTACTTATCCAAGGGCGAAGCAACACAGGAGCGATATTGATGTGTACCTAGCACCATTCTTTGGAAGATCTTGTGACACTTTGGAGCGAAGGGCTACAAGTATGGGGCGGCGTACAAGCGAGAGAACTTCACTTCTGCGCCATGTTATTACACCATCAATGATTTTCTGTCCTTGTTAACTTTGTCGGGTTCGATTACAAAAGGCCAAAGCACATGCACTTTTGCATAGATGGTGCAGAGTGTATGGTTTGAACAACTCACATAAAGCGTGTATATCGTCACCGTAGGTTCCTTCGAGATTCACCCATACCGCAAGATGAAGAAACAATTCGACGGAAATAAGGAGGGCGGTTCAGCTCAAAGGGATTCTAGAGGAAAGGGTCTATGATATGGTTAAGGATATCGATGTTGTGCTTGGAAAGGGAGGTAAATTAAGGACCCCTCGAGAAAAATATACGGAAGAAGCGGTCAATTTTGGGACTTGCCTTATTGGGAGCACTTAGAAGTTCGCCTTTGCATCGGCGTCATGCACGTGGAGAAGAATGTATGTGATAGCTTGATTGGTCTCTTCTTGAACATTAGTGGCAAAACAAAAGCAGCGTTAGCATGCGGCGTGACTTGGTTGATATGAACATAAGATCCGAGTTAGCACGAAAGAGGCGATAAAGGACGAGCGTACCTTCCCCGACTTGCTACACTTTGTCCAAGGCGAGAGAAATGAAGCTGTGTCAAAGTTTGCATGGTGTGAAAGTTCCGTCAGGTTACTCGCCAATATTAAGAAACTTGTTTCCATGAAAGATTTGAAATTAATTGGTATGAAGTCTCATGATTGTCATGTCTTGATGACACAAATGCTTCTGTTGCAATTAGGAATATCTTGCCAAACAAGGTCAAGTGGCAATCTTTAGGCGTGTTATTTCTTTAACTCAATTGCTCGAGAAGGTCATCGATCCAGAAGGACTCGGCGCTCTGCGGTAGAGGTGGTGGCGACTCTATGTCATCTTGAGATGTATTTCCCTCCGTCTTTTTTGATATCATGGTCCATCTCATTGTTCACCTCGTGAAAGAGATAAAGATATGCGACCTGTGTTCCTCGTCATATGTACCCTTCGAGAGATACATGGGAATTACGAAGTCCTACGTGCGGAATCGATCTCGGCGGAGGCGATATAATCGAAGGTTATGCAACGAAGAGGTCATTGAGTTCTGCGTGGACTACATGGCTCGGAGTGGAACAGATAGGCGTGCCTCTATCTCGTCACGAGGAGGCCGGAGGGTATCGGGACCATCGGGAGAAAGCAATCACTCTCAATCTAGATACATCTGCGAGGCCCATTTCACGGTCTTGCAACACATGACCCAAGTGTCCCCGTCGTCGGCGAGCACGAGAGACATGTTACGCATGAGAATCTAGACCGGTCGGAGGTTTGGATAACGAGAGAAACAACCGTCGGTTCAGCGAATGGTTAAAGATGCGATTCCTTTGGGAGGGCATCAAGTGATGAAAGCGTTGCTATGGTTGGCCAAGGACCAAAATTTACAATTGTGACATAGCAAGGATCGACATAAATAGGTACACGTTTTATCACGGCGATTCGGGATATCAAGAGCACGATCCGAGCAGCGGTGTCGCATAGATGCATTCACGAGGGTTCAATACTGCGGGGGCACGCGAGTTGAACTCGTACTATGGGTTCGTAGAGGAGATTTGGGAGCTTGACTATGTACTTTTCAAGATCCCCTGTTTGATGTCCTTGGGTTAAACTTCCGCGAGGCGTGAAGGTCGACAAATGCAGTGTCACTCTTGTGGACCTCAAGCGTGTCGGATACAAGGGCGAACCATTCGTACTCGCTAAGCAAGTTGTTCAAGTTTTTATGTAACGGACCCGACAAATAAGAACATGCGTAGTTCTTCATGGGAAAAGAAGGATTATCGGAGTTGAGAATGTCGTGGATGAGGAAGAGTACAATCAATTTGACGAGTTGCCTCCTTTGGAGGCGGCATCGGTAGTGGAAGAACCCGGTGAGGAAGTTAGCTATATCGCGTCGATCATCATGAAGAATTTGTATTTCAATTAAGCATGTATATATTCCACTTGTAATTAATTTGATGTTAACATGGAAGCAGCGTCACGTGTTATGGGCGATTCATCGGTCAATTTGCCTCGATCGGTCGTGTGAGACCCGGTTTATCAGACTTGTAATGCAAAAGATATATATGAGAAAATTAAACACCTCATGCGGAGCTATGATCGATGAATCAAGCACCTCATGAGATGAACAACCCAATTGGATTCATCTCATTTGAGCTATGATGCACTTTGTACAATTTTTAAAGCCTTGAAATGAGCAAAAGTAAAATGCATAAGTAAACTTTTCACATTTAGCTCATTAATTAATAGAGAATCAACAAAATTGGATTCACTCAAAAATAGTTCTGATTGAAAAAAGTTATGCATTTTGAATTTAATTGCATTTTGATTAACAAATAATCCTTCTCGGACGGTTCTCAAAAATAGTTTCTGATGAATCTGGGCGTCCATTTAAAACGGCAGTTAGACATATGTGTGTGTTGACATCACGAGGCGGTTCTATAACGAGCAATGCAGCGATATAATATCACGAGCGGTTCATTAACGAGCGAAATGCGTGATATGAAATATTCGAGCGGTTCGATAGCGAACGTGCGTGATATTAAAATAGGGTTTCTACATTACGTGTTCAAGGGCGGTTCTAGCGGTTGGATTTAGATCCAGCGGTCCATGTGGATGGCAGCGTTTATGCAGTCGAACTTTTACGAATACGGGCGTTGATCTAAAATGCAGCGGTTCTCTTGCTGTTCATATCACGCAGACGGTTCGATTATGGAACCGTCAGTGATATAAAACAAAACTTCTGTTAAGTTATCACGAGCGGTTCTATAATAGAACCGTCGTGATAGATAATATCCCCTGACGGTTTCTTTATGGAACCGTCGTGATTTATTATCCTGAGCGGTTCTATCATAGAACCGTTTGTGATATCCATGTATATAAGTACATTCTATCATCGAGCGGTTGTGCACACTACCTTTTTCACCCTTCTGCGTGAGGTTTACGGCGCCGCCTCCTTCGTCCCGCCTCAGGCCAGGCGCCGCCTCCCTTAGTCCACGCCTCCAGGCCGCCGCCTCCCCCGCCCTGCCGAGCACCGGTGAGTTTCAGCGCCGCCTCCCTTCTGCTAGTGAGGGTTTACAGGGGCCGCCTCCGCCCGTCCCGCCTCCGACCCGGCGCCCCACGCGCCGCCTCCCTTCAAGCGAAGACCACTGATTCTAAAAGGTAGCCTTCGTCCATATTTAAAGGTTCATTTAATTCTTTGAAACTCACGAGCGGAAGAAGCGAGAATTTTGGTCTTGCAACTGCAACGCAATATTTTCTTTTTTCTATTGTTTTGCTTTGCAACACGACCCAACAGGATGAGGACTAGTTAGCTAAGAGCACCACATACGTAATTATTGAGATGAAAGGCACAGGGGCGTGTTTGGTTCATATATGCCCAATTTTGCCATAACTAGAGGTTAGATTAAATATGGTTTACCACAAAAATGTAGCTAACAAAATTGTCACCACAAGTTAGACAAGAAACCGAGTCTACGATCGTGGACCGAGAGATCTAAGGAAGTCTTGCAATTCACAATTGCGACAATAAACCAAACACACACTAAGAAGCGTGAGCTACTAAAGTTGGGTGTGGCACAATTAGACATCAAACCAAACACCCCTTACATTTTTGCATTTCTATTTACAACTAGCTACAAATATAGTTGCAATTTACATTTAGATTTAAGAAAAAAACTACTTTGTATATTACGAGCGTTGCTAGCTTGTTTGTGTCCATAAATATTTCAAATTGCGATCAGAGGGTTTCTTTCTTTTTATATATATTAGCATCAACATATGATAATGGGGGTCGTTGACTAATCTTGAGTGGTCATGCCCATATGTGATCTTTGTTAGTTTCTGACTCCTAATTTGTCCTTTTTGATGGGCGAGTATATTTACCTTCATGGTTGTACAAAGTAGAATGTTGCGTTCCAAAATGGTTTGTTAGGTTGGTGTAACATATATCGTTTATGGGCAGCCGGATGCGATGCCGTATCATAAATTTAACATATAACACATGTATTATCGTGGGCCTATTGATTGTACTTGATGTATACTATATTGGTGTTATGCTTGGGTTGGAAGATACTACACAAAGTTGCACATAGTAGATGAAGTCGATTCTTGGTGTTTTATTTGTTTTTACGTAGGAGTGCAAGTAGTTGGATACCCGAAGGGAATTAATTTTCGCATCTGAAACTTGAGGTATAGTGCGAATGATGAAAACCTATGGAAGTAAGGCGGTGCTGGATTTACTAGGTTGGCCTAGGTATCATGGGTATCCGGTGCCGACTAATCAGGTTAGCCTAGGTGACTTGAAAAACCAAGATCTTTGGTTAACCTAGGTTGGTGTGGGTAGTCTCGATACTTAGGGTGCCGACTAATGCAGGTAAACACAGGAACCGTGATGATTCTTATGGTACAGCGACGGCAATTTATTTTATTTTACTACGAGATGGCAAGCGTTGATTATATTTGTTTATATTTTTGTGCAATTTCCCATATATTATATACTATGTAATAATTGCGTCGTAACTTATATAGATAGCAAGTAAGCGAGATGGCGGAGGCACCGTCTTCGCGCCGTCATCGGCGTCGCCAAATCGTCTGGATCTCGATCAAGGTGAGTGCAGCAGGCGAGAAGGCGGAGGAATCTCAAATTTCCCTCGGGCGCATGGCGATCACGGAGGTCGATGGCGTCGGGATCGGCCGAGTCCCAAGAAAGCGGTGCGAGATTCGGACCATCTGCGGGGTAATTGCAAGGAGCGAGTCCCCATCACCACCCCAACACAGAAGTCTCGGCGGATGTCTGGAGAGACCGGTTGTGGACTGAACTTTCTGCCTCATTCACTTTCCACAAGCGGACCGAGCACGTGTGCGATAGCACGCTTGGCTGCTTGGCGATGTCCCAGCGTGGAGGACCTTCAAGAGCACGCTTGTTATGCGATGCGTGAACAGGGTGGACGCCCTTCACGGCGTATCAATTTTGTCGCGGGATACATGGGGCGCCGCCGTGCGGATGAAGGCGGCGGCGAATTTGAGGAGCAAAGTGTGGCGCCTGAGCTATCGAGCACAAAACACTCACCCCACACGACTCGGCACGGCTGATGCAGCAGGTAAAGCCACGCGATGGCGGCGGAGGGCGAGGCTAGCTTTGCCACGACCGTTTGTTGTGATCTCGGGACGGCTCGATCTGGTTAAGGCGAGGGCATCGGCCACGTCTTGGGCAACATCTCTCGACAAACCGGCGAGACGAGGCGGTGTCTCAACATCGGTAAATTTCTCGAACCACTTAATTGTTAATAAGTCCATAACTTCATGGTGTCTACAATAACATGATGTTCTCTTGCGAGAAGCATTGACTTCGCATGTTCCCAAGGTTCCTTGAGTAGGCGGGGAGAAGGATGTCATCTATGTACAGGAAACAAGGAGCACCGGATTACGCCTGGGCGTTGGGGTTTACGTACCTTGGAGGATGGATTCCCACACAACTCCGAACACGTATAGGAGTAGGAAGAGATCCAAGGACCAGCCACGGCTTCGGTTGGAACATGTGATTATTGCACAATTTCAAAACAAATAACAAACTTGCGAGAACCAAGTAAATCAACTCATGCGGCGCAAGCGCCTGATAATTTGGGAGCAAGTCACGCTCGACATCGAATGGCGTCGCGTCCACACATAATTCTAGACATGACGGCGTGCAATTACCGATCGGCGGCATCGAGGTAATGTACATCTGGGAATGCTCCAAAGATAGACCTATAGGGCGCCTTAGCTAATTGTATGCGCTTTTGTAGGAGCCGGCGCACGCAAGCTCAAGTGAGGATAGTAGGGTCGATTCCTATTGAAATTTGGGCGGGGTATGGTGTATCCATACCGGGAAGAGGCGATCTGACCACGGTGCCCAAGCGCGCGCGAGTTACGCCCGCAGTGCGGTGGACATGGTCCATGACAATTTCATAGCCATCCGTGGAAATTCCCAGCGAAGAAATAAGAACACTAGGGATGCCACGCACACTTTTATCCGATGGCCCAAGAAGGATATCGCCTTTGGACCCTTGATGTGCGATGCTCGAGAGGACCTGCCTCTCCAATAGGACCCTCGATGAGTCGCCTCAGCAAAGCTTGAAGGCCGCCACATCGCTTCCGTCGAGAAGGCGACAAAGGGACAAGAAAAGCGTGTCACCATATCGGTCCACTGAGGCGTCTCACGGGAAGGCGTCCCTCGGTAGCCTCGTTAAGGAGAAATCGAAATCGAAGAACATTAAGGTACCTCCCAACCCGTTAAATACTCACTCGGAAGTCCGTTGGTCTCGTGCGAACTAAAGAGCTCGGGGTAGCTTGTCAAGCTTTGCATGATTGGTACTTGCGCAAGACCGGAGCGAAGGGGTCATCTTGGAATCACCGTCACATACGGGAGGGAGCATTTTCTCCACGAGCACAGCCGCCGTCGTGGGCCGAAGACTTATTTGACTTATACAACCTAAGCGCCCTCGGCGCCTCACTTCTACGATCTTTGGACCTTTGTAAGTGTGTGCAATCAATTTCTACACTCACGTGATACTGATAAATATCATAACTCATTGCTTATGTAACGGATACATTATGAAGCGTGCGTCGAATCAAAGAACCGGTGGGTTTCCTCGACCCTGCGTGGTCTCTGAGCAAACAATCAACCAAGGCGCATCCTCGTCGAGAATTACATAAAAATGGGATTGCTTGCTCGAGCAGCGGGGAGTACATAATGGTGCCCTACAACTGAAGTAAGTGCTTCAATATTTGCTATACAAATTACGTTTCAACATAGGTTTATGACTATAGCGACATACGGTAGGTTCCACTTTGGATTCTTGATTCTTGTGCCAAGAGGAACATGGTATTGTACCTTGATTCTCTACTCAACAAAAATCACGACTTCACCATTCTTAAAGGAATACTCGGCAGTATGTTCATTTCCTCCGCACATAACCCTATTGTAGTCTTCCTTCGTTTTAAATGGACAAGGATAACTTTTTGAATCATGTAGAGCGTTCATCGGCTATGTTGCGAGGAGGTTTATACAAGGGAACGAGCGCCACAACGACTCACGAGGATCACGATTTCGTGCAGCGCTACAACACAATAATCATATATCATACTCAAGTAATATTGCGTCTCGGTATTGTACATATATATGTAATTCTATTTTTGCGATCTGCCCGACAAAAGCGAGATCACCTATCGCATTCTCGTATGCCATCATATGCGACTATTGATTGCTTCTAGGATGAGCGATCCCGGGTTTGTCAATCTCGTAATAATTATCTCCTCATTATAAATTTAAATATATATGCTTACTACTTTACTCACGCTAGCGGCAGGGCTTGAATATAGAGTTAAATGCACTCGAGATGGACGAGTCACGCACATTCGAGGAGCTCTGTGGCTTCATCAAAGCGGACATAGTTAACACCAGCGGAGAGTTTCACGCCGTCGACACGATGAGCGACCTCGAAACAATTGATTCAATATTGTAATTCACTTTGGTGGTTGTAATTCAATTTGTAACTCTAGCGACAATATATACTTGAAACATTCTTTTGTAATTGATTTTCGGTTAAATGATCACTTTGAGTTGTCGGCAATTATACGTGACATGTTTCTACTTGCTAGTTTTGAGAGGGCATGGCTAGCAATTCTGAGGCTAGTGAAAATACGAAAAAATTTAATTAGGTTTAAGGACTTATCACGAGCGGTTCTAACTACGAACCGTCTATGATCTTGAATAACCACGCAGACGGTTTGTAGTTGAAACCGTGCGTGATAATAATTATCACGAGCGGTTCCAACGGCGAACCGTCAGTGATCTCTGAAATCCGCAGACGGTTCCAACAGCGAGCGTGCAGCGATTCTTAATATCCTGAGCGGTTCGTGGTTGGGCACGTCGTGATAAGAAGATTATCCTGACGGTTTTCAACCGTCTGTGATAACCGCTGATTATCTCGGACATAAAATTTCGAGACGGTTCAAAAACGTGCATGATGATGGCTATTACGAACCGTGCTGTGATGACCTTTTACGTAGTAGTGGATGCGACTCAATACGGAGAATGAGCATTGGAAACTTAACCTATATGGTTGGGCTAACATCGCAATCTTTGGTTGACAGTCTTTGATGATGCTTGCATGACGATGCTCTCTTGATAACTTCATGTCTTGTGGTCTTGAACGTAATTAGAACAAACGTGTTGACCATCTATAGAAATTTCTAAGGGAGATAGGATCCATTTAATATTATAAAATGGTGAAGAGAGAATTAGGAAAGAAAGAATTGCTATGAAGAAGCTATAGATAGATGACCAACATGAGGAGAGAACATTTTATTTTTCTCGTTATATAAAATAAGTTTTGAAGTTTTTCAACCAACGGCCATTCTAACTAGGTCACGACCTACAGTCGATATGGATCTAATACCATATCCGTCGAACGTGGGAGTAACACTCCTAAACCCTCTGTGTATTTCTAAACTAGTCCCATGATCTTTGGCTCGTCCACACGGTAAACAAATATAGTAACATACATAATTTGCACAACTTTATTAACAAATATCAGAGTTGATTACAAGAAAGGCTTGCAAGCCAACAATAAGTAAACACAGCAGAAAACAAAGAAGTAGTAGAATCCAGCTGATCTGCCACAGGCAATCGACTAGAGTAGCGGCCTAGTCATCGAGATTCACCCCAGCAGCGAAGTCCTTCTCCTCTGAAATGTATTTGCATTAAGCAAGGGTGAGCACAATTTCTGTGCTCGCAAGTTACACACAATAACATATTATAATGCATGCAAGGATATATGAAAGGAAGGCATATTGGTTGAATTTGCATAAAGTAATGCTTTCTTTAAATATTTGTACTAAGTTCAGGCGATTATTCTATCACTAAAATTCATTTGATAAATTCTCAAGTTTTATAGTAGAATAACCTCCATATGAAATATGGTGATGGATACCCTCCTATCACATGGCTAACCGCCCAATTACCAATTGGATAAACTATCCAAAATCATCTGTGTCAAATCATTTTGAAATCAAAACCAAAGTCTAACTTTGAGTGGCTTTGCTCAGCATGTCTATGACCGTGGAAATGGCTATTCGAATAATTTTACACTGTAGTTATTGTACAACTTTACCCACAAGATACGACTTCTCTAGTTTGTTTGGCACCCATCGATACCACTACTCACTACCTTAGGTAAACTGTCTAGAGCTTTACAATGCTTTACTCCAAGGTTATTATGCTCACTAAGGTTTCACCTCCAACGGGTTAACCACCCACCGGAATCCCCCTCTTGCACCAAGTGGGACTACTGTCTAACCGACACCCACACATCAACACAGCATAAACAACAATGATCAACGGCTCTCATCATGTCGGCAAGTCTCTCCCATCCGTCTCCCACTGAAACCACCATGGCACTTGCACCGACCCCCCATGCCGCTTGATGTAACCCGTCACACCAAACTTCCCGTTCAGTCATCCTTGTCCATTTTGCGCCACGCTCGAATCCAATGACTTCACCCGGCACCATTGATCGTTCTGAACCTTAGCTCTCAAGCCTAGTCCCGATCATCCTCGTCGTTGACCTCCAAGCAACCTGCACAACAATAGACCAAGAAATCGATTCCGGGAACAAGTTCTTCGCAACTTGACCCACGTTAGTCAAACATGCATCATGCAACACATATGCACTGAAACTCATAAACTTGACTCAATCAATAAACATCGTCACTACGAAAGCCGATGAACCAAGTGAAAACTGGTCTGACCGCTCTCTGGCCGGTCTGACCGCCAGCCTGGCCGGTTAGACCGCCTAGAAGGGACTTAGCCGATTTTTAGCCCCTGAAAACCGAAAGCTCTCTGGAAATTTCAAAAGAATAGATCTTTTGACTGGAGACTCCAAAAATTATGAGACCAAGTGTATGAGAATATCCTCTCTTGCCTACACCCTCTATTTTTGGTCCAGCTCTGTGGATATCGTGAGGATATGTGCACGATCTCAGGATGATGAGTCAATTGGCAATGGCTTTGTTGGTTTGCAAAATCTCGCGTTTTCGGGGTTTGCTTCTTCTTTGTCGGACCACGAGTGATCGGCCGGTGGAGTGGGGCGGTCAGACCGCCCGTGGGTCGGTCGGACCGGCAGTGGTGGCCGGTCGGACCGGCCTGACCTAAAGTTGGATTTTGGGGCTAATCCAAAAATAGGTTGTGTAGGCAAGGAGGAGTCTCTGGATGTGGTTGCATCATTTTGGAGCTCCAGTCAAAAGTTCTATTGAGTTGAAAATTCCGGAAGGTTTGGATTTTCAAGCTAGATTTTAGCTAAGTCTTTTGGCCGTCCGACCGCCGTTGTGGGAAGCGGTCCGATCGACTGATATCGGTCGGGCCGTACCACGTAGAATGATCGGACCGGCAATAACTTGGAGGTAAGCCAAGTTCGCATTGATGCATGTTGATTGTGTTTAATGTTTAGTTATCAATGCTTTATTGATGTATATTGCATTGTGGAACTAACGTGGGTCAAGTTGTGAAGAACTTGTTCCGGAAGCGATTTGTTTGTCTATTCTTTGTGCGGTGGCTTGCGGTCAACGGCGTCAGCGGTGAGTGGATCGGGACTACGCTTGGAGGCGAGGTCGAGCGATCGGGGATACGGGTGAGTCGTGTGACTCAAGCATGGTGCGAGAATGGACAAGATGGATCGAGCAGGTGGTTCGGTGCATTTGGTTGGATCGGTGGTGCGGATATCGGTGCGAGTCTGCAGGAGGTTCGAGGATTCGGACAAGAGAGGCTTGGCGTCGATGAGAACCGTGATCAACCTACGTGGTGAAGCGGCGATTGCTTCAGCAGTTAGTATGTGGGTCCCATGGGTGAGTGGGCCCCAATTGTGTAACTCTAGTCCTCTCTAGTATAAATAGGAAAGGGGGAGAAGGAAAACCTTTGAGGCATTCATTTGGTTTCTTCCCTTACTTTTCTAGGGTTAGGGTTTGGAGAGGAAGAGAGGGAGAGATTGTATGCTCCTTGGGTGAGCTCTTGTCCTCCTAGTTGGAGTGGCTTTGTAAGCATCTTGTGAGATCAATCAATCTTGTGATGCTTGCTTGAGAGATCTTTTGTCTCCTCTTTGTGTTCTTCTCTCATTTGAATGAATTTGGTGCTTCCTTGATTCAAGGGTTTATGCTTGGTCTCTTGACCCATTTTGTCTTGCTTTGATGTGTGGGAATACTCCTAGAATCATCTAGACCATCAATCCCCACAAGCAAGTCTTGAATCAAAGTTTTTCATATTTCTAGGGTTTGTGCACTTCTTGGTTAAATCCTTGAGAGATCGATTCTGCGAAGTGGATCTGAAGGATCGTCGCTTGAAATAGGTCTCTAATATCTTTAGGGAGGTGTGCTCGAAATTTGGTCAAGTTTCATTGGTTGAATCAAAAGTTGGATTAAATTTCGTTTTGGATTTGGGGTGGATTTTTGATCTTGGGTGAACCAGTCGACCAGGTCTTATAGCAGTCCGACCTCCCATATATTCGAGACATTTGTTCTACAAGGTCGAACCGTATCCACCCGGTCCGGCCGCCGATTAGTTCTTGGTCGGACCATTGGTTGAGCGTCGGTCAGAGCCGCTGAGGTAGCGGTCGACCGCCGGTGCCCAGAATCAACCCTTTGAGTTTAGTCTCCACATTTGTGTCGTGTGGTTGTCGGGGTTTGTCGAGTTCAGCACAAGGCTTCATTGTGTGCTGCTGATCTTCTTAGCTTTCATAGCTAAAGGAGTAAGTTCGTGTTGAATTTGATTTAGGCGAGAAAATTGTGGCGCCTATTCACCCCCTCGATCGCCTTTCCGGTCCTACAAGTGGTATCGAGGCGGTTAGCTCTCTTCTATAGATCTTAACGGTCTTTGGAGCCATGGCGGTGGCGATATTCAATCGAGCCACATGTTTTTGATGGAGTTGATTTTGCTTATTGGAAGGCCGAATGGAGGCCTACATCGAGGCTCAAGGGCATGCGATTTGGCTTAAGGTGAAAAATCCTTATGTCGTGCGGTAGATGACAATTTGATCACTCGGATGTGGAGAACAACGGCGGGCTCGGAATTTCTTGATTCAAGGTCTTAGTCGATCGGAGTTTGAGCGTGTTGCTCATTTCTTTGTCTGCTCATGAGATCTGGCGGACTCTTTGTGATTATCACGAGGGTCCATGCGATCAAGGAAGTGAGACGAACCAACAAAAGCATACTCCAAAATCGAGCAAAGACACGGTGAATCGTTAGATGGTGTGGGGAGATTTTCTAAAATTCTTCATGATCTCATGTTTGTTGATCTTGTTTTTGGTCAGAAAATGCCGCCAACTTTGGGTGCTTTGGATGTGAAGGTGCAGGGGATGAAGATCAACGCCATCAATGACAACATTGTCATGGTGAGCTTACCATGGATAAGCTTTACTCGAGGTTGAAGGCGCATGAGATTGATTTCATCTCGCGTCTCCCCACAGCGAGCCGATGGCTTTAGTGGTCGATCAATCTAAGGGTAGATATCTTGATTCTTTTAATGTTAGCTCATCTGGATTTTCTTTATGCCTTTGCATTCTTTGGCGATGAGCAACGAGAGACTACAGAGGATGACTTAGCCCTCCTATCCACAAAATTCACGAGCCTACAATAATGTGAGGAGTAGGAGGAGAGGTGGACCTATCACATGCTTGAGTGTGGTGAGCTCAACCACATTCGCTCTAGATGCCCCAAGTGAAGGGCAAGGAGGAGATGGAGTCACAAAGGCATCCTCAAGCGAGGATGCTAAGTCCAAGAAGACAAACTATCGCAAGTTTGTCGGTAGGGTCCTTGAAGCTCTAGAGGATGTGAGCATGGAAGATGTGGACTCGAGTCGGAGGGCGACAAGAGTGACTCCGTGGCAAGAAGAAGGCACGTGATTTCACGGCATGTGCTTTATGGCTAAAACGACCACGACTACTCCTCCAACGGCGAGGATCCTTTCGGTGATCCAGATGAGGTATGCCCTTCACTTCGACATGAAAAGGGCTTTGGTGCTTGCGAACAAAAATTGCATAAGCAAGCTAGAATGATTAAGAAGCAGGATACTATGATTGATAATTTGAACCTAGAAGTGGTTAGGCTCAAATCCATTAATCGATGATTTACGTGATTCATGCTCTAGCTTGCTTAATGAATTGTCAAGCTTGAATAATGCTCATTCCTCTGTTGAGGAACAATTGAAAAATGCTCTTTACGAACTAGAATCTCTCAAGTCTAGTTACTTTTGCATGAATGCCATTCCGCTTGATGTGGTTGCTTTAGAAGCTATTCCATTAAATTGCTCAAACGTGCTTTGCTAGAATTGAAGCTGGATAGCTCCTTAAAAGAATTGCAAAAATTTGATGCTAGTCACACTTGTTCTCATTGTAAAATAATCGATTTAAAATGCAAGAGATGGTGAAATGGTTGCTTATTCTAGAATTGCCTCTTGTGAAAATTGCCTAAACTTACAATTGAGATTGAAGCTTTAAACAAGACTCTTGAAGAAAGCTAAAATTGAAAGATCCATGTCTCTTCTTGCTTCCAAGAAAGTCATTGATTCTTCCTCTTGTATGTTGCATCTTTGAAATTGATATTGCTATTGGTAAGATACAAGAGGCTTTTAGAGTCAAATTTAAGGAAGCGATTGAATAGGATTGGAGAGTCCTATTGTGTGTCTTGTGAGGCTCTTAAAGTGGAAGTGGATCTTCTTAAGAGCGAACATGTTGAGGCAATCGATTCTAAAAGTTCTCCAATTGTGGAGTTTTGGCAAAGAGAACGATTACCTCAAAATGACTCTTGAGAAGTTTTCTAGTGGGAAAAAGAAGCTCAACTTGATTCTAGACCAATCCAAGGTGAGTGTGAAAAGCGATGGCCTAGGCTTTAAATCCCTAGAGCTTTCCAAGAATCTCACTCCAAAGATTGCTAGAATTGTGAAAAGTGGTTTGGTTGAGCAAGAATCTTCTTTGTCTTCAAAGGTTGTTCTTAAATCTGTGGATTCGCTCAATCTCTTTCTAGCAAGAAAGGTGCTTGTCTCTCGGTCGGACCCCTCAAAGGTCAAGTACCATTGCACCTTTTGCAGAAAGAGGGCCACGGTTGAGTTTTGCTTAGAAGAGCAAAAATTGAGAGGAAAAAGAGGATGAGCACCTTGAGATCCATTAGAGGAGTTTCTTCTTCAGCGATAGTCTCTAGAGCCGGGCAGCCTATTCATTGTATCACTTATAAGCCTAGGTTTGTAGAGAATCATGTTGACTCTTTTGGTGGGTCGAGCGTGATTTGGTCTTGGATATCGTGAGGATAGACCACGGGTAGCACCTAGGCGGGGGTATCGGTCTTTTGGTAGATCGTTTTGGAGAGGTCAGGTGGTGCTCATGGGCATTCTTATGATTTTGTGCCTAATCATTTTCTCTTGCTTCTTTTTTGTTCCCGGGCCTCATCCATCTCGATCTTGGACTCCTAGAACGTTTATCTCAAATCCGATCTTGAGGCTTGGATGTTTTGAGGAATCTGCTTTTACATTTTCATTGTATCATAATGCATTTTTATCTCAAATGTCGTGCATTGCATAATAAAAATTGTGGAGCTTTGAGTTTTATCCTTGTATGGCTTGATTTCATACTCTATACCTTGTCATATCAAGTGATAGTCCGCTGGACTTCTTTTATGGCTCTTCGTGTTTTGGCTTAGCTTTTCCCTTGCTAGCTTTATATCGTGAGCAAATTGAATCGAATCATGTCTTGTTGGATCTTGTGACTAGTTTTGCTCTAGTGATCCTCTTATGATTCTTGCCATGTCTTACAAGCTGAATTGAGTCTTGAACTTATTTTGAGATGAAGAATGAGCTTTTTATCTTCTTAAGTCAAGCAAATGAAAAAAAAGATTTTTACATGCGAAAAAGCGATCTCACCAATCCTTTCTCATGAGGCGGCTTGCCATTGCACTAGGCATGAACTCGGGGAGTTTTGGATGACCTAGACCACTCTTTTAAGCTTATCGCTTGAGATGGTGTGACAAGGCTTGAGATCTATACGATAAAAAAAGAGAAGAGAAAGAAAAGGAAAAGAAAAATTGCCCAAAAGGGCTAAGTGCTTGAGTTTTGCTTCAAAAGAATTCTCTTAATGCTCAAAATGCCTCAATTCTGTTTTGAGCCTCTTTTTGCTTATAGACATGGCTTGACTCATTTTGGTTGCTTTTAGTGAATCTATGACATTGAGCAACCTTTCATGGTTTTAATTACATCAATCTCAGTTTACGCTATCTTGGTTTTAGCTTTGCGTTACATGTTTTGCCATGATTGAATATAGCTTCTACTCTTTATATGGCTTGGTATATGTCTTGTACTGTCTACATAGATAATGGTCATGGCTCCTTTTTGCTTAATTTCAAATAAAGTCATTTCTTCATGCTCGTTCTTCTCTCATGCATCTTGATGAATTCATTGTCAAAGGGAGAAGGATTGAAGAAAATCTTTGCTTTAGCTTTGGTTCATATAAGGTTTCATGCATAAAAGAACACACACACACAAAAAAAAAAATTTGTGAACCTTTTGAAAATTTGTGATCATAGTGAGTTGAGTCTCTGGGTTTTATTGCCTTTTTCTGATTTGAATTGAAATTCAAGAAGACTCACAATGATCAAAGGTCAAATAGAACTTATTGTCTTTCATATGGACCTTAGTGAGATTTTTGGCCATCCTCTGGATTTTGAATCCTTTTGTGCGTTCAATGCCTTATCTCACTTGCCTTCTCTATTCTGAAGCCAGCTTGGTCGCTTCCTAAGCTTTTCTTGCTTATGGACCAAGTTGTGCCTTTATCTTGCAGCGATTTCTACTTTTCAATTTGAAAAACCACATTTTCTTGGAAATTGCCAATGTGTTCATCAAGGGGGAGATTGTGGATATCGTGAGGATATGTGCACGATCTCAGGATGATGAGTCAATTGGCAATGGCTTTGTTGGTTTGCAAAATCTCGCGTTTTCGGGGTTTGCTTCTTCTTTGTCGGACCACGGTGATCGGCCCAGGTGGAAATCGTGATCGGACCGCCCGTGGGTCGATCGGACCGGCGATGGTGGCAGTCGGACGGCTGACCTAAAGTTGGATTTTGGGGCTAATCCAAAAATAGGTTGTGTAGGCAAGGAGGAGTCTCTGGATGTGGTTGCATCATTTTGGAGCTCCGTCAAAAGTTCTATTGAGTTGAAAATTCCGAAGGTTTGGATTTTCAAGCTAGATTTTAGCTAAGTCTTTTGGCCGGTCCGGCCGCCGTTGTGGGAGCGGTCCGGCCGGCACTGATATCGGTCGGACCGGCCTGTAAGGCGATCGGGCCAGCAATAACTGGAGGTAAGCCAAGTTCGCATTGATGCATGTTGATTGTGTTTAATGTTTAGTTATCAATGCTTTATTGATGTATATTGCATTGTGGAACTAACGTGGGTCAAGTTGTGAAGAACTTGTTCCGGAAGCGATTTGTTTGTCTATTCTTTGTGCGGTGGCTTGCGAGTCAGCGGCGTCAGCGGTGAGTGGATCGGGACTACGCTTGGAGGCGAGGTCGAGCGATCGGGGATCTGGGTGAGGTCGTGTGACTCAAGCATGGTCGAGAATGGACAAGATGGATCGAGCAGGTGGTTCGGTGCATTTGGTTGGATCGGCGGTGCGGATATCGGTGCGAGTCTGGGGGAGGTTCAGAGGGATTCGGACAAGAGAGGCTTGGCGTCGATGAGAACCCGTGATCAACCTACACGTGGTGAAGCGGGCGATTGCTTCAGCAGATTAGTATGTGGGTCCCATGGGTGAGTGGGCCCCAATTGTGTAACTCTAGTCCTCTCTAGTATAAATAGGAAAGGGGGAGAAGGAAAACCTTTGAGGCATTCATTTGGTTTCTTCCTTACTTTTCTAGGGTTAGGGTTTGGAGAGGAAGAGGGAGAGATTGTATGCTCCTTGGGTGAGCTCTTGTCCTCCTAGTTGGAGTGGCTTTGTAAGCATCTTGTGAGATCAATCAATCTTGTGATGCTTGCTTGAGAGATCTTTGTCTCCTCTTTGTGTTCTTCTCTCATTTGAATGAATTTTGTGCTTCCTTGATTCAAGGGTTTATGCTTGGTCTCTTGACCCATTTTGTCTTGCTTTGATGTGTGGGAATACTCCTAGAATCATCTAGACCATCAATCCCCACAAGCAAGTCTTGAATCAAAGTTTTTCATATTTCTAGGGTTTGTGCACTTCTTGGTTAAATCCTTGAGAGATCGATTCTGCAGTGGATCGAGAAGGATCGTCGCTGAAATAGGTCTCTAATATCTTTAGGGAGGTGTGCTCGAAATTTGGTCAAGTTTCATTGGTTGAATCAAAAGTTGGATTAAATTTCGTTTTGGATTTGGGGTGGATTTTTCAGTACTGGACTGAACCGGTCTGACCGGTCTTGTAACGGCGGTCCGACCTCCCATATATTCAGACCGCTGTTCTGCCGGGTCGAACCGCATCCACCGGTCCGACCGCCGATTAGTTGCTTGGTCGATCCATTGGTTGAGCGTCGGTCCGATCGCTTTGAGTAGCCGATCGACCGCGGTGCCCGATCAACCCTTTGAGTTTTAGTCTCCACATTTGTGTCGTGTGGTTGTCGGGGTTTGTCGAGTTCAGCACAAGGCTTCCGCTGTGTGCTTACTGATCTTCTTAGCTTTCATAGCTAAAGGAGTGAAGTTCGTGTTGAATTTGATTTAGGCGAGAAAATTGTGAAAGCGCCTATTCACCCCCCCCCCCTCAGTCGCCTTTCCGGTCCTACAAGCTCAAAACTCCAGAATAGATCTTTTTTGGAGACTCCAAAATTATGAGACCAAGTGTATGAGAATATCCTCTCTTGCCTACACCTCTATTTTTGGTCGACTCAAAACTCAATAAAATAATGGCGGTCCGACCAAGCGCCCATGGCCGTCGGGACCGCTCTTGCTCGATCATTGCCGAGGTGGCAGTCAAACCGCCTCTGGCGGTCGATGCCCGCCACGGCGGTCCCGACCGCCTAAACCCGACAACCTTGACACTTTGCCGAAAATCGTGATTCGATAAACCTTTAACGCCATTACCAATTGTAACATCATCCTAAGATCTTGAGCATATCCTATGATATCCACACCATCCTTCACCAACATCAATGGCATCGAGAGCAAAGGGAGGGAGTAGTAGAGGGAAGTATATATACCAAGTTACTGCAGAGGCAAGTGGTAGCAACCTACCTTCATCAAACAATCACAAGACATCCATCATTTTCATGCATGGCGGCATCAACCCACATCCCAAAGATCATTCACATGTGCATGCAAATCAACCAACAACACATCGGGGCGGAATCAAGCTAAGCTTTAAAATTGAACTCACGATGAAAGCAAAATAGCAAGAAACAAAAGAAAGGGGGGAAGGGGACCGAGCCAGAGCGGCGGCACCATGGCGCTGATCGGCGGTCGAGCAGGCCAGAGAGCCACAGCAGAGCACGCAGTAGAGGAATCACCGCAGCTCATGGCTACCACGCAGAGGCGGGCGGCTGGAGCCGAGTGCGGGCGGGCAAGCCAAGTAGGCCACGCGCGACGGAGGCTGGAGGCGCGAAGAGGCGCGAGTAAACCCTAGAGTCTAAATATATATATATAGGGTTGAACATCACAGACGGTTCCACTAGTACAGACAAGGTCATCACAGACAGTTTGAAACTGTCATCACACACGGTTTTGGAACCATCTGAATTTGTGTGTCTGCGATAACACGAGGACGGTTTTTTGTTGAAACTGTCTATGATATGAGCGATTATCACGCAGACGGTTTTGAGCTATTTGTCATAAGGCAAAACACAGATGATTTTTTGTTGAAACCATTTGTAAAGATATACTATCATAGTTGGTTTCAACAAAAAACCAACTGTGATACGAAAGATATCACAGACAGTTCTATTTACAAACCGTCTGTGATTGGACGCATATCACAAACGGTTTGTAAATAGAACCGTATGTGATATACTACGTATCACAGATAGTTTTTTTATTGAAACCGTCTGTGATAGTATCCCTTCACAGGCGGTTTCAACAAAAAACCACCTGTGATAGTTCTTTAACCTAACTAAATTTTTTGTGATTTTTGGCTAGCCTCAGAAATTGGTAGCTATGCCCTCTGAAGAGAAGCAAGCAGAAAACAGATACATCATAGATGAATCAATTGTTAACAACTCAAAGTGATCATTTACAACTCAAAATCAATTACAAAAGATTATGTTCAAGTATTATCGCTAGAGTTACAATTGAATTACAACTACTCAAAGTGAATTACAATTGAATCAATTGTTTGAAGGTCGTTCAACGGTGTCGCCGGAGTGAAACTTTCTGCTGGCGTTAACTATATTCATCTTGATGAAGCCGCAGAGCTTCCCTCAAACCTTCGAGATCTCTTTCGTAATGAGTGCATCTAAATCTATGTTCAAGCCATGTCACTAGCAGAAGTAAAGTAGTAAGCATATATATTTAAATTTATAATTAGAAAATAATTGTTACAAGATTGACAAACCTCGGTATCCTTCATCTTATCCCAAGACGAAGTGGCCCGTCTCATGGAGCAAATGCTCCTTCGTGTATCTGACGGTGAATCCAGTAACACACCCATTCTCTTTGGTCTTCCACATATACAGGACATACAAAGCTTGGCAACCTAATCCAGTAGCGGGCTATCTCGTGTGTCGGGGCCAGCGGACTTAGAGGGAGTATTTTACGGGCTTAGGAGGTGCCTTAATCTTCTTCGATTTCAATTTGGCCTAAACGACTCGCCTGCTGCACATCTTCCTGTGAGACGACTCAGGAACCGATACGCGACACGCTTTTCTTGATCCTTCAGCACCTTCTCCACAGGAACCGATGAGGTGGCCTTGTAAAGCAAAGGTTGAGGTGGAGCCATTGAGGGTCCTATCAGAGAGGCATGGTCGTGTTGAGATCACGGCACTGCAAGGTTCAGGTCGATGTCCTTCTTGGGCCACTGGATAAAAGTGCATATAGGATCCCCTGGTGCTCTGATGTCTTCATTTGGGTGAATTTTCAGTGGGACAGTTGTAATACCGCGGAATTTAATCGGGTAAATAGACAGCTAGCGAGGAGACCACAGTTGGAGTACCGGCCAAGACGAAGTAGCAGATCGGTGTAGTTCAGTGATGTTGCTCGTCAATTTTGGGTAAGATCCGTACATTTTCTGATCTGATCGCCTCTTATAAAGTTGTATCCCTCGATTTTAGCTTTCTTTGGGCACTGAGATCACCTGATTTGGACCTACGGTTTAGGAGTTATGGTAGTTTTACCGTGACTGACCAGGAGAGCTGACGAGATTTGGCAGATTGTATTGTATGGCCATTATGAATTATTTAGAAGCCGAATTAGAAAAGCCACCCAAAATAACTATTGTAGAGGATTCAGTAAGATTTCCAAGATGATAAAGAACACAATTTGTAGAGTTGGCAATCAAAAGTTATGGAATTTTTACCACCGCTATTTCGCTGACTATCAGATTGCAGAGACAGAAAATATTACCTGAATATAAGAATTAGTAAGAGGCTGAATTAGGAGACTTGTCCAACTAGACTATTGTATCTGGTTTTGTCATGATTCCATAGAGTCCAAGATCACCCCGTTCTGAGTTGCGTAGCAAAAGTTATGGTGGTTTTAGTGCTCTGTCCAGATAACCCAACGTGAAATTGATATTTTATTAACTAGCCTGGTAGGGGTATTATTTGGCCGATTCAGTAAGGCTCACCAACTAGACTTAGTTGAAGAATTTAATTACCTTTCCATAAAGTCTAAGAACATATTATTTTGACTCCTGTACCAATAGAGATGGATTTTTGAACTTGACTATCCACTGAGGGGACAGATCGACGTTTAGGAATTTAGGGACGGGATCGAGGTAGATGTTTTGCGAGTCAATGGTTGTTGTTATATAGTTTGTTTTGGTCATTCTTTGTGTCTTAGCGTGTGTATAATTATTATTCGTGGTGGATGGTGCCGGGCGGCCTTCTGCATACAACCCTCGTTCTCTAAGTGGTTAAGGCAAGTATAATGATGAATATAATATGTATTATTAAATGGTAATATTTGGTATATATTATGAGTACTTGTGTGTTCATGTTTGTGATGATGATGGCATAATTGGTATTGTTCATGGTTGCTAGAGATATGAATCACGTGTTAGTCATGGTTGTTGGTCTATGGTTATGAGATTTTGGAGTAAGAATAGGTTATTCATACGCAATGTTGTTGTGGATACATATTTGTATTACTTTGAGAATTCATACATATGCATTAGGTTGGTTTACTGAAGTCTTGGTCATGTGAGGACCAAGCAACTCTTGAGGTCCCCGTCATGTTAATGATGGGCTAAAGGTTCACATGCTTGAAGAGCATGGGCTCAGGTCCCCATACACGTGGAGTATGGGCAAGGTCCCTGTATGCGGATGTTACGAGGCATGGGTGTGCATCGACGGATCGCACTTTGCATTTACCGGTAAAATGCAAAAGGGAAAGAGAAAGAGAAAGACCATGTTGAGCATATTGCATAGCATACATGTTTAAAGTGATTGATATGTGATTTTGTGAAGTATAGTTGATGAGTTACATACTTGTATGTTGTTGATGCCATATATTATATTTGCTGAGTCTTTGGACTCACCTCTTGCTTTTTTTGTGGTTTTAGGTACCACTTGCAAGAATGGCATGCATGGGAGGGAGTAGAATTGCTTTGGATGCACTCACTACAACACTATCTTTTAAGGATGATTATCATTTAGGTCGTACCTTAATAATAAGCAAACTGTTTAAGGATTAATTTTGGTCATGCCTGAATGCATTGGGTTATTTGTAATAATGAGAGTGGTAAGTTTTAATACACTTGCTTATGCTTTAGCTGAATAGATTATTTATGAATGCTTTGATGAACTTTGGATGTTGAGATATTGATAATAATATATGCATCTGTTGGAACCTCCGGTATACCTTGTTATACAAAGGAGGTTCTACCGAAATTTAAAACTATACCATATGTTTATTGTTTATCATGTTTTTTAGTAGCATTCCAGGCCCCTGATGGGTTGGGGTGTTACAGTTGGTATCAGAGCGGGTTTTAGGTCCGTGGTGTGTAGGTTAATAACTTAAATAACTTGATTTGCTAAAATCTGTTAGTGGTAAATTAACTTAAAACTTGACACACTGTGCAGAGTAGGTGGGAATGGGAAAAATCATTGTATCTGCGATACTGATAGAATTGCTTCATTGAGATGGTTGTACTGGTTTGTTATGATATTGTGTTTGTTTGCTCTTATGTTAAGTGGATAATTTTCTTTATCTTTGAAATTCAGAATGGCGAGAGGTAGAGGGCATGGACGTGGTGCGGGCCGTGGTCGTGGTCGCGGTCGTGGTTCAGTTGCATCCTCATCCCCGGCCGAAGAGGCTGCTGGCGGGGTGGCTGAGGAGGTTGCATCTGCCGCTCGTCGATTGTTGATGCCTGTGCCGCGTCGGCCGCCTTCAGAACTTGAGAGAGGTTCAGCACCGTCAGCAGTGCAGCGGCTCCTCGCTATGGGTGCACTGTTCTTTGCTCGATGGCTGCACCAGCTCCTCCGGAGGTTAGAATGAGCCTCAGGTAGTGGATGTCCCTTCGTCTCGACACCTTTGACGGAGTGGGTACTCCGGTACAAGCAGCTGACTGGCTTCGGTACATGGAGATGCAGTTTGGTGCTTTAGAGATGACTTCACAAGGCGAAAGCGCGCCGTGGCTTTTCAAATGGAAGGGCCAAGCGGATATCTGGTGGGAGGAGTCCATCGGCGGAGACTCCACTGCGAGGACCGGTTACATTGGGAGGATTTCTTGGGCGATTCGGGGCTAAGTTTTATCTGATTCTTTCCTTGAGAGGATGGAACATTCCCAGCGACCTTCGTTCGAGGAAGCCGTCCGTGGCGGACTATGGTGGATTCAACAACTTAGTCCGCTTCATACCACTGTGGCTAGCAATGACCGAGAAAGGCAAAGAGGTTCCGTGAGGGGATCGAACCCTAAAATATCGCCACGTCTGGGGCGTCCAACTTGCTTAGCTTCAACAAAGTGGTCGATCGGGCCAAGGGTATGGAGTTGGGCGAGAGCTTACTAGGGAGAGGCGGACTCTAGCGCCTTTACCTCTCTTGGAGGATCGGTCGGTGGGCACAAGAGGAGCTTGGTGGTGGAGGTGGGTCATCTCGACCCGCTTCAAGAGATTTCACGGAGGCCCGGCGCCTCGGCGCTGCGCGTTCGCCAGCCAGAGGCATGTCGCTTCTCCCGCCCGACATACTACTGGCGACTTTGCGCCAGCCTCGAGCCGAGAATGATATGCTTCAAGTGTGGTGACAATCACCGTGCCTCACGAGTGTTCCTTCACGGGATTATCGCCATTGTGGCGGTCGGCCACAATATGATAGTGTGCGTGAAGAACCCGGCGTGCATCATCAAATGGGAGTCCGCTCCCGCGGCATCTTGGTATTACTCATCGGTTGATCCGGACAATCGATGGTCGCTCACACCCCAGTACCCTTCTGGTTGGGTTTCTCCTGCAACGTTCACGCCAGTGCCACCACCAGGGTTCTATTGGAACCCCGCACCGTCTGTGACATTGTCATTTGCTCCACCAGCGGCAGTTCCTGCTCATCCTTCGTTGAGTGTTGGGGTATCTTCTACACCGGTGCCACAGGGAGTTTACGCCATGCCCACCCTCGCCATCGAGCCGACTCCGACGTGGTGACAGGTACCCTACTAGTCGATTCCCTTGAGGCTTTTAACCTTTTTGATTCCGGGGCTACCTACTCGTTTGTCTCTACGGCGTTTGCTAGAAAGGCGAATTTGAGTATGTAGTGGATTTCTCAGTCAGTGTTGGTTAGTTCTCCTGGGGGTTTGATTGTGAGTTCAACTGTTTGTCCTGGGTGTTCTATTGTTATTGATGGGGAGAAGTTCACGGCGAACTTGATAGTAATCCAGATGGAGCCGTTCCATGTTATATTGGGTATGGATTGGTTGCATGCTTATCGAGCGGTGATATCCTATTTCAGTGGGACAGTCTCTGTGCAGACCCCGTTTGGGGAGACTTTGACCTTTCAGGGGAGCGCGCCTCGGTGCTCTCTTTCGATGTTGGCCGGATTGTTCCTGTGTCGTCGCGATGAAAGACTGGATTTCTTTATCTCTTCTTTGAGAAACCGAGTTTAGCCCGCGGATTGAGGAGATTCGGTGGTGAGGACTACCGGATGTGTTCGGATGAGCTTCCGGGCTTGCCACTGCTGGGCGTGGAGTTTCGCATCGACCTTGTTCCGGGTACTCGGCCCATCTCGATGTCTCCATATCGTCTGGCACGTCCATTTCAGGACGAGTTGAAGAAACAGTTGGATGAATTGTTGGCTAAGGGTTTGATCAGGCGTAGTGTATCGCCGTGGGGAGCCTATGTTACATTCACGGAAAAGAAGGATGGGAGTTGGCGCATGTATTGATTATCGCACTTAATGCGGTTACGATCAAGAACAAATATCCTCTACCCGCATTGAGGATTTGTGTGATCGGCTGAAGGAGCCAGTGTTTTCCAAGATTGATCTCGGTCTTGATATAATCGGATCCGTGTGTGAACATGATATAGAAAAGACGCATTCTCCACGGTATGGGCATTATGAATATCTGACCATGTCGTTTGGATTGACTAATGCACAACTTTGTCTTTATGGAGACCATGAACGAAGATGCTACAGTACCGGATGATTTCAGTAGTGGTGTTCATCGACGATATCCTTATTTATTCCAAGACTCATGAGGATCATGACCGTCAGTTGAGGTTGGTCCTAGAAACCTCGAGAGAACACAAGTTCTACGCCAAACCGAAGAAATGTGAATTTTAGATTTGAGAGGTAAACCTTTCCGGTCATGTAATTAATCCACAGGGAGTTGTCGTTGATCCTAGCAAGGTCTCGACAGTGGTGGACTGGACGAAGTCAACCAATGTGAAGGAGGTGAGGAGTTTTCTGGGCTTGGCGGGGTATTACCAGTGTTTGTGCAGGATTTCTCCATTATTGCCAAGCCGATGTCCCAGCTTACTCAGAAAGGGGTAAAGTTTTAGTGGACTGATGACTGTGAGCGCAGTTTTTGCACATTAAAGGAAAAACTGGTGACCTCTCCTATTCTCACTCTTCCCGAGCCAGAGGCGATTCACCGCTCATTCCGATGCGCCTCGAGTGGAGTCTGTCTTTGTGTGCTTATGCAAGACGGTAAAGTGATTGCCTATGCATCGAGACAGTTGAAGAAGCATGAATAGAATTATCCCACTCATGACTTGGAGTTGACTGCAGTTGTCTTCGCCCTCAAGATTTGTAGGCATTATCTGTATGGCGAGTCGTGTGACATCTTCACAGATCACAAGAGTCTCAAGTACATCTTCACCCAGAAGGATCTGAATTTGAGGCAGAGAAAGTGGTTGGAGTTGATAAAGGACTATGATCTCACTATACAGTATCATCCAGGCAGGGCTAATGTGGTCGCGGATACTCTCAGTCGTAAGGCGACTCCCGCTACTTTGGAGTGCCTCATTGCTGATTTTGATCGCATGGGGATATCTTACTATTATGCGGGCACAATGCAAGTTGAGACTCAGTTGATCCTTCAATCAGCTATCCCGCAGGCCGTGTCGCGGAAGCAAAATGAGAGAGGCCGTTACTCGGAAGGTCGGACAATGATTGGATGAGGGCAAAGAAGGAGATTTCATTATGGATACTTGGTGCCTTGTTGTTTAAAGGTCGTCAGATGTGCCACAAAGGCGAGGTCAAGGATGATATTTTGAGGAGGCACATCGCACTGCATAACAGCTTCATCTGGTGAGACTAAGATGTACCGAGATCGAAACAACACTTCGTGGAAGAGGATGAAGGTGGACATTTCTAATTATGTAGCTTCTTGCGGTGTTTGCCAACAAGTGGTGAGCACAAGCGACCCAAACGACCAGGTTCTTGCGAAGAATTGGAACTTCCCCGTGGCCATGGGATGATATCTCGATGGATTTTGTAGTGGCATTACCTCGCTCGCCGCGAGGAAAGGATGCTATTTGGGTAGTAGGGATCGTTCAGCAAGTCTGCACTTCATTCCTATTCGCACAACTGATTCGTAGTGATCTAGCTCCTATCTATGTGCGAGAGATAGTGAGATCTGCATGGGGTGCCCAAAACTATTATTTCTGACGGGACGCCAAGTTTGTGTCCAAATTGCAGGAGAGTCTGCGAGTGCCTTGGGCACACACTGACTTAGCACAACATTCCATCCTCAGACAGATGGACAGTTAGAGCGCACTATTCAGACCTTGGAGGATATGTTGCGGACCTACGTATTGTCATGAAAGGGCAGTTGGGAGGACCAGTTGCCACTTGCAGAGTTTGCCTACAATATGATTATCACTCTAGTATTAGAGCCGCACCATTTGAGGTTTTGTATGGGCGGAAATTCAGATCGCCACTCTGTTGGGATGCAGTGGGTGAGAAGCGCTTTGGGATCTGACCGGATTGAAGATGTGGCATTGAGCATGTAGCGTGTGTAGTAGGCGAAAAGTTATGCGAGATGTGAGGAGACGTGACTTGAGTTTGCGGTGGGAGACCAGGTTCTTTTAAGAGTGTCCCTCACCAAGGGCATCGTTCGATTCGGTACTAAAGGAAGCTTAGTCAAGGTACATCGGACCGTTCCTATTATGGCTAGGATTGGGAAGCTAGCCTATCGCCTTTGGACCTTCGAGTCCATGTGAGAGTCCACAGCGTGTTTCACGTTTCGATCTTTGAAAGTTTTTAAAGACCCGAGCATAAGATTTCCTTGGAGCCGTGACTATTGAACAAGACCACACTGGTTGAGTCGCGTCGTCAGAGCATATCTTTGGAGAAATCGGGCGAAATCTTGAGACACAAGACATTGGTTTACGTCAAGGTCTTTGTGGATGCATTAGTCGGAGAGAAGCCACAGGAGTTGGAGTCTACGCATGCGCGAGCAATATCCTGAGCTATTCACAGCAGGTACGTGATAAAGTTCTAGAGGTTTTGTTCTGGTGTGTTAAGTTTGTTTAGAATTCGGGGTCGAATTCCATTGAAGGGGTGTAGAATGTAATACCCCGGA
The DNA here is from genome assembly GCA_036346395.1 of Hsuehochloa calcarea. Classification (NCBI taxonomy): domain Eukaryota; kingdom Viridiplantae; phylum Streptophyta; class Magnoliopsida; order Poales; family Poaceae; genus Hsuehochloa; species Hsuehochloa calcarea. The sequence continues at coordinate 25,607,648 of CM070602.1, forward strand.
ATTTAATCGGTAAATAGAAAGCTAGTCCGGACAAGAAGAACAATAAAAAGAAAAATTCTTGGAAAAAGGAGGTTTTCACTTATTTTCGCCAACCAGCACATGGTCAGATGCCCAAGAGGGGAGGACAGCCTAAGGGGGGCCGGCCAAGAGAGGGGGGGCGCCCCAAACCCAAGCCGCCGCCCCCGCTCTCCTCTCTTTCCCCCCAAGCCGCCACCCCCTCTCCCCATTGCTTCTCACTGTGCCACCACCTCCCAAAGCAGACCCTCCCTCCGGTGAAGATCCTTGCTGCGGTTCATTGGAGGAAAGGCGAGAGACCACCATTGGAGTGCCTAAGCAAAGGCGAAGTAGCAGTTGGTGTTGTTTAGTCTTTGTTGCTCGTCGACGCTTTGAGTACGAACCGTATATTTTATGATCTGATCACCTGGTGATCATGTGTACCTGAAGGTGTCGCCTCTCAAAGGGATGCGTCGTTTCAGAGTAAGTGGAAAGCTTGCACCAAGGTACATCGGACCTTTCCCAATTCTAGCCCGAAGAGGAGAAGTCGCTTACGGTTGGAGCTCCGCCTCAAATATCCGATGTGCATAATGTCTTCCACGTGTCGCAGCTTGAAGAAGTGTTTGCGTGTGCAAGAGCGGATGCGGTGGAATCAATTGCCGCAAGAAGACCTCACCTACAAGGAGCATCCCATCAAGATCTTGGAAGTAGCGAGCGAGTGACAAGAAGCAAGACCATCCGTTTCACAAGGTCCAAAGTGGAGCAACCACAGAAGAAGAAGCCACTTGGGAACCAGAAGATGAATTGAGGGTTGAAGTTTTCCCACCTATTCTCTAGTCGGCTGAATCTCGTGGTTTAGAGATTCCCTTTAAGAGGGTAGGTTTGTAGCGTCCGCTTTTCTGAGTTTTGAAAATTTTAAAAGAGAACCATTTGCTTTATTTGTCAAAAGCTTAATTTGGAAATTTCGTAAATCCATTCTGCGCTTTAAATATGAATTAATCAAACTACAATTAAATTAAAGTTGGTTTAATTGAGTTTTCTGAATTTAAAATCAAAATTATTATTTTAAGAATTTCTTGGATTTATTGGATTTTAAAAAGGGTTTTTCCTTTTCCCGAAATTAAAAATTAATTTATTTGCAAAAGAAAAGAAAATTTAAAGTTAAAAGTATTTTATTAAGTCCATAATAATTCAAGGAATTTACGTGAATTTTTCTAGAATTTTTGGAGTCTATTTGCTATTTTCTAAATTGCTTTTGATTTATTTGAATTTCTAAAATCAAAATGTATTTAAAATTCCTTTTTGTTGGTGGGCCAAACCCTAGCCGCCCATCACTCGCTTTCCTCGCCCGCCCACTCCGCGTGCCCCTTGCTCGTGCCGCGCGCTCGCTCTCGCCGTTGGATCTTCATCCAGCGTCCTCGTTCGCCAGTCGCCGCCTGCTCATCGACTGTTGGATCGAGATCCGCCGCTCCGCTTCGCGCGGCCGTTCGTCTCCTCGCCGCGTCCCCTTTCCATCGCGACCGTCCGTTCGCCATCGCGGCTCGCATCGCGCGCCCCTTCCTCTTCCCACCGTCCGATCAAAATCGGACGGCGCCGATCATCTTCCTCGCCGCGCCTCTTCTCCTCCCGCCGTCCGATCGTCGGATGGCTCTCCGTCGCCAGCGCCTCCTCGCTTCCCCACCGTCCGTCAAATCGGACGGCTCCGCTCGTCGTCTCGGACGCGCGCTCTCTCTCTCCCACGTCGCCGCGCTAAATCCCGCGCCGCGAATCCGCGACAAGCCGCCGCCCCGCCCCGCCTGCGTCGCTGCCGTGCCGTCTCGTCACGCCTCGCGCTGCGCGCACGCCGCGTCGTCGCTGCTGCCCGTCCGCTGCGCGAGTTCTATAAATCCGCGCCTGCTCGTCTCCGCGTTCTCTCTCCTCTCTCGGCCGATTTTCGCCGCTCCTCCATTCTTCCCCCTTACGGCCGCCTCCGCGTCCGCCTCCGTGTCGCCGCCGCTGTTCCCTGCGCTGCGCCGCGCCGTCTTCCCGGCTCCGCCGCCGCCACCGCGCCACCGTCTCTCTCTCTCTCCTCTCTCTTCTCTCGACGCGGGCCCCGAGCCCACGTGGTCACCGCGTGGCGCCACGCTTACGTTGCGTCGCCGTTTTGCCTGCGTGGCTACGCCACGTAGCGCGTGTCGCGTGTGCGCAACAACGCGACGTCAAAACCGGATTTTTCAATAGAAAATAATTCCAAAATCCGAAAAAATCCAATTCCATCATTTTATGTGATTTTCAACTTCTTTTGGCTATAACTTTCACATCCGAACTCCGATTTGGGTGATCCAAATTTCTAAATTCATATAAATTCATCCTCTTTCATTTGGTACTGGTTTTGTAATTTTGGAGTTCATTTGGTGCTGTTTTATTTATTTGTTGCTATTCTCGCACGCGTGTTCCTTAGCGTTTGGAAGATTTCTTGACCCGACGATCAAGACCTCTCCTCACAACGAAGGCAAGTCGTGAGGCCTTTGACCATGTTGAACCCATTTTACAAATGTATATTGCTTTAAATTATCATGCATGGCTAGTTTTATTAAAAATGGTTTTGGGAGTAGATAATTACCAAATTGCCATTATGCCTCCTTGATAAATTGAAAATGAAATGTCTCCTTGAATGACATATATCCTTGGACACCATAGGATGGTTAATACTAGTTGGACATTATTGTATTACCAACTTGGGAGCGATATTGCTTAGACATGCTTTAGTTACCCGCGAGACTTTCGATCACATGTTCAATGATGAAGGAAATTTGACTAATGGAACTATGGAGCAGTGGTGTGAGGCCACTTTTATTAAAAGATGTTGTGCCATGGCGTGGATTGCCACTTGGTTGGGAATGAACAAAAATGATTTATGCTCGGGCTTGAGGTAGGAAGCTAGAGGGTGTCGTAATGCACATTGGGTTGTGGTAGACTTGTGCTGAGACCAACTAAGGACTTAACTTTGCAAGTCATTGATCCGGTCACCTCGGCAACCATAAGTCCCAGTATGGGACGGACCGCCAATTAATTAGGAAAGTTTTGAGTCGGTTCTGTTGTGGTACGCTTATTGGCGCAAGAGGGGCGTGATGGCGAAACCTTAGCGCGTAACCGAGGCAAAATGGAACTTTGTAAAAGCCTTGTCACGCGCTCTAGACTACTCACCTAAGGAAGTGAGCGGTGGTATCGACGGATGCCAAACAAACTAGAGAATTCGTGTCTTGTGGGTAAAGTCGCATAACCTCTGCGAGTGTCAAAATCTATTCAATAGCCGTGTCCCCTGCTTACGGACATGCCCAGTGATTTCGCGCAAGGTAGTATTTTCAAAAATTGGTGTGGTTCGATGGAAACGCTTGGTTGAATGGTTGGGAAGTGAACGGATGTTCACCGCTTGATTCAAAAGAACTTGGTTATCTATGTATTATTCTTTTTTTAAATCCTTCTTTGCAATCTAATTATTGTATTTATTGTTAAACTTGCTTTCTCGCAAATTAACCATAAAGCCATCCTTGTTTAAGCTCGCATGAATACTATGTGCATACATTTCTCGACTTGGTGAGTACTTTATGTACTCACGGCTTTATGCCCTTTGTTGATCAAATCCAAGCGAAGGACCAGAAATGTTGAGTACTATGAAGAAGGCTACTTTGAAGACTTTATGATCTAGGTCACGCCCTCCACTGATTGCTCTGTGGGCATGTCGATTGGGCTCCACGTATTTTGAGATTTCCATTGCGGATACTGTTGTTGCTAAGCCCTGTGAGGCGACTTTTGTAAGAACCTTGACCATAAGGTCTTTCTTTGCTTTAATTAATATTACTTTGTCTCGCTTCATTAGTTCGTTGTTGAATGGTTATGATTACATCATTGTTGTAACTGTGCAAGCTAGCTACTGATCATGGGACTAGCTTGGTATGCACAGAGGGTCTCGGGGTTGTGTGACACCCGGGGCGCCGACAGAGATGGTATCGAGCCATATCGATCATAGGGCGTAACCTTTAGTTAGATTGGTCGCCTTAGTCAAAAATTCAAAATATATTTTCTAAATCAAACCAAGCAATTAACTTGACTAGATATTCTTCTCTCATCTTATTACGTTTCTTTTCTTATCTTATTCTATTCTTATCTTATCATCTTACCCTCTTATATCATTCTTGAGTTCTTTCATCTTATCTTTTCTGGAACTTGGTTTTCAAATTTAAATTGACTCCCTCATCTCTGGATTATCCCTAGGATCGAGCCCTTCAAGATCAAGTAATGGAAGCTTTGGAAGCTCAAGATCCGCCGTCTGTTCCAAGTTGACCCTCCGTAAAGATTAGATTGGTAGCTGCCTCCCTAGTTTTAGTATCGTTTAGTCTGCGTAATAGTGCTTTTGTGCTTAAGTGTCTCTTTCTTGTTGATAGCTTTCCGGCTATCCGTTCGTTGGGTAAAACCAATTTTGTCCGCATTAGGTTGATCCATCTATCTCCCTTGTTTCTCGCTTATCTAAATGCTTATCCCTCTCATCTAAATTGCTTTCTTCTTCTCGTCTATTAAACCTGTGAAGCTTTGTCGCAGATGGTTCAGACCCGCAACTCCGCAAGCCAGGATGAGACTCCAAGCGCCAGTGCCCCGTCTTCCCAGGCCGCCAGTGCAGATCCGGGTTTGAGTCGATTCATGGCGGCCTGACGCACCTGATGAGCTCTTTGATGCGTAATATGACTCGATGATGAATCGCCAGAACTGCATCACGCTTTGCTCGCCGCAATGATGAATCGTAACACCAAGCAACCGGTTGCCACGCCCACGCTTCCACCCCCGCTTTTTCCTCACCAAGGTTGGCGAGTTTTTGAGGACCCATCCGCCCACTTTCTCTAGCTCCTCCGAGCCATTGGGCGAATGACCGGTTACGCCCATGGAAAGAAGCTCGCTATCACCGTTGTGATGATCGCGAGAAGGTTCTCAGATGCCACTCACCGGCTTGAAGGTACCCGCAGAATGGTGGGAGAACTATTGTGCCGCCATGGAAACCCCGAGAGTATCACTTGGGCCGAAGTTTTGGGAGCTTTCCGCCACTCCCATATCCCTCGATGGAAAGGTGGAAATGAAGAAGAATGAGTTCCGTGAGTGCGAAGGCAACACGTCGGTAAGTGAATATCTTAACAGATTCACTCGGTTGTCGTTATGCCCTGAGGACGCTGCCACAGATGATGCCCGCCAAGCGCTTCAAGAGAGGACTCAACCCAGCTTGAAGGTGCAAGTCATTGGGAATGACTATTGATTTCCAAAGACTTGGTGAACAAGGCCATGCTCATCGAGGAATCCCGCCGTGAACTTGAAGAATCCCAAGAGAAAGATGATGCGGCCACGGTGCCCATCGCCTCACTCCCGGAGAGTCAAATGAATGTGCCGCCTCCTGCCCGTGTTGCTCCACCGTCACATTGAGCCCCCAGAGCACACCTCGCCCAGCGAGCCCAAAGGACGCAGCTTCAATACTCCAAAGAACCAAAGAACCAAGGAATGGCAACCTGCGGTAGGGATCACCGCTTTAAGTGCCATCACCGGGCACTTCGCGAGAGTGCCGCAGAGGCAAGGCCCTTCTCCTGCTCGCTTCAACATGGGAGCCACCCCACCAGACCCCACTCCGAGTCGCACGTGGAGCCCCTCGGACTCCAACCGCACTACCAAGACTCCTCGGCCTTTTGAAGAGGTCGTGAACCACACCACCGTGGAGGAAGCCCGACGGCCCTGACGTCGTCTTTGGGTAAGTTCCTTGTCAATTCAAAGACCGCCATCGCTTTGTTTGATTCGAGCTTCGCATTCGCTTGTTTCTCGAGTTTTGCCGAAAGGCACCGGCTGGAAGTTTTGCCTCTTAAAAGTGTTTTGTTGGTTCATCTCCTGCTCGAATTGAGTACGAACCAAGGTTGCCCTAAGGTTAAAGTGACCATAGAAGGGGTAGAATTCCTTGCTACTCTCATCATCATAGACACCAAGTCTCTTGATGTGATTTTGGGAATGGATTGGCTTGCCAATCACCAAGCCCTCTTGGATTGTGGTGGTAGAAGCATCACTTTGGTCAGTCCGGATGGAACCAAGGTAAAGTTTGAAGCCTCCCCGGAGAAGCTAGCTGGATCTTTTGTCTGCAGTGCCAGTGTTGTGTCTTTGGAAGAAGTGCCAGTAGTAAGAGAGTTTTCAGATGTCTTTCCTGATGACCTACCTGGAATGACGCCAGACCGAGACTTGGAGTTTGTCATCAATCTTGTTCCAGGAACTGCACCTATATTCAAGAGACCCTACAGATTGCCTGTCAATGATTTGGTTGAACTAAAGAAGCAAATTGAAGAAATGCAAGAGAAAGGTTTTGTCCGGCCAAGTTCTTCACCTTGGGGAGCCCCAGTGATCTTTGTTGCAAAGAAGGATGGCACCCAACGGATGTGTGTGGATTACAGAGCCCTCAATGAGGTCACCATCAAGAACAAGTACCTCCGCCTGGATCGATGATTTGTTTGACCAGTTGAAAGGAGCCGAGTGTTCTCCAAGATAGACTTGAGGTCGGGATACCACCAAATGAAGATTCGCCCGTAAGATATTCCCAAGATGCTTTTTTCAACCCTATGGGATCAGATGAGTTCACGGTCATGTCATTTGATTGACCAATGCCCTCGCTACTTTATGAACTTGATGAATAAAGTATTCATGGAGTATTTGGATAAGTTCGCCATTGTCTTCATTGACGATATTTTGGTATATTCCAAGAGTGAAGAAGAGCATGAAGAGCACCTCCGTTTGGTCCCGAATAAGCTTAGAGATCATCAACTCTATGCTAAATTCAGCAAATGTGAGTTTTGGATGAAAGAAGTTACTTTCTTGGGACATGTCATGTCTGCGAGAAGGAGTATCTGTTAACCCTAGCAAGGTTAAGGATGTGCTTAATTGGGAGTCACCCAAGTCGATGCCTCAGTCGAAGTTTTCTTGGAATGGCGGATACTATCGTCGATTCATAGAAGGATTCTCCAAGATAGCAAGACCCTCACTCACCGTTAAAGAAAGAAAAGAAATTTGCTTGGACAATGATTGTGAGCAAAGTTTTCAAGAGTTGAAGAAGGCCGACAACAAATCGGTGTTGATTTTGCCCGATGTCCTAAGAATTTTGAGATTTTCCGTGATGCATCCCGCAAGGACTTGGTTGTGTCCTGATGCAAGAAAGGAAGGTAGTAGCTTATGCTTCCGTCAATTGAGGCCTCATGAAGTGAATTACCCCACTCATGACTTGGAGTTAGCTGCCGAGTGCATGCTTTAAAGATATGGCGTCATTACCTTATTGGTAATCACTGAAGTCTATACGACCATAAGAGCTTGAAGTACATTTTCACTCAGCCGATCTTAATATGAGGCAAAGAAGATGGTTAGAGTTGATCAAGGATTATGATATTGGAATCCATTACCACCCGTGCAAAGCTAATGTTGTGGCGGATGCCTTGGCGAGAAAAGTCTCTTGCAATACCCTCGTCGATCAAGGAAAATCACCACCCTTCATGAAGAATTCGAAAGCTCAAGTTAGAGTTGGTTGAAGAAGGTTATCTAGTCGCCCTAGAAGTTCAACCCACTTTGCGGAATCGATCAAGGAAGCTCAAGTTGAAGATGCCAATATTAAGGAAATCAAGAGCAACATGAAGAAAGGTAAAGCCACGAGATTTTGAGAGAAGATGAGCAAGGCACCATTTGGTTTGACAAGTTTATCGTGTTCCAGATCGAAAGAGCTTAAGCGGTGATACTCAAGGAAGCCCATGAAACTTTGTACTCCATTCACCCCGAAGCACAAAGATGTACCAAGACCTTAAAGAAATGTATTGGTGGCCTAGCATGAAGCGTGAGATTACCGAGTTTGTAGCTCGGTGTGATGTGCAACGAGTAAAGCCGAGCATCAAAGACCTCTTTGGACTCCTGCAACCCTTGAGAGTGCCCGAATGGAAGTGGAAAGAAATTGGCATGGATTTTATCACCGGTTTGCCAAGGACAAGGTCGACATGATTCTATCTGGGTAATTGTGGATCGCCTAACCAAAGTTGCTCACTTTCTCCCGACCAAGACTACTTACTCGTGATAGATGGTAGAATTGTACATGGCAAAGATAGTGTGCGATGGAGTGCCAAGAAGATCGTGTCGGATCGAGGAACCCGATTCACCTCAAGATTTTGGCGAAGTTGCACGTTGTTTTGGGTACTAATCTAAATTTCAAGATGACTTATCATCCCTGCACGGATGGATGAGAGTAAAGAGTAAATCAAATCCTAGAAGATATGTTAAGGGCTTGTGCCTTAGCAAATCGCACTGCTTGGGATCAAATGCTACCTTATGCGAGTTTTCCTATAACAACATTACAGTCAAGCCTCCAGATGTCTCCATTTGAAGCTCTTACTAAGAAAATGCAGACACCGTTGTATTGGAATGAAGTAGGCGAAAGACAAGTGTTTGGGCGGATATTTTGGAAAAGTCAAGAGCAAGTTCGATCAATCGGAGAAAGGTCAATAGCACAGACGAGCTGGAAGAGTTATGCCGATAACCGTCGCCGAGATCTAGCTTTTGCACTGGTGATCATGTGTACTGAAGGTGTCGCCTCAAAGGGATGCGCTGTTTGAGTAAGTGGAAAGCTTGCACCAAGGTACATCGGACCTTTCCCAATTCTAGCCCAAGAGGAGAAGTCGCTACTGCTGGAGCTCCGCCACCGCCGATGTGCATAATGTCTTCCACGTGTCGCATTGAAGAAGTGTTTGCGTGTGCAAGAGCGATGCGGTGGAATCAATTGCCCCGCAAGAAGACCTCACCTACAAGGAGCATCCCATCAAGATCTTGGAAGTAGCGAACGAGTGACAAGAAGCAAGACCATCCGTTTACGCAAGGTCCAAGGAGCAACCACACCAAGAAGAAGCCACTTGGGAACGAAGATGAATTGAAGGCCGAGTTTTCCCACCTATTCTCTAGTCACCAATCTCTGGTCTAGATTCCCTTTAAGAGGGGTAGGTTTGTAGCGTCCGTTTTGAGTTTTTGAAAATTTTAAAAGAGAACCATTTGCTTCTATTAAAAGCTTAATTTGGAAATTTCTGTAAATCCATTTGCGCTTTAAATATGAATTAATCAAACTCCAATTAAATTAAAGTTGGTTTAATTGAGTTTTCTGGAATTTAAAATCAAAATTATTATTTTAAGAATTTCTTGGATTTATTGGATTTTAAAAAGGGTTTTTCCTTTTTCCCGAAATTAAAAATTAATTTATTTGCAAAAGAAAAAGAAAATTTAAAGTTAAAAGTATTTTTATTAAGTCCATAATAATTCAAGGAATTTCTGTGAATTTTTCTAGAATTTTTGGAGTCTATTTGCTATTTTCTAAATTGCTTTTTGATTTATTTGAATTTCTAAAATCAAAAATGTATTTAAAATCCCTTTTCTGTTGGTGGGCCGAAACCCTAGCCGGCCCATCACTGTTTCCCGCCTCGAGCCCACTCCGCTGCCCGCCTCGCCTCGCTGCGTCGCGCTCCTCGCGGTTGATCTTCATCCGAGCGTCCTCGTTCGCTGCGTCGCTTCTTGCTCTCGACCGTTGGATCGAGATCCGCCGCCGTTCGCCGCCGCTTCGTCTCCTCGCCTGTCCCCTTTCCATCGCGACCGTCTGCTTCGCCATCGCACGCGGCTCGCCAGACGCCCGCGCCCTTTCCTCTACCCATCCGCCGATCAAAATCGGACGGCGCTTCGTCATCTTCCTCGCTTCGCTTCTTCTCCTCCCACCGTCCGACCAATCGGACGGCTCTCCGATCGCCGCGCCTCGCTCGCTCCCACCGTCGATCAAAATCGGACGGCTCCCGCTCGTCGTCTCCGCGCGCGCTCTCTCTCTCCCACGCCGCGCGAAATCCGCGCCGCGAATCCGCGCTGCGCCGTCGAAATCTCGCCTCCGTCTGCCGTCGCTCTGTGCCGTCTCGTCCGCCTCGCCCGCGCCGCGCCGCCGCGCCGTCCGTCGCCGCGCCTGTCCGTCTCCGCCCTCAGAAGCTCTATAAATCGCGCCTGTTCGTCTCCCGTTCTCTCTCCTCCTCTCTCGGCGATTTTGCGCGCGCTCCTCCATTCTTCCTCGCCGCGCCGCGCGTCGCCTCCGAAGCGCCGCCGCGTTCCGCTGCGCCGCCGCCGTCTTCCCAGCTCCGGCCGCGCCACCGCGCCCTCCCCTCTCTCTCTCTCTCTCTCTCTCTCTCACCAGGCCCGAGCCCACGTGGTCACCGCGTGGCGCCACGTCGGCGCTGCGTCGCCGGTTTTGCCGCGGGCGCCACGTAAGCGCGCGCGTGTGCGCTTGCGCAATCACGACGTCAAAACCGGATTTTCAATAGAAAATAATTCGAAAATCCGAAAAATCCAATTCCATCATTTTATGTGATTTTCAACTTCTTTTGGCTATAACTTTCACATCCGAACTCCGATTTGGGTGATCCAAATTTCTAAATTCATATAAATTCATCCTCTTTCATTTGGTACTGGTTTTGTAATTTTTGGAGTTCATTTGGTGCTGTTTTATTTATTTGTTGCTATTCTCGACGTAGATTCCTGCGTTTGGAAGATTTCTTCAATTCGACGATCAAGACCCTCTCCTCGCCAACGAAGGCAAGTCGTAGGCCTTTGACCATGTTGAACCCATTTTACAAATGTATATTGCTTTAAATTATCATGCATGGCTAGTTTTATTAAAAATGGTTTTGGGAGTAGATAATTACCAAATTGCCATTATGCCTCCTTGATAAATTGAAAATGAAATATCTCCTTGAATGACATATATCCTTGGACACCATAGGATGGTTATTACTAGTTGGACATTATTGTATTACCAACTTGGGTGCGTATTATTGCTTAGACATGCTTTAGTTACCCGCGAGACTTTCGATCACATGTTCAATGATGAAGGAAATTTGACTAATGGAACTGTGGAACAGTGGTGTGAGGCCACTTTTATTAAAAGATGTTGTGCCATGGCAGGGATTGCCACTTGGTTGGGAATGAACAAAAATGTTTTATGCTCGGGCTTGAGGTAGGAAGCTAGAGTGGGTGCGTAATGCACATTGGGTTGTGGTAGACTTGTCTGAGCAGCCAACTAAGGACTTAACTTTGCAAGTCATTGATCCGGTCACCTCGTGCAACCATAAGTCCGGTATGGGACTGGACCGCCAATTAATTAGGAAAGTTTTGAGTCGGTTCTTATTGTGGCTGCTTATTGGCGCAAGAGGGGTTTGTGATGGCGAAACCTTAGCGCGTAACCGAGGCAAAATGGAACTTTGTAAAAGCCTTGTCACGCGTTTCTAGACTACTCACCTAAGGAAGTGAGCGGTGGTATCGACGGATGCCAAACAAACTAGAGAATTCGTGTCTTGTGGGTAAAGTCGCATAACCTCCGCAGAGTGTCAAAATCTATTCGAATAGCCGTGTCCCCTGCTACGGACATGCCCGGTGATTTCGCGCAAGGGGTAGTATTTTCAAAAATTGGTGTGGTTCGATGGAAACGTTTGGTTGAAATGGTTGGGAAGTGAACGGGATGTTCACTGTTTGATTCAAAAGAACTTGGTTATCTATGTATTATTATTCTTTTAAAATCCTTCTTTGCAATCTAATTATTGTATTTACTGTTAAACTTGCTTTCTGCAAATTAACCATAAAGCCATCCTTGTTTAAGCCTGGCATGAATACTATGTGCATACATTTTCTCGACTTGTCGAGTACTTTATGTACTCACGGCTTTATGCCCTTTGTTGATCACCCCAGCAGAAGGACCGTGAAATGTTGAGTACTATGAAGAAGGCTACTTTGAAGACTTTGCGATCTAGGTCACGCCCTCCACTGATTGCTCGTGGGCATGTCGATTGGGCTCCACGTATTTTGAGATTTCCATTGCCGATACTCTGTTGTTGCTTAGCCCTGTGAGGCGACTTTTGTAAGAACCTTGACCATAAGGTCTTTGCTGTTTTAATTAATATTACTTTGTCTGCTTCATTAGTTCGTTGTTGAATGGTTATGATTACATCATTGTTGTAACTGTGCAAGCTAGCTACTGATCTTGGGACTAGCTTGGTATGCACAGAGGGTCTCGGGGTTGTGTGACACCCGGGGCGCCGACACCTCGTCTGTTGGGTTTGTGAAAGAGATGCCACCCAAAGACGTGGCTGATGCCCTCGCTCTTAACCAAGTTTGAGCTTACTCGCCTGCGTGATCTCAAAGAATGGTTCTTGTTGCATGCTCATCCTCCGCCACCTATTCCGTGGTTTTACCCGCATACCCAGCGGTGCCGAGTTTGTCGGGGTGAGTGTTTTGTGCCTAGAGAGCTTTGTGCGTCGTACTTTGCTCCTGAAATTCGATTATCGTCTTCATCCGCACAAAGGCATCCCATATATCCCGTGACAAGAATTTATACTTCGTGAAGGGCGTCCCACCCGTGTTCACGTACTTCGTGGCAAGCATGCTCTTGAAAGTCCTCCATGCGTGTCTCATCGCGAGCAATGCCTGCTATTGCACGCGTGCAGTCTCTACTGATAGTGAACGGGCTGAAATTTCACCTGACTAGCCTCTCTGTACATCTGTCGGGACTTCCAGCTTGGTGTGGTGATGGGGACCCATTCCCTTCCAAGTATCTCGCAGATGGTCTGAAATCTCACCACTGCTTTCTTGGGACTCAGAGGGATCCCAACGTCACTGACCTCCATGATAGTCATTCGGCCCGCGGGCAATTGCGATATTCCTCTGCCATCTCGCTTACGTTCACTTTGCTCGGAGATCCAGATGCATTCGGCGACGTCGATGATGGCGGTGAAGACGGTGCCTCTACCATCTCGCTTACTTGCTATCTATATAAGTTACATATGCAATGAACTAAAATTTCATGGATTGCAAGTTGATATCTAATAGGTATTTTTGAAGATAATTTCTCTTGGAAACATATTTTATACAGAAAAAATAGAAGTTACCCAACCAATTAACTAAAATTGCCTTGTAAACACATTAATTATATAAACAAATAGAAGTTATCCATTGAACTTAAATATAGAATAGGTAGTAAAGAAAATTGAAAACTGAAAAGGTACTCATAGGATACTGGGCGATCGGTATCGAAAGATTCTAGTGGCCATAACTTTTTCCATGGACCTCTTAATAGACATGAGCTCTATATCTCAGTAGGCCGCGCATTAAAATGCAAATCTTGGAATAACCATGTAGTACTTCTTGTTTTATTATTTAATTTTGAGAGGGGTTTCATTACATGTGTCCTACACAGGTATTTATGTGTTTCCATTACATGTCATTTACTATCCTAGCGACATGCAGGAGGATGACACCTCAATATGATGACACCCTCGAGGCTATAACCAACAAAAACATTAAAAGTGTGTCTTACATCAATAAATGCTTCTAGAGTTGTATATATTGATCTTAAAAAAATATTTGGATCAGCATAACCATATCGCCCTGACATCTAGAAACCAAACCATTTACCCTTCAAGCCTTCATAACCATATTACTATGATAAATTGTTAATCCAATAAACTCATAGGCATTTAAAGACCTTAAAATATAAAATAACATTATAGCTTCTTTTTCATTACTTCTGTCCTCTCCTGCACGCACATGCACAAACACACATCACAAACAATTGAGAGGATTTAATAGAATTTACATGCAGGCAAATACTGCTTATACAATGTTATTCCAAAATTTGTTCCTTCAGCATCTAGGGATTACACAATGCATACAACAATGAGTCCGCAGCTGTGGCCAGCGCGAGGAGCAGAGATGTACCATGGGAGGTGGCTTTGGATGGCGGTGGGGGGAAGGGGGAGGAGGAGGCTGAGCGGCATCGAGGCTGAACGGTTTCGAGGTCGGGGAGGTGGCTTCGGAGGTGTTGGGGAGGATGCTTCGAACGGTGTCGAGGTCAGTGGCGGCGGTGTCGAGGTCGGAGGTGAACGAGTGCGTTGGGGAGGAGGCCTCATGGCGGTGTGCATCGAGATCGGGCGAACGAGTGAGCAAGGCTAAGGCGCTGGGAGGTGAACGAGCGAGAGTAAGGGAGAGTGATGAGTAAGGGCGCACAAACCCTAGCGGTTCCCTCCTAATAAAGGGATATCACAGATGGTTCTATTATGGAACGGTCTGTGATTACTAATCACGGACCGTTCCATAATAGAACCGTCTGTGATATTATGGAACTGTCTATGATTACTTATCACAGATGGTTCCATAATAGAACCGTCTATGATATGCTACTATGTGATAGTTCATTTAATTTATTAGTTCATTCTATTTGTCCACATGAACCTAGTGACAAGTCCATAACACAACGCCAAATCATTTGACTGAAAATTAATTTATCCACCAAAAATTCACTTGACTTCAAAAATTCATCATATCTAATTCAACTCAACTCCAAATCAAGTGAAACTAATTTTGATACTTCACATTACAATGAAGTCCACATTGACATCAATATCAGATATGATAAGTCCATAACACATGGCAAGTCCACATTGACATGTCTCATGTTATGGAATAAACTACAATGGAACAAATTCTTAATTAAACTATAGCCCTTCATGATAATCGACGCGCGTATAGCTAGCTTCCTCACTGGGTTCTTCCTCGAGCCTCGATGTCGGACTCAGAAGGAGGCAACTCAAATCAAATTAATTTTACTCTTTCTTATCCACAACATTCTCAACTCTGATAATCCTTCTTTTTCCATGAAGAATTACGTGACGGTTCTTATTTACTGGGTCCATTACACAAAAAACTTGAACAACTTGCTTAGCAACTACGAATGGTTCATCCTTGTATCCGACACGTTTGAGGTCCACAGTACTGACGTTGTACTTGTCGACCTTCACGTCCTGCGGAAGTTTAACCCAATGGCATCAAAATAGGAGGATCTTGAAAAGCACGTAGTCGAGCTCCCAAATCTCCTCTACGAACCCATAGTAGGAGTTCAACCCACGTGCCCCAGCGGTATTGAACTGCTTGTGAAACGGATCTATGCGGATGTAATACTCTGAAAATAATAATAATATTAATAATCACATCTTAAGGGTCGGTGCGTAATTAATCAAATAGTATACATAAAAACAGAATTTTAGAATTTTTAAGAGCTATATAAATAAATTGTGGGAATCCTAGAAAAAAACCCTAGTCCCATTTTCTTTCTTTTGTTTTTTCCACCGCGCCGCCACTCACCAATTATGCGCTTGCGCCCGCGCACCTCTGTCCAATTCTCTGCGCTGTTTGTCGTTGCGTCGCTGCTTCATACAGGACGTGGGCGCTGGCGTGGCGTCGCTGTTCATTGCGCGAGCCGGCGAAGCCGGCCGATTCGTTGAGCGCCTTGCGACCGCTGCCGCGCGAGAGCTGCTCTTCTGCGTTCTTCTTATTCTTCCGCCATTGGATCGCTCATCGTGCCGAGTGGCGCCGCTGCTTGCGCTTGCCATTGCCGGCGTTGCAGAGACGCCTAGGCCGAGCCGAGCCGGCCGAGAGGCCGCTTTGCTGAATTTTCCAGCCCGGCTGCCGCTGGTCTTCTTCTTCTTATTGCCGAAGCGGTGTTGCCTTCTTTGCGATTTCCTTGACGCCGCAGAAGCGGTCTTCTTGCTGAATCTTGACGCAAATTAACCTCTTTTGTTCTGCTGCGTTTGTGCGTGTGTAAAGGAGCCGGCCGATTGAGAAGGTGAGTAGAAGTTCTGCCTTGGTTGATATTCAATGGGATGTGCCGAATTAGAAATAGAAGACTTAGACTCTGCTAATTAATAGTTGATTAGTGCACACATTGATTAGCTAATTAGTGCACACGTTTGGCTAGAGAAGGATTTAGAACGAGATTAGAAGAAAGTATTAGCGTTTTAGTCGGGGAAAAATTGAAAAGTAGATGGGTTTAGTCTGATATTTTGTTGTACGATTTATTCGGATACCTTAATGACGAATTTTGGAAATCTCATCTACTAGTTAATTGTATATAATTTCGATATCTTTCTATAGCATATTTTATCATGTCAATCGGACGAGTAGAATTCGAGTTATGATTTTCGGAAGGCTGCTGTCCTTGGGGTTGTCGCCGTTCGGCGCTGTTTTGGTAGATTGCGGATTAAAAATAGTAAATAGACTAATTAGAGTTTTTGATCTACATGAAAGATGTAGATAATTGTCCATTGGTTCTGTAGAATCTGAGAACGCGAATTTTGGTTGAATAAAACAAAAGTTATGGATTTAGTAAGACCTGCTGTTCCGAAGCGGACAGATCGGTTTTCTGGGCTAAAAACGGAGGGTTAGATGATTTAATTAGAAGACTTCGTAATCTAAGACAATGTGGAGAATTTTATAAAGAATCCAGAATGGGGTGGTTTGTGGTGATCGGACTTTCGAGTCAAAAGTTACGTTCGTCGGAGTGCATAGACAGTAATGGGTAACTTTTCGGTACCGGAGTAGCGTGGTATATTTGGGGACGGGTAGGAGCGAAGTACATTGATTGCTATTCTTGTTGCTGTAGCTTGTATGGAAGTTTGTGTATTTAATATAGGAGAGGCGTCGTGCTTGTTGCCATCTTCTAGCCAACTCGTGCGTCGCAACTAGTAAAGGCAAGTGCATAGTACAAATGATCAATGATTGATCACTGTGATTCTTTATCTTTCAGTACCATTATTGTTGTGCTTTTATTTTATTTAATTGCAAACAATGGAATGACATGGTTATATCTTTGTTGATAAACATGATGAAAAGTTGGATATGATGTTTATGATGGAGTTTGCATGTTTGCATTCATAAGCATCTTTGCATATGAGCAGGTGATCATGAATGATCACAACTCCACGGGAGTGGAGGAGGTCCCCGATCCTTATGGAGGAACGGGCTTGAGAGTGAATGTTGTCGCGAGCATTCACTCATGCTATACCGGTATACGTGAAAGAAGTGCATGTGGACATGTAGATTAGAGTTGCATTCATAAATGAGATCAATGTGTGTTAAACAAAGGGAAGGTAATAGCATGAGAATATTAATAGAAGTACCTGTGATGATAATGAAGTTATTGATTGCTGTTGATTTATTATTGTTCGTTGTTTATGGATGTGTTTGCTGAGTCGTGGACTCACCCTTGCTCTTTTGTTGTCTTTAGGTGATCTTCGAGGACGCCGTAACTGAGAGCGAGTAGAGCACATGGACAATACATGCTCATTTGCCATAAGAATCTTTTCATTTAAAATTGGATTACTCTAGAACATGTTAGAGGTTGAATAAAGTTTAGGACAACGTTTTGGACTAGACTATTTGTTTCAATAATTTGGATTCATTGGTTGATGCTATTTTGGACTATTTACCTGGTTATATTCCCCTTGCTTATTTATTATCGTTTGATCCATAATTATGCATGTTCGTTTGTGACCCATGGTTATGTTTATTGTTGTTTTCTTGTTGTAATTTTATAGTGTGTCGATAATTATTAGTTTAGAGAGTAGTGTGGTGGCATTCTAGGCTCAGTGTTGGGCTGGGGTGTTACAGTTGGTATCAGAGCGGGCTTTAGGTCCGTGGTGAATAGATTAACAATTTAGGCAACCTAAAATTGTTAAAATTTGTTTTAGTTTTAGTAAAACAACTAAAAGATGCTAATGGTTAAACAATCTAAAATTTGACACACTAGTGCACAGTAGGTAAGAGAGAGGTACGAATATAGTTTTTACGCTTCCGTTATGTTGTTCATTGATGGATGATTTTATTTTGACCTTTGAGCTCATTGTGTATTGTTGATTGTGGTTGATAGCTATGCCGAGGGGTAGAGGACGTGGTCGTGGTGGCCGCGGTCGTGGAGGTCGGGGCCGCGGGCGAGGTTCCGTGGAGCCACCTCCCAGAAAGTGAGATGAGTCGATGGCGAGGGGTTGCGTTGACCCGCCTCGGCCGTGGGGCCCAAGATGAGACCCCGCTTTCTTTGAGAGAGTTGGTGGAGAGATCCGTGCTCTTCGTCAACAGCGCCAGCACCCTATTCTGCGGCATCCGTTGTTGTTCCCTGCCGCACATCCACCGGTTCTGAGGTGCGGATGTCACTGAGTGGATGGGGTTGAGGTTGGATCCGCTTGACTGGTCGGGCACACCGTCCAAGCAAATGGACTGGTTGCGCTACATGGAGAGGCGCTTGGAGCTTTAGAGATGTCTTCACCTCGGAGGGTCCGCTTTGTAGCCTTTCAAATGAAAGGGCAAGCGGATATTTGGTGGGGGCGTGTTGTCTCGAGGACCGCCACTCAAGGGCGATCACTTGGGAGGACTTTGTTGATCGGTTCAAGGGAAAGTTCTACCCCTACTCTTTTGTTGAGAAGATGGAGGTTGCCTTGACGACCTTTGCTCGGGGAAGAGGTCTATTGCCGAGTATGAGGTGAGTTCAACAACTTGGTTCGCCGTCCCTTCAAGAGCGAATGATGATCTTCGTAAAGCCAAGAGGTTCCGCGGGGTCTCAGTGAGTACTGCAGGCATGTGTTGGGAGCTACTCCACCCGTGATTACAGCCTTTGTTGTGGAGCAAGCGGGGGCATGGAGTTGGAGATGCACCACAAAGGCGGCAAGCCTCGGTGGATCGTAGCTTCGGTGGTGACCAAGAGGAGCTCTAGTGAGGGAAGTGGGTCTGCTCAACACCGCTTCAAGAAATTCAAGGAGGACCGCATCCTTCAAGTCTAAGCAATCGAGGCCGTTCTCTTCTTGGCGCCTCGTCCTTTGCAGTACTCGGCTCTTCGTCTGTCCTGTAAGGTGGCATGCTTTGCTTTAAGTGCGGTGATGGACACTGTTGACTGCCGAATCTGCACTGGACGGAGATTGCCGTCGGTGTGGCCGACCGGGTCATAAGGAGCGGGTGTGTCGCCGTAACCCGCTAAGCGTGATCAAGTGGGAGCACTGTGCCATCTTCTTCTTCTTGATGGTCCCGCCGAGGATCTTTCCAGATGATGACTACTCCTCGGTAGCGCCATTTCTTCACTTTGGGCGCCCAAGTAGGGTACTCTCGCGCCACCACCTTCGCACCGCTTCAGTAACACGACCAGCTTTACTGCACCGCCACAAAGAGATTGTTGGGGCTCGCCGCCTTGTCGCCTTCTTTCGCTTTTTTTTGGGGGTTTTTTGGGGGGGGGGGTTTTTTAGGCAAAAAAATTTTTTTTTTAAAAGGTTGGGGGAAATTTTTTAAAAAAATTGAAATTTTTAAAAAAAAAACCCTTTTTTGGTTTTTTGGTTTTTTGGGTTTTTTGGTTTAAAGGGGTTTAAAAAGGGGGGTTTTTTTTGGGTTTTTTTAAAATTTTTTTTCCCTTTGGGGTTTTTTGGGGGTTTTTTTTTTTTTGGGAAAAAAAATTTTTGGGTTTTTTTGGGGTTTTTTTTTCCCCAAGTTTTTTTTTTTTAAATTTCCTTTTAAAAATTAAAGGGCCCCAAATTGGGAAAGGGGAAAGGTTTTTTTTTTGGGGGGGGCCAAATTTTCCTTTTTTTCCCCCTTTTTGGGGGTGGGGAAAAAAACCCAAAAAACCCCCCTTTTTTAAAATTTCTCCCCCGGGGGAAACCCCTTTTTTTTTTTTGGGGAAAGGGGAAAAAAAAGGGTGGAATTAAAATTTTTTTTTAAAAAATTTTTTTTAAAAAATTTGGGCATTGGGAAAAGGGGGGGGGTTTTTTTTAAAAATTTTAAAAAAAATTTTTAAATTTTAAAATTTTTTCCTAAATAAAAAAAATTTTTTGAAAACCGGGGGGTTTTTTTTTTTTTTTAAATTTTTTTTGGTTTTTAAAAAGGAAAGGGGTTTTTTTAAATTTGGGGGGGGGGTTTTTGGGTTTTTTTTGGGGCCCTTTTTTTTTTTTTTTCCCAAATTTTTTTAAATTTAAAAAAATTTTTTTCCCAAAAAAATTTTTTTTTTAAAAACCTTTAAGGTTTTGGGGAAAAGGGGTTTTTTTGGCCTTTTTTTTTAAAAAAAAAAAAAAAAAAAAAATTTTTTTTTCCAAATTTTTAAAAAACCCAAAAAAAAAACCTTTTTTAAAATTTTTTTTTTAAAAAAATTTTTTTAAAATTATTTTTAATTTTTTTTTTTAAAAAAAATTTTAATTTAAAAAAAATTTTTTTTTTAAAAAAAAAAAATTTTTTTTTTTCCCCAAAAAAAAATTTTTTTTTTCCCTTTTTTTAAAAATTCAAAAAAAATTTTTTTAAAAATTTTTTTTTTTAAAAAAAAAAAAATTAATTTTTTAAAATTTTTTCCCCTTTTCCCCCCTTTTTAAATTTTTTTTAAAAAAAAAAAAAAAATTTTTTGGTTTTAAGGGTTTTTAAATTTGGTTTAATTTTGGGAAAAATTGGTTTGGGAAAAAAAAAAACCTTTGGGGGGTTTTTTTAAAAAAATTTAAAATTTTAAATTTTAAAAAAAGGGGAAAAGGGGTTTTTTTTAAAAAGGGGGTTCCCTTTTTTAAATTTTTTAAAAATTTTTTGGGGATAAAATTTAAAAATTTTTTTCAATTTTTTCCCCGGGGGGTTTTTTAAAAAAAAAAAAAAAGGGGGGGTTTTTTCCCCCCCTTTTTTTTGGTTTCCTTTAAGGGGAAAAAATTCGGAATTTTTAAAAAAACCAAAAAAAAAAATTTTAAAAAATTTTTGGAAAAATTTCCCAAATTAAATTTTTTTGGGTTTAAAAAAAATTTTTAAAAAAAAAATTTTTTTTTTTAAAAAAAATTTTCCTTTTTTTTTTTAAAAAAAAAAAAATTTTAAAAAAGGGAAAAAAAAAATTTTTTTCCATTTTTTAAAAAAAACCCCAAAAATTTTTTTTTTTAAAAAAAATTAAAAACCCCTTTTTTTTTTTTTAAAAAAATTTTAAAAAAAAAAAAAAATTTTTTTTTTTTTTCCCTTTTTTTTTTAAAAAAACCCCCCCCAAATTTAAAAAGGGGGAAAACAAAAGGAAACCCCAAAAAAAAAAAAAATTTTTTTTTTAAATTTTTGGTTTTAAATTAAAACCTTTTAAACCCTTTTAATTTTTTTTTGGAAAAATTTTTTTAAAAAACAATTTTTTAAAAAAAGGTTTAATTTTTTTTTGGGCCCCTTTTTTTGGGGGGGGGGGCCCCCTTTTTCCCCCCCCAAAAAAGGGGTTTTTCAAAAACCCCCCCCCCCCCCCCCCGGGGGGGCCCCAAAATTTAAAAGGAAAAATTTTTTCCCCCCCCCCGGGGGCCCCCCCGGGGGCCCCTTCCTTTTTCCCCCCCTTTTTTTGGCAAAAATTTTTCCCCTTTCCCCCCCCTTTTTTCCTTTTTTGGAAAAAACCTTTTTTTTAAAAATTTAAAAAAAACCCAAAAAAAAAAAAATTTTTTTTTTTTCCCCCCAAAAAAAGGGTTTTTTTCCCCCCTTTTTTTTTTTTTCCCCCCTTTTTTTTTTTTTCCCCTTTTTTCCCCTTTCCGGGGTTTTCCCCCTTTTTTGGGGGGGTTGGGGGGGGGATCCCCCCCCTTTTTTCCCCCTTTTTTGGGGGGCCCCCCCGGGGGGCCCCCAAAAAAAAAAAAATTTTAAACCCCCCCCCCCAGGGTTCCCTTTTGGGTTTAAAGGGGGGGGCCCCCCCCTTTTTTTTTTGGGTTTCCCCTGGGAAAAATTTAAAAATTTTTGGGGGGAAAAAATTTTTTTTGGGGGGGGGAAAAAAAATTTTTTCCCCTTTTTAAAATTTTTTTAAAAAAAAGGTTTTTCCCCCAAAATTTTCCCCCTTTTTATTCCTCCCTTCCTTCCCCCTTCCCTTTGTTTTTTTTTTTTCCCTTTTCCTTTTTTGGTTTTTTTTGGGGGGGGGGGGGAAAAAAAAGGGGCCCCCCCTTTTTTTTTCCCCCTTGGTTTCCCTAACCCCAAAATTTTTCCCCCCCCCCTTTTCCCCCCCCCGGGGCCCCAAAAAATTTTTTTTTTTCCCCCCCCCAATCCCTTTTGCCCCCCCCCTTTCCCCCAAACCCCCCCCCTTTTTTTGGGGGCCCCGGGGGCCCCCCCCCCCTTGGGGAAATCCCCCCCCCCCCCGGGTCCCCTTTGGCCCCCCCCCCCCCCCCAATTCCCCCTTGCCGCCCCCCTTTTTTCCCCCCCCTTTCCCCGGTTCCCTTCCCCCCCCCCCCCCCTTTTTTTCCCCCGCCCTCCCCTTTCCCCCAACCGCCCCCGGGGGGTTTTTTCTTTTCCCCCTTTTTCCCCCCCAAAAAATTTTTTAAAATTTAAGCCCCCCCCGTTTGGCCCTTTTTCCCCCCCCCCCTATTTTTTGGGTTTTTTTTTGGGGTTTTGGCCCTTTTTCCCCCCCCTTTTTTAACCCCCCGGGCCCCTTTTTGGCCCCCTTTGGTTTTTTCCCCCCGGTTTTTGGGGGTTTTAAAGGTTTTGGGGAAGGGAAAAACCCCGTTCCCCGGGTTTTCCCTTTTTTTTTTTTTCCCCCCTTTTTAAATTTTTTTCCCCCCCCCCCTTTTTTTTTTTAACAAAATTTTAAAAAAAAATTTTTTGGGGGAAAGGGGCCCGGTTTGGGAAAAAAGGGGGGGGGGGAAAAAATTTAAAAGGGGGGGGGTTTAGGGGGGTTTTGGAAATTTTTTAAAATTTTAAAATTTTTTTTAAAAAGGGGGTTTTTTTTAAAACCCCCTTTTTTCCCTTTGGTTTTGGGGGGTTTAAAAAAGGGCCCTTTTTAAGGGAAAAAAGAAATTTTTTTTTTTTTTTTTAAAATAAAAAAAAAAAAAAAAACCCAAAAATTTTTTTTTTGGGGGGGGGGCCCCCAAAAGGGAAAAAGGGGGGGGGGGCCCCAAAAAAAAAGGGGGCCCTAAACCAAAGGAAGGCCTTTGGGTTTAAAAATTCCTTTTGGGTTTTTTTCCCAAAAAATTTTTTTAAAAAAAAGGGGGGTTTTTTTTAAAAAAAATTTTTAAATTTTTTAAAAAAAAAAATTTTTAAATTGGAAAAAATTTAAAAAATTTTTTTTTTAAAAAAATTTTGGGGGGAAAAAATTTTAAAATTTTTTTTAAAAAAAAATTTTAAACCCCGGGCCCGGGCCAAAAAAGGGGGGGCCCCAAAGTGGTTTTTTAAAGGGTTTTTTTTAATTTTTTTTTTTAAAAAATTTTAATTTTTTTTTTAAAAAAAAAAAATTTTTTTTTTTTTTTTTTAAAAAAAACCCCCCCGGGGGGGGCCCCAAAAATTTTTTAAGGGGAAATTTTTTGGGTTTTTTTTCCCTTAATTTTAAAAATTTGGGTTTTTTTTTTTAATTTTGGGAACCTTTTTTTTTAAAAGGGGGGGGGGTTTTTTTTTATTTTTTTTTGGGTTCCCCCAAAAATTAAAAATTTTCCCCCGGGGAAAAAGGGGTTTTCCCAAAAAAAGTTTTTTTTTTTTTTTTTAAAAATTTTTTTAAAAAGTTTAAAAAAACCCCTTTTTGGGGTTAAAGGGGAAAGTTTTTTATAAAAGGGGGGGAAAAAAAATTTTTTTAAAAAAGGGTTTTCCCCAAAAAACCCCTTTTTTAAAGGGGGTTTTTTAAAAAAACCCCCGGGGAAAAAAATTTTTTCCCCTTTTTTTTTAAAAAATTTTTTGGGGGGGTTTTTAAAATTTGGTTTTTGGGGTTTTTTTAAAAATTTTGGGGGGAAAAACCCCTTTTTTTTTTCCCAAACCCTTTTGGGCTTATTTTGTTCATGTAATAATACTCTCTATCCATTTTAGTAATCCTCATGTCCACCACTACTCCAGAAAATTTCACGAAAGTTTTAGATACAGTGAACAGTGATAGATTATAATTTATTTGGATTTTTTGGAAAATTGACTTTTAAACTGTCATTACTTTTGCATAGTGCATCCAAATCAATTGATTCTTGTTGCTAAATTAACCTAAAATCATGCTCTACCTTCTGTGAACTTTTCATGATTTTTTGATAAATTTTGAATTTTTTAGTCTTTTCGTTCTTATTGTACTTTCGACTTCTTTCGTTAGGTTCCGACGCGCACATTGCTAACGAGAGTGATCATCAGCAACTTAACGAGCAACTTCAGCAAGGCAAGCAATTTGATCATGTTAATCCCAGTATTTTCAAGTCTAATATATTGATTGCAACTTGTATGTATGCATTGCTATTTTGTTGTTAAATTATGGTTTGATTAGTTGATCCTATAGTTGCATAATCTATAGGTAAATGATATTCCTCTACTACCTGAGCCTAGGTTATTTGCTATGATTGGGGTTTGTTGAATGAGCTCTTGTCACTTAGTAGATTACGGGTTAATATTGCTTAGACATGCTTAGCTATCGGTAGTTTTGGGCGGTCATCGACTTAGTCGATGATCTTGATCACACAAATCTAATTATTATTCCATTATGTCCAACATTGTGCTTTGTTAATTTGTAAAGTCAAAGACTGAAAATGAGAACTGATTTGGACTTGGGCATATTGGAATGTTGGTGTGATCTTTTGGTGTGAATGGAATGGTGCCTAAGTCAGCAAGGACCAAACATCTTGTTACACTAAACCAAGCAATTTTGCATGCTAACCACGCGAGATGGATATGGGACCTCTCTTGACTAAGTACTTTGGGAGGTGTTAATTATGAGCTGGTTGGTGGGTGTTTTAAAATAATTGTGTTGTGATAGGAGGCGGGCATTAGTAGATCGGCTATAAGCTGGCTAATGTATCTTTCTCTTCGTGGGTTGCGGCTCGTAATTAGCACCATCCATTGGAAATGTCTCGTAGGACTTAGCCGTGCCGGCATACCTAAGGAAGTGTGCTTCATAGCTTGGCAAAAAGGCGGTCTAACATGTGGGTACATTGGTACACCCCTGCAGGGTACAATCTATTCGAATAGCCTCGTCCTAGGTTATGGACACGCTTGGGGAGGTCTTCCAAGAGTTAGACTACAACCTTTAATTAAAACTTGACATGGGTGGTATGAATGGGTAATTCATGCTATTGTTGTGGTGACTATTGGGTTAGTCACTTCCAGTATGTTGTTGTCATCTATTTATTGTTATTATGTTGTTATTTACTGTTATTTTAACAATAAAAATAGATTGTAAACTTACTTTTAAATGTACTACATTATTGCAAATAAAGACTGCTTTGTGCTGAAAATGAAACATACAGCCTCCACTTAAATAAGCTTGCATGTAGCTATCTATGTATAGGTCTGTTACTCTACACGTAAGTCTTGCGGGGTACAATTTTTGTACTCATTTGCTTTGCTTAATTATTTGTTGCGGAGGAGGAAGGTGAGTCCCAAGGGCCTCACTTTTGTGAGATGTGCTGCGGGTTTGACGACTAGCTTGGCGGTCTGGTTGGTTGCCTTGTGAGTAAAGGCACACTAATTGGCTTTTTTTGTTTATCGCCATCTTATGGCATTTCGCTTCCGCTGTCTAATTAGTTAATTGTATGTCTTCTGGCCAGTCGGCCTCCCTTTTGTAATAACTCTACTATGTATGTCTTTTGATTTGTTAAGTGTTGCTTTGGTTCTATGTCTTGAATGGAATTGATGCATGAATTTTGTAAAAGGGTGTGTATACTGTATTTCTGGGAAGTATGCATATTTCGAAGACACGGGTTATTTTGTTTGTGATGCTAGGGTCGATTGGTGACTAAGCATTGCAAGCTTAATAAACCGGGGTCCTCACAGACGTAGAACTCAATGACCTCTTTGGTTGCATAACCTTCGATGATGCCACCCTTCAGTCGAGATCGATTCCATATGTAGGACTTGAGAATTCCCATGTACCTCTCGAACGGGTACATATGACGTAGGAACACAGGGCCGTATATCTTTATCTCTTTCACAAGGTGAACAATGAGATGGACCATCATATCGAAAAATGACGGAGGAAAATACATCTCAAGATGACATAGAGTCGTCACCACCTCGGCCTGCAGAGCATCTAGTCCTTCAGGATCGATGACCTTTTAAGCAATTGAGTTAAAGAAATAACACAGCCTAAAGATTGCCACTCGGACCTTGTTCGGTAAGATACTCCTAATTGTAACAGGAAGCATTTGTGTCATCAGCATATAACAATCATGAGACTTCATACCAATTAATTTCAAATCTTCTATGGAAATAAGTTTCTTAATACTTGTGGAGTAACCAGACGAAACTTTCACACTATGCAAGCTCTGGCACAGTTCATTTCTCTCGGCCTTGGACAAAGTGTAGCAAGCTGGGGGAAGGTACGTTCGTCCTTTATCGGTCTCTTTCAGTGCTAACTCGGTCCTTATGTTCATATCAACCAAGTCACGCCGTGCATTAACACCATCCTTTGTTTTGCCACTAATATTCAGTAAAAGACCAATCAAACTATCACGTACATTCTTCTCCACGTGCATGACGTCGATGAAGTGGCAAACTTCAATAAGGTAAATCACAAAACATTGACCGCTTCTTCCAGATGTTCTTCTAACAGGTCCTTAATTTACGTCCCTTCCCAAGCACAACATCGATATCCTTAACCATATCATAGACCTCTTTCCCACTCAAAGCGCTTGGAGCTGAACCGCCCTCCTTATTTTCGTCGAATTATTTCTTCATCTTGTGGTACGGGTGAATCCTAGGAAGTAACCTACGGTGACACATATACACAGTTTTTCACCAATTGTTTAGCCATACACTCTCGGTACCATCTAAGCAGTGTAGACAGGCTTTGGCTCCTTTTGTACTGAACCCCGACAGGTTACCAAGGGCAGAAAAATCATTGATGGTGCAGAACAACATGACGCGTAAAGTGAAGTTCTCTCATTTGTAGGCATCCCATACCAAACTCTCTCTCACTGTAGTTCCCTTTTGCATCGCGTAGCATCTGATCCAGATTGTCATAGTGCGACATATCCTCGTCAAAAGCACAGTCCACATCCAGCATATCGTTGACTTACTCGGCGATGTCACTATTATTAACTTCTTGTATAATCTGCTCCTCACCGTGACTGGTCCAACATGTATAACCTTTTTTTAAACTCTTTCAAATCAAGTGTGTTTCGATCTGCGCCGGCTTGTTAAATATCTTCCGATTACCACAATCAATGCGTGGATAGTACATAAATTATATCCCCTTCTTCAACATATCCTGCTCAGCGGCTCTTCTAAAAGCAAACACGCCATATCCAGTTTCGGTCCATGTACGCTACGCAGTTAACAAATTAGTGTTAAATTAGATTAATAAACTGCAAGTACTCTTGCTATTACCAAACATACTAAAATTGATTAGCGATTAACCTAGATCAAATATAAAGGGTTACAGATTGTTACCCTCGGAGCTCACGACGAATATCCTAAATTAATTATCCTCCTCCCTTTCTTCTTCCTCTCCTTCTCCTCCTTTCCTCCTCTCTTTAGCTTCCTCCTTTACTTCCCCAGTCTAAGGTGGCGCAATGGGGGAGGAGGCAGTGGGGTGGTAGCTCAAACGGGAAGGGCTGGAGGCGCTAGGGGCATGGGTCTGTCCGAATGACCTATTTATAATACCAACATATCACAGACAGTTCTAGTTATAAGCCGTCTGTGAATTATTATAGACGGTTCTAGTTATAAACCCTTTGTGGTAGTTTCGTATCACAGACGGTTCCAGTAGTGCTCTAAAGTAGAACCGTCTGTGATGTTATCTTTTCACATACGGTTTTAAACAAAAATCGTCTGTGGTAAATATATATTACAGACGATTTCAATAAATAATCGTATGTGATAATACACATAAATACAAATTAACACATGATACATTCTCATATACATGAGTGCAAATTCAGAACATATTGCACATAAATATATATTACTTGTTTTCCACCGATCAGTAATGCCATCATGTAATTATACCGAGACCTTTTACATATTGGGTCCTCGTTGGATTGACAAGGCACTGGGTCTTAGACTCTTAGCGTTCTATACCGGCAAAAATGGGCTTATATATAGGGTTGTGTTAAATGGTGATGACCACTAAGCTAGAGCAAAACAGGCGGAAAGTCTGAAACCCAACCTGACCCCAACACTGATATGCTCAACCTGATTGACACGGCCTAGATTTATTTGGGCCTTATTTTATGGTGGTGCCATGCAGCAAATTCGGGCTTGATGGATAAAGCCGGCCACGAAATATTTATTGTTCCGTGACAGCCCAAGTAGCCCAGGCTAGGCCTGGGTGACCCAAATCAATCTAGGTTGGGTTTGGCCTATGAATAAACTTCCAGGCTTCCCTGAGGCCCGTACACATGGTAATGCCGAGCTGGTACCGAACGTGGATGAGAACCAATGAAGCTGATGCTTCATACTCTAGGTGGGTTCTCTCAACCCAATCGGCCCAAGGAAGTAAAGTCCGGGGCTGCACCAAGACCGGGCCGCAAACGATTCTCCCCGCCGCGCGGGCGCAATTGCTCGGACGGAGCGGCTCGCGTGTGAGTGGGGTCGCGGAGGCTCCAAACGACGGCACGGCACGACCTGGCCCTTTCGGTACTCGAGCCACCTTTCGGTACTCGGTTTCCAACTAATTTTACACCGATTGATATCTTGGACTCTCTTGTTGGATGGAGCCAGCGCGAGGAGCATGCGTGCCGGTGCCGCATAATTAAGGGCTTTTGTAGGGAAAGCAAAAAAGGGCGGCCCTTTTCTGTCCACACGGACACTCCTTGCGAACGAAACAATTTCTGTTGCGAGTACGCGGGAGCACCGAGTCAACAACTTCTCCGTGTCTAGCTAGCTAGCTAGCTAGCTAGCCGTCCGTGCCAATTGGCAACCTGGCACGCACTTGGTCTCCTCAGCGTTGTCTCACCGACGGACGTGGCGCTCGTACGCACGTAGTGCGTTTGATGAGATGCGCGGTGATCTAATCTCGCACCACCTGGCTGCGCCGGCCGTAGCAGCTAGCAAAGCTGAGCCTGAGCGTAACCCCCTTCTCCGCTCTTTCCACCGGCTTGGACCATGGAAATCACGTACGATGCCGCGTGCGCGACGCTCGGCTCAGCTCGCTCGAACGCCCGTAGCCCGACTTTGGTCGCCGACTCCTCCACTCGCCTATTCATTCCCCGTGTTAAGCGACCTTTTGCTGTTTGCACCTCCACTTATGTTGTTTTTTTCTCCACGTGACGTCCATGTTCTTAGCTTCTACTGTCTGGTATATATGACACCCTCATCTGCAGAGTTAGTTAAGTCTAAAATAGTAGCTAGTTTTCTCATGGACATCTAGTTATTCACGACAAAACTACTTAATTAACTTAATGATCCTACGAAGTTTTTTTTTAAATCAAGGAATAGTAGTTCAAGTAGGCCTGAAGAGTTTCTTTTGAAGAAAAACAGGCCCGGAGAGTTTCTTTTCGATAAATTATAGTCCTGAAGAGTTGGAATTGCACTTCATTTTTTTCTTCTATTTATGTGGCTAAAAGCTTTTGGCAATTATGGGTCAAGCGTCGAAGGTTTTTGATCGTTTTTGTGAGTGTATTCTTATGGTATTAATCGTTTTAGTTAGTATTATATTTATAAGCAGAATGGGGTTCTTACATCGTAAGATCTTGTTTGGAGCATAGGATTTTTGTAGGAATTTAATAGGATTTGAACCCTATATGAATTTTTCGTATGAAGCCCTTTGGATTGTAGGATTAGCTTTGAGAGTTCCTGTAGGAATTAATTCATCCTTTCCTCCAGTTTTGGAGGATTCCGCACATTAGCTCAAACCTCATGTTTTCAATTCCTTTGAGAAGTCCAAGGCATAATCTCTTTTTATCTCTCCTCTTCTCTCTCTAATCGAGAAGCATTTTCCTTCAAAATTCATATGGAGCATTGTAACGTCCCCAAAATACTTTTGTTGGTTTAGCTGAGCATCTCATTGATCATGTGTTTAATTTTTGGAATAATTTTAAACTTTTGTTATTTGCATTAAAGTTCACTCGGAATTTTAAAACCTATGTTGAAATCAAGTTTCTATTTGAAACAAAACATGTGTACATAAAAGTTTATGAAAATAATTTATTCAAATGCTAGATTATTCACATTGAATTAATATGAATTTGCCTAAAATTTTAGAAGTCAAACTAACCTCACCAAAATTCAAACCAACCTACAACTACAGATCCGGAAATGAATTAATTCTAAGAACTGGAGTATGAACAGTACCTTAAGAAAATTTTCCTCTGTTCTACTTGAAACTGAGAGCACACACAAAACATTTTATAATTTTTAGATTTTATTTTCTATTTTTAAAGCCTCGGTCAAACCTGTTGCTTCTCGGTCAAATTGGATTCAAAACACTATCACTACTGTGAGCCATACACTGTTGATCCGACCGGACACCAACGCACCTGGTTCAACCCAATCGCTTAACCCTAGCCAGACTAGACCCCAGCTCGATTCGCACTAGAATCCGACCCGGACCTGAGCCAGGCTGACGCGGCCCAACCAACTCGCCGAGCTGCACCTCCTTGTGCAGTTGACGTGCTGGGCCCGCTGGTCAGCTTCGTCCCCATCCTCGTGCAAGAGCCGCTTTAGGCGAGTGCACCACATGCCACGCGAGGCTGTTGCATCTTTCGTCACCGCTGTGGCCGCACCGCCCAAATTAACCAACCCCGAGCATCGCTTTGCTCACGTCGTAGCCTTCTCGCCTCGGGTTGAAACAAAACCGCCTCGCCCTTCCTTTTTCTTACTTCTCTTCCCGGCTGTGAAAGAGGGGGAATCTCTTATCGCCACTTGTCTTGGTAAGTCTAGCAATCATTGCCTCCGTTCGACTCCCCGTAGCTCACCATCTCTATTTTTGCTAACTCGAGCCCCTCATTCGCGGTGTAACTCTTGGAACGCGACCGCGCCATCGCTGCCTCCAGAGCACGCCCGAGCGTCGTCACCGAGTCTTCTCGAAATCCGATGAGTTTCCAGCCAAGCCACCTTGTCTGGGAGGTTTCCCTCATCACACTGAGTTAGTCCACCTAGTTAATCACCTTTTGGCGCAACACCGAGGGAGATTGGCCCCTTTGTCTCTAGCTCCGGCCGCAAGCGCCTCATTCTTCCCTAACTCCGGTGCGGTGAGGCATAATCCAATTCCCAGCATCAGAGGCATCGCTTGGACGTCCTAGGGCCTCCCCAAGTTTCCCCTAGCTTCGCCAACCTCCACGGCGAGCTCCCCTCGTTGGCTACATCGCCGCCTCGATCATCATTGCCGTGAGTCCTCGCCATCCCGTCCTCTGAACTCTAGTATGTTCCTAGTACCTCCTAGTCGCTAGTGCGCGCGTTAATTCGCTTAAGGCGTCGCGAGTCGTTCTAGCCTCGTTGGGCGAAAGCCACGCGCTCGCAGCCGCTGCGCCCGTAGTAGTAGGTCATCTTAACCCTCGCCGTTGGTGCCTCTAGCTTCGCATGGCTCTCAGGAATCTATTCCTGGCCTTGGCCGATGCCAGTATGGGCCACGTGTTGGCGGCAGCCGAGCAAGCTCGCATTAGGGTTAATCGTGATCATTTAATTGATAATGATTGCTTAGGTTAATAAATGACTATCTTAAAGAAGGGATGTGTCTATTACACGTGGGGCCTGTGAACAGATTTTGAGGTAATTAATTAAACCGGTTTGCACTAGAGTCTATTACATGTAGGCCCGAGGCCATTAGTGCATAGTAACCAGTCCCGTACACCTTTTGCATTGTGCTGTGATCCGAAGGTCCACACACTATTTCATGCACAGAGTCAATGACTTGAGGTCTCACCTGTCAATTTTAACTGGAAATTAAAAAGGAAAAAGAAAAATGATGCTATGCACTGGACCCCACCTGCCCTAGGCTATGGCTAGATTCCTCTCGGTATAAAAAGTATTTAATTATTTTAGAAAAATCCAAAATGAATTAGTTATACACTAAAAATTCATTTAACTTCAAAAATTCATAACTAATGCAAATTAACTCCAAATCAAGTAAAACCAATTTTGATAATTTTTATTTTAAGTGAAATTTATTTTGAAATAGGTTTCAAATATGTATCTATCCCAAAAAAATATAGTTTTTGAAAAATAATCCATAACCGAATTATTCTTACACTAGAAAATGCTATTAACTTTGAAAATTTATAACTAATTCATATGAACTCCAAATAAGATGAACCAAGTTATTTTGGTCTTATAATTTTATTATTTATGCAACCATTTAACCCTTATCTCCACCACTGTTCTACATATTTTTTATGACAAAATATAATTTGGAAGAACCAGAATCGATTGGATTTTTCGAGGATTTTCTAGAAATCGATTTTCAAACTGCTATAACTCTCACATACTAAATCCAAATAAAATAATTATTTCACCTAAATTTATATAAAATAATAATCTACATACTGTATAGATTTCATGCAATTTGGATGACATTGAATTTTTGGATGTTTTCGATGTATTCGTTTTTATTTAATGTTCTCATTCGTTCGATAGTTTACGGAGGTTAATGTGTGATCGAGTGGTACTGCTACACCGGACTATCCACGGGAAAGGCAAATAATCCTCCTTTGACGCATGTTGAATTTCTATTAGCTTCAAAAGTATCTTTGTTGATTTTCAAGTATTCTATCAATTGGGTAGAATTAGTTTTATCCTCTTCTTGCATTTGCCTTCCTTTGAAAGCTGATTTCTGTTACCTTGAATGATTAGGGTTATATGTTATATGGGTTTGTTGCTAATTTGTAGAACGAGGCTTAGCCATGCTAGTAGTTGTAGTCAAAAGTGGTTGATGGAGCTAGTCCATCAGCCGATGGATTGAATCGAATCTTGATGAAATTTGAGGAATACATGAATTGAAATATGTTGAATTTGAGGAATATGTCCAGATGTTCGAATCTGGTTACTATGGTCTTGTTCGGTGGTGTTTTTGTGTGATGGATTAGGGCAGTGATAGGGTGATGAAGGAGGTTATCTCGGATTCGTGTAGCCCCATTCGGGTGATTAAGGACCGGTCTATGGTGTATTGAACCAAGTCTCACGTGCAACCACACGCCAGGTTTATTGGCGATGGCTTGGCTAAATAATTTGTTATGTGTTAGTTAACAAAACACAATTAGATTGACTATTTTTTGTTGTTGTCTATTCAATCTAGTGGCGGCATGTTAAGTTTTGCCTTACTTACCCTTAACGGTCTCTTATGCGCAAGGGACTTAATTACACAACGGGTACACCCATAGTGACGATAAGCGACTTTTGGCTATAGTGTTGTTTCCTCGGGTGGTTTGATAGTTAGGATATGACATTGTAATGGTCTCGTTATGATACCTCAGTCACACTCCTACGGAAGAGTGCATGGCGACATTACGAGATATTCATATCGTGTGGGAAAAGTTGTACACCTCTGCAGAGTTTAAAAATCTATTCGAATAGTCGTGACTCTGGTTATGGACATCGCTTGGTGAAACCATGTATAGTTAGCTTATGGGAATTTGGGTTTGGAGTATGATTGAAAATGTTATTCATGTGTTGAATTGATCAAATATTCTATGTTGTCACGAATGGGAAGTTTGTGTATTGATTTATTAAGAAATGAATTGCATCATGAACGAGAAGTTCATGTGTTGATTATGATTGGAGTATCTATTTGTTGTTGATCATGAATTTGGTAATACCTACTGTTATATATAATGTTTTTAAATGTTTAACTAATGACAATTTGAATCTATATCAGTTATCTCAACCAAAAACTTACTTTATGCTGAAATTTGCCTAGTGTTGTAGCATTCCTTTGACACAAGAATACATTTATTATATATTGCTATTTGTAAGTCTTACGAGTACATTTTGTACTCAATTGAATTGTCCATCTTTGCAGGTGAGAAGTCATTCGGATCGGGTTTTAGTCACGACAGACGCTAAGACTTTAACTTCGGTTGGTTGCTTGTGTGTTTGGGCATGCCAACTTGGCTTTTCTCATTTATTTTCTTATTTATCTTCCGCTGCGATTTATTTGATTTATGATTAAATATGACCGATCGGCCCTTTTATGCAAACTTATACCTTAAGGTTCTATTTAATGATGTTGTAATAACGATTCTATTATTCTTGTATATTGCGGATGGATGTGAATGCAATGTTGTATTGGATATGTGCATGTTAGCAACTGATCCTTGGGAGCTAACACGAGACACATATCTAGGCACTCAGAATCACTTTTGTTTCTCGTTAAGTGTTGTGTCTACGGCGCAATCACTTAATTTGAAACAGATTCGATTCCGCGGGTTTACAAGCATCCGACAACATTTTTGTGCTATTATTGTGTTTTTATGTCTTGTAGGATTCCACAAGACATGCTGATTCATTTGTTTATGCTATTCTTGCATTTCTTATTTTATGTGTTCCAAACGAGCTGTAAGATTTTATATCGCTAGCTCTTTTGGCATACTTTTTTTTTGCGAGAAATTATTTTGGGATTTTCAACATGGAAAAAAGGCCACTTTACTCACTCCAAGTTTCGCGTTTGTTTGCTTAACCCCCTAAAGTTTCCTTTGGTCCATTTAGCACCTTGAAGTTTTAATACCGAATCACTTCACGCCGTAGGACGGTTTTGAGAGTGATTTTACCACCGTGGCGACCACTTCATCTGGTTTTTCCATGTTTTGACGTGAGTATATATTTCTCTCAACCTCTGTCGCAATACCTCCATCATGGTCAAAATTGTCGTCACCCATCACAGGCACCTCCTCTACTGCTCCTTGAGTTCTTTGTCCAAAGAAAAGCGAGAGGAGGAAGAGGATAGGATGATGTGGCAAATCTCAAGGGCTTCTTTGCAAAATTACGGATTGAAGTGGCTGTCATAGGGCAAAACCGGATGATGTGCTCCATTTCTGGACAAAACCACTCTCCAAACAATCCTTAGAGGTGAAGTGATCTAGTATTAAAACTTGAGGGCTAATTGGACTAAATAAAACTTTAGGGTTTAAGTAGACAAGCGTGAAACTCTGTGGGAATAAAGTTGACTTTTTCCTTTCAACAATAATGCGGGTTCACATCTTTGTTTCATGTTTTTATTCATAAAGTGAGTAGCTAGGGCTCCATACCGCCTATGAATAGGGATGAAAGCGGATCGGATAGTTTCGATCAATCCGGACGAAATGATTCGGATTGTGTCGGATCGGATGTTTCTCGAATAATTTTGGATTAAAACGAAATCGGATATTTTATTCGAAATGGAAGCGAATACGGTAGTCATGCTATCCGTCGGATACGGATACGAATACGGATTATCCGGATAAGACCAAGTCCAGATATCTGGATTTCAGCCCAAAAGAAGAGGATTTCAGCACAAAAGAGAAAATAAGATTTTAATTGATTTCCAAATTTCAGAAAATGCAACAAATCAAATAGCCTTTTAGAAAATAGCAAATAGAGTTAAAAAATTCTAGAAAAAAATCATAAAAATTCATTTACTTATTTTGAACTTAATAAAATTAATTCCAAGTTAAAGTTGGGTTTTATTTTTGCACATAAATTATTTTTCATTTCTGAAAAATAGGAAAACCTTTTTAAAATCCAGAAAATTCAAGAAATTAATTTTTTTTTCATTTTCAATTTAAATACAATAAAATCCCAGAAATATTAGTAAATTTTATTTTTGACATTGAAAAGTAGGAAATTAAATAATTGACTTTATTTTATTATTTTTTCTTTTTAACCAAGAAAGCTCTTTTAAATCTCAAAAAATCTAATAAAATAATTAATTTATTAATTTTATTTTTGGTAACATACTTTGGGATGTTACAATTATTTGTGTATAGATTAACCATCCAGCCTGATCAATGTTAGTGTGAACTAAGTGTGAATGTGTGATAACTTATGACTTTGTAAGTTATGACTTATAAGCTAAATATGGTGAACTAAGTGTTATGTTTGTGATGAACTCGTTAATGCAGCTTGCTAGTGTCAATGTTATGTGTGGTTGCTGGAAATATGAACAATTCATGAATGTTTGCATCAAATAAACTAATGATATGTTTTCGTTATTTTTTTGGCATACAATTTAAGGGGTTTTCATGTTCTGAAAAATATCCACGACCGTATTCGTTTCAATTCGTATTCGCTCCATATTCGTATTCGATATTATTCGTATCCGTATTCGTATCCGGGGTATTCGTATTCGTATCCGAATCCGAAAAAAATATGAAAACAAATATAGTAGAACCATTATCCGTCTGTATCCGATCCGTTTTCACCCATATGTGTGAATTCCGATTTAGAATGCTCAGTTTCAAAATCCTAACCTGATTAAACTTCCAAAAGGCGTTTATCTCTTCCTTTCCATGCAAGTCGTCGATGCTCCCAAAATAGTTCCAAAGCATAAGGAGTGAACTCTAAAAATTCCCACGTGTCCATGTTGGCCCAGACCCAGTCATCGAACGCTGCCCTACTCCCCTTTTCCACCAGAACATAGCCATCACCTCGCCTGCTTTTTCAACAAAGTCAATACAAGGGAACATTCCGAGCCCCTTCCACCTCAGCCTTCCCCTTTGACCTCTTCCACTGAAACACTCAACCTTCTCCCATCGATATATATATATACGCGATCGAATCGAGCCCCCAAACCCGCAGAACACCACAGATAAACACAAGCAAACCATTTCCCTTTTGCTGTCCAAGATCTCACGTTGCTCAGCTCACTAGCTAGCTAGCTCCTTGCGTCGATCCTCTCATCAAGTCATCAATCTTTCGCTTGCGAAACAATGGCTTCTCGCAGTAACCAAAGAAGCTGTGCGGTCATGTGCCTGGTGCTCCTCCTGGTCGTCAGCCTTCAACCGTCCTCCGCGCGGCCGCTCCGGCCGGCCTGCGTGAGCGCCGTGGATGCGTCTAGCGAGGTGAAGGATCACGCGGTCGTCGACAAGTACGCGCCGCTCCTTCTCACCATGCTGCCGAGGGGCCCGGTGCCGCCGTCCGGCCCAAGCGGAGGCACGAATGGGGAACGGAATTGATTATGCGCCGCGCCGCCACATGAAGTGCCGCAGGGTTCCACTGTAGGGTAGATCGATTGCTGCTATAGGCATACGTACGTAACTACGTATAGTGTTCTTGGCAGTTGGTTTTGCGTCTGTCGTGTACAAAATACAAGATTGGTAGACTAGTACGTATAGTGTAGGTATACACATGTACCTTTGTTCTTTTCAAAGCGTTATATATGCATAAGAGTTAGCAGATATATAAGTGCCATTGTCATGTAATCAATTTAAGTTGGTTTATGCAAAACAAAAGAAGATATTGTTACAACTAGAACTATTACTCTCATGTATGATGTATGCGTCTTCCATCTTAATCAATTCATTTTGTCACTGTTTAATTTGCGAACTGTGTACCGTTACGTTTTTCCTTTTTGTTTGTTTGGGGTAGGGATGGGACTTGGGTGATCTTCAGAAAAATGGGCCACAACTAATCCTGATTGCGTGCCATTTGCTCGGGACCTACAAACACATGGCATTGCCTAATCACTATGAAATTACTAAAACTAACGCTCTGGGAAAGCGTGCCCTGTCCACGTGGCCCGAAAAATCAGGATCTCGGATCTTGATTGTGCACCTGAGATCGCGTGGAGGTAGCCCCTCTCCGGGCGTGCCCAAGTCTCTTCTCGCGCGTACCACGTCGCCCCGAAATGTCTACCCGCTCGGATCTTCGCTGGACGGTCAGCATTGCCTGGAATAGAGAACCGCCAGCGCGTGGAGCGCAACGACCCTAAATCGGTTCCCTCTCTCCTCCCATCTCGTCTCTCGTGCGAACCCGCACCGCCTCTCCTCCCCTCGCCACTTTCCCCTCCACTTCCTATTCCTGTCCCTCTGTCGCCGCCCCTCCCCGCCAGCGTCGTAGACCCTTCCCTCTTCCTTCCCTGGTCTCCCTTCCTCGCCACCGATGCACCCTCCCTTTTGCTCCCTACCGCCCCCTCGGTCTCCCTACCTAGTCACCGCGTCGACGCCGTTCCTGGCTCTTTCTTCCCTGTTGCCCCCTTGGTTTCCCTCACCCACCATTGCCGTTCCCTCCCTATTCCTACCGCCTCCCCACCCCGTCGGTCTCCCTACCCAACCGCCTCTTCAGCTCCTCCCCTCCCCTACTCTCCGGTGTTCTCCCCGACTCCTCTTTGCCGCACACGTGTGGCTCCCTCACAAACCCCCGTTCCCCTCCCTCTTCCTCTCCAGAGCTATCGCCCCTGCACGGCCGCTAGTCGTCCTCGGCCTCCCCCTCGTAGCGGCTGCATCCCCACCGTCCAGCGGCACGCTGGGCCTACCGGTCAGATGTGCCAATTTCGGCGGCGAATGACCGGCTTGCAATGCGCCGTCTGCCTTCCGGCCTTCTCTACGCCTCCTCTCTGTCACGCGCCTCTGGTCTACCAGTCCAGAGCTCTTGCCCCCATGCAGTCACCTATTGTCCTCGCCCTCCCCATCGCAACAGCGGCGTCCCCAGCGTCCGGAGGCGTTCATGGTACTACATAACATTTTTTTGCCACTATGCAAACAAGCTAACACCTACTTCGTGCAGTCGTATAGATCCTCTGCTGTTTGAAACATTTTTAGATGCATCACATGCTAGAACATATGTTATGTTTTAGGCCCTGTTTGTTTAGGCTTAGGCTTTTTG
The DNA here is from genome assembly GCA_036346395.1 of Hsuehochloa calcarea. Classification (NCBI taxonomy): domain Eukaryota; kingdom Viridiplantae; phylum Streptophyta; class Magnoliopsida; order Poales; family Poaceae; genus Hsuehochloa; species Hsuehochloa calcarea. Next base: position 25,646,138 of record CM070602.1, read on the forward strand.
GCTTATAGCTTAAAGCCAGTTTTTTGGCTTAATCAGCTTATAAGCCCCTCAGCTTTTAAGCCAAGGTTTGGTGTTTGGTAATCTGGCTTTTTATGGGATGTTGGCTTATTGAGTTGTGTGTGAAGGATTAAAAGTCTGAATTGCCCTTTAAGGGTTAAATGATCTGTTTAAGCATGTATTTAAACTTATTTTTGCATAGGATTTCTAAAATAGCATAAAATAGTCTAAATCATAGCATAAAATAAAGTGCAATATTTCAATCACAAAATTTCGTAAGTACATTCGATTTAGATGTTGGGGAGGGAGGCGGCGCGTCGAGGATGGGAGGATATCGGCGGCGAGGGAGAGGGAGGAGGCGCGTCGAGGGGAATCAAGGGAAGGAAGCGAAGCGAGCGCCTGTGGCGACGAACAACAAAAATCAAACGATTTTGATTTATATACAATGGCATTTGGTGGGTAATTTCAACGAACTTGATGTGATATTATTCCATTCCACAAAAGCCAAAAAAAGCACCTCTCCCACGGCTTATGGCTTTTAGGCTTAAATAGGCTTAAGCTTTTTATAAACTGAATAAAAAAGCCACCCCTTTGTTTAGGCTTAGGCTTTTTTGCTTATAAGCCAAAGAAAAAGCCTAAACAAACGCTTTGAGCTTTTTTAGATCATATGTTACAATGCCTGTTCTACAGGAGACAACTGTGATTAAAGTTAGTTGGAAGCTTCGAGTTTGATACAAAAAATTAAATACCTATGTGAGATCGGTGTTCATCCACACGCTGAGGCCTACGGACAAAGATGAAAAACTTATCGTGAAATTTACGTGCTCTCACAGTTACAGTGAGAACCTAGAGAAATTCAAACCGGTGGCAAATTTTTGGGTATGATTAAATTTGTCCAAAAAAATTCAAATTTGCATGAATTATGTTCGAATTTGATTTTTTTTAAAAAAAAAATTAAATTGCGAAAATTTCAAAAAAATTTTTGAAAATTTCAGCCGAAATCGGCCGAAATTACCACTTTACGTCGGTAACCGGCCCCTCCGGTAAAATTTTAAAACTGGTAACATGAGCACTGCGTGACAGCTGTTTTATGTGGATGTACCTATCGTGTGTTGTCGGTTATTTCGGGTTTTTCCCTAATCAATCATATGTTAGAGCTTGTGTTCTGGAAGAGATTATTAAAGCTCTACAGTTTAATGATGGCGTTTGTCTTTCCGCCTTATAATCTACGAATGATTGCCACACAACATCTAGGTTGCGCCAGCAAGACATGTCTCATCGACAGTGGATATTTCTTTGCTTATAGATCCCCTCACATATATGTCATTGGAAAATCACCAGTTATTTCTCCTTCCTCAGTTATATGTGGATGACAAGTTCTGAATGATGTAGATGTACCTGAATGAGTATGGTCGTATAATGATTTAATATTATTTACTTTGTGCTTTCTCTGCCTGTAGGATATTGGGTTCTCCTGAATACGTATACACTACTACAGAACACGTCATCACAGACGGTTCGGAACCGTCATCACGAGCGGTTTCCAACCGCTTATATTTGTTCGCCTCGTGATAACAGCGATTATCACGAGCGGTTCAAAACCGTCAGTGAGACTATTATCACGAGCGGTTTCGCCATAAACCGCTCGTGATAAGTGGTTATCACGCACGGTTTTTAAAGTAAACCGTCTGTGATAAGTAGTTATCACGCACGGTTTACTTTAAAACCGCTCGTGATATTTCTAGTATCACGCAGGCGGTTTGCTTGGTTTACTTAAAAGCGTATGCGTGATAAGCACTTATCACGCACGGTTTTATGTTGAAACCGTCGTGGTAATAGCCTTCACAGACGGTTTCATCATAAAACCGTCTGTGGTAGTGAGCGATCCTAGCTACATTGTTTCTTGTTTTTTGGTCACCTCGGAATTGCTAGCCATGCCCTCGAAAACAAGCATGTACAAAAATGATACATCGCAGATAATCAATTGTTGACAACTCAAATTGATCATTACTCAAAATAAATTAATAAAGATCGAATTTGTTGAAGTATTTTCGCTATAGTTGTACAATTGGATTACAATTAAGTCAATTGTCTGCGTGAATCTGCGGGTCGTGATGGAGTGAAACTCTCCTTTGTCAACTATTTCGTCATGATAAAGGTGCATAGCGCCTCGAACTTCCACGAGCTCTTGCGCAACGAGTCCATGTAAATCTATTATCAAACCCCGCCACTAGGTCAAGAAAAATAGTAAGGATATATATTTGAATTTACAATTACAAAAAAATTATTTGAGATTGACAAACCTCCTGATTCTTCATCTTAGCACTAATGATTTGTTTGCATATGATGGCAAGCGTAGAATGCACATAGCTCATCATTTTTTGTTGGCGTACTTTGCAAAAATAGAATTACATATATACGTATAGTCGATTGAAGACACATTTTTATGAAGTATGATATATATAGGATTATTGTGTTGTAGCGCGTCTGGAAATTTCAATCACAATGTGTTAGTTGGCCGATGGATCCAGATCTTCCTTGTTCGCTAACATAGGAGATGAACGAACTACATAATTGAAAAAAGTTATCCTCGGGCATTTCAAACGAAGGAAGACTACAATAGAGTTATGTATGGAGGAAATGATCATACTTGTCGAGTATTCCTTGCAGAATGCTGAAGTCGTGATCGTTTCTGACTAGGGAATCAAGATATATCACAGTGTTCCTCCTGGTATAATGACTAAAAGGATCCAGTGGTACCTACTCATGTATGTCGCTATAACTATTAAACCTAAGTACAAATGAAATTTGAATAGCAAATAGTGAAGCACTTACCTCTGGTTGTAGGGCACCAGTATGTAGTCCTTGCGAGTCTGAAGAAGCAATGCCGCCGTTATGTAGTTCTCGACGAAGGTCGCGTCTGCTTCGATGGTTTGCATAGATACCACGTGTGGGTCGAGGAAACCCACCGGTTCTCGCCCTTCCCGGGCATATTTCATCATGTATCTATACATAAGCAATGAGTTACGATATTTATCGGTATTACATGAATGTAGAACTTGATTGTACACACTTACAGTGTCCAACATCGTAGAAGCGAGGCGTCGAGGGCTTCGAAATTGAATAGGTTGAATAAGTCGTTGAAGCCCACCACGAAGTTGCCCGGCCCGTTGAAGAAATGCTCATCCTTGTATGCGACGGTGATTCCAGTATCGCACCCCTTCTTTGCGGTATTCGCGAGTACGAACATGTAAAGCGACAAGCAAATCCAGTAGCGGGCTAATTGTGCGTTAGGGCACAACGGTTTCCGATGGAGTACTTCCCGTGCTTCTGGGACTTGGGAGGCGGCTTAATGTTCGTCGATTTCAATTTGGCCTTAACGATTGGCAGCGTCTTCCTGCGAGACGACTCGGGAACCGATACGGTAGCTCGCTTTTCTTGTTCCTTCGACGTCTTCTCCACGGGAACCGATGAGGTGGCCTTTTGAGGCGAAATATGAGGTGGAGTCATGGAGGGTCCCGTTGGAGAGGAATGGTCCTGTCGAGATTGCGGCACTGCTGGGTCCAGGACGATGTCCATCTTGGGCCACTGGATAAAACTGTGCACGGCATCCCCTAGTGTTGTGATCTCTTCGTTCGGGCGAATGTCCAGCGGGACGGCCATGAAATGTTGATGTACCATGTCCACCTCCACCCTTGCGTAACCATGCGCCACCTGGACACCATGTTAGAGGGCCTTGATATGCCATATGTTAAAATTGATGGCAATATAACTTTGTCTGGTACTCCTCATGTCATGAATTTGTCTTAATTACTAGTAATTGTGTCCTATAGGACAACAAACTTGAACTGAATTAGAGCTTTTGCCATATGCACTTAATTATGAACTTATGCCAAATTAGAACTTATTAGTGTTACAGATGCAGGTTATAGTCTCAATTTTGTCCTTAATATACAACTGAATTAACTTATATTTTGCTATTAGACTTGAGAAATTATTATTTCTTCTTACTGTCATTCTGAAAATGGCAGTTGGTATAGCTAAACCATTAAATTCATGTTCTTTGCTTTATGTTGAATGTTATTAATTTATTTTTGCTCACATACATGTAGGGGACTAGTTCTTCACATGTGGGTGCACAAATGACCATGAAATTCTTGGGAGCGTACATGGCAATAGCGATCGCGAAGGTAATTGCAACAAAGAAGAATGACAGGTCGAGAATGGGGCGTGAGGACGAGGATGTATGGGGCACGTGCACCGGGAGATGGCTTTGGGAAGAGGTGGTGGTGTCGGCCGGGCGGTGGCGTGGCGCGCGGGGCGCGAACGAGCGCCGGGTCGGGGAGGAGGGGCGCCGGGTCGGGAGGCGCCAGGTCGGGAGGAGGAGGCGCCGGGTCGGGAGGCGCCGGTCGTCGAGGAGGAGCGCGGGTCGGGAAGGAGTTCGGAGAGGAGGTGCGTCGGATTCGGTGGAGGAGGCGCGCGGGTTCGGGAGGCGGCGCAGAGGTCGGGGACCGATAGGGTTAAGAGCAAAACCCTATCGGTTCTTTGAACCTATAAAAACAACATCACTGCACGGTTCCCTCAAAGAACCGCGTGATAATCAACATCACGAGGCGGTTCTTTGAAGGAACTGTCAGGATATCCTGACGATTCAAATAGAACCGTCTGTGATAGGCTCGCTGCGCCAAAACAAAGCCCAGATAGACCCAACACAGATGGTTCCAAAGGAACCGTCTGTGATGGGCCGTCTGCTATAGCCTCTTTTGTAGTAGTGATATATATGTTAGGTAGCTCGCTGTGTTGGCCGTGTTTGTGACCACATCTTTAAATGGCTTCATGAGGTGCTGACCAGAGAGTAGGTGTACATGGACAGTTAGCCTTTAGAGTACGATAGCATTGTTGGCATGCATCATTCTTTCTTTGCTTATAGATCCCCTCAGATATATGTCATTGGAAAATCACCAGGTAGTTCTCCTTCGTCAGTTATATGTGGATGACAAGTTCAGAATGATGTAGATGTACCTAGGGGTGAAAACGGATCGGATACGAAAGGATAATGGTTATGCTATATTTGTTTTCAATTTTTTTCCGGATCCGGATACGAATAATATCGAATACGAATATGGAGCAAATAGAATTAAAATGAATACGACCACATATATTTTTCGGAACATGAAAACTCCTTAAATTGTATGCCAAAAATTAATGAAAACATATAATTAGTTTATTTGATGCAAACATTCATGAATTGTTCAAATTTTTAGCAACCATACATAACATTAGCACTAGCAAGCTGCATAACTCACAAAGTCAGAAGTCATCACATATTCACACTTAGTTCATCACGTACATAAAACTTAGTTCACACTAACATTGATCAGGCTGGATGGTTAATCTATACACAAATGACTGTAACATCCCAAAGTATGTTACCAAAAATAAAATTAATAAAATTATTATTTTATTGGATTTTCTGAGATTTAAAATAGTTTTCTTGGTTAAAAAGAAAAAAATAATAAAATAATATCAATTATTTAATTTCCTAGTTTTCAATGTCAAAAATAAAATTTATTGAGATTATGGGATTTTATTAGATTTAAATTGAAAATGAAAAAAAAATCTTGAATATTCTGGATTTTAAAAAGGTTTTTTTTCTTCTATTTTTCAGAAATTAAAAATAATTTATGTGCCAAAATAAAGACCAACTTTAACTTGGAATTAATTTCATTAAGTTCAAAATAATTCAAGGAATTTTTTGATTTTTCTAGAATTTTTAACTCTATTTGCTATATTCTAAAAGACTATTTGATTTGTTGCATTTTTCTGAAATTCGAAAATCAATTAAAATCTTATTTTCTCATTTGGGCTGAAATCCCCTTCTTTTGGGCCTAAATTCGGATATCCAAACTTGGTCTTATCCGGATAATCCGTATTCGTATCCGTATCCGTTGAATAGCATGCCCACCGTATTCGTTTCCGTTTTCGACAAAAAAAAAATTCGAATTCGTTGAAGGCATCTGGGAAGGGACGACGTCAAACACGGTGCTTTCAAAATGACATGGATGCCAACGTGGGGACCAGAGCTGCATGAGGAGGTGCCAAATATGCAAAATCCTTGCGCACTCCATGAAGGAATTCCGCAACTAACATTGCTCGTCTAGGCGTCATTCTATGTCATTTTAGTTCTACTGTTTGCATGTTGTAATGCCGTTATTTTATGTTAATGGGTAGTATTGTAATATTTGCACCTTTTTGTACTTTATTTCATTTTAATACTTCGTTTCCATGTATTTTGGTATTCTATTTATTCCGAACTGACTCGCCATTTATTCTCTTATAGGCCATGGTGGGAGGGACTAGGGCGGAGCCTCCTCCACTAGATCTACTCGAGGCATTTTACAATAAACATCACCGTGTCAAGTTGTGGGTCACCGGGGATGGTCCTCCATTTGTTGTGCTTAGGTCAAGTTTTACGATAAACATCACCGTTGATCACTGGAGAACCATTTTACGATAAACATCACTGTAGCAAGCCCTATTTGGCCTGGAAGAATGCCCAAAAGAGACGGTCTAGTATATAACAGTTAGGGCCTCCATGAGGATCTTCTCTTTCTATCTTATTTATGTACGTGCCGGGGTTTGCTTTGGCAATTTGGTGAAGCATTCTTGGCACAAGGTTATACAGCTCCTTATATGTCCCGTACATGGCCTTGATCACCTTCTGCTTGGCTCATCGAACATTGCTATAGCTGACTGCATAACTAATCAGATTGGAGACTTATGACAACAACATCTTGGGGGGAGACAGACACGTCCTTCGCAACTAGATGGCTAATGAGGCTTGCCAAATATGTGGAAGTCACATTCCGATGCTACTATTGCGCCTCACTCAGCTCGCAAGTGTGGTCAATCACCGCCTTGACCGTGAAGTACGAGCCAAAGAACTTCGCCATGTGAGAGCTAACCTTGCGAGTGCAACCTTTTACTAGGCACTTTACTGCGTAATGTTCTGGTTTGGACCGGTGCACGTAGTACACACAGCTGATAGACAAGGCGTACCATGCTATAGCTTTCTACATGGCCACCATGTTAGGGAAGTGCTACCCATCTAACAGTGTGTTAGCATCAAACCCCCACTACGACCTTTCTTCTTGTGGTAGTATGAGCGATAACACTATGAGATCATCAAGTCTGGATGCTACATAAGGCACCTCTAATGACACAATTCCGCCGGTCGGACTAGCACCCTAGGGTGCGTCCTCCTCGCTACAATCCATGCATGGGTTGGCGTCCTCGTCAGACTCCGACCGAACCGGCTAATCTGGCAGAAACTCATGGCAGTCAATGCGGGATGACCACCATTGTCTCGTCCCCTCATTTTGCATAAAATTATGCACAAGTCTTCTCTCGTAGTCTTCAAAATAGCACATTCCGTGCTACTGTATTGACACACCGCTTGCGGTTCCCCGCTTCATGAAGCACCAGCATCAAGGTTTTCTGGCACCCTGTGCACGAAATTCACGTACACCATCGGCTTTCCGTATATCACCGACTTGGGCTTAGCAGCAATATGCATGTACATGCCCTATGCAACACCACCATTCAACTTCAGTATCTCCCAAATGTCCTGCCCACCCTATTCGTGCAGGTGATCCCCTCGATGACAAGCTTCTTTGCAGCTACCTCCATGTTGAACTCCCTCCGGATGCAGCTCCTTGGCTCTTGAATATTCATCGCATCGAGGCCCTTCGCCTGGACCACATTGTACCAGTAGCTCGATTGGTCCAACCCATCAGGTCCTTCCCGTACGAGACCGTCGCCATAAAACACAAGCAAGACTTGCATGTTCAACGTTACCTATGGCTGCAACAACATAATTTACTATACACAATATAACAAAGGGGCGCACTACGTAGTCTACATTTCCCTACCCTAGAAAAATAACCACAGTACCCAACCTAACCAAAATAACTAACTGTGAGCAAATAATTATGACTAACTAATTAATTATGATTGCATTAATTACAACTAACTAGTTTGGACAAATAAATTACGACTAACTAATTACCACTAAATAATTAGGTCTAATTAATTAATACTTTTAATTAAGCCTAATTAATTACATCTAATTAATTTCAGCTAATTAATTGGGATTATTTTAATTACGACTAACAAACTGCATGTAAATAATTACGACTAACTAACTACGACTAATTAATTATGACTACATTAATTACAACTAACTAATTTGGACAAATAAATTGTCACTAATTAAATACGACTAATTAATTAGCACTAAATAATTTGGACTAATGAATTACTACTATTTAATTAAGCCTGATTAATTAAGACTAATTAATTACAGTTAATTAATTAGGACTATTTTACTTACAACTCACTAAATGCAAGTAAATAATTACAACTAACTAATTACGACTAACTAATTATGACTAATTAATTACAACTATAATAATTACAACTAACTAATTTGGATAAATAAATTACGACTAATTAATTACAACTATTTTAATTATGACTAAATAACCACGACTAACTAACTACAACTAATTAATTATGACTAAATAATTTAACACTAACTACATAGTTAATAAACATAATGCATACGAGAAAAATTACCTGATTTAGAAGATCTTCACTTGATGTTGAACTAACTCTACTAAAATGACCGCTAAACACTTCTCTAAACATTCTCAAATCGGCAATGAAATCAGAATAAATTTCAACCGATCGCGCTGCCTCTTGCTCGATCGATCCTCTTTGTCTCTTTACACAAAGCGGAATGGTTTTGGTGCGAAGGAATGAGAGCGTATCGCTAGGTGAGCGTATCGCCAGGTTTTATAGCCGCATGAAGGCCGGCTATGAAGCAACAAGACGGAATCCGATTCCCTCCAATGGCAATGCACTAGATTTTTCTCGCATGTAACACGTCAGGTTTTTCACACATACGCGGGGCAGTGGGAATCTAGGGCGTGCCTGAAATCACAGATTTTAAAAAATCACATGAAATAGGGGCGTCCGTGCCCCTGGCACACGGGCTAGAGGAGGTCCAGCCCCCAAGGGTACAAATGTGGCAAGTCCGGACCTCAGGGGCATGGTGGAGGTATGTCTGGGCCACTAGGGCACGTACTAGGGCACGTGGTGTGTACGAGCGGCTCCGTGGCGCCATTTTCATCTTTGATTGGGCAAGGGGGCTAATTTTGCTAATCTGCATGTCAACACTACCACAAGAGCCAAAAACTCAAGGATGAGACGACGAGCATTCAAATTTTTCAGCAAAGGGAAATCATAATTCATCAAAAACCACGTCTCTGGAAATATACACTCTCCCAGAAGAGCGATCTAAACACTTGTAGCCCTTTATGATGACTACTATAAACAAGGAAAACACACTATTTTGATCTGAACTCTAGCTTTCTTGTGTTGTACGGCCTTAAATTCGGCTGATGGTTTGTGTAGTCAGGTGAAGTGCTAAAGAGACGCTTTACTGGAGTTGTACCATTGAGAACACGGCTTGGCAATCTATTAATAAGATAGCATGCTGTTAGAAAAGCTTCATCCTAAAACCTAACACACATTGAAGCTTAGGCAAGAAGAGCAAGCCCGGCTTCAACGATATGGCGATGCTTTCTCTTAGCAAAGCCGTTTTGCTGGTGAGTGTGGGAACACGACACCCTATGAGATATACCTACCGACTCAAGGTATTTATGCAATCTCTTATTGTAACATCCTGATTTTCAAAATCGGGATGTTAATATTTAACTAGGTGATCTAATAAATATTTGGCAGTGTTTTAAAATTTTCCCGTGTTTAAGTAAAAAGATTGCTTGTAAAATCAAATTGATATAATTAAAAGGTTGCATTTCCAAGTCAAATCAAATTTGTTTAAAATCTGTATTTAAAAATAATAATTATTATTATAACCTATATTTAATCGAATTGTTTGAGCGACTGTAATTAAATTAAATATTTTGTTTCTCGTTTCCGCATGCATTTCAAAAATCATGATGCATACATTAGTATCGCCGTTCTTATTTTCCAATTCGACCGACCGCGGGCGAAACGACCGCATGTCCATTCCTTTCCGGTCATCTCTCCTATAAAAATCATGATGAATACTGTTTTTCTTTTTAGTAGTCCCAGCCGAGAGCACTCCATGCCTTGTCTCTTTTTCCTCCATCAAAGCACTACACAAGCCACTGTCATTCTTTGGCTGAACCAAACCCCACACACACTGCCACCTTCCTCTCTTGTCACCTCCACTCCATCTCATTCTCCTTTCTTTATTCTCCTAACACCAAAGCCACCCACTGCCACCACTTAGCACCACAGCCGAGTGCATCTTTTCCCCTGCCATCTACTCTTTCCACCCTCCCATGTGCTCAGTGCCAACCGAATGCCCCCAGTCGAATGCTACTTCCCCACTGCACTTTCTTCCCCAGCCGAAACACTAGCAATTCTAGTCACCAAAAATTAGAACTTGTTCATCTCCCTCACATCTCTCTTTCCAATCACATCCATAAAACCAAAATCAATCTTTGCATGCTATGCTGTGGTGATCGTCATCTCCTAGGCTTTCCATCCATACCATTAGTTATGGCATACAAGCACTTTTGAGCATCATGCAAGAAGGAGAGAGAGAGCGATGCACTGTAGCATGCTAGCAGCAGTTCTGGCCGGGTGTTAGCAGCAGGAGGTGCAGCGTGGCAGCCGGCGGCAGCAGCAGCCACCAGCGGCGCCCAGGCCGGCGAGCGGCGGCCAGCGAGCAAGGCGTGGAGGCAAAGCAACAGGTCGGCAGCCAAAGCAGCAGGCAGCAGTACTGCAGGAAGCTTGGCTCGGCGGTGCTGGCAGCAGCTCCATGGCGTCGGCACAAGAGCAGCAGCTCCCCGGCCGGGCATGCAGCATGCATGGCGACTGGGCATGGCGCACTGGTGCAACACCGGCAGCAGTTGTAGCTTGAGCTTGGCTCGGCAGTGGGCAATGCATGTGGCGCTAGCTCCAGTACAGCAGTAGCTTCATTAGCTTCGTTGCGTGCAACCTGGCCGGTAGTAGCTATGGACTGGAGCAGCAGAATAGCAGCAGCGGCTTGCGGCGCTCGGGCGGCAGCACGGCGGAGCTCGGCGAGGCGAGGCCGAGGCGCTGCACCGGGCAGCGGTGTGAAGACAGTGGCGTGGGAGGTAGTGGCGACCCATGCGAGTGGCGAGACGGCGCGGAGCATGCATGCGAAGGCGGCCAGCTCGGCGGGTGCATGCATGCGGCCGGCCTCGACGGCGTCGTCAAGAATGGCGTATGCATTTGAGATGGCAGCGGCGGACGCGGACGAGAGGCCGAGCGGACACGGGAACGACGACGACTACGGTGGACGTGGACGCGTAGCCGAGAAGACGTCCGGCGATATTTCGCACGTTTAGTGCCGTGGTAAAAATCTTTAGTGTCTAATCGTGTTTACAATATTTAGTTGTTCATGTTGCATATTAGTCATAAGCATGGTATTTATTTATGCATGTTTATTTATAAAAATGATTTGATAGCTTATGGCCGGTATAATTCTCCGGTTATGTTGTATTTGTGAGTAGGCATGATTATATATCGATATATTGGTGGATGCGAATAAATAGAGTTATTGTGGCAAAATATGAGTATTATTGATCGGTGGATGCTAGATAAAATATATGAGTCGATTAATTGATCGGACGGTATTGATATAAAGTCGCATGGAAGTTAGTGGTGATCTTTGGATGAGACATTAATTGGAGGTTTCATGTCACACTCGATTGGTTATTTTTAGGATAGGATGTATAAAGATTTTTATAATCTATTACTTGGTGGATGGCGTATGTGTTGATGATTAATGATATACCTTTTATATATGTGTATTGTTACTCGTTGGATGTCGGATTATGTACCTTGTTGGATTAGTTGAATCGGATGATTTAATTAAAACATGAGCAAATTGATCGGATGTCCGAAGTAATCGCTACATGAGACATGTATGCTGGAATTTGGGAGATGGTAGGATGGATTGTTTGATTATGGATAAATAATTGGATTGTCGTGTATGTAATAGTTAAGTCCTATGTGCCGAGTTGGTAGATTTGTACCCTCATTTGGATTAGTAGAAAATGATCATTAGTTGATCGTAGTGGCACATATATGATTGGATTGGTGGAGGTCATTCAAGACTAAGTTCGATGGTATGAATATGAGAGATCGATTTGTGAGCTATTAAGTATTGGATGTGTATTTAAATTGTAAAGCTCATTAGGTGTCGGATAGTTTATTAAACCTCGGTTGGTGGAAATTTTGGGTGTATACGAATATGAATTGCCGAGGTGAGACTAGTAGAGCTAGATAGCTAGTATTAGCTTAAATAATATATCGGAGAAGGATTGATGGATTTAGGCATGGTCTTATGCCCATAAGTCGGTGGATTTTGTACAATTATCGAATATGTTGTATGGTTGGGAGAGCATTAATCAGGGCATTGTGTGGTTGGATGGCCTACTTTGATTATGACAGAGGCTAGGTTAGATTGAGTTAAAAAGTATTTTTATGTTGTAGAAATTTCAGAAAAAGAATTACTTTTACACTACAAAGTGCTTTTAACTTTGAAAATTCATAACTAATTCATTTGAACTCTAAATGTTTTGAACCAATTTATTTTGGTCTTATAATTTTATTATCTATTTATATATGTAATCATTTTCTTCACCACTGTTCTACAAATTTGTGCTAAAAATTGGATTTTGGATGAACAGTAACCGAAGCCCATTTTCAGCATTTTTCCCAAAACCAATTTTCAAACTGTCATAACTTTCACATACGAAATCCAAATGAAATAATTCTTTCACCTAAATTCATATAAAATCATAATCTAGCTACTGTGAAAATTTCATTCATTTTGGAGAACTTTGAATTTTCGCTTTTCTCGGTGTTCATTCGGTATCGCTATTTCTATAGAGTCCAAGTTGTCGCAAATGAACGACTACGTAACCGAGAGTGAGCAAGTGAACTCCCAGCAAGGCAAGCATCCTTTGAAATTTCTTTTGCATCATATTGATCCCAGTTTTCTTACATTAGTATTTGAAATGCAATGATATTGCCTGCATGCTACTTTCGGTATACCTTTATGTTTGAGTAGATTAGTTATATCCTATGCTTGATGGTTATCCCTGATATTTCACATACACATATGCTTAAGATAGGTTTGTGATGATATGATTGTTGTGTGTCTATTGCTTAGCCATTGCGGGTCTAGATAACGCAGTAGATCAATTGGCGGGACTAGCTCATCAATTGTGGGAGACACATAACAACTCTTATTCTGTTATTAATTTTTGTCCAGATTGTTATATCTGGTTATTTTGGTTCAAAACTTGTTGTTGTTAAATGGTTTTGGGTCCGGACAAGTGGTTGTTAGTGTGGGTGCTGTTATGCACGAGATTCGGGTTTGTGGTTGTCTTGTCTGGACCATTAAGGACCGAGCCATGGACGTTACACTCCAAGTACCGAGCGTACTATCACATGCGGGATATGGGTACCGTACGGTTAAGTAAGGGGAATGTTTTATTGGGTAAGACCGCAGCGGTGTGGGGACATAGAGACCGTGAAATCCTATGTTCCTTTGGAACCCCATGTGATATATACTGTGCTTAATGAGCACGATTACCTATGTTGTGGGATGCAACATACTAACTACCTCACACTGGCCACTCCAGTACAACATGTGTGCCCGCTTAGCATTTGCTATATGCTTATGTCTAAGTTGGGATTCCCACATATGGGTGGTACATCCCAATAAGATTTTCTTGCTAAAAATGATCAGATCTCGATTCTCCCTACGGCATACCTAAGGAAGTGTGCTATTTTCCGGAGGCATCCGGAGGCTTACGGGCTAGTCGGGTCATGTGGGTAAAGTAGTACACCTCTGCAGAGATAATCTATTCGAATAGCCGTGTCCACGGTTATGGACAAACACTTGGTTTAAGTATGCTTCATCGTTAGACTTCAAAAATTAAAAGTTGACATGGTTACAATTGGTTTCGGCATGAATGGGATGTTCATGTACTTTAGTTTATCAAAGTGGACAGCCACCTTGATATTGATTGATCCATATTATTACATATGTCTTGTGAAACCCTCTCTTGAATAAATGATTTATAACTTGGCTTTCGAAAACTAGATGGTCTAGGAATGTAAGATGTTGCGTTTTATGCAAAACTAGAACCACTAATGCTATCCCTTGATTGCCCAATATGCATAACTATTTTTCTTTGTGTAAGACTTGCGAGTGCACTTGTACTCAGCCAGGTGTTGGCTGGCCTTTTTGTTTTTCTTTTCAGGTGAGGACGATGTCGAGCCCGATGAGCTCGTCAGTGCCGATTTAGGCGACACTGACGAGTAGTGCTATCTTTTAACCCCAGTCGGTTGCCTTGGGTTATGGGCATACCTTGCTGGACTTTTGGTTTATTTATTTTGCTTCCGCTGTTATTTATCACTCTTATTTGAATTTGGCCGGTCGGCCGTTATGTAATAGTGTAGACTTAACTATCATGTTGTATGTCTTTTGGATTGATAATGTATGTTGTTGTATGGATGTGATTAACGTTGAATGAGAGTATGAGCGTGTTGGTCGCTGATCCTGGGAGCCAACACGGCCTCATACTCGCTGTGATGAATTCCCTCTTAACTTGTCTAAGTGTTGGCTTTGACCGTTTGGAGAACCGATAATCATGTAGTGCTTGCGGAGGAGCAACAAGCATGATCACCGGGCTCTAGTTTCACGGGCTCCTCACTTGGATGGAGTTAAGGTAGAATTCATTTACTTGAGGCCCAGAGTTATTTCCTTAAGACCAGGTAAACCTCGGTCTTACGGAAATAACCCGGGGGTCCTCACAGCGTTGGTATCAGAGCTATACTGACTGTAGGTTAGAGATAGCACTGGCGTTAGTGTTAGCAAGTCTTTTGATCAAATTATTTTAAATTAGCAAAATAATTTCAGAAGTTTAAGTTATGAATCTTTTTATTCCTTACCTACCCTAGTCTCTAATTCTTACCTCACTATTCATTTGAATTGTGCAAAAATCATTTTCTCCATTGCTCGTCTCTCTTTTCCAATACTAGAAACACTAAGTTGTCACCCTTGAAGAGCATTGACGAAAGGAGGAGAAGACGATGCCTTGCTGCGATATTATGTTTAAGTTAGGAATTATTCTTAGATTATATACCCTCTAATTATATTCACTAGCTTGTAGACGTTGGTTTGTGCAATATGAATATTTCCTCTCATTTGTTCCAAGTAGTTGCTATTTAGGTATGGTGTGTTTACCGGTTGGCCTTCGGGCGTTGTATTTCGCAAACATACCAAAACATAGCCTTATGTTAAAAATGAATTATGTGCTATCCACACTACTTTCTTTTTCGTTTATTTCGATTTGGCTCTTGTGTTTTGAAGCTTAAAATCTCTAAATTAAATTAAGGCCCTTACCCCTGTTGTTTCCCCTACCTTATGCTTTTCCCTCTCATCTCTTAAATGGAAGTCGCACGTTGATGAAAAGATTGATAGCAGAATCGGTAAAGAGAATGATATGATTGAATAACTGCTTGTTTATCTTTAATTAGATCTTTTATGGTTGGTTGATGTTGGTGGTTGTGCATTGTCAAAATGATATTTGATGATAAAGAAATTGGATTATTACTCAAGGATCTCGGATATGATTTTAGATTAACTAATTTGATTTTTGTACCATGAGATATTAACCTTTGTGAGATCAATTGTGGATTATCGTAGGCATTACCATCAGAGGTTATGATATGAGTATAAATGGAACTGTTACAGTGAGATATAAGTTTGCCTGCAGGTGTTGTTGGATTTTTATCGGAGGGTTATGCTGGTAGAAATCGTAGAATGCGTATAGTAGGTTGAAGTAATGATTTTGTGGGATCATCTGTGGATTATGGTGGGGGTTACTATCGAAGGTTGCGATATGAGTATAAATGGAATTATTGTAGTGAGGTATAATCTTGCCTATTGGTTATGTCGGATTTATGTTGGAAGATATGCATGTGGAACTCATGGAATACATGTATAGGATTGGATTAATAAGTTTGTGATTCAATTATGGATATTAAATTTTAGATATGTCTCAGTTGATATGTCGATAAGATTGTGAGTCAGATTTAGGTCTAGTGTGATAAAGTTGAGATTGAGAATTGATGATATTATGATATTTTGATGGATACACGTGATGATAATTTGAGATTTATGAATTTGTAATTGAGGATATAACGGGATCGTAATACTTCTAGAGATGAAGAATGATTATGTGATTGAATGGTCATATAGTGGGTGACTATGAGGATTGAATATGAGATTATTCTTTATGGGAATAGTTGTTCTAAGGATGATATAATTTGCTTAATTCGGGATGATTAAAGGTGGTGGTTGGATTTAGATAACGCTTAAGGATAAATAGACTATGGAAGACATTGAGTTAATATCATTGAATTGATCTTAGATAATTATCGTGAATAACTTGATTTAGACCAAAGTGTTGATTCAGATTATTTGGATTATAGTCGGATTACAAAGTCACATTGGATGGATGACCTTTTTGATGATTTGATTTACTTAGGTCGGAGTTGACTATGGATAAAGAGGTATATCGATAACCTAGGATAATTGTGTTGATTTTGGAGGTTAATTTGATCCTAGAAGTAGGTATGAGTGGATTCGACCGTAAAAGATAATTGGGTGTATTTAATTGATTGATTATCGCAAGTGGATTGATCATGCTAACTAAAGGATTAAGCAGCAGAGATATGGAGACATTGCTGAGGACGCAATTGATCTTGCATAGATGTACCCTCTTTTAGGAATTTAAATTGCCGTGAGAAAAATTGATGGAAACCAATAAATTATTTATGGGTGGTTGATAACATATGTCACTCAGTGGATTGTAGACCTTTAAATACGGTTCTTTAGTGCTCATGAATTGGGAGTTATATTGGAGATACCCTATGATAGAAATTATAAAGTAAGTATACTGGAATATGTGAGCAATATGCTGGTTTCACTTAGGATTATTGGTATTACCGACAATACGATCGAGATCAGAGTTAAGCCATAATTTATATTGTGAGAATGGATTAATAGATGTTTGTGATCGCTTATGGATTGTTAAAATTGAGAAGTCAGTGTCCTTTTTGGAAATCAAACTAAACCTGTGAATTTATGGTGGTTTCGAAGGTTACATCAGAGCAAGCGATTTCGGTGGTTAATGTAAAAATGGTGGAGCAATAGATTGGAGTGTGCTTGCTATAGACTAAATATGATTGGTGAATATCGGATTGGTGAATATCGATTGGATGAGCAACAATCAGTGGTTGCCGAACCAATATTATTGGGATAGTACTATAGTAGTGGTTTTGGTGAAGATCGAGTCGATTAGTCTCTGGGAAGAAGATTGGATTTCAATAAAGCGACTAAGTCTTTCTACCCCTATCCTTTTTCGTCCAATCTCGGGGACGAGATTTTTTGTTAGGGGGGGAGGTTTGTAACATCCTGATTTTCAAAATCGGGATGTTAATATTTAACTAGGTGATCTAATAAATATTTGGCAGTGTTTTAAAATTTTCCCGTGTTTAAGTAAAAAGATTGCTTGTAAAATCAAATTGATATAATTAAAAGGTTGCATTTCCAAGTCAAATCAAATTTGTTTAAAATCTGTATTTAAAAAAAAATAATTATTATAACCTATATTTAATCGAATTGTTTGAGCGACTGTAATTAAATTAAATATTTTGTTTCTCGTTTCCGCATGCATTTCAAAAATCATGATGCATACATTAGTATCGCCGTTCTTATTTTCCAATTCGACCGACCGCGGGCGAAACGACCGCATGTCCATTCCTTTCCGGTCATCTCTCCTATTTTCCGACCCTGCTAACTCCTGTCACTTCTCTCCTTCAAATCTCAGCCGAAACTTCAAAACCAAGCTATGCATGTCATACCACCGCGATCGTCATCGCACGAGCAACCCGTTTCTATAATTTGTTTTCGCATGCATAGCAGTTTGAGTGATTTTGCAAAATGGAGAATAGAATTAGCAGATGAAATACCTGCGTGTTCATTCCTTATTTTTCTAACTTCTCTCCTCGCAATCACTAACAAAAATCAAGAATTTGACAACGCATGTTATGTCGTTGCGACCGTTGTCTCGAGGACATTCCGATTCTACAATTGGTTTACACATGCAAGGTCGTTTGGGCGACTTGAAAGAAAGAGAGAGGAAAAACTATACTGCTACTCATCTCCCAAACAAGCAGAAGGTTTAAAGATTTTTAGAGAGAATAACACTTTGGATAAATTCCTGAAAATTTTACCTGAGCATCTACATTATGTCAGGAACCTCTCCTAAAAATTTCGTAATTTTTGGAGCTAAGCAACTATGTCTAAAAATTACCTGAACATAACCATTTCATAAATTTCGAAAAATACTGTTTTTCTTTTTAGTAGTCCCAGCCGAGAGCACTCCATGCCTTGTCTCTTTTTCCTCCATCAAAGCACTACACAAGCCACTGTCATTCTTTGGCTGAACCAAACCCCACACACACTGCCACCTTCCTCTCTTGTCACCTCCACTCCATCTCATTCTCCTTTCTTTATTCTCCTAACACCAAAGCCACCCACTGCCACCACTTAGCACCACAGCCGAGTGCATCTTTTCCCCTGCCATCTACTCTTTCCACCCTCCCATGTGCTCAGTGCCAACCGAATGCCCCCAGTCGAATGCTACTTCCCCACTGCACTTTCTTCCCCAGCCGAAACACTAGCAATTCTAGTCACCAAAAATTAGAACTTGTTCATCTCCCTCACATCTCTCTTTCCAATCACATCCATAAAACCAAAATCAATCTTTGCATGCTATGCTGTGGTGATCGTCATCTCCTAGGCTTTCCATCCATACCATTAGTTATGGCATACAAGCACTTTTGAGCATCATGCAAGAAGGAGAGAGAGAGCGATGCACTGTAGCATGCTTTAATTTTAAAAAAAGGGGGCCAAAAAATTTTTTTCCCGGGGGCCCCCTTTTTGGTTTTCCCTTTTTTGTTCCCCCCCGGGGGGGTTTTTTTTTTAAAAATTTTCCAAAAGGGCCTTTTAAGGGGGGGAAAAATTTTTTTTTTTTCCAAATTTTTTTTTGGAAAAAAATTTTTTTTTTCCCTTTTTGGGGGAATTAAAAAGGGGGGAAAAATTTTTTTTTTTCCCCTCCATTGGGTAAATTTTAACCATTTCCTTGGAAAAATTTTTTGGGGAAAATTGGGGTTTTTTGTAAACCCCAAAAAATTTGGGGAAAAGGGGGGTTTTGGGGGGGGGGGGGGGGTTTTTTTGGGCCTTTGGCCGGGGGGAAAAAATTTTTGGGGGGGGAAAAGGGGTTTGGGGGGGGGGGGGGGGGGGGGGAAAAAAAAAAATTTTTTTTGGGGGGGTTTTTTTTCCCGGGGTTTTAAAAAAAAGGGGTTTTGGTTTAAAAAAAACCCTTTTAAAAAAAAAAGGGGGGTTTTTTTTTTTTTTTTAAAAAAAATTTGGGGCCCAAACCCCCCCCGGGAAAAATTTTGGGGGGTAATTTTTGGGGGTTTTTAATTTTTTTTGGGGGGGGGGAAAAAAAGGGGGGGGGGGGGAAAAAAAGGGGGGTTGGGGTGGTTTTTTTTTTGGGGGGGGTTTTTTGGGGAAACCGGGGTTTTTTAAAAAGGGTGGGGAAAGGGGGGGGGGCCCCGGGGGAAAGGGGGGGGGGGGGGTTTTTTTTTTTGGGGGGGGGGAAAAAAAGGGGGGGGGGGCCCCCTTTTTGGGAACCCCTTTTTTTAAAAAAAAAAATTTTTTAATTTAAAAAAACCCCGGTTTTAAAAAAAACCCCCAAAAAACCAGGGGTTTTTAAAAAACCCCTCCAAACAAATTTAAAAAAAGGGGAAAAATTTAAAAAAAATTTAACCAAAAAAAAAAAACCCAAAAAAAAATTAATTTTTTTTGGTTTTAAAAAATTTTTTGGTTAAAAAAAAATTTTTTTTTTAACCAATTTTTTAAAAAAATTTTTTGGGTTTGGGAAAATTTTTAATTTAAAAAATTTAAAAAATTTAAAATTTTTTAAAGGTTTTTTTTTTTTGGTTTAAAATTTTTGGAAAATAAAAATTTTGGAAAAAATTTTTTTTTAAAATTTAATTTGGGTTTTGGTTTTTAAATTTTAATTAAATTTTTTAAAAATTTTTTTTTAAAATTGGAAATTAATTTTTTTTTTTAAATTTTTTTGGGGTTTCCAAAAATTTTTTGGAAAGGGCCCCGGGAATTAAAAAAAAAAAAAATTTTTTTTAAAAAAAAAACCCTTTAAAAATTGGGCCCAAAAAAAAAAAAAGTTTTTAAAAAAAATTTTTTAAAAATTTTTTAATTTAAATTTTTTCCTTTAAAAAAAAGGGGGAAAAATTTTAAAATTTTTTTCTTTTTTTTCTTTAAAATTTTTTTTTTTAAAATTTTTTCCTTTTTGGGGGAATTAAAAATTTTTTCCCCCTTTTAAAGGTTAAAAAAAAAAATTTTTTTTTTTTTTAAAAAAAGGGGTTTTTTTAAAAAAAAAAATTTAAAAAAATTTTTAAAAAAAGGGTTTTAAATTTGTTAAAAAAATTTTTTTTTTTTTTTTTTTGTTTTTTTTTAAAAAAAAAAATTTTTTTAAATTTTTTTTTTTATTTTGGAAAAAAATTTTTTTTTTTAAAAAAAAAAGGGTTTAAAAAATTTTTTTTTAAAAAAAAAAAAATTTTAATTTTTTTTTTTCCCCTTTTGGCCCCGGACCTTTTTTGGGGCCCTTTTAAAAAAACCCAAAAATTTTTTTTTCCTTTTGGGTTTTTTTTGGGGGAAAAAAATTTTTGGCCCCGGGGAAACCCCCTTTTTTTTTAAAAAAAAAAGGGGGGGAAACCGGTTCCTTTTAAAACCAAAAAAAATTTTTTGGGAAACCCAAAAGGGGCGTCCCCGGGCTTTAAAAAATTTAAAAACCCCAAAACCCCGGGGGCCCCAAATTTTAAATTTTGGCCCCTTTTAAAAAAAAACCTTCCCTTTTTGGGGGTTTTTTTGGCCCCTTTTTTTCCCCCCAAAAAAAGGGTTTTTTAAATTTTCCCTTTTTTTTTAAAATTTAAACCCCTTTTCCCCTTTTTTTCCCCTTTTTTTCCCCCGGGTTTTTTTAAAAGGGGGGGGGAACCCCGGGGGCCCCCCCTTGAAATTTTCCCGGGAAAAAACCCCCCACCTTGGTTTTGGGTTTTCCCCCTTTGGTTTCCCCAAAAAAAAGGTTTTTTTCCCCCCAAAAACCAAAAACCCCCAAAAAAATTTCCCCCTTTTCCAAGGCCCCCAAAAAAAAAGGAAAAAAACCCAAAAAATTTTTTTTTCCTAACTTTTTAAAAAACCCCCCAAAAAAATTTTTTAAAAAATTTTTTTCCCCCTTTTTTTAAAATTTTTTTTGGGGTTTTTTTAACCTTTTAAAAATTTAAAATTTAAAAAAATTTTTTTAAAAATTTTTTAAAAAAAATTTTAAATTTAAAAATTTTAAAAATTTTTTAAAAAAAATTTTAAATTTAAAAAATTTTTTTTTTCCCCCCCAAAATTTTTTCCCCCCCTTTTTGAAAAAAACCCAAAGAAATTTTTTAAAATTAACCCCAAAAAACCAAACTTTGGAAATTTTTTTTTAAAATTTTTTTTAAAATAAAAAAAAAAACCAAAAATTTTTTTTAAAAAAATTTTAAAAAAAACCCCTTTAACGGGAAAAAAAAAATTTCTTCCTTTTTTAAAAAAAAAAAAAAACCCCCTTTTTAAAAAAATTTCAAAAAACCCCCCCCGGGCCCCCCCCCCCGGGGGAAAAAAGGGGGGGGTTTGGCCCCCCGGGGCCCGGGGAAACCAAACGGGGCCCCCCCCCCAAAAATTTTTTTAAAAAAAATTTTTTTAAAAAAAACCCGAAACCTTTATTTTTTCCTTTTGGGGGGGGGTTTTTGGGGGCCCCCCAAAAAAACCCCCCCGGGGGGGTTTTGGGGGGGCCCCAAAGGGGTTTGGGCCCTTTTAACCCCCCCAAAATTTTTTTTTCCCCATTTTTTAAAAAAAAAAAATTTTCCGGGCCCTTCCAAATTTTTTTTTTTCCCCCCCCCCTTTTTAAAATTTGGGGGGGCCCAAAATTTTTTTGGCCCCCAAACCCAAAACCCTTTTCCCAAAACCCCTTTTTGGGGTTTTTTTTTGGGGGTTTTTTAAAAAACCCCCAACTTTAAAAAAAAAACCTTCCCAAAAAAACCCCCCCAAAAAAAAAAACCCCAAAAAAAAAAGGGGGGAAAAATTTTCTTTTTTAAAAAAAACCCCTTTTTAAATTTTGGGCCCAAAAATTTAAAACCTTTTTTTTTTTCTAAAATTTTAAATTAATTTTTTTTTTTTTTTAATTAAAAATTTTTTAAAAATTTTTTAAAAAATTTTTTAAAAAAAAAAAATTTAAAAAAATTAAATTTTAACCCAAAATTAATTTTTGGGGAAAAGGGACACTTACGCACGTATTTTAATGCGCCGTCTTTAACACCCCTTGACCTAACTAGCTACACCTTGCGCCATCTTGCGCCTTGGATTAGCCAATAGGTCACCCTTGTCCATCTTGCACCACGCTTGAGTGCATTGACCTCACCCGGCATCGTCGATCGCTCGACCTCAACTCTCCAAGCCTAGTCCCGATCATCCTCGCCGCTTGACCGTCGTTGACCACCAAGCAACTTTGCACAACAATAGACAAGTAAACCAAATTTAGGAACAAGTTCTTCACAACTTGACCCATGTTAGTCAAAACATGCATCATGCAACATATATGCCCTGAAACTCATGACTTTGACCTAACAAACGAATATGCCGCCACGACGGGCGACGAACCAAGTGAAAACCGGTCGATCCCTGGCCGGTCTCGACCACCCACCCGGCGGTATGTCCGCCACTATGTAATACCCAAACGGATCGGTAATTAGAGGTTCAATGGAGGAGAAAATGCAAAGAAAGGAATATAAATTCGAGAAAAGAGGGGTTTTCGCATTTTTTGACAACCGGGGCCGCAGTCGCGCCTGAGTGGCCCAAGAGGGGGAGGCCCAAGAGGGGCGGCCAAAGGGAGGGGGAGGCGCCCCCAACCCTAGCCGCCTCCCCCACTCCTTCCTCTCCTCCCCTAGAGCCGCCACCTCTACTCCCCTCCTCCCCGGTGTTCCTTGTTGCTCCTTGACAGCGCCTCGCTGCGGAGATCCCCGTGTCGCCCCAAGCTCTCCCGGCCGCCTCTTCCAACGGCGCCGCCGCCGCTCACGCGATCTTGTGGCCGGCCTTGGAGAGGGAAGGGAGGAGAAGGGAGGGAGGTTATTGGGAGGTGGATCCATGTCTCCCTGCAGATCTTCAAGGGTAACGAATGTTTTAGTGGTAGTTTGATTCGGTTTTATTGATTAATGGTGGATTAGATCTAAATCGGGTTCTGTCCTGGAGATTCCAGAACGCACCCGTCTCCTTGCGCGGCCAGTTTCGACCCTTTAGAGGCCGAATCTCGGGTTGACTTCTCCTAGAGATTTGTTCCTGGTTTCGTTAGCTTTCTTTTGGCACCAAGATCACGAGATTCCACCCAGTAGTTTAAAAGTTATGACTGTTTTACCACGTACTGCTCTGTCTGTCAGAAATTCTGGGTATAGTCGGTTGCACCTAGATTTTGATCTAGTTAGAGTCAGAAACAAGTCGGCCACCCAACTAGTTTTATGCAGATAATTTCACCATGTTTCTAGGCTGATAAAGATCACTTTAGTTAGATCAGTGGTTTAAAAGTTAGAGCCTTTTCTTTAGGGCTGTTCTGAATTCTGGGCAGACTGCAGTTATAGTTTTTCATTGGATGGTTAGACCTCTGTATTGGCCGAATTAGAGTTTACCATCAACTAGAGTTTTGTAGCCAGTTAAGTTAAGAAAAGTTGAGCACTGGTTTCAGGTCTTTTGGACTTACGGTTTTTTATTGGTGAATTTTCTAGTAAAACTGCCAGATTAGGGATATTTGAAATGTTTGGGTAAATTAATCAAATTGATCTTTTGTTTGGTTAGTTTGGCTAGAGATTGAGGGAGGACATGTGTAGCATTGCCATATTCGTTTGCCCTCATTTCGATTATTTTATATTGTAGGCGGTGAAGCGGTGAGTGGAGGGGTATCTCAATTACCTCCCAACCCGTTGCAGCGCAGCAGGCAAATAATTTGTATTCTATGATTGATGCAATGTATGATGTGTGAATGATTGATTATATTTGTTGTATTTGTAGATGGATGCCATGTGTTTCTTTTCATTTATGAGTACTATTCAATATTGACATGGGATCACATCATGACATGCATACATTACTTTTGTAAGACCCATCAATTCCAGTATGGGCACTTGAAAATCTCATCAATTCCAGAATGGGTACGTGAGTCCACCATTCCAATGTGGTCCACGTTACGTGAGTCCACCATTCCAATGTGGGCCACGTTGGACGGTCGTATGAAACGTTCTTCATACGATTACTTTAAGTGAACACCGACGGGTGATTCACTCGCTATACCGGTATATGCTGCAATATGTCCATTTCCTTCAATGCACCATTCCACTTCATCCATTCATAAATTCGTTTCCAGTAAATGTTCAAATTATGATTGTGATATATTGCTCATAGTATGTTTGATTGTTACATACAGTTGCTTGCTGAGTCTTTGGCTCATTCTTGCTTTATTGTCTTATTTAGGTAAATGACAAGGAAGAATGATCTTGTGGAGGGTAGTTCATCACGATGCACTCACTACCATAAATCAAACAATTTGAGGACTTTTACTGTCGTTAATTATGACTTGTGTTGCATTGTAATAAGCCATCATGGCCTTGTTTACCATATCTTTCTGAATTGTTTACTTCCGTTCCGTTGATTAAACTTGATGATGAATACTTGTTTCCGTAGAATCTTAATACTTGCTTCACCTTATCATGCGTTTTGATATTATTCAATTGAAGAGTAGTGGTTGTAGGTGACATCTTGACTTCCTTATAGTCAGGGTGTTACAGTTGGTATCAGAGCGGGCTTTAGGTCCGTGGTAATTAAGTTATTAAAATGACACACTGTGCACAGTAGGTGGGGTTTGGGAAATCCATTGTTTCCGCATTTCTAGTGATGTTGTTCATTATGTTGTATGGTATAGAATTGCTTCTGTACTATCTTTCTTGTTATTAATCTATGTCGTGATGCGATATCCTATATATCTATGAATTATCCTATGATTGTCATGAGATGATCCTATATATTCATAATTGATTGCATTAGTTATGCGATCGGTAGCGGACGCCGAGCACCGAGTTCGTGGTTGTCGTCCCGGTTTTGCTGTGCTACACCACCGCTCGTGTTGTAATAGTAGAGAAGTTCTTACCCCTGTTCCATAGTTCTGTGTTGAGCCTGAGCTCATTGATGAAGTTTTTGTCCTTCTCAAGTTTGTATCTGGTTTTCTGGTTGTAGTTTCTGATAGTTCGCGAATTTCTTTTGAATGGAGGGTTATAAAGCAGTGGGCAATCTCTAGTAGATTTCTGATCGTTCTTTGAAACAATTATTGTTCTTTCAACTATTGTGATATTTCTGCTCCACGTGAGCGTAGTTAAATTGCAAGATTTACCTTTTCATGGAAGTTCTGTTTTACCCCTGTTGGAAAATTCAACCCGTGTGTTCGCTTGAGGTTTCGGACATTGGCAGATTTCTTTTGCAAGTTCTTTATCAAGTGCACAATGATCTTGCATATTTCTTTTTGGGATGCTTTAGACAGTGGTTCTCTTCTTTGATTTCTGATTTTGACAAATTCTTGTCCGGTGGTAATTGATGAATTTCTCTTAGGTTCATGTTTCATGGTAGTTGATGAGATCCAATAGGTCTTTAATGGTTCTCTGAAAATATTATTGTTTTTCAGTTGTTGAATTTCTTTTATTTTAAATGATCTTCGACAGTTGGCAATATGGATATTTCCATGTTTGTTCCTTCCTTCTCATTGAAAAAATAGCGACTCGTTTACTCGTTTGATAGTTTGTATAATGAGAGTTTTCTGTTGTAAGTTCGTTAACACGAGGAAGCATTGGCTCCATTTATTACTTTGGATCATTCCGCCTTGAAGTTTAACGATCTCTTTCTCGAGGATTAGTGTTAAAACCCTTTTGGGGTGCCTTGTGGTGATTAAGTCGGAGATGGTAATCAAACAAATTGGTTGGCTACGGTTCCTATTGGTCCCTAGATATTTTTCAAAACAATTCTTGTCTTTCCGATTCTTTGAGCTCTCTTTGCTACTTGTACACGATATTATTGACAAGATCATTCTTTTGTAAGGGTCCTATCTCACTTGTTGATTAAGGGACCTCGTTAACCGCTTGGTATTTTGGGAACGGAATTAGCTTTTACAAAGTTTGTCGAAGAAAGTATTGACTCTACTCGTTTCTTTTGGAGTAGTTGGAATGTTGGAGTTTAGAACCTCTCTTGAAAAAAAAAATATCGAAACCCTTTTCTAATGTTATGGTGGAGTTGTGTGAGAGGTTTGTTTCAGCTTTGTGGTTTTTCGTACTAAGTTTCCTTTCTAGAATAAGTTGTTATTACAATTCCATTTGATGCTGAAAAATTTCTATAACACGATTTGCCATGTTCCTTTAGAAGGTTTATTGATATGATCATTAATGTGATGGCAATGTTGATTCCTTTATAAAGAAAGAAAGTTGTCCGCCTTTCGTAATATTTCTAAAATGATCAAATTTCCAGTTTTGTGTTCATGCTCTTTTGGGGAATTCAAGTTCTTTGTGGTAAACATAGTTTGTCGAGAAAAGCGATATGTTGAAAAATTATAATAGTTCTTCCATGATGCGGGTGTTTTGATCTTGAATACCCATTTGTTTCTAACGGTTAAGGTCGGATATTCTATTTTTGTGAGGCCTATGTTTTCAACTGTGGACTTCCCATATGTTTTCTGAGTTCGTTGCCTAATTGGTTTTCCCCTGAGTTCCGTGTTCCTCGCGAGTGGTAAGTGATTTCTTCAGTTGGTAAAGATCGTTTCTATTTGCCTCTTCTTTCGAGAAGGAATCAACCCATTCATTCCACGTGGGTCTTCCGAAACGTTTTCTAAGTGTTGTTATGGGCTTGATGTTAATACCTGTAGTAAATTGATCGCCTTTGGTGGCATCGTTCAAATAAGAATATTTCAAGTTTAGCTTTTACGGTACCTTGGAGCTCGTGAATTAACTGGTAACTGAAATTATTTTGGGTAACTTGAGGAATTGGATTAACCTATTGTTTCTTAAAGATTTCGTGTGATTTAGTCCGAAAGGCTCCTTGGTTTGAGTTCGCTAAGTGAGGTGGCAATAAAAGAATATTTTCGTTGATCTCTTCGAGACGAAGTTAATCCGTTTGCTTTCCGTGAAATCCTGTAAAGGGAAATGTTTCGAGTTTTGTGGCTGAGAACATTTGGATATCGTGTTTCCCAAGTAGATGAACTGTTTCGAGCAAGTTGTCCTGTTGAAGGATCTTATCCATTCTTAATTAAATCTTGTGGTTATTTGAAGCGTCCCTAAATTTGTTGCTCTTTCCGCTCAAGAGATGGCGAATTTCAAACGTAATATCTTTCTTTCGTGTCGGCCGTTATTTGCTATTCTCTTTGAGGATGTGTGCCTCCAATTTATGAACTCACTTCGCTTTCCAAGATCACCTTTATCGAATATTTCTTTTGGTTTCCCTTTCGCCGTGATGAGCAACGCCTTTCGTGTGAATAAACTTATCTTTGTTCGCCTCTTCCTTTTGAGAAAGGATCACAGTTTTGGGTTGCAAAGTGTTTGCAAAGGGTAAGTTTGGCAACTGTTTGGTGGTAGATGAGTAATCGTAGCGGTGATATTTTACTACCAAGTTATTGGAGGAGTAGTAGATTGTAGAATGATTTTGATCTGTATCTCTTGGGGGGAAAATTAATTCACATGGAATGTTTGGTTTCGAAGTAAGTTTGAAAAGTGTTACGACTGAGTAGAACCTATGGTATAGTGAAACTTCAGAACTTCAGTTCATGATTGAATGGTTGGTGATTATCGAAGGTATGGAAACCTTGATTACTTCTATAGAGCAACGCAATTGGATAATGATGCGAGATTAGGTGAGAAATTTCTAAGAATGCAATTGAGTGAGTATGTTAGAATTGGGGAAAATATTGGCGAGTCAATCCATTGATTTCCCTATATGTTATAATTGAAATTTGTGGTAGAGATCTTGGAGGTTAAATTTGGGTTTGCATTGTTATGCTAGACCATTGGTTACACGATGATTGTGCGTAGAGGAAGTGGGATAATAGAGTTTCCTGAGCAATGAATGGTCATTGATAGAACTCTTCTGATGTAATACATGTCTGTGCATGCTAAGGATCTTGAATTGTTGTTATTGGAAATTGAAGGTAATGTGATTGCGTGGTGCCTGCTATTGTGGTGTTATGGATGCCTTTAATCAAATCGATTTTGTATTACCTAAAGTATCCGGTAGATTTCATAGAGTCTCTTCACAATGGTGTGGATGATTTAATTCAGTTTGAGCATGATTTGAGGATATTTAACAAAGAGGTTTAAGCTCGTGTGGTATGCGATGAAGTCAAATTCCAAGGTTCGAGAGAAATTTTATCCCTAGAAGAGAGAAACTGTGGAAATAAATGTTCATCGGATAATTAGATGTTTTCTTGATTCTCGTTTGAGTTTGGTATTGTTGACCGGTGTTTTCTACAATTTGAGTTGAGGCTCTGTTGGCATGTAGATTCTTTCCAATTCAGACAAACTGCCAGTGTTTGGTTTGGGCGTTCCAGTAATTTCTCCTTCGATTGTAGTGGTGTTCATTTGTAAACTGCCTATTTAGAAAATGAATTTGTTTTGAGATGAATTGTCAAATTTGGAAATTTATTCTTTTAGCGGAGAGTTAGCATTACGTGGTTGCGATGAGGACTCTCTATTTCCAATTGGATTCTCTTCGTTCCTGAAACTTGCAGAAATTGGGAAGTTAGCATATCGTTTTGCCCGTCTCTGGTTCATTCGCGAAATACACAACGTCTGATGTGTTCTGGGCTGAGTGAGCAACTGAGCCATTCAAAGTTTGAGATTTAGTAAAGGTCGTTGACCGTCAAGTAAGGTCTTACCTTCGATCCTCCTCTAATGAGTGAACTTAGAAATTGCAGGTTGAGCGTTAGGTCAGTCATCGTTTTACGTTTTTGTGTGGTGGTTTCTCTACTCCGAGAGAAAGGCCACTTCAGGGCTAGAGTCTCGCATGTGCGAGTAGTATTTAGACCTGTTCGTTTCTGATATGTGCTAATTTGTTGATTGCAATTCGTGATATTTTTAATCGTATTCGTTTCGTTGGTAGAATTCGGGTCGAATTGCTATGGGGTAGAATGTAATACCCCGAAAACGGATCGGTAATAATAGGTTCAGTCGGAGGAGAAAAATGCAAAGAAAGGAATATAAATTCTGAGAAAGAGGGGGTTTCGCATTTTTCGACAACCTGGCCGCAGTCGCGCCCCAGTGGCCCAAGAGGGAGGCCGCCCAAGGGGGCGGCCTAAAGGAGGGGGAGGCGCCCAACCCTAGCCGCCTCCCCCACTCCTTCCTCTCCTCCCCTAGAGCCGCCACCTCTATTCCCCTCCTCCCCGGTGTTCCTTGCTGCTCCTTGACGGCGTCTCGCTGCTGCGGAGATCCCCGGTGTCGCCCCCAAGCTCTCCCCCGAAGCCGTCTCCTTCCAACGGCGCCGCCGCCCGTTCGCCGGCGATCTTGTGGCCGGCCTTGGAGAGGGAAGGGAGGAGAAGGGAGGGAGGTTCTTGGGAGGTGGATCCATGTCTCCCTGCAGATCTTCAAGGGTAACGAATGTTTTAGTGGTAGTTTGATTCGGTTTTATTGATTAATGGTGGATTAGATCTAAATCGGGTTCTGTCCTGGAGATTCCAGAACGCATCCGTCTCCTTGAGCGGCCAGTTTCGACCCTTTAGAGGCCGAATCTCGGGTTAACTTCTCCTAGAGATTTGTTCCTGGTTTCGTTAGCTTTCTTTTGGCACCAAGATCACGAGATTCCACCCAGTAGTTTAAAAGTTATGACTGTTTTACCACGTACTGCTCTGTCTGTCAGAAATTCTGGGTATAGTCGGTTGCACCTAGGTTTTGATCTAGTTAGAGTCAGAAACAGGTCGGCCACCCAACTAGGTTTATGAAGATAATTTCACCATGTTTCCAGGTTGATAAAGCTCACTTTATTTGGATCAGTGGTTTAAAAGTTAGAGCCTTTTCTTTAGGGCTGCTCTGAATTCTGGGCAGACTGCAGTTATAGTTTTTCATTGGATGGTTAGACCTCTGTATTGGCCGAATTAGAGTTTACCATCAACTAGAGTTTTGTAGCCAGTTAAGTGAAGAAAAGTTGAGCACTAGTTTTAGGTCTTTTGGACTTACGGTTTTTTATTGGTGAATTTTCTAGTAAAACTGCCAGATTAGGGATATTTGGAATGTTTGGGTAAATTGATCAAATTGAACTTTTGTTTGGTTAGTTTGGCTAGAGATTGAGGGAGGACATGTGTAGCATTGCCATATTCGTTTGCCCTCATTTCGATTATTTTATATTGTAGGCGGTGAAGCGGTGAGTGGAGGGGTATCTCAATTACCTCACAACCCGTTGCAGCGCAGCAGGCAAGTAATTTGTATTCTATGATTGATGCAATGTATGATGTGTGAATGATTGATTATATTTGTTGTATTTGTAGATGGATGCCATGTGTTTCTTTTCATTTATGAGTACTATTCAATGTTGACATGGGATCACAGCATGACATGCATACATTACTTTTGTAAGACCCATCAATTCCAGTATGGGCACTTGAAAATCCCATCAATTCCAGGATGGGTACGTGAGTCCACCATTCCAATGTGGGCCACGTTACGTGAGTCCACCATTCCAATGTGGGCCACGTTGGACGATCGTATGAAACGCTTCTTCATACGATTACTTTAAGTGAACACCGACGGGTGATTCACTCGCTATACCGGATATGCTTTGCAATATGTCCATTTCCTTCAATGCACCATTCCACTTCATCCATTCATAAATTCGTTTCCAGTAAATGTTCAAATTTTGATTGTGATATATTGCTCATAGTATGTTTGATTGTTACATACAGTTGCTTGCTGAGTCTTTGGTTCATTCTTGCTTTATTGTCTTATTTAGGTAAATGACAAGGAAGAATGATCTTGTGGAGGGTAGTTCATCACGATGCACTCACTACCATAAATCAAACAATTTGAGGACTTTTACTGTCGTTAATTATGACTTGTGTTGAATTGTAATAAGCCATCATGGCCTTGTTTACCATATCTTTCTGAATTGTTTACTTCCATTCCGTTGATTAAACTTGATGATGAATACTTGTTTCCGTAGAATCTTAATACTTGCTTCACCTTATCATGCGTTTTGATATTATTCAATTGAAGAGTAGTGGTTGTAGGTGACATCTTGACTTCCTTATAGTCAGGGTGTTACAAGCTATTGGCCGGTCAGACCGCCAGTAATGACTTAGCCGATTTTCAACCTCTGAAAACCGAAACCTACTGGAAATTTCAAACCAATAGAACTTTTGACTGGTGACTCCAAAAATTATGGGACCAAGTGCAATAGAATCCCCTCTCTTGCCCACACCCTCTATTTTTGGCCCAGCTCAATTCAACACTTTCTGATGTTGACTGGTTCGACCGCTGCGTATGGCCGGTCGGACCGCCGACTATTGGCTAGTCAGACCGGTTCAGACCTGACAGAACTGAACATTTGCCGAAAACACGTGAAATGACAAACCGTAAACGACATTGCCAATTGTCACATCATCCTAAGATCTGGAGCATATCCCCATGATATCCACATAAATAATCTTCTCTCTACATCAAAACAGATGTTATGATAAACATATATCCTCATTTGATGAAAATACAAAGTTATGATAAACAGTAAAAATCAATCAATTGTAATTATGTTACTACCCCAGAAAATTTTCCAAACTAAGTTAACAATAATGTCCTATCTACAGTGGCAATGATGGGAACAATGGTCATGGGCTCATGGCAATAATGACCAATTTTGAACCTAGGGGATAAAATAGGATTGCGACAGTAAGGGTCAAGTTGTATCAAAATCATTTAAATAAATGAATACCTATAAAAGTGTATTTTTCATTGCAGGGAAATATTTACAGGACCTATTAAAACCAAGATACGATATAACTTAAAAATTGACCACTGGAATTAACTTTGAACTGAGATGCACTCACCATCATGTAGTGCCACCCAAATCCGTGGTCTCCTTTCATCAAATGGTCTCAAAGCCTCACCTCCTCAAAGCAGCAGCCTGTGAGAACAGATCTAGAATTTAAGACAGATTTGTGAGGGCCAGGTCTACAATTAGTGGAATTATTATAGATGCTTTTTTAATACAAACCATCTGTGATGAGTTTATTATCACAGATGGGAAGTATCACAAATGGTTTTAAGAAAAAAAACCATCTCTGACATTTCACAGATGGTTTTTAACATGAACCGTCTGTGATATTACCTCTTCATGGACGATTTTTAGTGCAGCTAGTAACACAAATAGTCGCTAAACCAGAATCGTCTATGATTGTATTTAATATTGATGGTTTTAGTAAACCGTCTGTAATGAGGCATCCAGTATTTACCTTTTTGTACTAGTGTTCCATGATGATGGGACGTGCATGGAGTTCTTGTGCTCATTTCGAAGATCGAAGGCGATGGGGGTGCGCATACAGGTCGCTCAATGACACTGGATCGGCGCACATGATCATGGACGTGACAAGAGAGTCATAGTCCTGACCTAGTCCTGTCAGCAAGGGCGGATCCAGGGCCATGGCAGCCTGGGCTCCAGTCCGGGACATGGGATATTTACCATTGCATAGCCCACGTAAGCCTGGGGTGCAGCCTTCCCTCTCAACCCAAGTTATAGTGGCCTCCAACCGTCCACAACCCGGGGTGTAATGAAATCCTGGTTCCGCCACTGCTTGTTAGCATGTAGGAGACAACTTTTTCATCCAGGGTTGGATGGCCAATGGAGGCCACCGTGTCAACCAGGCCCTTCACCAAGCGGAAGTAATCCATGGAAGACATGTCTCCCTTCTTCAAGTTCGCAAGTTGCATGTGAACATCTGTTTTAGCGTTGTCCAAACTTCTACTAAAGTGTACATGAAGAGGACGTGCGCCAAGATCTCTCCGGCCAGTGATGAGAGAAAAATACTTAGCACCAGCTGATCCTGTTGGAACCAGGTCATGTAGGCTAGGCCGCCTTCATTCGTCTCAGTGATGAAGGGCACTGGAGGACAAACAAAACCATACACATAGCCTAACAATCATTGGCTACACAGATAGGGAACGATTTACGCCTTCCACCGGAGAAAGTTCTCCCGATTTAGCATCACGTTGATGAAGTGGTTGGACAGTAGCAGAGCCAAAGGAGCAGCAGTTGAACTTGACGAGTTCATGGCCGTGCTCAGGGTTGATGGTGCTGAAGATGCGGATGAGCCAGACATCATTGATCACCTAAAGCTCTAATACCATGTAAAATATTAAAGTGCGCCACAATGAACCTCGATGGGTTCTGTTCTATATTTATATCACAAGGATTACAAGAGATGTACAAATTGTTACAAACATTATCAGAAACTATTAATTTCTAGAGTACCCGAAACACTCGGGAAAATACCAAAAACACTCGGGATACTAATTCTCGAAGGTTGGCCGTCGGAAAAATACTCGGATAGTTTAGTCGGTAAAACTAGTTTCCGAGTGTTACACTCGGGACAAATAACTTTCCGAGTGTTAAAATTAACACTCGAAAACATCCAACACTCGGAGAATAGTTCGCTTTGCTTTCAATAATGTAACAGAATACTTTCCTAAGTGTATGTCAACCAAGGACACTCGGGAATCAAGTTTCATTCCCGAGTGTTTTTCAACGGACAGTGGGAATCAAGTTTCAGTACCGAGTGTTTTTCAACAGGCACTAGGGAATTAAGTTTCATTCCCGAGTGTTTTGTAACGGACACTCGGGAATCAAGTTTCAGTCCCGAGTGTTTTTCAAGGAATAACACTCGGGAAATAGGTTGTTAGCCACACAGGAAACATGCTTCCCAGCGAATACAGCTCAATTTTATACATACAATGCACATTTCATATAATACATATTCCACCACAAGGTATCATCAATGCATAAATCATTACATATATAGATTCGACAACAACATTGACATAATATTCGAGTTCACAATATAACGTTCACATATATAGACCTGACATCCAAGTAATACAACATTGACATATATAGACCCGACATCCAAGTAATACAACATTGACATATATAGATCTGACATCCAAGTAGTACAATTTCACGGAGTGAATGCTTAGTACATCAATTGTCAAGGTGCATGAGTTAGCCTTCAACTTGTCGCTCCTAGTGTTGATCAACTGCAAAGATGATGACCATGGATCAGTTCTTTAACTCACCAACTGCTGGCAGTACATACTGATTCTTAAACTTAATGTGTAGTTGAAGTACCAATGTAGACCCTTCAGTACTTTTACCATTATCGCACCACATTAAAAAAATACAAACAACTCATGCAATTAATAGAAGTGAATGATAAATGGGGAAAGTTATACCTGCACCTTCATACCATCTTCTGAAAGCCAAAAGAAATCAAGTACCCTTGCAAGATGTCACTTGAAATAAAAAAGGACTTCCGATCATGTGGTAACTCCAGTGGGGCTTCATCTACAATGACAATTGTTTCCCCTCTTTGAAGTACTATGGTTAATGGGTTACACAAAGCAATGTCGCCTGATGCTTAAACATTTATGTTGATGGCTTCATGGCTGCATTTAATGCTGGGCACTTACATTAGTAACAGATAATACACTGAGCCTGCTACAAAAAAATCGAGCATGGAGTCATGACCCACACAAATAATTCAACTATGAAAAGGAGTGACACTAAGCAATTGTTAAACTCCGGAGTAAACATTGAAGTGTTAGAATCATATGTCAAGCTTGATATATCATACAATGTGAACAAAAGGCGCCAATTATTAGATAAGTAGTAGTTCTAAATCATGCTTCCCCATGATAATAGTTCATAAAACAAGAGATGCATACTATTTTCATTAGTGGAACCTTTGTGGCAATAGTACCTGCAGGATACAAAGTTATGAATGATCATTAGCAACAAAACAACACATCACAATATTGTAGGTGATAGCATATAAGGGAGAAAGAGTAGAGACCATCTACTAGCATACGAGGGCAGGAATATCACAACTGAATGAAGCAAATTTACCGAATCCTATACATGTTCCATCTACTAGCACCATTATTTGCTTAGATCTGCAAAACTCAAAATCCAAACCAGAAAAAACTAGTACAAAGGGGACTTGTAATAGCACAGTCAGATTGCCACCAATTTACAAGAAAAAGAAACAAGGAAGTGGGCACCGAGTAAGGTACCTGTGGCTCAAGGTGAAGGGTTGAGCGCCTTGGTGAAATCGAAGCGCAAGCCCTCGAACAGCTCGAGCTTCAGCTCCACTGCAACAAACAAGAAGAAGATCATAGATAGCATCACCATGGATTCCATCGGCAGTGGTAATAATATCACAGATCAAAGAAGGGGGCGGGAAGGGGAGGCACCAGCGCCTGCGCCTTACTGAAGGCCTCACGCTGGATCTCCTCGTAGGGGATGGCGTAGGGGAGGTTCATGTAGTCCACCTTCTCCTCTGCCGCCGCGTTCTCCTCCTCCTTGTCGAAAAATCCCGCGCCTCTCTTCTCTGCCATCCTATTCCCCCACCCCATAACCCAACAAGCGGTAACCCTAGTACACCTCAGTATGCACTACACATGCACATAGAACATCTCATAGTAGTAGCATCACTCATGCCATCACAGAGCATTAGGGGGTAGGGAGTAGAGAGGGATTAAGGGGGAGTAAGTTTTTTTTACCTCAATGCAACGGCGAAAGCAAACCACAGCAGCCCACCCAATTCCTTTTCACATGCATGAGCACAAGGCAAGACCCATATCATTGAATTGAATCAAGAACAACACTAAAATATGAAAGTGAACCTTGAGCATCAAACATCACCAAATAATTAATCAGACTCATACAAACCAAAGGCACCAGAGGAGAGAAAATAAGGGAGGTAAAGGGGAACCATTAGCCTATCATGTAGGACAAGAGGAGCAAGGGCCGGCAGCTGCAGGCTGGGCCTACTGAGCCACTGAAGCACCGAGGGGCATGGGGCCGAGCCCAGGAGGCGCTCGGGGATTGGCGGCCGGTGGCGGCAAGCCACGGGTCGGTAGTAGGGGTCAAGGCAGCACTGGCCACCAGGCCGTGCCGGGGAGCCGGGTGGAGCAGAGGTGGAGTAGGGCGCGGCACCGAGGAAGCGCGGCTGCGCTAGGTTGCGGCAGAGCTGGGTTGGGACGAACTAGAGGGGGGCTAACCGCAGGAGGAGGAGCAAGCGAAGCCGATCCAGGGACGTAGGAGGGGTGGGCACGGGCGTCGACGCTAGGCGCCGGGGAGGATCTGCCAAGCCTCCTCCTCGGCGCTAGAGGGAGAGATTGGCCGGAGGAGGAAAAGAGCCAGGGGATTTTTCGGTGGTGGGGAGATAAGAGAGATGACGGAGGAGGGAGGATGTCGCTGGGGAGGAGGGAGGAGGAGGACGGTGGTGCCGGACTATCTACTTCTAGTGTTTGTTTCTCATATTGTGCAAGTTGACATTAAAGAAGAGGAGTTCAATGTTCAACAACCGACACTGTTGGATGTAAAAGATGAGGAGATAACTACGGTTGGGGATGGAGTGCTTGCTGACCCGTGGTTACATCATGAAGAAACGCTATCTACAACACTTACAACAACTGAGGAGGATGTTAAAGGTAACAATAATGGTGTTGAATTGAATGTTCATCAAGAAGTGGTAAGTAAGAGTGAGAACTCTAGTGTTCATTTGAATATTCCATGTTTTGAAATTTATATGCTCAATTTACATAATGTGGAATTGATTACTCATAAGGAAGTTCTTACTAGAGTATCTCCTTGTGATTCTTTGTACTATATAATTTTTGATGATCCTAGAGAGCTAGCTATCTAGTGTGATTGAGAATGTTGCGGAAATTTCTTGTTTAAAATCTCTAGTTAGTACTTATGCCAACATATATAAGTTTAATTTGATTGGAGAATGTGGTGTATATAATATGTTTTATGTTTATCGAATATACATTAGGGGGTAGGGAGTAGAGAGGGATTAAGGGGGAGTAAGTTTTTTTTACCTCAATGCAACGGCGAAAGCAAACCACAGCAGCCCACCCAATTCCTTTTCACATGCATGAGCACAAGGCAAGACCCATATCATTGAATTGAATCAAGAACAACACTAAAATATGAAAGTGAACCTTGAGCATCAAACATCACCAAATAATTAATCAGACTCATACAAACCAAAGGCACCAGAGGAGAGAAAATAAGGGAGGTAAAGGGGAACCATTAGCCTATCATGTAGGACAAGAGGAGCAAGGGCCGGCAGCTGCAGGCTGGGCCTACTGAGCCACTGAAGCACCGAGGGGCATGGGGCCGAGCCCAGGAGGCGCTCGGGGATTGGCGGCCGGTGGCGGCAAGCCACGGGTCGGTAGTAGGGGTCAAGGCAAAGATCGCCACCGGTGCCGTCTGGGAGCCGGGTGGAGCAGAGGTGGAGTAGGGCGCGGCACCGAGGAAGCGCGGCTGCGCTAGGTTGCGGCAGAGCTGGGTTGGGACGAACTAGAGGGGGGCTAACCGCAGGAGGAGGAGCAAGCGAAGCCGATCCAGGGACGTAGGAGGGGTGGGCACGGGCGTCGACGCTAGGCGCCGGGGAGGATCTGCCAAGCCTCCTCCTCGGCGCTAGAGGGAGAGATTGGCCGGAGGAGGAAAAGAGCCAGGGGATTTTTCGGTGGTGGGGAGATAAGAGAGATGACGGAGGAGGGAGGATGTCGATGGGGAGGAGGGAGGAGGAGGACGGTGGTGCCGGACTATCTACTTCTAGTGTTTGTTTCTCATATTGTGCAAGTTGACATTAAAGAAGAGGAGTTCAATGTTCAACAACCGACACTGTTGGATGTAAAAGATGAGGAGATAACTACGGTTGGGGATGGAGTGCTTGCTGACCCGTGGTTACATCATGAAGAAACGCTATCTACAACACTTACAACAACTGAGGAGGATGTTAAAGGTAACAATAATGGTGTTGAATTGAATGTTCATCAAGAAGTGGTAAGTAAGAGTGAGAACTCTAGTGTTCATTTGAATATTCCATGTTTTGAAATTTATATGCTCAATTTACATAATGTGGAATTGATTACTCATAAGGAAGTTCTTACTAGAGTATCTCCTTGTGATTCTTTGTACTATATAATTTTTGATGATCCTAGAGAGCTAGCTATCTAGTGTGATTGAGAATGTTGCGGAAATTTCTTGTTTAAAATCTCTAGTTAGTACTTATGCCAACATATATAAGTTTAATTTGATTGGAGAATGTGGTGTATATAATATGTTTTATGTTTATCGAATATACATTACATATGGTAAGCTTGCTGAATTGAAATTGCGTGTTTTGGATAAACAATCTTTTGTGCTATGTTGATGATGACAATGAGATGAGTGTTAATAATAGTGCTTGCTGTTTTAAAAGATTCTTTAAGCCTACTTGTTTATCCTTTGCTGGACAATCATGTACAAGTAATCAGAGTAACGCAGTTGAAGTATGGAAGGCACTAAGAATGTTCTCCCTCATATTTGAACAATTTGACTTGGTTTGGCCCTTTCATATCTTATCCATATACTTAGAAAAGTTGAGTGCCACCTTTTCTCATGGGAGAGAGAATGATGTGAATGAAAGTATTGCAATGTATATATTAAATACATCCTATAGCTAGTGTTGTCGTAATTATTTTGTGCCAAACAACGAGAATGACACAATAATTGATTCATACATATATCATGTATATACGTTATTCTCTTTGTTTAGTACACTTTCAGGAAATCATAATGTGCTAAACAAAAGGAGTGTGGATGACAAATATATGTATATATATATATATATATATATACACACACACACACGTATTATTTATTTAGCATATTTTCAGGCTATCGAAAGCCGAGGATGGCTTTTCGTGAAGAAAGGGAGGATGGTGAGTACATCCTTAGCTATGTTGTTCCATATGTTGTGTTTAATATTTGTTGTACTTCGGAACAACATGAACTTACCAAAAAGGCAAAAACTTTTGCAAAGAAGCATAATCTTGAGGTGAAATCGTTTCTATCTATTCCTAATGATGTTATTCATATGAATAGAATACTACCTCATGTCACTACTTTGTGCATTCTCAGGTTTGAACATTTTGAAGCCTCTGTAACTGAGAGGGAGGAGAGGGAGGCCGGAGCCAAAGCAATGGAGAACCATGGAAGATCAAGGGAAGTCACTTTAAGTTGTCACGACCAGGTCCACGAACAGGTCCATTGTCGTGACCAGGCCCACGACCAGGTTCGTTGTCACGACCAGGTCCACGACTAGGTATTGGCCGAAGGTTTTAGTCTGCCCGCTGGTCGGTGTCTACGACCAGATGCCGCCATGCGTGGAGGCCCAAGGCGTGAACAGTACTCGACATGAACAGTGTGATGTGAACAGTAATTCAGAATTAGAGTTTGCTTCGGTATGTGCAGTCGGCCCTAGGTCGTGCGTGAGTCATGGAGGGGCGCCATAAGTACCTTTGCCCCCTCCTTTGTATCCCGTAGACCATTATTTTGAGAAATAATGATTGAAACAAGTTTGCTCTTGTTCTTCCATGTTGTCCGAACCAACTTGAAGGGGAGCCGGAGTTCCAAATTCAGATCGTTCGTCCTTTCTGCTGGGAATTGGGAGCACGATGATTTCACTTGGTGGTCAGTGAAATCAGCGTGTGTCTTCTTGCGAATTATAGAGTGCTAATCCTTGCACGGGCAACGGAAGATCACCACGATTCAAGAGGGGCGCGTGAGTATTCGATCCTACGTTGAGAAGATCAGGCAGCCCCGTATCAGGATTCCTGAACCGTCGCTAGGGCTGTCTGCGCCTACCCCTTACGGCGCTGGCCAATAATGCGGCCCCACGTGACATCTCTCCCACCATTAACAAACAGCTCATCCTCGACCGGAAAAGAGGGATAAGACACCTAGAAAGTAATGACATCTTCCCATGATACATCAGCTGCGTGAAGTCCTTCCCACTAGAAAAGAATTTGCTACTTATCCCAAGACAGTCGTGCACGGATGTAACATCCCAAAAATGGATTTGTGTTTCAAATGTAAGAAAATCCGAAGAAATTAAAACTTTTCTTGCATCTTGAAGCCTTGGTCATTTTTGGTAATTCTTTTCAAAAGAATTATGGAAAGTCCAATTTAAATTCTCTTTTGACTCTAATCAAAAACCCTCCTTGGCAAAGGTCTTTTGCCAAACCCTTGGAAATCTTTTCCCTGAGTTCTTGGGAGGCTTGGAAACACCTCTGAATTATCTCATGATTTTTAGAGATTATTTGATAATTTTTGGAGGCAAGTCAAACTGGTCAAACCCTATTTTCCCACTCTTCTGGAATTTTTGGAGAATAATTCAGTGCATTAAAATCTCTAAAAATTTTATGTAAGGTTCATCATCCAGTAAACAACCTCCAGTTAAAATTTCAAAATTATTGACGCTTGTTTGCTATCTTAATTAAATCTCCTAAGTTCAGTTCATGAATTAAATCCAAAATCAGCTTTTACTGTTGCTCGGGTCCGCACCAGTCTCGGGTTCGAGCCGTCGGTTCGACCGGATCAACTTAACTGCACCGGGCTCGGTCGCCTCGGGTGCTTTCAATTTCGACCGTTAGATCTCGATCGTGCGGTCTGCGCTCGTGTGATCGCCTGGATTACGATTGCTTGGGCGCCGAGCGATTGAAATCCGATCTGATCCGACGGTCGTCGTTCGTCGTCTTCCTCCGCTCGCGCGCGCTCGGCCGAAGTCAACCGCGGTGACGTGCACAGTACCCTTCGGCAGAGTCCAGTCGCTTCTCCTTTCGGCCAACGGCTCTTCCGCATTTATTTCTTCCGTCCGGCCGCCTCCATAGTCGTCGTCGCCCCTGCTGTTACCTGCCCCCGTCGCTCTCGGCCGACCTCAACACAGCGCTCCACCATTTTCCCTGCCGTTGCTTCTTCTTTGCTTTTCGGCCTATAAGACTGTCGGATCCCAAAATTTCAATTCGGAATCCTCTGTGTTTCGTGCACTAGTCCAGGATCACGCTAGTGCACACAGTGTTAACAAAGGTGGATATCGATCCACACAAGCGAATAATAGAATAAACGATAAATAAATAATGGTTTGACCTTACGGTCGAGTTTACATTTATTTAAGCCACGCAGGGCTAACAGAGAAATAAAGCAGCGAAAACAAAAACGGCAGCGGCATCCCATCGATTCGCCACAGGCAACCGACTAGGGTCAAGACCTCGCGATCAGGCACCTTCGATAAACTCCTCCTCGAAAGCTAGTGAAGTCTCCTCCTCTTCTGCTTGATTCGTCAAAACAAGCGTGAGTACACACCGTACTCGCAAGCCACACCACAGAGATGCAATATATATATACATGCTGGCTTTTTACAAGGGTGTAGGACCGGAAAGGCGACTGAGGGGGGGTGAAAAGGCGCTTTCAAAACTTTCTCGCCTAAATCAAATTCAACACGAACTTTACTCCTTTAGCTATGAAAGCTAAGAAGATCAGTTAGCACATAGCGGAAACCTTGTGCTGAATTCGATAACCCCCAACAACCACACGACACAAATGTGGAGACTTAAACTCAAAGGGTTGATCTGGGCACAGGCGGTCAGACCGGCTACCACGGGCGGTCGGACCGACGTTCTACCAGCGGTCTGACCGGCAACTAACTGGCGGTCGGACCGGTGGACAGCGGTTCGACCCGCGGGACAGATGATCTCGAATATACGGACGGTCGGACCGCCGTTCAAATACCGGTCAGACCGGTTCAGTCCAGAACTGAAAAATCAACCTAAATCCAAAACGAACTTTGATCCAACTTTTGATTCAACCAATGAAACTTGACCAAATTTCGAGCACACCTCCCTAATGAAATTGGAGACCTATTTCTAGCGACGATCCTACAGATCCACTTCGCCGAATCGATCTCTCAAGGATTTAACCAAGAAGTGCACAAACCCTAGAAATATGAAAAACTTTGATTCAAGACTTGCTTGTGGGGATTGATGGTCTAGATGATTCTAGGAGTATTCCCACACAACAAAGCAAGACAAAATGGGTCAAGAGACCAAGCATAAAACCTTGAATCAAGGAAGCACCAAATTCATTCAAATGAGAGAAGAACACAAAGGGGAGACAAAAGATCTCTCAAGCAAGCATCACAAGATAGATTGATCTCACAAGATGCTTACAAACCCACTCCAACTAGGAGGACAAGAGCTCACCCAAGGAGCATACAATCTCTCCCTCTCTTCCTCTCCAAACCCTAACCCTAGAAAAGCAAGGGAAGAAACCAAATGAATGTCTCAAGGAGGTTTTACATCTCCCCCCTTCTATTTATAGGAGAGGACTTAGAGTTCCACTTTTGGGAACCACTCACACATGGGACCCACACACTCATCAGTTGAAGCAATCGCCTGCTTCACCACGTGTAGGTTGATCAGCGGTTCTCATCGTGTCGCCAAGCCTCTCTTGTCCAATCCCATCGGAACCTCCCGAGACTCGCACCGATATCCGCACCGCCTGATCCAACCAAATATGCACCAACCACCGTTCGATCCATCTTGTCCATCCTGCATCATGCTTGTGTCACACGACCTCACCCGGTATCCCTGATCGTTCTGGACCTCAGCTCTCCAAGCGTAGTCCCGATCCACTCACCGCTGACGTCGTTGACTCGCAAGCCACCGCGACAAAATAGACAAACAAACCGTTTCCGGGAACAAGTTCTTCACAACTTGACCCACGTCAGCTCCGCAATGCAATATACAACAATAAAGCATTGATAACTAAACATCAACCACATTGAAACCACATCAATGCAAACTTG
Organism: Hsuehochloa calcarea; assembly: GCA_036346395.1. Lineage (NCBI taxonomy): Eukaryota > Viridiplantae > Streptophyta > Magnoliopsida > Poales > Poaceae > Hsuehochloa > Hsuehochloa calcarea. Next base: position 25,689,385 of record CM070602.1, read on the forward strand.
GCTCACCCCCAAGTCAAAGCCGGTCTGACCGCCCCACAAGGCCGGTCCGACCGATTCGAGTTGGTCGGACCGCTCCCCACAACGGCGGTTAGACCGGTCAAAAGACTTAGCCAAAATTCTAGCTTGAAAATCCAAACCTTCTGGAATTTTCAACTCAATAGAACTTTTGACTGGAGCTCCAAAAATGATGCAACCACATCCAGGAGACTCCCCTCACCTGCCTACACAACCTATTTTTGGATTAGCTCCAAAAACCAATTTGAGGTCAGGCCGGTCCGACCGGCCACCACTGCCGGTCCGACCGTCCCACGAGGCGGTCCGACCGCCCACACCACCGGTCGGACTTTGTGGTCTGACAGCATGAAGCAAACCCCGAAAACGCGAGATTTTGCAAACCAACAAAGCCATTGCCAATTGACTCATCATCCTGAGATCGTGCACATATCCTCACGATATCCACAATCTCCCCCTTGATGAACACATTGGCAATTTCCAAGAAAATGTGGTTTTTCGAAATGAAAAGTAAAAATTCGCCGTTTTCGCATAAAGGCACAACTTGGTCCATAAGCAACAAAAAGCCTAGGAACCGACCAAGCTGGCTTCAAAATAGTGAAGGCAAGTGAGATAAGGCATTGAACGCACAAAAGGATTCAAAATCCAGAAGATGGCCAAAAATCTCACTAAGGTCCATATAAAAGACAATAAGTTCTATTTGACCTTTGATCATTGTGAGTCTTCTTGAATTGCAATTCAAATCATAAAAAGGCAATAAAACCCATAGACTCAACTCACTATGATCACAACTTTTCAAACGGTTCACAAAAAATTTTGTGTGTGTGTGTGTGTTCTTTTATGCATGAAACCTTATGTGAACCAAAAGCTCCAAAGCAGCATTTTCTTCAAACCTTCTCCCCCTTTGACAATGAATTCATCAAGATGCATGAGAGAAGAACGAGCATGAAGAAATGACTTTATTTGAAGTTTAGCAAAAGGAGCCATGACCATTATCTATATAGACAGTACAAGACATATACCAAGCCATATAAAGAGAAGACGCTATATTCAATCATGGCAAAACATGTCTTTAAAGCTAAAACCCGATAGCGAAGAATATGAGATTAACAGAATTAAAATCATGAAAGGTTGCTCAATGTCAAAGTTTCACTAAAAGCAACCAATAATGAGTCAAGCCATGTCTATAAGTAAAAAAAAAGACTCAAAACAAGAACTGAGGCATTTTGAGCATCAAGAGTATTCTTTTGAACCAAAAACTCAAGCACTTAGCATTTTGAGCATTTTCCTAAAAGGATTTTTTTACTGTGCTAGATCTCAAGCCTTGCCGCGACCATCTCAAGCGATAAGCTTAAAAGAGTGGTCTAGGTCATCCAAAACTCCCCCTGAGTTCATGCCTAGTGCAATGACAAGCCGTCTCATGAGAAAGGATTGGTGAGATCAGTTTTTTCGCACAGAAAATCTCATTTTTTTTCATTTGCTTGACTTAAGAAGATAAAAAGCTCATTTTTCATCTCAAAATAAGTTCAAGACTCAATTCAACCTATTTGACATGGCAAGAATCATAAAAGGATTACTAGAGCAAAACTAGTCACAAGATCCAACAAGACATGATTCGATTCAATTTGCTCACAGATATAAAGCTAGCAAAGCAAAAGCTGAGCTAAACAAGAAGAGCCATAAAAGAAGTCTAGCAGACTAACACTTGATATGACAAGGTATAGAGCATGAAATCAAGTCATACAAGGATAATAATCAAAACTCCACAGTTTTTATTATGCAATGCAAGACATTTGAAATGAAAATGCATTATGATACAATGAATGCAAAAAGAGCAAACTCCCTCAAAACATCCAAGCCTCAGTACTGGGATTTGAGATAAAAGTTCTAGGAGTCCAGTACTGAGAAGGATGAGGCCTGAGAATAGCAAAAGAAGCAGCAGAAAAATGATTAGGCACAAAATCATAAGAATGCCCATGAGCACCACCTGGACCTCTCCAAAACGATCTACCAAAAGACCGATACTCCCCCTGTCTAGGTGCTACCCGTGGTCTATCCTCACGATATCCAAGACCAAACTGCTGCCTGGACCCACCAAAAGAGTCAACAAAGTTCTCTACTAACCTAGGCCGATATGTGGTACGCTGAATAGGCTGCCTGGCTCTAGAGACTACAGCTGAAGAAGAGACTCCTCTAATGGATCTCAAAGTGCTCACTCTCTCTTTCCTCTCAATTTTTGCTCTCCTGAAGCAAAACTCAACCGTGTGGCCCTCTTTCTTGCAGAAGGTGCAATTGTACTTGACCTTTTGAGGGTCCGTCTTGGTGAGATGAAGCACCTTTCTTGCTAGAAAGAGATTGAGCAGAACCTGCTGATTTAAGAACAACCTTTGAAGTCCTAGGAGGTTCTTGCTCAAACAAACCACTTTTCACAATTCTAGCAATCTTTGGTGTGAGATTCTTGGAAAGCTCTAGGGACTTAAAGCCTAAGCCACTGTTTTTCACACTCACCTTGGATTGATCTAGAATCAAGTTGAGCTTCTTTTTCCCACTAGAAAACTTCTTAAGAGTCATTTGGAGGTAATCGTTCTCTTTTGCCAAAACTCCACAATTGGAGCACTTTTTAGAATCGATTGCCTCAACATGTTTGCTCTTAAGAAGATCCACTTCCACTTTAAGAGCCTCACAAGACACACAATAGGACTCTCCGATCCTATTCAACTGCTCCTTAAATTTGACTCTAAAAGCCTCTTGTATCTTACCAATAGCAATATCAATTTCAAAGATGCAACATACAAGAGGAAGAATCAATGACTTTCTTGAAGCAGAAGAGACAAGGATCTTTCAATTTTAGCTTTCTCTTCAAGAGTCTTGTTTAAAGCTTCAATCTCAATTGTAAGCTTAGGGCAATTTTCACAAGAGGCAATTCTAGAATAAGCAACCATTTCACCATCTCTTGCATTTTAATTGATTATTCTTACAATGAGAACAAGTGTGACTAGCATCAAATTTTGCAATTCTTTTAAAGAGCTATCCAGCTTCAATTATAGCAAAGCACGCTTGAGCAATTTAATGGAATAGCTTCTAAAGCGATCACATCAAGCGGAATGGCATTCATGCAAGCGAACTAGACTTGAGAGATTCTAGTTCGTAAAGAGCATTTTCAATTGTTCTTCAACAGAGGAATGAGCATTATTCAAGCTTGACAATTCATTAAGCAAGCTAGAGCATGAATCACGTAAATCATCGAGATTAATGGATTTGAGCCTAACCACTTCTAGGTTCAAATTATCAATCATTGTATCCTGTTTCTTGATCACTTTAGCTTGCTTATGCAATTTTTGTTCAGCAAGCACTAAAGCCCTTTTCATGTCAGGAAGTGAAGGGCATACCTCATCGGGATCACTGAAAGGATCCTCATTTGTTGGAGGAGTAGCCGTGCGTGGTGTTCTTAGCCATAAAGCACATGCCCGTGAAATCACGTGCCTTCTTCTTGCCACGGAGTCACTCTTGTCGCCCTCCGACTCGAGTCCACATCTTCTATGCTCACATCCTCTAGAGCTTCAAGGACTCGGTGACAAACTTGCGATAGTTTGTCTTCTTGGACTTAGCATCCTCGCTTGAGGATGCCTTTGTGACTCCTTCTCCTCCTTGCCCTCAGCTTGGGGCATCTAGAACGAATGTGGTTGGCTCACCACATTCAAAGCATGTGATAGGTCCACCTCTCCTCCTACTCCTCACATTATTGTAGGCTCTCGTGAATTTTGTGGATAGGAGGGCTAAGTCATCCTCGGTAGTCTCTCAAGTTGCTCATCGCTCAACGAATGCAAAGGCATAAAGAAAATCCAGATGAGCTAACATTAAAGGAATCAAAGATATCTACCCTTAGATTGATCGATCACTAAAGCCATTGGCTCACTGTGGGGAGACGCGAGATAAAATCAATCTCATGCGTCTTCAACCTCGAGTAAAGCTTATCCATGGTAAGCTCACTCATGACATGTTGTCATTGATGGCGATGATCTTCATCCCCTGACCTTCACATCCAAAGCACCCAAAAGTCAAGCGTGCATTTTCCGACTCAAGAAATACAAGATCAACAAATACGGAGATCATGAAGAATTTTAGAAAATCTCCCCACACTCATCTAAAGATTCACCGTGTCTTTGCTCGATCTTGGAGTATGCTTTCTTAAGTCGGTTCTGCCTCACTTCCTTGATCGCAGATGGACCCTCGTGATAATCACAAAGAGTCCGCCAGATCTCATGAGCAGACGACAAGTGAGCAACACGCCAAACTCCGATCGACTAAGGCCTTGAATCAAGAAATTCGAGCCTCTTGTTGTTCTCCACATCCGAGTGATCAAATTGTCATCTACCGCACGACATAAGGGTTTTTCACCTTAAGCCAAATCGCGTGCCCTTGAGCCTCGATGTAGGCCTCCATTCGGGCCTTCCAATATGCAAAATCAACTCCATCAAAAACATGTGGCCTGATTGAATATCGCTCAGTCGCCATGGCTCCAAAGGCCTAAGATCTATGAGAAGAGCTAACCGGCTCGATACCACTTGTAGGACCGAAAGGCGATCGAGGGGGTGAAAAGGCGCTTTCAAAACTTTCTCGCCTAAATCAAATTCAACACGAACTTTACTCCTTTAGCTATGAAAGCTAAGAAGATCGCTTAGCACACAATGAAACCTTGTGTCAATTCGATAGCCCCAACAACCACACGACACAAATGTGGAGACTTAAACTCAAAGGGTTGATCTGGCACAGCGGTCGATCGCTACCACAAAGGCTTCGGACCGACGTTCTACCAATGATCGACCGGCAACTAATCGGCGGTCGGACCGGTGGATGTTCGATTCGACCGGCAGACAATGGTCTGAATATACGGACGGTCGGACCGCCGCTTCAAATACCGGCGGACCGGTTCACCCGAATCGAAAAATCAACCCAAATCCAAAACGAACTTTGATCCAACTTTTGATTCAACCAATGAAACTTGACCAAATTTCGAGCACACCTCCCTAATGAAATTGGAGACCTATTTCTAGCGACGATCCTCCAGATCCACTTCGCCGAATCGATCTCTCAAGGATTTAACCAAGAAGTGCACAAACCCTAGAAATATGAAAAACTTTGATTCAAGACTTGCTTGTGGGGATTGATGGTCTAGATGATTCTAGGAGTATTCCCACACAACAAAGCAAGACAAAATGGGTCAAGAGACCAAGCATAAAACCTTGAATCAAGGAAGCACCAAATTCATTCAAATGAGAGAAGAACACAAAGGGGAGACAAAAGATCTCTCAAGCAAGCATCACAAGATAGATTGATCTCACAAGATGCTTACAAAGCCACTCCAACTAGGAGGACAAGAGCTCACCCAAGGAGCATACAATCTCTCCCTCTCTTCCTCTCCAAACCCTAACCCTAGAAAAGCAAGGGAAGAAACCAAATGAATGCCTCAAGGAGGTTTTACATCTCCCCCCTTCTATTTATAGGAGAGGACTTAGAGTTCCACTTTTGGGACCCACTCACACATGGGACCCACACACTCATCAGTTGAAGCAATCGCCTGCTTCACCACGTGTAGGTTGATCAGCGGTTCTCATCGCGTCGCCAAGCCTCTCTTGTCCGAATCCCATCGGAACCTCCCAGAGACTCGCACCGATATCCACACCGCGTGATCCAACCAGCTGTACCGAACCACCCGTTCGATCCATCTTGTCCATCCTGCATCATGCTTGTGTCACACAACCTCACCCGGTATCCCCGATCGTTACGGACCTCGGCTCTCAAGCGTAGTCCCGATCCACTCACCGCTGACGTCCGTTGACACGCAAGCCACCTGACAAAGAATAGACAAACAAACCGTTTCCGGGAACAAGTTCTTCACAACTTGACCCACGTCAGCTCCGCAATGCAATATACAACAATAAAGCATTGATAACTAAACATCAACCACATTGAAACCACATCAATGCAAACTTGGCTCACCCCAAGTCAAAGCGGTCGGACCGCCCACCCACAAGGCCGGTCCGACCGATTCGAGCGGTCGGACCGCTCCCCACAACTGGCGGTCGGACCGGTCAAAAGGACAACCAAAATTCTAGCTTGAAAATCCGAAACCTTCGGAATTTTCAACTCAATAGAACTTTGACTGAAGCTCCAAAATGATGCAACCACATCCAGAGACTCCCTCACCGCCTACACAACCTATTTTGGATTAGCTCCAAAACCAATTTGGTCGGCCGGTCCGACCGCCACCACTGCCGATCCGATCGTCCCACAGGCGGTCGACCGCCCACACCACCGGTCGACCACCGTGGTCCGACAACATGAAGCAAACCCAAAACGCGAGATTTTGCAAACCAACAAAGCCATTGCCAATTGACTCATCATCACGAGATCGTGCACATATCCTCACGATATCCACAATCTCCCCTTGATGAACACATTGGCAATTTACAAAAAATGTGGTTTTTCAAATGAAAAGTAAAATTCGCCGTTTCGCATAAAGGCACAACTTGGTCCATAAGCAACAAAAAGCCTAAGGAACCGCCAAGTGGCTTCAAAATAGTGAAGGCAAGTGAGATAAGGCATTGAACGCACAAAAGGATTCAAAATCCAGAAGATGGCCAAAAATCTCACTAAGGTCTATATAAAAGACAATAAGTTCTATTTGACCTTTGATCATTGTGAGTCTTCTTGAATTGCAATTCAAATCGAGAAAAGGCAATAAAACCCAGACTCAACTCACTATGATCACAACTTTTCAAGCGGTTCACAAAAATTTTTTGGAACCTCCTACTGCACGACTCTGCTTTGTCCCTCTAACAGTGCAACCTCATCGCTCCTCCGGTTCTCTTCCGGATTTTCCTCTTGATCATCCTCGAGCTCATGCTGACCGTAGAGAGCGTGCTCTAAGATGGCGATCCTTTCCTCAGCTTCTTCCAAGGCCTGATAGGCGCACCTCAGCTCGGTGTCGGCCATCGCCAGTGACTCCTCCCGAGCAACCGTGAATCGCCATGCAAGATACACTCTCGTGGCATTGCCTTCCCTATTGGTAGACGGAAAGCGCGCAGATAGCTCCCCTGAAGCAGCTCTGGGATGGTAGCGGAAGACGGTGTGTTTCAGCTCTTCAGCGTAGATGTGGCAAACTCGGAGTATGGCCAGGCGTGATGACTCCTGAATTCCCTGCGCGAAGGTGGTCCTCCGGACTGAGATCTCCAAAGGCTGGCTGCCTCTGGTGTTCCTCCTGGCGTAGACTGTCAGGCGACAGACCCAACCATGATCTCGTCCGTTGACCATGTACTCGCTGCCACGGTACATTGGGCAGTCAAAGCCCCCAAGTGTCTGCAGTAGCATCCACAGCTCTGCGGCAAGTCCTCCGTTGCTATCTCCGAAAGTCTGACGGTAAGGCATCTGTCAAGATGGACAAAGAGATGAAAACAACTTTAAATGACGAGGAGAGAAAGAATTTCAGCAATAGTTGAGTCAAGAGAGACATGAGATGAGTTAAGGAGTTCAATTACTCTTATAAGTTAATTTTTTCCTTAGAAAATAGTTTGGACTCACTAAGAACGGCCAATCTAACTAAGGTCAAGACCTACAGTCAGTATGGCTCTGATACCACCTCTGTCGGATCCCAAAATTTCAATTCGGAATCCTCTGTGTTTCGTGCACTAGTCCAGGATCACGCTAGTGCACACAGTGTTAACAAAGGTGGATATCGATCCACACAAGCGAATAATAGCATAAACGATAAATAAATAATGGTTTGACCTTACGGTCGAGTTTACATTTATTTAAGCCACGCAGGGCTAACAGAGAAATAAAGCAGCGGAAACAAAAACGGCAGCGGCATCCCATCGATTCGCCACAGGCAACCGACTGGGGTCAAGACCTCGCGATCAGGCACCTTCGATAAACTCCTCCTCGAAAGCTGGTGAAGTCTCCTCCTCTTCTGCTTGATTCGTCAAAACAAGCGTGAGTACACACCGTACTACGCAAGCCACACCACGTAGATGCAATATATATATACATGCTGCTTTTTACAAGGGAAAGGCATTCGTGGTTCTTTTGCATAAATGCAATGTTTGCAATTGAATAATAAATATACATTGACAACAAGTAAAACAATTAAATAACAAAAATTTGATAATTGATTTCACAAAGACGCATTAGCTTTAACCGATTATTCACATAGCGGATGATTTATATCACACGACCTCCCTCCACGCTTTATGAAAAACTACCCCTAGTGTGAAATCCCGAGCATGCCCATGATCATGACGCCTGCTATTCGAATAGATTATATTATACTCTGCAGAGTTGTACACTTTACCCACAAGATATAATTAGTGTAGCTAGCACTAACCATAACAAAGCATTTCGGATCCGCATCGTACTATGCTAGGCAGTCTCAAAATGTATATGTGGTTGTACAGATAGGCTCAGTTCAAAGGCACACATGGTGAGGTCCTTAATTGACCAAGGCAAGACTACCATTTGCTAACTATGCCACACAGATTAGCTCCCAAGCACACATTCACACGTCCACCATTTCACACAAGATCCACCACATGCCTCAGTCTAAATCCTTTTACCACCCGGTTGATTAAGTGCAACACATGCCATAACAAAGACACAAGACACACAGATTTTACCACACAGTTGCATATTCACTTAGTCGAGTTTAAATAACTACGCCTCACATGACATGGTGATTCGTGGCATGGCTAAGCAATCTAATCGCACTAACCAACCCACGTTGGTGCTACAATACTTACCAACTAAATATCAACTAGGGTGACAAAGGATCAAGGCATAACAATTATACAAGGAAGGCATAACAATATGGAATTAACTACTACACCCAAAACATTTAAATAAATACTTGAATTAAGATGCGATAATTTAAGTTAAAATACTTTTAGCAAACCGGGAATCAAGATGGTCAAGGGTATAGCTTGCCTTGGAATAGGTTCAGTCTTGGTCTTGGTCTTGGAAAGCTCCTTCTTCCTCAAACCTTCCAGAAGTATCGTCGAAGTCTACTCGCAACGAAGCAAACAACAAGAATAAATAAATAACAGAAGCAATTAATTCCAATAAAATAATTAAAAATCTCCAATGGATAGATCTTAATTTTATACAAATTTAGAAATTTGAATGCATGGATTTGGAGTTAGGATGCAAAAGTTATGAGGGTTGGAAGATTGAATCTAAAAGAAACCCTAGAAAAGGATTTATAGAATTTCGAATTATTTCTCAACAAAGAAAATCGGTATATTGCGCAAGCATGACATCAACATGGCGTCAGCCCTAGGAAAACCGGAAAAGATAAATAAAAGAAATCTCGTGTGGGGCCCACACGTCGTGGACACACCACGGTGGACCAGTCCACCGAGCCCTGTGGATCTGGTCGGATGAGCCGGCGCGCGCCGGCGGCGCTGGCGCCGACGCGGCTTCACGTAGGCCGACACGCACGCTGCAGAGAGGTGAGGTGGTCGGTGATCGGGCGTCCACGTCGTGACGACGACGGCCATGGCGGCGGCTGACTCTGACCGGCCGCAACGGCGGCTGCGGTGATCGCCGGCGAGTGGGTGGCACCGGTGAAGCTCTCTCTGTTGCGAACCTTTTGGTGCGGTCGGCACAAGAGGACAGCGGAGGTGGCTTGGCGGCTCGGCGCAGAGGCGTTCGGGTTTTGTCGGGTGGCTATCCGGTGAGTCCAGCGGCGTGGGTGGTAGCCGGAGGTAGGTGCAGGGACGGCGGACTTGGCGGCGGGCTCCACGGAGGCGGCGTCACCGGCGGCGCGCAATTGAGGTTTTAGGGTTTGGTGACCAAACCCAATTCTTAAACCGCGCGCTCTAGGGCTCTTGGGGTGAGGTGGGTGGCGGATCCGTAGCGGAGGTCTTTGGCGATCCACAGGACCTATTTATAGGCCACGGGTGGATCGGGTGGCGAGATGGCGGCGGGGTTCAACGGAGTCCAAACGAACGCGCAAAGAAAACGGGTAGAGGCGGCGGATTTGAACTCAAACATGTTTGAAAGAGTCAGGGAGGAGAGGGCTTACGAAGGCGTCGTCGCGCCAAGAATCGGGGCCGTTTGCAAAATTGTCGGACGGAGCTCGGCGACGAAAATGGCGGGCCAGCGTTCACGCGAGACGAAGAAGATCAGGTCGGAGACGATGACCTCGGCGGGCCTGCAGCGTCGAGACGGGTGAGGCGCGCGAGACGGAGATCTGGTCGTCCCGCCGCGATCCAACTACCGAGGTTTAACGGAGCGCGTGGAGGGAGAGAGGCAGCTGAGATCCAAGCGTCAAATCGATCGGACGGCCACGAAGGATCGGCCGAGATGAACAGGATCGGGCGAAGGAATTCGCCCAACTACTATTGGAGATTTAAAATAGCTTTTCTTTTTAAGAAAATACCAGAAATCCAAATAAGCAATGGAAAATAGCAAATGAACTTGGAAAAATTCCAGAAAATTCTAGAAAATACAACCAAGCTCATAGAATCCAAATAAAATAGTTTTGACTATTGTCCATGTTGGAAATATTCATATTATATTGTTTGTTACACAAAGTCCAATATTAAGCTTTTAAATTAAATTAAAATAAATCCAGATGGTGAATTTTCTTCCTACTAACTAATCAAAGGATTTTGAAAGCTCTGAAAATTGGGATGTTACAAACCTTCCCCCCTTAATGGAATCTCGACCCCGAGATTCAGGCTAGCTAGAGAAAAGGCTAGGGTACTCGGCTTTCAACTCTTCTTCACATTCCCACGTTGCTTCTCCTTCTGAGTGGTTACTCCACTGGACTTTGCAGAAACGAACGGTCTTGCTTCTGGTACGGCGCTCTACGACATCCAAAATCTTGATCGGCTGCTCCTTGTAGGTGAGGTCTTCTTTTAGTTCAATCGAATCCAATGGTGCTTTTTCTTCCGGTACACGAAGATACTTCTTCAGCTGTGAGACGTGGAAGACATCATGTACTCCTGCTAGCGATTGGGGCAGCTCTAACTGATAAGCCACTTCTCCACGGCGTTCCAAAATCTTGAGCGGACCAACATACCGAGGCAAGTTTCCCTTTGGCGTGGAACCTTTTCACACCTCGAGGGGTAACTCGAAGATACACAAAATCTTCGACTCAAAGCGAGATCGCGGCGGCGATTGTCGGCATAACTCTTCTCGCTCGGTCGAGCTATCTTTAATCTTTCTCGATCATGGACACTTGCTTTTACGCTTCTTGAATAATATCCGACCAAAGACATGCGTTCGGCGGTTTCGACCAGTTCAGCGGGTTCGCAGGAAGCGACCATACAAAGCCGCAAGCGGTGACATTTGCGGTCGCTTGATAGCCGTTATTGTACGAGAACTCGCATAAGGTAAACTCTTATCCCAGCGGGTAGCATTTGCTAGAGCACGGGCTCTCAACATATCTTCTAGTATCCGATTGACCCTTTCGGTCATCCATCATGCAGGGATGATATGCGATCTTGAAATTGAGATGAGTCCCAAGGGCTTCTGCGGACTATGCCAAAACGGAGGTGAACCGAGATCCTCGATCGACACTATCTTCTTGGGCACACCGTACAAGCCGATAATTTTGACATGTACAACTCCATGGCGATCTCGGAATAAGTGGTTTTGACCGCAAGAAATGGGCAACCTTAGTCAAGCGATCCACTATTACCCAAATCGAATCATAACTGATTGAGTCTTGGGTAGACCGGTAATAAAATCCATACCGATTTCTTCCCACTTCCATTCGGTATCTTCAAAGGTTGTAGCAATCCTGCTGGTCTTTGATGTTCGCTTTTACTTTCGACACACGCGTCGCATAAGGCAACGAACTCGCGACATCTCGCTTTAAGTTTGGCCACCAAAACTTATTCTTAACATCTGATACATCTTAGTACTTCGTGGTGAATCGAATACTTTGAGTCATGGGCTTCCTTCGAATCGCTTGTCTCAATCCATCAATATCCGGTACGAATCGTCCATTGATCCACGGTATATCTTGATCATCTATGGTGAAGTCTTTAAATTTTCCTTCGACATCTTCTTCTTGAGATCGGCAAACTCGGAATCCTTGGGTTGCGCTTCACGAATCTGCTTTCTCCAAAGTAGACCGCACTTCCAGACCGCCACAAATCCCTCGAAACAAGTTCTAGCTGTAGCTTCGAATTCCTCTTGAAGTTCAACACAACTCTTTTATCTCTAGAGCATTGCAGTGGCTTTTACGACTCAAAGCATCGCAACTACATTGGCCTTACGGATGGTAATGGATTCCAAGATTATAATCCTTTATTAATTCCGACCATCTTCTCTGTCTCATGTTCAAATCGATGAGTGAATATGTACTTCAAGCTCTTATGATGCATGTAGACTTCACGCGATTCTGGATGAGATAATGGCGCTAAATCTTCAAAGCATGCACTCTGACTAGTTCCAAATCATGGGTAGGATAGTTCTCTTCATGAGGCCTTAATTGCCTTGGCGCATAAGCGGCGGCTCTTCCTTCTTGCATAAGGACACATCCTAATCCTTGACGCGAAGCATCACAATAGATATCAAAATCCTTGCTGATATCCCAGCAAAACTAGCATCGGGCGAAGTCGGGCACTTCTTCAATTCTTGGAAACTTTCTTCACAGTGAGGGTCGAGTAAACTTTTCTCTTTCTTCAACAATTGCGTAAGAGGTTTAGCAATTGACGAGAATCCTTCAATAAAGCGGCGATAATATCACGCCAATCCCAAGAAATGCGAATCAAGGTGATGCTCTTGGGTGCTCCCTGTAATCTCGCTTTCACTTTACCGGGTCAATGCTACTCCTGCAATTGCCATCACATGACCAAGGAAATCCACTTCCTTCTTCCGTAAGTCACACTTGCTAAACTTAGCATACAACCGATGTTCTCTCGAGCTTCTCTAGGATTAACCTCAAATGCTCAAAGATGTTCTTCTTCGACTTGGAGTAAACCAAAATATCATCGATGAATACAACTACAAATTTATCCAAATATTCCATGAATACCTTATTCATCATGTTCATGAAATAGGCGGGGCATTAGTCGGACCAAAGGACATGACTAGGAACTCATAATGTCCGTGCAGCGTTGAAAGCGGTCTTAGGTACATCCTTAGGGCAAATCTTCAACGGTGGTAACCTGATCGCGGATCGATCTTCGAGAACACTCGGCTCCTTCATCCGATCAAGCGGATCATCTATCCGGGCAATGGATACTTATTCTTAATGGTGACTTCATTGAGAGGCCGGTAGTCGATGCACATTCTCATGCTTCCATCTTTCTTTTGACGAACAAAATCTGGCGCTCCCCATGGTGACGAACTAGGCCTCACAAAACCTTTCTCCAAAAGTTCTTCTATTTGCTTCTTCATTTCTACTAACTCATCTACCGGCATCCGATAAGGTCTCTTCGAGTGGTCTTGCCGTTCTCGCACTAGGTCGATAACAAACTCGATGTCACGATCCGGTGGCATTCACAGTAACTCTTACGAAACACATCCGGATACTCCCGAACAACGGGCACATCTTCCAAAGCGACAATCCTCATGCTATTGACAAGCGGATGTCCATTACGCCTTGAGGTAGCTAGAAACTCCACTTTGTTTCCTTTGGTATCCTCGATTATAACGGCTCTTGGCCACAATCTAGCACGGCTTTGTGCTTGGTTAACCAATCTATGCCAAGGATGACATCTATGGTTTGGGTGTCTAGAATAATTAGGTTAGCTAGAAACTCAACTCCAGCTATGAGTAAGTGAGCCCCTAAACAACCCACATTAGAACTTAGCTCTGCTCGGTATCGGACTAACAGAGTGCGCTTAAGAGCATAACTTCCAATTTGTTCTTAGTTGCAAAATTTCCGAAACAAGCGAATCACGAAGCTCGTAATCAAGCGTAGCGGATCACGTCTTGAATTTACCAGAACTTACCCGAGACAACGTCTGGTGCTTCTGGCTCCTTCAAGGTGGCGTGGTTAACACGACCTCGACCGATCGAGGCGCTCCTCTGGTTGATCGTTCCGAGAAACTCCTGGTTGTTCTGCACTGGGTCTTAGCGGTGTTGCTCCAAGGTTGAAGCGACCGAGTGATGGTTCCTTTACGAGGACACCGATTGGCGAAGTGACTGGTTGGCGGCAATCGTAACACACTCTTGGTTCACCTGCCGATGTTGTTCCACAGGGTGGGGTTGGTGGTGTAGTGTTGCGAGGATTACGAGCAAAGGGCGAGTCTTGGCGGTGCGAGGGTCTGACGAGAACTACGTGGTTGGAAACGATTAAACCGCTGGGCACTATCCTTGCCCTCTGCTTTGTTGTTGCTTGATGGCCTCCTGCCGATTCATCTTACGCTTGCGGTACTCCTCCGCCTTGCGTTTGTCCTCCATGATCAACACCTTGTTAACTAGTTCCCGGAAATGCAGGAAGGTGTGGGCAATTAGATTGACTGCGATCCCGAGTTCAATCCCTTCAAGAAACGACTCACGGGCCTTGTCGATGGCGACATCCTCTGCGACATAGCGGGCTAACGAGAAAACTTGTTCGTAATCAACATCGACATAGCTCCTTGCTTGAGAGCACGGAACTCATCTTTCTTGGATCCATAATGCCTTGGTACATGATGCTCGCGAAAAGTCGCTGTAAAATTCCTCCTGGGTGATATTCTCACGGTGCCTCATGTGTCTTCTGCAGAAGTTCTCCCACCACTCGCCAGCCTATGCCCTCCATCGATGAGTGGCATATAACACTTTCTCATGATCGCGCATTGGGTGATCGGCTTCCTCTCAATTACGCTGGCCAATCATCCGCTTCCACCGCGAGACATGTCGAGAGAAAGTTGGTGGACGGGTCCTCATGAATTCAGCCAACTTGGATGGTCCTTGATGACCATGAGCGGCTGGGGCTCCTCCACAATGATTGTTGTTGTTGATCATGGCCTGCATCTGGTTCATCATGGTATACATCATCTGCGTTTGTGCTGCCATGAAGGCTCCAAAGTTCTGCAAGCCAAGAGGGGGTGCTTGGGGTGGTGCTGCCTTCTTTGGGATCTGCTCATTTCCTCCGGATCTTTGGATACCGAACCACTTGCGGCGAAGTGGGACGAGTCTGAACCATCTGATGAAGTTTCATAGGTTAGATAAGGTAGCAAGCACAAGATGAGTTAAGAACCAGACAGGGGGTAGATTAAACCCAACAAACACAGCTCAAGAAACTCAAATGGAATAACCTTTATTAATAGCTTATTAGTATGGCTGCAACAAATGCCCAGGGCCTTTGCAGCTCATATTTACACGAGAAAAATAAAGCGGACCTAAGCACCCAAACTACCGCCTAAAGGCGACTACGAAAAGAAGCGGCTAAGCGACTAAGCTGGAACTCAACAAACTACTTCTCGAAAGCCCCCAAAGCCACGGCGCGCCTGATCGGTGTAGACTACAAGTGGTGGCATCCTCATGAATCGGTCTGATGCTGCGAATCGGCGGTGTAGCAGGCGAGCGTCTTTGGGTGTAGGTACAACCGGCTCCTCCGGTGTCTGAGCTCTGCGGTCCTCTAACCGTGCAACCTCTCGCTCCTCTGGGATCTCCTCCGGTTCTCTTAGGATTTTCCTCTTGATCATCCTCGAGCTCATCTTGGCCGTAGAGCGTGCTCTAAGGCGGCGATCCTTTCCTCGGCTTCTTCCAAGGCTCGATAGGCGCACCTCGGCTCGGTGTCGGCCATCGCCACGACTCCTCGAGCGGTATGGAATCCGCAAGATACACTCGTGGCATTGCCTTCCCTTTGGTAGACGGAAGCGCGAGATAGCTCCCGGCGGCTCGGGATGGTAGCGGAAGGCGGTGTGTTTCACTCTTGGCGTAGATGTGGCAAACTCGGAGTATGGCCAGGCGTGATGACTCTGAATTCCCTGCGAAGGTGGTCCTCGGTCGAGATCTCCAAAGTGTTGCCTCTGGTGTTCCTCTGGCGTGGTGTCGAGCGACAGACCCAACCATGATCTCGTCAGCTGACCATGTACTCGCTGCCACGGTACATTGGGCAGTCAAAACCCCAAGTGTCTGCAGTAGCATCCACAGCTCTGCGGCAAGTCCTCCGTTGCTATCTCCGAAAGTCTGACGGTAAGGCATCTGTCAAGATGGACAAAGAGATGAAAACAACTTTAAATGACGAGGAGAGAAAGAATTTCAAGAATAGTTGAGTCAAGAGAGACATGAGATGAGTTAAGGAGTTCAATTACTCTTGTAAGTTAATTTTTTCCTTAGAAAATAGTTTGGACTCACTAAGAACGTCCAATCTAACTAAGGTCAAGACCTACAACATCGATGGCTCGACGACACCTCCTCTGCGGATCCCAAAATTTCAATTCGAATCCTCGTGTTTCGTGCACTAGTCCAGATCACGCTAGTGCACACAAGTGTTAACAAAGGTGGATATCGATCCACACAAGCGAATAATAGCATAAACGATAAATAAATAATGGTTTGACCTTACGGTCGAGTTTACATTTATTTAAGCCACGCAGGGCTAACAGAGAAATAAAGCAGCGAAACAAAAACGGCAGCGGCATCCCATCGATTCGCCACAGGCAACCGACTGGGGTCAAGACCTCGCGATCAGGCACCTTCGATAAACTCCTCCTCGAAAGCTGGTGAAGTCTCCTCCTCTTCTGCTTGATTCGTCAAAACAAGCGTGAGTACACACCGTACTCGCAAGCCACACCACGTAGATGCAATATATATATACATCTTTGGCTTTTACAAGGGAAAGGCATTCGGTGGTTCTTTTGCATAAATGCAATGTTTGCAATTGAATAATAAATATACATTGACAACAAGTAAAACAATTAAACAACAAAAATTTGATAATTGATTTCACAAAGACGCACACAGTTTAACCGATTATTCACATAGCCAGATGATTTATATCACACAGCTCCCTCCCCACATAGTTTTATGAAAAACTACCCCTAGTGTGAAATCCCCGAGCATGCCCATGACCGCGGACGCGGCTATTCGAATAGATTATATTATACTCTGCAGAGTTGTACACTTTACCCACAAGATATAATTAGTGTAGCTAGCACTAACCATAACAAAGCATTTCGGATCCGCATCGTACTATGCTAGGCCCGTCTCAAAACAGACATGTGGTTGTACAGATAGGCTCAGTTCAAAGGCACACATGGTGAGGTCCTTAATTGACCAAGGCAAGACTACCATTTGCTAACTATGCCACACAGATTAGCTCCCAAGCACCACAGATTCACACACCCACCATTTCACAGTATCCACCACATGCCTCGGTCTAAATCCTTTTACCACCGGTTGATTAAGTGCAACACATGCCATAACAAGACACCACAGTACACACAGATTTTACCACACAGTTGCATATTCACTTAGTCGAGTCTAAATAATCTGCGAGCCTCACATGACATGGTGATTCGTGGAATGGCTAAGCAATCTAATCGCACTAACCAACCCACGTTGGTGCTACAATACTTACCAACTAAATATCAACTAGGGTGACAAAGGATCAAGGCATAACAATTATACAAGGAAGGCATAACAATATGGAATTAACTACTACACCCAAAACATTTAAATAAATACTTGAATTAAGATGCGATAATTTAAGTTAAAATACTTTTAGCAAGCTGGGAATCAAGATGGTCAAGGGTATAGCTTGCCTTGGAATAGGTTCAGTCTTTGGTCTTGGTCTTGAAAGCTCCTTCTTCCTCAAACCTTCCGAAGTATCGTCAAAGTCTACTCAGAATGAAGCAAACAACAAGAATAAATAAATAACAGAAGCAATTAATTCCAATAAAATAATTAAAAATCTCCAATGGATAGATCTTAATTTTATACAAATTTAGAAATTTGAATGCATGGATTTGGAGTTAGGATGCAAAAGTTATGAGGTTGGAAGATTGAATCTAAAAGAAACCCTAGAAAAAGGATTTATAGAATTTCCGAATTATTTCTCAACAAAGAAAATCGGTATATTGCGCAAGCATGACATCGACATGACGTCACCCTAGGAAAACCGGAAAAGATAAATAAAAGAAATCCTAGCGTGTGGGGCCACACGTCGTGGACACGACCACGGTGGACCAGTCCACCGAGCCTGTGGATCCGGTCGGTGCCGTGGCGCGCTGTCTGGCGTGCGGACGCGGCGCCACGTAGCCGACACGCGTCTGCGGAGAGGTGAGGTGGTGGTGATCGGGCGTCCACGTCGTGACGACAACGGCCGTATGGCGGGCGGCTCTGGACCGGCCGGCAGCAGCACGCTGCGGTGATCGCGGCGAGTGGGTGGCACCAGTGGGAAGCTCTCTCTGTCGCGAACCTTTTAGTGCTGGTCTAGGCACAAGAGGGCGACGGAGGTGGCGGCGGCGAGCTCGAAGCGCGAGGCGTTCGGGTTTTGTCGGTGGCTACTCGGTGAGGTCGGCGGCGTGGGTGGTAGCCGGAGGTAGGTGCAGGGGCCAGCGGACTTGGCGGCAGGCTCCACGGAGGCGGCGTCCACCGGCGGCGCAATTGAAGTTTTAGGGTTTGGTGACCAAACCCAATTCTTAAACCGCGCGGCTCTAGGGCTCTTGGGGTGAGGTGGGTGGCGGATCCGTAAACGGAGTCTTGGCGATCCACAGGACCTATTTATAGGCCACAGGGTGGGCTGGGTGGCGAGATGGCGGCGGGGTTCAACGGAGTCCAAACGAGCAGCGCAAAGAAAACGAGGTAGAGGCGGCGGATTTGAACTCAAACATGTTTGAAAGAGTCAGGGAGAGAGGGCTTACGGAAGGCGTCGTCCGCGCGAAGAATAGGGGCCGTTGCAAAATTGTCCGGACGGAGCTCGGCGACGCGAAATGGCGGGCCGCGTTCACGCGAGACGAAGAAGATCAGTCGGAGGCGACGACCTCGGCGGGCCCAGCGTCGAGGGCGAGGCGGCGCGCGTAGACGGAGATCCGATCGTCGCTCGCGATCAACGGTGAGGTTTAACGGAGCGCGTGGAGGGAGAGAGCGCCGCGCGAGATCAAGCGTCCAAATCGATCGGACGACCACGAAGGATCGGTGAGATGAGCAGGATCGGGCCAAAGGAATTGGCCCAACTACTATTTGGAGATTTAAAATAGCTTTTCTTTTTAAGAAAATACCAGAAATCCAAATAAGCAATGGAAAATAGCAAATGAACTTGGAAAAATTCCAGAAAATTCTAGAAAATACAACCAAGCTCATAGAATCCAAATAAAATAGTTTTGACTATTGTCCATGTTGGAAATATTCATATTATATTGTTTGTTACACAAAGTCCAATATTAAGCTTTTAAATTAAATTAAAATAAATCCAGATGGTGAATTTTCTTCCTACTAACTAATCAAAGGATTTTGAAAGCTCTGAAAATTGGGATGTTACAAAGACTCCTCCAGTGGCTTCCTTAGCATTCTTTAAACACCCTTGAGCTTCAGCATCACTTCTAGTGCACTGAGCGAGCTCCTTCGTGAAGTCTTCTCTCGGCCGCCATTGTTGAAGCTCCAAATCCTTCGGTGAAAGTGGTGTCTGGGCATTCTCTTTCAAAACCTTTGCTTCCTCAGTTACTTAGCATCTCGAAGAGTATTAACCCTCTGTCAATTTTGCTTTTGACAGCAGAGAGCAAATCAATTTCGGCTTTCCCCCAATTCGGCCGAAAACGCTCATCATCGTCTCCAGCGTCGGTGAGTGCTCTAACCCCTCTGGTTTAAACCGGTAGCATCTGGTGGCTTCTAGATGCTCTAGCAACCTTTGGTTAGCCTTCGACGTCGCGGTATCGCTTGGTCGTCGTTATCAGTGCTTAGAGCCGCCGCGCGTCGCCGTTGCGCCGCCGCTCTGGTCCTCCATCCGAGGTATGGTTGGTACCAGCAGGTGCGCAACGTTATTGGGCGTCTTTTGGTAGCCTTTGTTTGCTACGACTTGGCTCGATTCGCCGGCAAACCGCTGGTGACCTTCTCGGTTTGCGTTGTCGGATGAAAACCAGCGGGCGTTCGTTGTCGAGCGATCTTAGCCGTTAGATCAAAGATCGACGGTCGTCGTCCGATGAAGCGTCGGACTGCCGTGCCGTTCTTTAACTTGTGAGTGCTCGTGGGCCGTTGGATCCCAAATCAACGGCTCGCGTGCGTGGGCGCGTTCGGATCAGCCCGCGCGCTCGGATCAACGTGAACCGTTGGATCCAGATCCAACGGCTGACGACCAGTGTCCCGGATCACTCGCTCGCTCCGACCAAAGTGGTCGTGGACCGTTGGATCCAAATCCAACGGTTAACGACCAGAGTTCGTGGCTGCGCGCGCGCGCGCGTCAGCGCCGGGGCTTGGGCCGTTGGATCCAAGGTCGACGTCCCAGATTCGGCCACGTCATTTCTAATTTCTGATTTTCCCGAAAGGATTTATTTATCAACTGAAAAATATGATAACTTGTAAAATGCATAACTAATTCATTTCAAATCCTTTTCGGTTGATTCAAATTTTGTTGGTTATGTTTTTAACTAAACTTTAATCTAAAAATGTTTCCAACCTCAGTATAGCTCCAGAAAATTTTGCTAATGAATAGTAGCATTTTTGATTTATAAAAGCTGAGCAAAATTGTTTTGGCCATATCTTTTGCATTAAGAATCCAAATCAATTGGTTCTTGTTGATAAATTCATTATAAATCAGGATCTTGGTACTGTTAAAGTTTCAGAATTTTTGGAGAAAGTTTACTTTTGGGTCTTTGCATTTTCTTCATTCTTATCGGTTGTTTTTCGCTTTTTCGTTAGGATCCGAAGAGCACGTTAACAACATTGTTGATCCTCAGCAACATCTTGACCCACAACAAGCAGGCAAGCAGTTTGATCATGTCAATCCCATTATTTTTCAAGTCTAATATATTGATTTTAACTTGTATGTATGCATTGCTATTTTGTTGTTAAATTATGGTTAGTATCCTATAGTTGCATAATCTGTAGGACTTGTGTATTCTCTACTACCATGAGCCTAGGTTATTTGCTATGATTTGAGTTCGATGGATGAGCTCTTGTCATTTAGTAGAATGTGAATTGTAATTGCTTAGAAATGCTTAGTTTCGGTAGCAATGGGCGATCATCGATTTTAGTCGATGATCTTGATCACACATTTATTTATTATTCCATTATGTCCAGCACTTGTGCTTTGTTACTTTGTAAAGTCAAAAACTGAAAATAAAATTGTTTTAGACTTGGGCACAATGGTATGTTGGTGTGATCTGTTGGTGTGAATGGAATGGTGCCTAGGTCATCAAGGACCGAGTTACTTGTGTCACTAAGCCAAGCGATTATGCGTGCTAACCACGCGAGAGGGATATGGGACCTCTCTTGACTTAGTACTTTAGCGTGTGTTATCTCCGAGTCGCGGGAGGGGTTGTGTGTGTTGTGTGAAAAGGATATGTGTTCTTGTGTTGGGTGTGCGGTGGTGGAGATTAGGGTAGGCTCTCCACCTCGAGGGGCATTGTAGTTGTCAAGGCTTTACTGCGACGGGTAGTTGACCGAGGCTTTACAATGACTCGACACAACGTATGGGTTTCTATCCATCAGGGCGGCTCGTAGTTAATTCACAATATTGGAAATGTCTCGTAGGACTTAGGCTCTTGCGCATACCAAAGGAAGTATGCTAATCATGTGGCGAAAAGGCGGTCTGGCGTGTGGGTACATTGGTACACCCCTGCAGGGTATAAAACTATTCGAATAGCCTCGTCCTAGGTTATGGACATGCTTGGTAAGGTCGTGCAAGAACTAGACTACAACCTTTTAAAATTAAAATTTTGACATGGTTGGTATGAATGGGTAATTCATGCTATTGTTGTGGTGACTAATGGGTTAGTCACTTCCAGGATTGTTGTTGTCTATTTACTGTTATTAATGTTGTTCTTTCGGTTAATTGAACATTAAAACAGATTTGTTAAATTGCTTTCAATCTATTACATTATTGCAAATGGAAACTTGCTTTATGCTAAAATAAAACATCTGACCTCCACTTCAATGAGCTTGCATGTAGTATATGTACAGGTTTGTTATTCCACATGTAAGTCTTGCGAGTACATTCAAAGTACTCACCGGCTTTTGCCGGCTGCTTTTGTTTGCAGGGGAAGAAGGTGAGCCCCAAGGGCCTCACTTTTGTGAAATGTGCTGTGGATTCGACGACTAGCTTGGCGGTCCGGTCGGTTGCCTTGTGGGTTAAAGGCACACTGATTGGCTCTTTTGTTTTATAGCCATCTTATGGCACTTTTTGCTTCATTGTTCAAATTCTATATGTATATGTCATTTGGCCGGTCGGCCTCTCTTTTGTAATAACTATCCTTTATTTATGTTATCTTCTGGATGGTTGTTTTTGCTTCGGTTCTATGTGAATGAATGGGATTGATGCATGAACTTTGTAAGGAGGTGTGTATACTACATTTCTGGGAAGTATACATGTCTCGAGTCTCGGATTATCTGATTTGTGATGCTAGGGCCAAGTGGATGGTTAAGCATTACAAGCCCGATAAACCGGGGTCTCACAACGGAGCACCTTGGCTGGTGTTGGAATGACTCGACTGTGAAGAAGAGGTAACAACAGGGTAGCTTTAGGAGGAACGTGAGGGCGTAATAATACGTGCAGACCTTGAATGGATGCCCCCACACGTAGGACTGCCAATGGCGCACGGCCTGGACGAGGCCAATCAATTCGCGCTCATATATCGCGAGCTTGGCATGTCGGGAGGCAATCGGGTGACTAAAGATGGCGATGGCGTCAGCGCCTCGGTGAAGGACGGCACCAAACCTAGTGCCCGAGGCATCGCACTCTACCACGAATGGCGCGGCAAAATTTGGCAACTAGAGCCCTAGTGCCGAGGTCAGTGCCGCTTTGAGGGTTGTGAACGCTGAGTCGGCCTCTGCCGACCACACAAAGCCCTCCTTGCAAAGGAGGCATGTCAGGGGTGCCTCAATTGTGCGGGAATCTTTAATGAAGCGCTGGTAGTAATCAACCAGCCCCAGGAAGTCGCAGAAAGTGCTAACTGAGTGGGGGCATGGCCAGTCCTAGATACCCACCACCTTGGACTGATCCATGGCGACGCCCTCGGCCCAGATGACATGGCCAAGGTACATCACCGATGTTTCACCAAAGAGGCACTTAGACTTCTTGAGAAAAAGCTGTTGCTGTTGAAGACGTTGGAGAACTGCCCGAACATGCCATAGATGATCCACCCACGAGGAACTATAAATCAAGATATCCTCAAAGAATGCAAGTACAAAACGGCGTATATATGGCCACAGAACCTCATTCATGAGAGCCTGAAAGGTGGCCGGGGTGTTGGTTAACCCGAAAGCGATAACCAAAAATTCAAATATGCCCTCATGAGTGCGAAAAGTGGTCTTCTTCACATCTTCAGGGGCCATCCGGACTTGGTGATAACCTGAGCAGAGGTCCAGCTTGGTGAAGAACCTTACTCCCTTGAGCTCATCCAGGAGCTCCTTGACCACCGGGATCGGAAACTTGTCCTTGATGGTTGTATTGTTCAAGGCGCGGTAGTCGACACAGAAACACCAAGACGCATCCTTCCACATGACCAATAGCACGGGCGCAGAAAATGTCAAGCTATTACGCCAAATGCCGAGCTGTTACTCCAAATGATGCCATTTTCCAACATTGCAGAGCATTGCCACTCTAGCTCGTCCTTCTAAGTAGCCGGGTATCGGTACGACCGAACCACCACCGCACTAGTGCCTAGGAGGAGGTGGATGTGGTGGTCATGACCACGTGGAGGTGGGAGTCCCTGAGGTTCGTTGAAGACTGGAGCGAATTTCGCGAGTAACTCCTCCATGAGTTCCCCCATGGCCGAAGCTAAGTGGAGGTGTGGCGCCGGCCGGGATGGTGCTGCGCCGTGCCAAGTGATCCCTCGGCCTTGGCGTTGGTAGCACATCGTTAGGCGGTTGAAGTCCCATATGATCGGTCCTAGGGAACAAAGCCATTGGACCCCAAGGACGATGTCAAAACAGCAGCGAGATGGTGAGCAAGTCGAGGATGAAGTTTTCCCGGTTGATGGAGATAGGTGTCGCATAGCACACCCTTCTGCTCGCCACCTTGTCCCTGTTGGCCATGGGTACAGAGAGGCCAGTGCGTGGCGCCATATGCAAGCCCACTTGGGCGACGAGCTCCACGGCGATGATGTTATGGGTGGAACCGGAGTGTGAGACCCCGGTTTATCAGGCTTGTAGTGCTTAACCATCCATTCGGTCCTAGCATCACAAATCAAATAAACCGAGACTCGAGACATGTATACTTCCCAGAAATGCAGTATACACAACTCTTTACAAAAAATCATGCATCAATTCCATTCGTTCACATAGAACCGAAGCATAGCAAT
This sequence comes from Hsuehochloa calcarea, assembly GCA_036346395.1. Lineage (NCBI taxonomy): Eukaryota > Viridiplantae > Streptophyta > Magnoliopsida > Poales > Poaceae > Hsuehochloa > Hsuehochloa calcarea. The sequence continues at coordinate 25,713,801 of CM070602.1, forward strand.
AAACCAGAAGTTAACATAAATAACGGATATTTATTACAAAAGAGAGGCCGACCGGCAAAAATCATACAAATAATTTAAATAGCGGAAGCGAATTGCCATAAGATGGCGATAAACAAAAGAGCCAATCAGTGTGCTGTTACCCCACAAGGCAACCGATCGGACCGCCAAGCTAGTTGTCGAACCCGCAGCACATTTCACAAAAGTGAGGCCCTTGGGGCTCACCTTCCTCCTCTGCAACAAATAGTTAAGCAAAGAAAATGAGTACAAAAATTATACTCCACAAGACTTACGTGTAGAGTAACATACCTATAAATATGCTACATGCAAGCTTATTTGAGTGGAGGCTGTATGTTTCATTTTCGGCATAAAGCAAGTTTTTATTTGCAATAATGTAGTACATTTGAAAGCAAGTTTAAGAATCTGTTTTTAATGTTCAAATAACAGTAAAAGACAACAATAATAATAGTAGATAGATGACAACAACAGTCCTGGAAGTGACTAAACCATTAGTCACCACAACAATAGTATGAATTACCCATTCATACCAACCATGTCAAATTTTAATGAAAAAGGTTGTAGTCTAATTCTCACGGGACGTATTCGGGCGTATCCATAACCTAGGACGAGGCTATTTGTGGATTTCATGGGGATATGCTCCAGATCTTAGGATGATGTGACAATTGGCAATGGCGTTTACGGTTTGTCGTTTCACGCGTTTTCGACAAAGTTCTGAGCTTCTTGCTCGGGCGGTCCGACCGGTCCTTGCAATGGTCCGCCGGTCCCATATCGGTCGGACCGGCCATCTGAAGCGGTCGGACGGCGATGACCAAAAGTGTTCAAATCAGTGGGCCAAAAATAGGTGTTGTAGACAAGTAAGGGGATCCCAATGCACTTGGTCTCATGATTTTGGAGCCTCGGTGAAAAGTTCTATTGGTTTAAAGTTTCGAAGGTTTGGATTTTGGGAGCTTGAATTTGGCTAAGTCCTAAGGCGGTCGGCCGCTCACGAGGAGCGGTCCGGCCGCCATGGGGCGATCCGGCCGGCTCACTGGAGCGGTCGGGCCGAACTACTTGAACGTCGGCCAACCGTGGCGATGTTGTTTTGTTAGATCAAAGTCATTGGTTTCATGGCATATGATTTACATGATGCATGTTTTGACTAACATGGGTCAAGTTGTGAAGAACTTGTTCCCGAATCGTGTTTTCTTATGCGTGGTTGTGCGGTAGCTTGGTGGTCAACGACGGTCAGCGGCGAGGAGAATCGGGACTAGACTTGAAGAGTTGAGGTCGAGCGATCGGCGATGCGGGTGAGTCAACGACTCAAGCGTGACACAAGATGGACAATTGTGACCTATTGGCGAATCCATGATGCATGGTGAAGCGGTTTAGGTCAAAGGTTAAAGACGGCGCTGCGAAGCGTGCGTGTGTGACCCGTTTGTTAGTGGGCCTTAGCGGAGCCCAATTAAGTCAAACCCTAAGAGTTTTAGGCCTCCACTATAAATAGGAGGAGATGGTGGCTGCACCTCTCCCTCTCTTGCCTTTTGATGTTTCAAAACCCTAATTGTCTTTAGGGGAGTTGAGGTGGAGGCTAGGGCTCTTGATGGTTTGTGGTGAATTTCGTGATCCTTGATTGTTCTTGATCCATGATGGTGTGGATGTAATCCGGCTTCAATCACGAAATCAATCTATGCAAGGTTTGCTTGAGATAAGTCTCTTTTCGTTCTTGCTTTCAATTTGGTGATTTTAGGGCTTTCTTTGATCCACGAGTTTGTGATTGATTCTTTCACGTGAATTAGCTTGCTTTGTGATATGTGTGAATCTATCTAGCATCATCTTGATCATCAATCTCTCACGAACAAGCTTTAGGATCAAGTTTTCGTTCTTGCCGGTTTTAGACCTTACGTTAATCAATTGACAATTGCTCAAGATCGTTCCAAGAATTATCATAATATTCGATTGGAATAGGTCCTCAATAGCATATAGAAGGTGTGTGCAAAGTTTCATAAAGATTGGAGTTGAGAATCAAAAGTTTCACCTAATTGCAACCGTCATCGGCCGATTTTATCTGTTGTAGATCGGTTCGAGTCGGCGGTCGAACCGCCCGTCATCACCGGTCGACCGATTTTGGAGCGGTCCGACCCCATGACTGCGCCGGTCGACCGCCCGCAATCGGTCCGACCGGTTGAGTATAACAGTCGACCGCTTTGTCTTGTGAGTCTTGGTAATCTTAGTTGATTTTGTTATATTGCTTAGGGGTTTAATTGGATTCAATACTAGTCTTCCATTTGTCTTGGTATATTGATCTTCATAGCTTCCTAATAGCTCTTGGAGTTAATTTGTATTGAGTTCATAATTTGTGAAAAAGTGGCGTGCTCCTATTCACCCCCCCTCTAGTCGCCTTTACGGTCCAACAAGTGGTATCGAGCCCTTAGTTCAATCTTGATCTTAACCGGTCACTTGAACTTTGGCGATGGATAAGTTTTCTACTAAACCGCATATCTTCGATGGGCACGACTATGCCTATTGGAAGAATCGTATGCGCGTCTTTCTTGAGAGCGAGGACAAGCTATTTGGGATGTTGTTAGAGCCCATTGGTTATTCTGAAATTGCTACACATACGCAATTCTTTTGGCTAACAACAATAAGGCTAAGAATCTTTTATATGGTGCACTTGGTAGACAAGAATATGATAGAATTTGCAATCTTTCAAGCTGCATGAAATTTGGAACACTCTCGAAACATATCATGAGGTTCGTCCCAAATCAAAAGGTGCGCCAAGCTGTTTACAAGCGTGAGTACAATAAATTGAGATGCGTCCGGAGAGAGCATCGATGACATTTTCAATCGTTTAATAAAGTAATTAATCAAATGAAAATTTGTTGATATTGAATATTCTCAATCTGAAAATGCCACCCATCTCTTGGTGCAATCAACACCAAGGAGTGGGAGATGAAAGCTCTTGCTATAGAAGAAAATGTTGATCTTTCAAGTCTTACTTTAGAATTGCTTTATAGTAAACTCAAGACTCATGAAATTAAAAGAGTTGATCATCCTAAGAAAGATAATTTAGCTTTGGTAGCAGATCCTCTCAAAAGGCTTTTGATGACTCTTGTGAATCTTCTTCGGATTTTCATTTGCTTGTTTATCCGCTATTCATGAAGAGGAGCTTGAAAGTATTCTCAAAGCGAGTTAGCTCTTCTAGCTAAGAAATTCACGGGCCTACAATAATGTGAGAAACAAAAGAGAGGTGGTCCGGTAACATGCTATGAATGTGGTGAGCTCAATCATATCAAGACAAATTGCCCCAAGTGAAAGGTAAGAGCAATCATAAGGAAGGAAAGCCGACTTGGAAGAAGCCTCCTTTCAACAAATCAAGGTATGAGGCAAATAAGCTTGTGAAGGTCGCTCACCGGTCCTTGCCGCTTTTGAGGATCAATCCTTGAGCGATGTGGATACCGGGAGTGAGGAGGACAAGGAGGAGGAGATCCTCAAGGTAAAAAGAAAGGGAAGGCCAAAGATTTCACGGCATGTGCTTCATGGGTGACACGAGACGACATTGATGATAATGAGGTATCTTTTTCTTATGATGAGCTTTACGCTAAATATGATTCTATAGTTGAGCAATTGCTTAGTCAAGATGAAGCGCTTGAATTTGTTATGACAAAAATAAGAAATTAGAGTCAAAAATTAGCAAACTGAAAGTAGAGCTTAAAGCGCTAAGACTCTTGAACTCGATGAATGTTTATCTTGTCATGCTATGCATTCAAATTACCAAGTTACAATCTGCTCACAATATTTGTGTACAACAACTTGAGAATGCTAAATCTGAACTAAATGAAATTAAAAGTGCTCCTTGTGAAAAATGTTTAGAATCTAGTAAATTGATTGCTTTTGATGTTTTTGATTCTAGCCCTTGCACTTCATGCTTAGAAAAGAACGTGAAATCAAAGATATCTTAGAAGTCGCTAGAGTCAAATATGCTAAGCTTAAGGACAATATTGAAAATACTACATGTGCTTCATGTTCCACTCTTAAGCTTGAAATTGCTTTGTATAAGGAAAAATCTATGGATAAAACTTGTGATTCTTGTGTCAACTTGAGAAAAGAAAATGCTTACCTTCATGATACATTAGAGAAATTTTCTAAAGGTAAGAAACAATTAAACATGATTCTTGACAAGTCTAAAACTCCTTATAAGAAGCAAGGTTTAGGATTCAATTCTTTTCAAGACAATTCGAACCCAAAAGTCATTCAAGTCTTGGAAAAGGGTTTAATTGAATTCAAAACCCAACTCGCAAAAACATCTTTTAAATCTGCGGTTTTGCCCAACCTTGTATTAATTCAAATGGTGCTTCTTCTAGTGGTACCAAGTACCATTGCACTTATTGCAAAAAGGTGGACATTTGATTGAATCTTTGTTGGCGTGGGTTGAAAAATTATAGGAAAAATTTTGATAGAATTTCATTCATGCAACCTAGAGCTTCTATGAGACATGGTAACACCGAAAAGAATAAACTCGGATTAGGATTTTTATCTCATGCAAATCATTATGTTTCTAGACATCCTAATTCTAATGTATATCGGTCAAGCGGTCGGCCATTGGTGCTCACCGGTCGACCGTTTTGGTCACCGGTCCGATCGCCAAGACAAAGCCTGTCGACCGCCATGGACGATTCAAGTCTCATTTTAATTTGAACATTGCTCATAACCAAATGTTAAATGAAATCAAGGATAGTACTTCGGTTTGTATACTCCTTGCGGACGTGTGTCTCAAGATCTTTGGATTCCTAAATCTTGTTTATCTAATCCCGAGATTGAGACACATCGTTCTTTGCTCCTTGATTTTTAGGATTACCGCGGAAAGGGAAGAACACGTGGTTCGTTGACTCGGATGTTCACGCCACATGACCGGAACTCAAAATGGTTCACCTCTTTCACGCGAGCAACGGTGATGACTTCATCACCTTTGGAGATGATACACAAGGGCGAATTGAAGGAACAGGATCAATTAGGGTAAACAACAAATTCATTCTAAAGGATGTCGCTCTTGTGGACAAGCTTAGGTATAATCTCCTTTCGCTTCTCGACTTCTTGATGATGGGTATGAGACTGCTTTTAAGAAAAATGCTTGTCGTGTGCTTGATTCTCTTGGTGAGCTTGTGTTTGGAATCTCTAGAGTTGGTAGAATTTTGGGTGACTTTTCGTAATCTCTTCTTTGGATCTCTTAAATGTTTGCTTACATCTTCTTCGATTTTTGGCTTTGGCATCGACGTTTGGGGCACATTGGTTTTGATCATTTGACGCGAGTTAGCAACCTTGATCTCATGAGAGGTTTGCCTAAGCTCAAAGTCATCAAAGATCTTTGTATGTGCGCTTTGTAGGCATGGCAAACAAGTTCTTTGCCTCACACCCTTCGTGACTATGGTTATGGTGACGGACTGTGACAGTTGCTTCATATGGATACCGTTGGTCTGCTAGAATCCGATCGATTGGTGGAAAATGGTATATTCTAGTCATAGTCGATGATCTTTCAAGATATACTTGGGTGTTCTTTCTTACTCAAAGGATGAAGCTTTTGGTTATTTTCATGATCTTGTTCTTCGTTTGGCTTCGAGCTTCTGGTGCTTTGAGAGCGATTCGCAGTGATAATGGCACGGAGTTCAAAAATGCTTCTTTTGCTTCTTTTTGTGCCGGCGTGGTATTGAGCATCGCTTCTCCTCTCCACACGTCCCTCAACAAAATGGCGTGGTGGAAAGGAAGAATAGGACCTTAGTCGAAATGGCTAGGGCGATGCTAGATGAGTATAGCACACCTAGGAGATTTTGGGCGAAGCTATTGCTCTCGCTTGCCATATTGCCAATCGTGTCTTTTGAGACCTTCTTTAGGCAAGACTCCTTATGAGCTTCGTTTTGGTAGAAAACCCTCTGCTTTCGCATTTTCGAGTTTTTGGATCAAAATGTTTTATTCTTAAGACAGCAATTTAGATAAATTTGAATCAAGAACTTTTGATGGGGTATTTTGGGTTATCCTGCTCATTCGAGGGTTTTCGAGTTTTTAATCTTGAGACTAACATTATTCAGAGACTTGTAATGTCACTTTTGATGAGACTAGCCACGAGCTAGATCAATTGCTCTGAGATGATTTACAGTGTGTGAGAGTATTTTTGTGGAGGAAGATGAGGACGAAGCTAATGTCATTCCCTCATCTGCTGCTGCCGGCGCCCATATTGATACAAGAACACCTTTCGTCTACTTCACCTTGATTGAGGCTCTGCTTTGCATCATCATCATCAGCGATACTGCGGAGGTCGAAGAAACGACATCTCACCCGGCGCTCCACTTCGCATTCAGAGACAAAGATCCTCCGGAGCAGATAATAGGTAATCTACATGAGCGAGTCACTCGCTCGGTATAATGATCCAAATCTCTACTCTCATTCGGCTTTTGTTGCTTCTTTTGAACCCCGCGATATATCACATGCTTTATCCGATTCTAGTGGGTAAATGCCATGCATGAGGAGTTAGAGAATTTTGAAAGAAACAAAGTTTGGAACCTAGTAGAACCTCCTAGTGGTCATAATGTTATAGGAACCCGTTGGGTGTTTAAGAATAAACAAGGTGAGGATGGTTACGTGGTTAGAAATAAGGCCGATTGGTAGCTCGTGGTTTCACCAAGTTGAGGGGTTAGATTTTGATGAGACATTTGCTCCTGTTGCTAGACTAGAAGCCATTCGCATTCCTTGCATTTGTTGCATCAAAAGGTTTTAAATTATATCGGATGGATGTTAAAAGTGCCTTTTAAATGGTTTCATAGATGAGGAAGTGTATGTTAAGCAACCCCTGGTTTTGAGGATCCTAAATATCCAAATCGTGTTTTCAAGCTATCTAAAGCATTGTATGGTCTTAAACAAGCCCCTAGAGCACAGTATGATAGACTTAAGACCTTCTTGCTTAAAAATAATTTTGAGATGGGTAAAGTGGATAAAACCCTATTCATTCTTAGGCGTGACAATGACTTCTGCTTGCTCAAATTTATGTGGATGATATTATCTTTGGTGGTTCCTCTAATGCTCTTGTTTCCGACTTTTCGACACTATGTCTAGGGAATTTGAGATGAGTATGATGGGAGAGCTTAATTACTTTTGGGACTTCAAATCAAGCAATGCAAGGAAGGAACTTTCATCCATCGACGAAGTACACTAAAGATCTTCTCAAGCGCTTCAACATGGGTGATGCAAGCCAATTTCCACTCCCATGGCAACTTCAACTGCTTTTGGATCCAGATGAGGAAGGAGAAGTCGTGGATCAACGCGAGTCTGCAAAGATGATCGGCTCCCTCAGATTTGACTACTCGAGACCGGACATTCACTTCACGGTATGCCTTTGTGCAAGATTTGAGCGTCTCGAGAACTTCCCATCGCCAAGCCGTTAAGCGCATATTCAGGTATTTACACTCTACCCTCTTATATGGCATTTGGTATTCCTGCTCTTCAGCTTTGTCCATTAGAGGTTTTTCAGATTCTGATTTTGCGGGCTGTCGGTTAGATAGGAAGAGTACCTCAGGCACCTGTCACTTTCTAGGCACGTCTCTTGTATCTTGGTCTTCTAGAAAGCAGTCTTCTGTTGCACAATCCACTGCTGAGGCGGAGTATGTTGCTGCTGCTAGTTGCTGTAGCTAGATTTTGTGGATGACGTCCACTTTGAAAGATTATGGGTTAAACTTTGCTAGTGTTCCTCTTTTCTGTGATAACACTTCTGCTATTAATATTGCTAAAAACCCAGTGCAACATTCTAGGACTAAGCACATAGACATTCGCTTTCACTTCCTTAAAGATCATGTTGAAAAAGGTGATATTGTGATGCACTTTGTAGAGTCCGAAGCTCAATTGGCAGATATTCTTACCAAGCCTTTAGATCAAACAGATTTTCCTCCTTAAGAAGTGAGTTAGGGTAATTTATCCTTATGGGTTGGTTTGAGGGGGAGTTTGATCTTTTTCTTATCTTTCCTTGTTCTTTTGATCTTTTATTGTTCTTTTTCTGAACTTAGTGATCTTTTCGAACTTTTTAGATTTTTAGGCCTTTTAATTGCATCTCATTGTGTCATATTGCATTCATATGAAAAATACAACAAGTGGTATGAAAAATTCAAAAAAATGCATTGTAATATAAGATTTTCTGCTTATCTTTTAAAATTGATGAAGCTTTGCCTATTACCCTTTAGAGCTTTTGTATTTCAATTCTTGCTCAATGTCATGTCTAGTTCTTTGACTTGCTAGAATTATCATGCTTTTACATGTGTAGCTAAGTCTTTGCTATATGAGCTAGAACCTTTTAAACAACTCAAACTAAGAAATTGCAATTTGTGGATGTTTTTAGCGAGTTGCGTAATTAGTGCTCCTCTTGTGACATTGGCCTGTCTGTAATTGCTTTGTTAGCTCTTTGATCTAAAATTGACCATTACTTGAGCTTTTGTGTTCTTGAGATTCTAAAAGCTGCTCTTGTGAAAAATGAAAATCAAGATTGTCTTATGCTTAAATTGTGCCAAACTATTCTTACGAGGCCGCTTGTCAAATGACATGAACTTGGAGATAGTTTGATGAACGAACGATCTCATGGGGACCGCTTGTCGAAATTACATGAACCTCAAGATTTGTCGCCCGGTAGAAGCTTAGAAAGAGTTTGTGGATGGCTCCTAGTCCGGATCTTCTTTACTAAGATATACCTTTAATCAACTTTTGGTGAAGCTTAGGATGAGTTTGTGGATGGCTCCTAGTCCGGATCTTGTCACTAAGTTAGATCATTAGTCAACTTCAATATTCAATGCAAATGAGAAAAATGTTGACAAATAGGCGTTTACAAAATATTGAGCAAAATGATTCAATACGGACTTGATTGACTCTTCTTGTGGTCTTTGTTAGATTTTTGATCTCACTTTGACATTTTGACATGGCCAATTTCACTTTAGGATCCTGTTGATGAAATTGGTTGAATTTGAAGCGTTGCTTAAATTGATCAAATCTACTGCTTTACTTTTGAGCCTTTGTGCTTAGCTTTGATATATATGTCTTACCATGATCTTGCTAGCGTTGTCAGGCTTGATATGCTGTTTGTGCAATATTAGAGAAACTACATTGTTCTTTTGGGTAATCTCCAAAGCTTCTTATCAAAAAATTGAAAAATACAAAAATTGAAGCCACTCCATTGCACTTCATGCATATTCCTCTTTATGCTTCTTTTGTTTTTGCTTCTTTCTTTATTCTCTATTTGTTATTCCTGGATGAGAGGAAGGCGTGATTCCTTGATGAATCCATTGTCAAAGGGGGAGAAGATGTGTTAAATGAAAAGATATTTCTTTGGGAGAAGATGTGTAATATTTCTTTGCTACTCTTATTTGGAGAAGATGTGTTAATGAGAAGATTGGGGGAGAAGTTTATACAAAGGGGAGAAACTGAAAATTTGAAATTTGATGATCATAGTGAGGGGGAGTTCTTGAGTTGCATTCTTATTGTCTTATTGAATATTCTGAACTTGAATTGCATTCTTTTATACTCACAATGATCATAGGTCAATTGAACAATTGTTCTTTCATATGGACCTCATGTGAGAATTTTGACCCTTTTCTGGAAATCAAAGTTCTTATGCTTTCTTTTGCCTTGTCTTACATGCCTATACTATTCTGATGCCAGCTTGGTCATGTTCATTGCTTTTTCTTGCTTATGGACCAAGTTGTGCCTTTGTCTAAAACTGCGAGTAAACTTCGTTTTCAAACCTCTTACTTACATTTTCTGGATAATTGCCAATGTGTTCATCAAGGGGGAGATTGTGGATTTCATGGGGATATGCTCCAGATCTTAGGATGATGTGACAATTGGCAATGGCGTTTACGGTTTGTCGTTTCACGCGTTTTCGACAAAGTTCTGTGCTTATCGCTCAGGGCGGTCCGACGGTCCTTGCAGACGGCGTCCGACCGGTCCCATATCGGTCGGACCGGCCATCCGGGCGGATCGGACCGGCGATGACCAAAAGTGTTCAAATCAGTGGGCCAAAATAGGTGTTGTAGACAAGTAAGGGATCCCAATGCACTTGGTCTCATGATTTTGGAGCCTCCAAAGAAAAGTTCTATTGGTTTAAAGTTTCCAGAAGGTTTCGGATTTTGGGAGCTTGAATTTAGGCTAAGTCTATAAGGCGGTCCGACCAAGCTCACGTGGAGCGGTCCGACCGGCCATGGCGCGATCGACCGCTCACCGGGCGGTCGACCAGAACTACTTGAACGCCGCCAACTTCGTGGCGATGTTGTTTTGTTAGATCAAAGTCATTGGTTTCATGGCATATGATTTGCATGATGCATGTTTTGACTAACATGGGTCAAGTTGTGAAGAACTTGTTCCCGAATACGTGTTTTCTTGTCTGTGGTTGTGCAGGTAGCTTGGTGGTCAACGACGGTCAACGGCGAGGAGAATCGGGACTAGACTTGAAGAGTTGAGGTCCAGAACGATCGACGATGCCGGGTGAGGTCAACGACTCAAGCGTGACACAAGATGGACAATTGTGACCTATTGGCGAATCCATGATGCATGGTGAAGCGGTTTAGGTCAAAAGGTTAAAGACGGCGCTTATGGTTGCGTGCGTGTGTGACCCGCTTGTTAGTGGGCCTTAACGGAGCCCAATTAAGTCAAACCCTAAGAGTTTTAGGCCTCCACTATAAATAGGAGGAGATGGTGGCTGCACCTCTCGCTCTCTTGCCGTTTGATGTTTCAAAACCCTAATTGTCTTTAGGGGAGTTGAGGTGGAGGCTAGGGCTCTTGATGGTTTGTGGTGAATTTCGTGATCCTTGATTGTTTACTGATCCATGATGGTGTGGATGTAATCCAGCTTCAATCACGAAATCAATCTATGCAAGGTTTGCTTGAGATAAGTCTCTTTTCGTTCTTGCTTTCAATTTGGTGATTTTAGGGCTTTCTTTGATCCACGAGTTTGTGATTGATTCTTTCACGTGAATTAGCTTGTCGTGATATGTGTGAATCTATCTAGCATCATCTTGATCATCAATCTCTCACGAACAAGCTTTAGGATCAAGTTTTCGTTCTTGCGGTTTAGACCTTCATTAATCAATTGACAATTGCTCAAGATCGTTCCAAGAATTATCATAATATTCGATTGGAATAGGTCCTCAATAGCATATAGAAGGTGTGTGCAAAGTTTCATAAAGATTGGAGTTGAGAATCAAAAGTTTCACCTAATTGCAACTTCGTCATCGGGCTGATTTTACTGTTGTAGATCGGTTACGAGTCGGCCGGTCGATCGCCCGTCATCACCGGTCCGACCGATTTTGAGCGGTCCGACCGCCAAAGACAACGCCGGCCGATCGGACCGCCAACAATCGGTCCGACCGGTTGAGTATAACGATCGGATCACTTTGTCTTTGTGAGTCTTGGTAATCTTAGTTGATTTTGTTATATTGCTTAGGGTTTAATTGGATTCAATACTAGTCTTCCATTTGATCGGTATATTGATCTTCATAGCTTCCTAATAGCTACTTGGAGTTAATTTGTATTGAGTTCATAATTTGTGAAAAGTGAGCGTGCTCTATTCACCCCCTCTAGTCGCCTTTACGGTCCAACACTATTCGAATAGTTTTATCCCTGCAGGGGTGTACCAATGTACCCACACGTCAGACTGCCTTTTTGCCATATGATTAGCATACTTCCTTTGGTACGCCGGCACAGCTAAGTCATTTGAGACATTTCTAATATTATGCATTAACTACGAGTCCCCCGTATAGATAGAAACCCATACGTTGTGTCGGAGTCATCGTAAAGCCCCGGTCAACTACCCATTGCGGGTAAGGCATACACAAGTGAGAATGGCGTCACTTTGGCATACACAATTGAGAATGGCGTCACTTTGGAAAAACTTCTTGACACGATGATTGAGGACCTCCTGGATATATCAGACTTGATGAGGTATGTCTTGCAGTTCTGTATTCACTTATTCAGTAATCTGCGATGTACCATTTTTGACTTCATAGCAGAAATCTTCCAGTAATTTTTTTTTATGTGTACTTCAGATTGCTAGCCGAGCAAAAATTAACTCTCAACCACTAGGTACCCTCATCAATTCACTGCAGAAGGTACTTCGCTTTTGTTTCTGTGGATCAATGTTTGATTAACTTGTGAAATCCTAGTGACTAGTCAGTAATGACCAGTGTACAATTGCATAAGTAAAACTGACTTCTTTTCAGTTCTTATATGACATAATTGGTATTTTCTTTTCTTAATAAGCAGTGACCAGTTCAATAATGTTTAATTAACCATGGGGGAAATCCTTAAACACCCCTATAAATCACTTGCTTTTTTAATTTGCCCCATATCTCATTTTCATTTACTTTGCCCTCCATAAGCAAAGTTGCGTTGCAAATACCCTCTCATGGCACAAATCAACACTATATCCTGTGGTTTTTATTATATTTTCTACTTGTTTCAATGATTTGAATACTTTATTTAAGTTATTTCAATACTTGGACTTTAGTGATTTAAGTATTTTTAATGCAACAATTTTCTGATTTAAGTATTTTTAATGCAACAATTTTCAACACTGAAACATTACTAATGAAACCATGTATTACAATTTACAAGTACCAAAACCACTCAAATCACCGAAATGAGTATTGAAATGGTTGACACTAGCATTGACATAACTGAAATAAGTGGCAAAGATATTGAAAACTACAAGAAATAGTTCTAACATGCGGCCTAGGGGGTATTTGTACGACAGCCTTAACTTATGGGGGGTAAAGTAAACGAAAATGAGATATGAAGGCAAATTGAAAGGGCAGGTGACTTATAGGAGTGTTTATGGATTTTCCCCCATTAACCTTTTCATTAAGAAAAAGGGTTTGACTTTGCAAATCTGATCATACTCTGAATCTGTGAGCAGGAAGGTTAAGCTGCTTGCATATCTCAAATAGGTGCCAATGCAATCAAGACCAACTGTCCCATCACTTCTTGCATTGAGGTTGCACGGGAGATCCGAAATTTGAGATGACTGCCAACTATATGTGGTTTACTAAGTAGACAATATTTTTGTTGTTAATCAGCACAAATGTAGGCCGGCCGTGAAGAGCATCACCTGTTGTTCCTCGCCAAGGTGGCCGCAACGAGCTAGCAGGGTCAGAAAATTTTCGGTGAAATCAGCCACCGAGGCTGTACACCGGATACTCGTCAGTGCGCCCAGCGGATTGTGACGTGTGTGTGTTTTGAACCGATGACGAACTAGGTCAGTGAAGTGTCGCCAGTTGGGCATTCCGTCAATGCGCTCCACCCGCATGTACCACATGTATGCCACGCTTGGCATGTGATATGTCGCGAGCCACACCCTATCATCCATGGGCGTTTGCTGAGCGCGAAAAAGTTGTTCATAGCGGTTGATCCAAGGTAGTGGATCTTCCTTGCTGTCAAAGGATGGAAAGTAGAGCTTGATGTAGCGCGACAGGTTCCGTTGATGTCCGGTTCCTAGAGCAGTGAGGTGTGACGGCAGTAGGCGAGAAGGAAGCATCGTGAGAGATAAGCCCGAGCCTTCACTGGGGAGGTGCAGGCTCGGCGGCAGCTCCCCGTCGGTCTCCGTCTGCGCAGCGGCGTCTCCTTCCTCGTTGCGCCTCTGAGGCGCCTCCGTCGGTCCCCGTCCATGCGGCGGCGTCTCCATCTTCACCTCCCTCCTCACTGAACGGCTATCCTTGTACGCATACCAGACGACGATCATGCCGGGCTAGTCGATTGATGTTAGTCTCAATCAAGCTGGCATGCCGAGCGAATTGGTCATTGATGCTAGCAAGTGATTTCGCCATGTCCTTGGCAAATTGGCGCATCACCTATTGAAAGTCTTCATTACCACCGTTGCTTGACATGGTGGATGAAACAAAGGTTGGCTCGATACTAAGATATCGGTGATGAGCACTAGGAGCGAAGGCGGAAGGAAGAATCAATTCAAGGATGAGGATTGCGTCGGACGCCGTGGTGGCGGCGGCCAAGAGGAACGCTAGCCGCGGCAATGGATGGAGGAAGGATGGCGTGGATGAACAGTGCACAAATGAACAGTGCATATGGGAACAGTAGGGATGGCGTATAGGTGATTGGGTAACTCCCAATCCTTTACTGATTTTCATTGATAGTATATGATGTATATAAAGGAATACAAACTAACTGACTTGAAATGTATTATCCTTTCTTAATGCAATACAAACTGACTCGGAAGGTATTATCTTTTCCTAATGCAAACTTTCCTAACGGAAACTTCCTATATTAAACTTTTCTAATTGCAACTTTCTATTTTGATAGAAGAGAATTTCTAAACCGCCACTAGGGCCGGTTGCGCCTACCCTTATGGTGCCGGCCATAAATGCGCCCCATGTGACAGGTCTCTCCATGATGCCTCTTTCATTACCCGAAATGCTAAGCTTGGCTGCCGAATGGGGATGGGCATACACAAGTGAGAATGGCGTCACTGTGGAAAAACTTCTTGACACGATGATTGAGGACCTCCTAGATATATCAGACTTGATGAGGTATGTCTTGCAGTTCTGTATTCACTTATTCAGTAATCTGCGATGTACCATTTTTTACTTCATAGCAGAAATCTTCCAGTAAAGCTTTTTTTTATGTGTACTTCAGATTGCTAGCCGAGCAAAAATTAACTCTCAACCACTAGGTACCCTCATCAATTCACTGCAGAAGGTACTTCGCTTTTGTTTCTGTGGATCCATGTTTGATTAACTTGTGAAATCCTAGTGACTAGTCAGTAATGACCAGGGTACAATTGCATAAGTAAAACTGACTTCTTTTCAGTTCTTATATGACATAATTGGTTTTTTTTTTCTTAATAAGCAGTGACCAGTTCAATCCTTAAACACCCCTATAAGTCACTTGCTTTTTTAATTTGCCCCATATCTCATTTTCATTTACTTTGCCCTCCATAAGCTAAGTTGCCTTGCAAATACCCTCTCATGGCACAAATCAACACTATGTCTTGTGGTTTTTATTATCTTTTCTACTTGTTTCAATGATTTGAATACTTTATTTAAGTTATTTCAATACTTGGACTTTAGTGATTTAAGTATTTTAATGCAATAATTTTCAACACTGAAACATTACTAATGAAACCATGTATTACAATTTACAAGTACCAAAACCACTCAAATCACCGAAATAAGTATTGAAATCGTTGACACTAGCATTAACATAACTGAAATAAGTGGCAAAGATATTGAAAACTACAAGAAATAGTTCTAACATACGGCCTAGGGGGTATTTGTACGACAGTCTTAACTTATGGGGTAAAGTAAACGAAAATGAGATATAGGGGCAAATTGAAAATGCAGGTGACTTATAGGGGTGTTTATGGATTTTCCCCATTAACCTTTTCATTAAAAAAGTGGGGGGTTGAGTTTGCAAATCTGATCATACTCTGAATCTGTGAGCAGGAAGGTTATGCTGCTTGCAGATCTCATATAGGTGCCAATGCAATCAAGACCAACTGTCCCATCACTTCTTGCATTGAGGTTGCACGGGAGATCCGAAATTTGAGATGACTGCCAACTATATGTGGTTTACTAAGTAGACAAGATTTTTGTTGTTAATCAGCACAAATGTGGTTGTGAGATGAGGAGTCTTTCAAGGTTACCGGCAAACATAGTATTCCCAAACCAGAGGAGATCTCTCACAATGGCAGTAATCGGAAATCGGAACACCTGTCATCCTGCACTACAAAGCCGCAAATTTTGGCATGTTCTTTTGCATCTAGATATCTCATGCTTTCCAATGTTTTGGATAGGCATTTGCTTTGATTCACCCGCTTTCTATGCAAATAATAACATCGTCAATGTAGCTCTGTTGTTCTTTTTAGAGAGAGTAGAAACGTTGTTAGAATGGTTTACATTTCGCAATACTGCTCGTGATTTTTATTTTGTATTAACCATATTCTGCAAACTTTCCTTTTTCTCCTTTTTACTTCAAAGATGAGGTATGTTTATGATGTCCAACTCCAAGTTGTCTTTCTATGACCTTGTTACAAAACAACAGAATAATGAAGGCAATGTAAAAAACTACTAAAAGATGCTTCAAGATGAAATTGATTATGATAACATGTTATTTGGCACCCCAGAGAACAGCTGGAAAAGGTGGACTTCCCACTGGTAGTCTGGTACCCAGATATTGAATCAGGTTAATATGATACCATGAACAAGTGGTTTGCAAAGTTTCGCACCTAGAAATATGGATGAAAAATGGATACGAATTATCCGTATTATTCGACTACCGTATTCGATAGGATAAGAATATGGTATAGATTTTCTCATCCAATTAACAATTTATCTCATATTCGTATTCGAATTCGTAGAAAAATATGGATGCGAATATGGTGTGGAATTTTTCCATCTGAATTGTTATTTTATCTAAACTATTCTTATTCGAATTCGATAAAGCAATATAAAGCAATATGAGTATTTTTATTGCAGTGTGCCTAACTAGTTGGATGAGCTTTTCTAATTCAATGTGAATTTATGTCCCTTTATGTAAAATAAATATATTAGAATGATTAAGTGTGCCTCTACAAGAATAAAGTTTGTAACACCCTGGCTCAATGCTGAGCCCAGGATGTCACTAAATTACACTAACTATCAATTTTAACATTAATTAACAGTAAATTACAGCAAACATATCAATGATAAAACCCATCCACGGGTCATACTAACACAAGCATAACAATATGACCAAGATAATTATTTCCTAGGAAGCATAGTAAGATAATAAACTAAGATTTATGCAAACCAATTGCATAAAGGCTATTAAACGAGTAATTAACTACAACCTATCATCTAAGCCTAAGCAGTACTGTCATGTCCTAATTATAAATTATCTTGCTAATAAAGTGTCTCATGGCTAATGTTTCAAGTATTTGAATGTATGATGTGGTTCCACGTGTGCTAGCCTTTTCCATGTGCAACGCCATCAAGCAATCAACAATACGAAGAAGAGTAAGTCTAAGACTCAACAAACACAATAACAAACAATGAGCAATGATTAATCAACTGTAAACAATATCATCATCAATATCAATTGTTTACCCATCTTTCATTTCATCCTTAATTATGAATCTTCACTTTAATTAAATGCAAGTTGTCTCTACACTACATGTCCACATGCAACTCTTTTTGCGTATACTGGTATAGCTTGAGTCAACACTCGCAACAATATTCACTCTCAAGCCCGTCCTCCAAAAGGATCAGGGACCTCCTCCACTCCCGTGGAGTCTACTAACAAGGTAGATATGTGATCACCATAATCATCTTCTCTTCGTTCAATGATGCTTATGAAAGCTTAATTTAAAAATAAGTTCATTAATAATACCAGCATCCAACATTCTTGAATTTATCAATACAATTAATTTCATGATCACTCATATTGTTTGTAAATAAATAATATGAAAGGAAAAACAATATAATGGTAATGAGCGACAAAGAACGTAGCGATCCACCGTCGATCGCTCTCTACCATGCACTTGCATCTTTACCCCCTTGGAGCTGGATAGCGAGGCGGCGGTAGGGCACTAGAGGCCTCTCTCTGGACAAACAATTCAAAACATATCTTAAAATCACAGCATTCACACTTTGCACTCATCCTCATCGCACGTCTACGCCAAACCGACCCAATTAACCCAAAACTAGCGGACTCACTACCCATTGTCCTAGTAGTAAAACCGCTCTAACTTATTCTTTCGAACTCTAAATTCAACCAACAAAGACTTTATGGAATCCTCACAAAAAAATCATACAACTTCCTAGTTATGACGAGCTTCTGATTCTACCGTTTTCTATCCCGTTTCTTTCCCCGAAGATCGTCACAGAATCTATCAGGATAGCCCCCTTCACAATTTTATATCTTTAATTCAAAAACATGAAAAATATATAAACGGTACCAGTTCTGAAAACTAGTCAAAATTTCCTAAATTGTTAAAGTTATCACCATATTTTAATTTTGTCATCTACTAGATGAAACTAACCCATCTTCACAACATCTACCAGCTACGTCCAAATTCTGGACAGCGACTTTCCCGAGGTCGCAACTTTTCACTCGCTACTCCGATTGTAATGATCCGGACCTTTCTGGAAAGCTAACGAGATTATCTAACTTTTCTCTTATTTGGACCAACCTCTGAATCCGAGCATAAATACACCGAACCGCAAGGTTCTGCATCTAACCTCGACGAACTAAGGCATGCTGAAAAATAATCTTACCCTAAGCAAAACGATCTACAACCTTAACAACAATTAAATGATGGAAAATCCTAGGGATTAACAAATGTTACTCTTGAAAAACATGAAGAATCACAAAACTCATAAATTTCCTCCTCTTTTCCATCCTTCCCTTCTTCTTGTCCTTCTTTCCCTCCTCCTTGCTCCTTCCCACCTTGCTGACCTTCCTCTTCCCCTTGGCAGTAGGGAGGTTCGGCGCAGCGGTGGTGGAAGTGGCACACAAGAGGTGGAGGTAGGGGAGGCGACGCCCTAGGGCAGGGGCATGGGAGGAGTGCGGCATGGAGGGGTGGCATCTAGGGTTTGGGCAGCACAGGGGAGCACCCCTAGGGTCGTATTTAAAGGCCAAGGGCTGGAGCATGGATTCAAAAACCGTTCCCGATGCAATTCCCAGCCGGCGGCCGGTACCGGTTACCGGTTTTCCCGGGAAAAACTCGGTCGAAATTAGTTTAAATTTTCTTAAAAATCAACCAAAATTCAAAGTTCAAAATTTGAAATTGCTAACTCCGGAAAAACCGGCCTGGATTTCAAATCCCGCCGTCCACCGGTAAGGTCGGTTACCACCGGTAACCAGTAGTAACCAGCCGGGATTTCCATCCCTGGGCTGGAGGATCGTGGCTTGGATGTGGTAGGGTTCGAAACAACCGACATTGAATTTGATACACTTTGAATTCTAGTCGATTTTTCACTTTTCTTCTGTGTAGCAAACCTTTTGGAGGTCATAACTTTCTCTCCTGAACTTGGAATAGAGTGATTTTTTTTTCTCCGTTTAGCTAACTCATAGTACTTCAACTTTCTATTTGAGGAAATTTTCTGAAAACGCCGTCTTCATTTCCAAATTTGATTTGAAAGTTGACTCAGTTGCGGACTCTAATTCTCTGTGCAGCTTGCCTTGCGGGCTAATATCTCATATAGTAAAACTTAAAATTAGGTCAATAAAGACTCTAAATTGTACTTTACAAAGAGATCTATAACTTTATAGCTACGAGGTTTTTCATTCAAAACCATTACTGTCACGAAAATCACGTTGCAAGATGACGATAGATTCTATCACGTTTAATGATAAGATAAATAAAGAATCGCCCGGTCTCCATATATTCTTTTTAAATAAACGAGATATTGCAAAAACATCACCTATATTTTCACATTACATAAGTTATAAGGATATCCAGATCCGACCGAATTGAATAAACATTCTATTTGCATTCGTATTTGTTGACATTAAATTCGTATTCATATTCAAACATATTCAAATTCGTATTTGTTTACCAACTACAAATACAAATACGGTTTCACTATTCGATTCATATTCAATTAGTTTTCACCCTACATAGAAAGTATGCGTGAACTTCGGAATGGTGTGGCTGATTCACTCTTGTTAACAACTTTTAAGAAAACATCAAAAGCTCAGCACAGAATTATTCCTTTGCTTTATTATCGTCACCGACATGGCTGAGGACGAGAAGCTTTCTTGGGCATGAACTTGCACAGAAGGGCAGCACTAGCAATTGCAAGTACAGTGCACCAAGAGCAAAGCAAGTACGCAAGCAGGGCAATAACAAAATAGACAAGCACTGTGCATTAGACATCGGTCCACCTCTATGCAATGTACAGAAGGTCCAACAGTGGAATAGGCCCATTTTTATTTCATACAAAGATCCAGTACAGTGGAAAAGCAAAGAACAGATGAGTATAGACTATTCAGATAAATCATGCTACCACATTTTCATACACCTCTCCGGCGTAATTCCAGTTCATCACCTTCCAGACGTTATTCAGGTAGTCTGGCCTGACATTCTTGTACTGAAACCAAAACACAATGAAGATCGCTTAGCACTGGGAAAGGTCTTTCAATTTCCATTCCCACAAGAAAATTGACACTGAAAATGGAAGATACTGTAAGTTCAATTTTGTAGGCCACCAGAATAATAGTTTAGTTTCACCTCATTGTTAAAGCGGAACTCACACATCTCAACATTTTTGGCTCATATGTTCATCACAATGGTTGACATGCTGACAAGGGACAATTGTTCTTTGATTTCTGTGACCGCCAATCTCCTAGAATTTAATTTATTTTTCCCAAACCTTATGGCACGCACAAAACCCATGAAACATAGTTCACACCTATTCTGCTCGACTGCTCGTCTTGTGGAAACCAAGGGCTCCAATGGAATTTCCACAATTTTATAGGAATAGTGTGATTTGTACAGGAATATTAGGAAATTACCATGTTCCAAATGGTTGGCTAGTTTTTAAGCACTAGCTTCATCATACAAACACCAATATAGACAGGAAGAACAGGCTGCAACTCTGCAGGTGATCTACGTGTGATGTTATAAAATTTGATTATATGAGAAATATTAAAGCATATTATTACAAATAAAGAGTAGTGACATCAGCATAAGGACAGTTCAATAAGGCAAGTATAGTAGCCTTCAGTCCCAACTTGAGATTACCTGCAGGTAGTAAGCATGCTCCCAGACATCAATCCCCAACAAAGGAACCAAGTTTGCCCCTTTAGTCACCAAAGGGTCCTGCAAGGTCCAAGTAGTAAGTTATATGCACATGTAAACCATCCTCAAAAGGCCAAATACGAAAAGAAAAAAGGGGGGAATGTTTAGAAAAGGGGAATTCACAGTGCAATAATCACATATAGAAAGTTTTCAGACGCCAATAAAAATGTATAAATTGCTTAAAGTAGGATGCCAAAGAAATTATAATTTGCCCTCAAGGGTTCGCAATTTCACAGACATAGTTGAGCTAAACATGACCTATCAGAATAGCACACCATTGGTATGTTCACAGAAGCTATGTCCAGAATTCATGGACAAAAATAAACATTCACAGATGGCTTATGAATTCCCGAAGCATTACATGAAGGTGGATACACGCATTTGGTTCCCATCCCTGTTTGTCAGAGCAACATCATAAATGACCCCCAAAATCAGTTTCCATGGCTTGTGTACTGCTTTCACTGAATATGTTCCTAGCAAGTTTTTCTCTAGTGGCCACTTAAACTATCAATTTGGCAATATCCCCATCTCTTAATCCATGGTTAGTTGCTTATGAATGGATGGTTTAATCACTCTTTCAGCAAACATAGGCAGTGGTAGCATAACAAAAAAATAGCAGCAACCAATTGAAATGAAAATTAGTGAAGACTTATTACATAGGTGTCCTCTATGAACCCTCTGATCTGATAAGGATGAGAACTTTCACCTGATTAGCAGTGGTTTCAACTGAAAGCCTTTTTGCCTCTTTATCCAAAGCTAGCCACTGCATAACATAAACTGAAAATTAACAAAACACGCCTTCAATGGATAAAACAATGTATAATGTACGTACCACCCATCCAGATCCTTGTAAAGCAGCACCCTCTGCATTCATCTTCTTTACAAGTGCCTCAAAAGAACCAAAGTCCTCATCAATGGCCCAGCCAAGTTTCCCATGAGGTGCCTCACCACCACCCTCCTGTAATGTTATCGAACATGCTCATTGTTGCAATGATGGAAGCCCCAAGGCAAAAAGGAAAAGAAACAGAGCAGGTTGGTATTAAGATACTTACGCTGATTGGTTTGAGATTCTTCCAGAAGATTGAATGGTTGACATGACCTGCAACATGGTAACTCAACTATATTACCAAATATAATATGTAAGTCTACAGGAAATTACAATAATAATCTCAAGCCAATTAATTTATTCCAGAAGGTTATTTTACAAATCAATAGGTTGAACATGTCATGTCCTAAAAAAATGTGCCTTTCTTCACATAGCATTCTTGACATTCCTAAGAGTATGTGATTCGACAGCTTAAAACTAAGTCATAAAACAGGATGAATTCATTCCTAATACTGGGGTGTTGCTATTTCTGCACGTAAAATTAGCCCCTCATCAATCAGAAGCATGCAACTTATCTGAATCATCCTAATAACATACTTCCCAATTCAGTTGTTTAGCTCAAAATTCATTTCAAGAAATCTTAATATCAAAGTATTAACCCGAAATCCTAAACTAATACTTAGTGAAGCAGAACACAGTCCAATAACACTAAGACTTCCTATCTCAGTAGCTAAGGTTGCATGCATAACTCCATAATTTAGCATTGTACAACCATGAGTACAAAACAAAATCAAGCTCAAAAGTATTAATCGAGTCCATGAAGTGTCACAAGGACCTAATCCCAAATCCAGAACTTAATGATACATACACATCAGATTTAAAAAAATGATCTTGGGAAACTGGCACCTTTCAGATGAATTCATCCATAAAACAGCAAACAGTAGATTTATTATCACCCTAGATTTTTAAAAAGAAACAGTAAACCTATGGGTCCGATACTCGAGGTTAAAAAGGATTTCACAGAGAGGAGATTGTAACAGTGAGGGAACCAGTTATTTATCCCATAAGTATATCATTATATAGAACAGCAACTCACAATACCAACTCATAATCCTAAGAGAAAATTAGTACATGGCAAAGAGGCATAAATTGAAAAATATAATTGCTTGTGAGAATGATGTGGGATCCGAGGCCACATGTCAGTTATACATTCGATGGTATTTTCCAACTTTGTGATCTTTGGAATGGTACAGAGCAATATTGCCCTAATCCTAATTTTGTAATTCCCTAATGGCAGGTAAAACGACCAAGACAATTTGTTTTCAACTTTAATCAAGAAAAAGAAAAGGAAAGGAAACATATTCAAGCAGCCCTTACAATCTAGAGAATCAGCCCCCTTGTTTTCAGCACCTAACACCAACCCTGTTTTACACTCGACATCCAAAACTGAGAAAAATATAGTAAGGACCACGAGAACCATTTGAAACTAAACACGCTATATCAGCAGCTCATAGTGTCAGAGCCTAAAGATCTGTATTGATGACCGGTTGGCGGACGTGTGCTGCCCGTCGGCGACCCACGTCGCGGTACTTCATGGCCAGCAGACAGACGTAATATAGAGAATAGATGTGAAACTAGAATCTCTTTATTTTTCTTCTTACTCAAACAAACGTATACCTCTCCTTTAAATAGAGAGTAGAAACTAGGAAACGGAATCGAACACTAAAACGATTACAAGATTCTGAAACCATTCTAAAACTAAAAAAGGAAACTAACAGCAAAGCCAGAGAGTACTATTCTGATTCCGACACAGTTGCAGGACCCTAGAAACCATCTTCTTCCGGCGCTGATAGACTATAACATCTCTCCCCTCCTCGCGAAGCAGCTCGTCCTCGAGCTGAAAATTAGGGTAATGATCTTGGAATTGGACGAACAGAATCCAGGATGCATCTGATAAAGACGTTCCTTCCCACTGTACTAGGACATGCTTCATATTTTGGCGCTAGTCTGTTTTCAAGACGCATAATGGTTGAGGGAGCACTCGACCTTGATGAAGTGGTGGTAAAGGAGGCAGAACGTTAGGAGAACCCTGGAACTTTGTTAATAAGCTAACATGAAAGACATCATGAAGTTTTGCTTTCGGCGGCAATTCCAGTCTATAAGCAACAGAGCCAATGCACTCTGATTTTATAGGGCCCAAAATATTTTGGTGCCAATTTCCCGTGTGTTGAACTCCCAAAGAAGCCATTCACCAATGAAAGAGTCGCACCCATACTAAATCTCCCAAAGCAAATGAGATGTCACGATGGTTGTTATCATAGTACTTCGCATATGCCTGTGCTTAAAGAAGGTGATCCCGTATATCACGAAGAAGTTGATCACGAGCTAACAAAGTAATTTCCACAGCCTGAACTGTAGCTTCCCCCTTGTCATAAGAGCGTAAAGAAGGAGCATCTTTGTCGTAGACCACTTTGAAAGGAGTTTCCCTAAGTGCCAAATGATAAGAAGTGTTATAACAATACTCTACCCAGGGTAACCACTCTAACCATTAACGAGGTCGATCATCCAATAAACAACGCAAATACATTGCAATCACCTTATTAACAGCCTCAGTTTGGCCGTCAGATTGGGGATGATAAGCAGAGCTAAGATACGTACGAATCCCGGCCAAACGAAACAAATCTTGCCAAAAATTGCTTGTGAATATAGGATCTCGGTCACTGACAATTGATGTAGGTATCCCATGAACACACACTATCTCCTGAAAAAAGACTCGGGCAATGGTGGTAGCAGAGTAGGGGTGAGCCAAGGGAATAAAATGAGCGTATTTAGAAAAACGGTCAATGACGGATAAAATGACTGATTTTCTATGAACAAGGGAAGGCTCTCAATAAAATCCATAGCGATATCAGACCATGGTTGGTAAGGAACGTCCAAGGTTGAAGTAGTCCAGCAGGGTGTAGGTGCTCAGTTTTGTTGCGCTGACAAACAAGACAATCCTTCACAAAATCTTGAACAATTTGTTTGGCACCTGGAAGATGAAAATCCCGACGCAAACGAGTAACGACACAACGTTTTCTGGATGCCCTCGTGGGATGCATGAGCCAAGGTGAGAATCATGGGTAATGTGGTGGAGGATGGTGGAAGATAGATCTTGCCTTTGTATGCAATCATAACTTCTTGAAGGGACCATGGTGCGCCCAGCTGCCCGGAACTAATCTGAGCTCTGATGTGCTGCATACCAGAATTTGATGTGGACTCGTTTCTCAATTTCGTAAAAGTAGACATGGCAGGAGATGAGATCGTCATTAAACTGGTTGAAGGACAATCACAGCGGGATAAAGCATCAGCTACCGTATTGAGACGGCCCGGCCGAAACTACACTGTAAAATCATACCCAAATAATTTACTCACCCAATGATGTTGTGGAATTGTTGAATGTCGCTAATCCAGCAAAAAATTTAAACTATAATGGTCCGTGTGGATGAGAAAAATTCTGCCCCACAAAGATGGTCTCCAATGGCGAACTGCCTGAACTAGGCCAATTAATTCGAGCCCACAAGCTGGAAATTTAGAATGACATAGCACCACAGGTCTACTAAAAAAAACAATTGGTCCGAGACCCTGGTGAAAAACAGCCCCAATTCCCGACCCTGATGCATCGCATTCGATGGTAAACTGTTGTGTGAAATCTGGCATATGAAGAACTGGTGTAGAAGAGAGCCCTTTTAAGTGCTGCAAAAGCGTGTTGTGCTTCTTGAGACCAACCAAAAGCATCTTTTTTCAACAAATTGGTGAGAGGTGCTGCGATTTTCCCGAAATCGCGAATTAATTTGCGATAATAGCCAGCGAGTCCTAAAAACCCCCCGTAATGTTAGATCGTCTTTGGTTGAGGCCATTCTGAAATTGCTTGTACTTTAGATGGATCCATGGCAACTCCACCTTCAGAAATAATGTGTCCCAGATAGGAAACAGAAGCTAAACCAAAGAAACACTTCAATCTCTTAAGAAACAAAACGTGCTGACAGATAAGCACAAAAACCATGCGGATGTGTTGTAAATGCTCCGACCATGAGGAACTATAAATCAAGATATCATCGAAAAATACCAGGACGAAATGTCGCAAATACGGACGGAGAACGTCATGCATTAAAGCTCGAAGGTGGCGGCGCATTAGATAATCCGAAGGCATGACCAATAACTCAAAAAGGCCTTCATGCGTTACAATGCCGTCTTGAAGATATCATCAAGGTGCATGCACACTTGGTGGTACCGATCAAGATCGAGCTTGGTGAAAAACGACACCGCATGATTCGTCCAATAATTCATCTACCACGAATTGGGAATTTATCCTTGATTGTCAACTCATTGAGCGCACAATAATCGACACAGAAGTGTATGTATGATCTTGTTTCTTAACCAATAAAACAGGAGATGAAAAACAGGATGTACTACTGTGGATGATACCTCGACGGAGCATGTCTTTACATTGATGCTCCAATTTGTCCTTCTGATGATGGGGATAACGGTATGGTCGAACGGATACAGCGCGCACCGGTCGCGTTGATACGATGATCCTCTTTGTCTGGTTTGGAGGAAGTCCGGACGGTTCAGCGAATAGATCGGCAAACTCATCTAGTAAGGGAGGCAACAATTCCTATCCAGACTGCACATGAGCCTGCATGGAATGATCCGTCGAAAGACCTTGCCACTGAATGCGTCGTCCCACCAACCAGAGCGTCATCGTCAAGCTGTCGAAATCCCAAGAATTGGTCCCAGTTTTTGGGCCATTGTACGCTGAGAACGACATCAAAAACGTCAAGAGGTATTTCGTATGCCGTAATACTGTTCGTGATTGATTTGGTGAGGTAGCCCATGACACACTCCGGCACAGGTGTCCTCCATTGGCGATCTTGACGCCGAGTCCCTGTCGCGGAAGTAGATCCACTACTGTTGCTTTTATCACCTGAGCACTTAAGAAATTGTGCGTGGAACCGGAGTCCACCAAAGCAATGAGGTTAGTTTTTCCGATGGTCACCCGGAGCTGCATGATGCCTCCCGTAGACGTACCTGCAACCACATGCAGGGATATTTCTGGAGCAATGTCCTCAGCTTCCATGGCATGCAATCCCATGTTGTCATCTCCTTCCGCCACTTCACTACCTATATCAATATATGTGATGAAAGGCTGCTTACAACAGTGCCCCGGTTGGAATTTGTCGTCACAATTGTAGTAGAGCCCTTTTGAACACCATTCCGCCAATTCCGCTTGTGAGTCGATTTAAAAGGTTTATTTGGGCAAAGACCAGTAGCATGACGGGGTTGTGGCCACTGTCCTGGGAATGTTGTGTGACTGGAAACGGGGTGGACGGACGCTGTGGTGGCCGCCAAGGGCGTGGTTGTGGGTTTGAAGCAGTTGCTGATGCTTGTGCACTCCTTTCATAAGCGCAAGCTAAACTCATTGTGATTTGTAAATTGGGTGGTTGTTGGAGTTCGAAGTCGGTCCAGAGAGGTTCTGTGAGACCCGCTGTGAAGATTTGGATCTGCTTTATTGGTAGTAATCGATCAGTGACAGAGCAACGAGGAACTTGTCCTGATACTCACCAACGAATCCAGCCTGCTGAAGGCGTGTTAATTCACCCAAAGGGTTGCTCTGTATAGGCGGTCCAAATCTCATGTGGCAAATTTTTTTGAATTGTTCCCAAGTTGGTTGTCCTCCATCCCGTTCTAGCTGAAAGTACGACTGTTGTGCGATATTGGTGAGATGATATGATGCCAGCCAGACCTTATCTCACTCCTCCGCTCTTCGCCCTCGAAAAAACTGTTCGCATCTATTTAACAAGACAAATGATCTTCAGTACCATCGTACATTGGAAACTCGAGTTTGTGGTATCTCGGTGCACTTGAGTGGGAAGGAGTATAACTGGTAGCCATATGGTGTCGGAGGGGAAACGAATATTGGTGTGGCAAGGATGGTTGTGGAACAGAGTAATGTGGCGCTGTTGATTGATGTTGTGGGCGGAAGTTTGCCACTGATACTTCGTATCCAGGGTATGTGGTCATTGGTGGTGTATGAACTACGATGGATGCATCGACAAAGCGGTCTTTGTGATCAAGGGCACAGAATACACCGATTGGGATGGAGGTTGAGGACGATGATGGTGGTGGCGAATCCAGCGTAGAAAGAGAAAGCTTCACCCAACTCCCAGGTGGCGATTTTCGCGTTGGTGGCGATGCTCCGACGAATTAAATTCGCGATCTTGGATTTCATACCAACGTTTTGTTGGACAATCCCCGCCATCTGTTCTTGAATTGCTTAAAACATCGCGCTTACAGAGCTTGCGTCCTCCCCGGAATCAGAACTCGTCATATCTGATACCAAGTTGTCAGAGCCTAAAGATCTCAAAGTGTATTGATGACCGGTTGCCAAACGTGTACTGCCTCGTCGATGACCCAGCGTCGCCAGAACTTGGGAAGCCAGCAGATAGATGTAATACAGATAATAGATGTGAAACTAGAATCTCTTTATTTTTCTTCTTAAACAAACGTATACCTCTCCTTTAAATAGAGAGTAGATACTAGGAAACGGAATAGAACACTAAAACGATTACAGGATTCCGAAACCAATTCTAAATCTGAAAAAGGAAACTAACAGCAGAGAGTACTATTCCGATTCCGACACAGTCGCAAGACCCTGTGAAACCATCTTCTTCCGGTGCTGATAGACTATAACACATAGACTCATCTTGATATTGTGCAATTTACCACTAAATCATCAGTTCATATCAACATAAAGCTTAAGACAACAATAGCTCAACTCCTGTAGGTACACCATGCAGGATGTAATCAGTGTATCACCAATTCACAAAAGCACCATCAAGTACAACAACTTCAAAGCCAAGCAAGTCCTAAAATTCAGTGCAGTTCACAACGTTTCAGTGCTAGGGATTAGCGATATATGTACCAAGTCACAACAATTACTGCACATCCCCAAGAACTCAACCAAATTACATGATAGTAGGGCCTGGGATGTTGCGTAGGAAGAAGTCCTGGAGAGGCGGCGAGGTCTTGGACCCGGTGTACAGGTGCCATGATGGCAACCTGCAGCGGCCGGTGTTCAAGAAGAGAATGGGACAGGGAAGTAGAGAAGAGGTAGGGAACTAGAGGCTTTCTTCTTATCCATTGATTCTAATCATCATGATGCTAAGCATTATATAGCCGGCCTACAATGCAACTAATTCGCTTCTTGAAGTCCTCCACCGGTTCCCAAGAGGCTTCTGTCTCATCAAGGCTTGTCCATTGGACCAGTACATGCCAAACATCACGGCAAAGGCTGGCACAAAGGACTTTAGCTGGAGTGGGAAGAGCACATCCGTGCTCGAGCAGGGGAATGCGGGTGGTGAAGAGGGGGGTATGGAATTTCTTCAGTAAACCCACATGAAAGACATCGTGAAGTGCACCAGGAGGAAGGCGCAAACGGTACGCTACTGAACCAATCTTGTCCAGCACTTGGTACAGTCCGTAGTAGTGAGGTCCCAGCTTGCCTTTAACATGTCCAGAGAGTGATGCCATCTGCGATGCACAGAACCGAGCCACACCCAATCAATCGACCTCAAATGTGAGCTCACGGTGGTCATCATAGTATTTCTTCGCGTCTGCTGAGCTCCAGTAGTAGCCTCTCCACGCCTCGGCGAAATTCATCTCGGCCACAGAAGGTATCTTCGGCTGCTGCCACATGCGCCCGCCCGGCTGAGAGAGGAACCAGGGAAGGAGGCTCTCGACCGTAGACCACCATGAAGTGCGTGGCGCACAAAGCGGTGTGATAGGACGAGTTATAGCAGTATTCCACCCATGGAAGCCAATCCAACCGATCCTTAGGGCGCTGCGTCGGTCATGCATTAGAGGTACATGGCCACTACCTTGTTCACCGCTTCTCGATTGTCCGGCTTGATGTGGATGAAATGCAGAGCTCATATGGAGGCGAACGCTGGCCAAACCAAAGAGGTCACACCACATGTTGCTAGTGAAGACCGGTTCACGATCGCTCACAATAGTGATTGGAAACCCATGGAGGCGGACCACCTCGTTGAAGAAGGCGTGGACGGCGGAGGCAGCTGTGTATGAGTGGCCCAAGGGAATGAAATGAGCGTATTTGGAGAAACGATCAACAACACTCAGGATGACCGACTTGCCGTGCACCTTGGGTAATCCCTCCACAAAGTCCATGGAGATGTCAAACCACAGCGTGGTCGGTACCTCCAATGGTTGCAGCAATCCGGCAGGGTGCAAGCGCTCAGTTTTGTTTCGCTTACACGTGGCACACGCACGGACAAAATCCTGGACAAGGTGGCGAGTGGTGGGAACATGAAAGTCAACGTGTAGGCAGTGAAGTATCTTATGTATGCCCTCATGGTCGGTAGTGTGGACTGCTTGGAGGAATGTGGGCAGCAATGTAGAAGACGCAGGAACAAAGATGCATCGTCCATGCATCAATAAGTAGTTTGTAATGCTCCATGGGGTGCCAAGCTGGCCCACAGCTCGGCCAACTCGATGTTGGCGTCCTGCTCCCGACGCAGATCCTTAATGAACTGGAATGTGATTGTCGAGATGACACAGAGGGCACCTTGGTTGACATCTCGTCTAGATAGGGCGTCTACCAAAGTGTTGAGGCGACTGGGGCGATACTCCACTGTGAAGTCGTAGCCAAATAATTTGCTAATCCAATGGTGTTGTGGAATTGTGGAGAGGCAATGATCCAAGAGAAACTTCAAGTTGTCGCTCAAATTGTTCGCCCAAAGGTAGGGTCGCCAATGTCGCATCGCTGTAGTACAAGGCCAATGAGCTCACGCTCATGTAGCCGACTTTGTGTGATAGACGGCAATGGGCCGCCATCGTAAAGGTCGGGCCGACACCTTGATGAAGCATCGCATCAACCCCGAGCCCAAAACATCGCGACTCACAATGAAAGGCTTGGCGAAGTCTATTAGTCCGTAGAATGGGTACGCAGCCATTGCGTCAAGTCGTAGTCGTCCACCTCGATGTAGAAACGACCACTAGCAACAATGGTTGTGTACGCATCGTTCGTCGCAATTGTAGTAGAGGCCCATCTTGTGATGCTCCGCCACTCCTACCACATTAGGCGCTTGAGGACCAAATACATGGAGCTTGGTCGGGTCTGTTGCTACATCGGGCCGACTATCGAGGATGATTTGTTCTCCATAGGATGGGCACGGAGGAACGATCCAATTGATATTGCGCTCGTTGTCCCGCTTGGTTGCCACAGTAGAGCCATCCGTCACCGTGTAGGAGTGACGCTAGTATGCACGCACAAGGTTCATCGCCATCTGGAGGTCCACCGAGTTCTGGAGTTCTACATCGATGTGAAGCTAGTCCTATAGGCCTGACGTGAAGAGCTGCGTCACTGATCCGCCGTAGAGGATCAGCGTGGCATAAAAGAGCGAGGAACCGGTTCTGGTAATCGTTGACGGAGCCGATGAAAGGCGACCGCCGATTCATCGAGAGGTTGTTCGAATGGGGCCAAACGAAGATGGCACAACTCCTTAAAGCGCGCCTATGACGGCTGCCAAGAGTCGCTTCGAGCCGAAGTACCAATCTTTGGGCGGCGACGGCCAGATGGTACGATGTGAGCCACACCTTGTCGCAAGCCTCGTTACACGCGGAAAAATTGTTCGCATTGATTGAGCCAAGCGAGCGGGTCTTCCTTGCCATCAAAGACCGGAAACTCCTGTTTGTGAAAGCGTGGGACGCCGCCTTGCCCGCCAGTGGGTAGTGTGGGGTGGTTGGGTGGTGTGGGAGCAGATAGAATGGAGGCGGCAAAGTAAGTCAGTGTGAAGGTGTATGGTGCCGACGGGTGTGGTGGTCTTGATTGAAAGGGAAGGTGCGGTGTGGCGTCGGCAAAGGAAGCTAGTGTGAAGGTGTATGGTGCCAGCGGTGTGGTGGTGAGGCGGTGGTGCGTGCGTGGGAATTGATGGTGGGGTGCGTGGTGCTCGGGGCGTGGATGGATACGTGGGCGGATGGGGTGGCTATGGTGGTTGGTGATACTGATGTATGGGAGAGAGCTGCCGAGGATGAGCTTGCTTCTGTCGAACCCATCAGAGCTGGCAACCCTTGTGGAAAGAGGCCAAGCAGGCCACCGGTTGGTTTCTTTTCCACCGCCATCAATCCTCTGTTGTTGATGAAGAGCTGTTGGGAAAGGTCCCCGATCTGCTGCTGGAAGTTTGCTCCCATCTGGTTGATGGTCTGCATTAGCAGATCCAAGGTGACTCCATCTCCGCCACGGCACCGTCTTCCTATCCAGGCATGTCGGGTGCAGGAACCGGCTCTGATACCAAATTGGTGGGGCCTAGGATGTTGTGTAGGAAGTAATTGTGGGAGACAGGCGGATGAGGTCTTGGACCCCGGTGTACATGTGCCGTGATGGCAACCTGCAGTGACAGGTGTTCAAGAAGAGAATGGGACAGTGAAGTAAAGAAGTGGTAGGAACTAGAGGCTTTCTTCTTATTCATTGATTCTAATCATCATGTTGCCAAACATTATATAGCCGGCCTACAATGCAACTAATTAGCAGATGCAATCTGCTGAAGAATAATGAGCAACAAACTAACCGAATGCAGCTAACTGAATATCGATATGACTTATCCAAACAGAAGCCTCTGACTTATCTTCTCAAGTCACCTGGTTCCCGTCAGGAGCGGCTGTTGCCGTGGTCCCATGGTGCCCCACATAACACAAGAATATCATGTTGATCACTACACAGAAAATGCTACTCACATCCCATCATAATAAGTTAAAGTACTTATAGTCAAGCTCAAGCACCTCACAGGGCAAGAGTTCTTAAAAACACAACCAAGTAAACATCAATCAAACCACATAACAATCCAGACAACTAATTACGGATAAAATGCACCAAATTTCTGGAGACTTTGCACTCGAAACACCCCACTTCTAGCGACCACTTCAGATAACACGAAATGTCTGCATAATGTGTCTAAATCTGTGCGTATCGGACCACTAGAACACAACTGAACCTAAATTCGCGCCCCCCCAAAAGAACATACCAACCACCTAAAACTCTAGAAATGGTAGGATCCTAAAAACCCCAACCGAATCCAATACTCCACTTGGGAGCACAACACACACCTCTCCCACACAGATCACTCTAGATCGGTAGCAACAACGGACTATTCCCGAACCAATTCGTAAAATTTTCCCCACCCGCATCGCCCCCATACTATCGATGGGCGCATTCGAACCCAAACGAAAAGCCCTGCACGAGCAGGGTAGGCATATGAGATAGGGTCCTCACCGCCGCCGTTGAACTTGATGGCGCTCTGGAGCTGCACGACGGCGGACGCGTCGCCCTTGGAGACGGCGGCGTCGAGCTGCTCGAGCGCCTTGTTGTAGTTGGCGACGTAGGTGGCGTGGTGCTTCTGGTGGTGCAGGCGCATGATCTCACCGGAGATGACCGGCTCCAGCGCGCCGTAGTCGTACGGGAGGTCGGGGAGCGTGAACGTAGCCACCCCCCTTGCGGCCGCCAGCCGGCGGGCGCCGCCGAGCGCCAGGGCTAGGGTTTTCCTCGAGGCCAAAGTGCGGAGCGCCATGGCTGCGCGTGAGAACTTCCGTGTGTTGTGTGTGCGTGTGTAGACGACGGGAGGGCAGGTCAGCAGATGTGTATACAGACTTCTGAACTAAATTAGCCTCATTGCGCAATAAAAATTCTAAAAATAACTCTATAAATCTAAAAATTTAAAAAATAGTCTGCCCATAGTAGGTGCTACCATCCCCGACGGCAGCAACCGGAAACAGCAGCACCTTGGTGCTGCCCCTTGGTGCTGCCCGGGCAGCACCAACTGCACGTGGGGTAGCACCAAGAGTATTTTTATTTTTTTGAATTTTTTTTTTCAAAAAAGTTATTAATAATATTTGTTGGACGATTTTTAAAATATACAAAATGAGCTCAAACAATTATGAAATTTTTTGTGGAGCCTCCTGGTATAGTATTTATGCTTGTGTAATTTTTTTGAAATTTTATGTATTCTTTTTTTCTGCAAAATTCTTTAAAGTTTAATGTTTGTAGGAATTTTATAATATAGCAAATGAGGTTCAAACATTATGAATTTTTTTTTCATACTCCCTACACAGTGGACTTGATTGTGTAAATTTTACAAAATTTTATATGCTCTGAAATTGTCTCGACAAATTCAGGGTTTAGGTCTCAAAAATTAGGACGAGACGTTTTAAATTGTGGTTTCATGAATTCATGTGACTTGAAATGTGGGAAGTTTGGTTCTCCATCACATTTCTTCCGTGAAAGTAGAGTACTAAAAAGCAGAGTACGGAAATTAATTTAATCGAAAGGGCTTAGAACGTTATGATTACGAGAAACCCTAAAACATAGCGTAATCGAGACCGATTTGAATGGCTATACTTTGATGGCTCAATGGAGGCACGCACTGTAACTACATTGCGGCCCGTGCGGACGTAAGCATCGCTACATGCGGTCACATGGCATGATGGTTCGGCTAATTACTTTACCATGGACGCTACTACTACGGTAGAATTCGCGACACGAGCTTCCTGACCATGTGGCACGCATGCCTTTAGGGGATAGTTAAAACATGGCGAATAGGAGGTGGAGTACTACGGACTAGCCCGACCTCATGCGTGGACCGGGGCCATTTGCCCTTTCTTGCGAGCTCTCAGATTGTAGTCCTCGCCACGCCGCCTGCCTCGGCCGCCATTTCCGCTTTTCTCGCGGCTCTCTCGCGTGCCTCGCGGCCTCGCGCGCAGACGCCTCGGATGGGACCGAGTCTCCGGCGGATACGCTCGTTGTGCTCTTCATCCGACGATCCTCCTCCGGATCTCGCGTCCCTTTCGCATTCCACTCGTCGAGCCGCATCGGTCGTGTGGGTGGATCTCTAGGTCGATCCACTCAGCGGAAGCCACATAGCGCTCCGGACCGCGGTAGACGGAGAGATTGTTAGTGCATACTCGAAGAGAATTGGTACGATATATTATCGTTAGTACTCCTACCGCCGATATCGCCGTATCCCAACGGCGGCCGGATAGTCGAGGAGTAGTTAGGACATCCCCAAGAACGCATACCGAGGCCGAAATGGTGCTTGGATTTGAAGAACTTGCATGTGTCCTCGCACCAACAGATGGGCGTGCCTCTCTGGCGGTGTTGCGCGAAGGCTCGCTTTGGAACGCTCGGCGGGGTTGCCGGTATGCGGGGTTTCATTGCGAGAGCGCCATCCCGGCAAGTCGCTTTGGACCGGCCTCAGCAGCCCTAGCTTGTTCGGCCCGTGCCGTTGAAACCCTTGCTAGATCACGGATCTCGTCCCATTGCTTCTTGAGGTTGTCCATCCGGCGTGGTGAAGCAAGCTCTGGTGTAGTGTTTGGTTTGGTTGTGTAGTTTTCTCTCGTAGATGACTTGCACCTCCTTTTATAAGCCGTAGGTTGGCATGACGTGGTTGGCAGAGTGTTGTCTAATCTTTCTGCAGAGAGTAGTCATGCCCCCTTTTTTAAGTGCTGTATTTTTAGTAGGAAAAGCTCTGGAGGCAGAGTGTTGTCCTGGTTGTTGCAGTGAGTTGTCACGTCTTGCTCTGCAGAGTCTTGCCATTTCGGCTCAAAAGTCGGCGAGGCGTGAGTTGTCACGCCTTGCTCGCAGAGGCCGCCATTTTGTCCGAAAAAGGCGGCGGCGATGAGTTGTCACGTCTTCCTCGCAGAGTGCCGTCATTTCGCCCTAAAAAGTCGGCGAGGCATTGAGTTGTCACGCCTTACTCGCAGACCGTCATTTCGATCTCAAAAGTCGGCGAGGCGATGAGTTGTCACGCCTTACTCTGCAGAGTCTTGTCATTTGTCCAAAAGTCGCGAGGCGATGAGTTGTCACGCCTTACTCGCAGAAATCTTGTCATTTCGGTCTTAAAAGTCGGCATGGCGGTGAGTTGTCACGCCTTACTCGCGAGTCTTGTCATTTCATTTCAAAAGCTAGCGAGGCGGTGAGTTGTCACGCCTTACTCGCAGAGTCTTTGTCATTTCATCCAGAAAAGTCATGCGAGGCAAGATGTTGTCACTTAAGTTTGTAAATTTGTTTTGCAATTGAAGTTATTTTGAAAGCCATCCGCTTTTTGTTAGGATGATCGGTAGTTCCGACGATATAAGTGCGGAAGTACCTCTCGTAACTTCCAAAATCCCATGAACGCTTTTTTACAAAGAGCACTCTTTGGGACTTAGCTGATTTTCTACAAGCGTGGTTCTTACCGCCATGTTTGGAGCGGTACTCCGCATCATGGAAGTTCGATTTTCGTATGAACGATAATCGAAGTACCGCAAATTAGATAGTCTGTAGTTCATGCATTTAGAAATTATTGTTTGATTAATTCACACGCAAAGTGTCCACAACGGAATTAGATAGATGCATACTTGATACAAACTAGTACCACAACGCAAAGGCATACATCACGTAGTGCAGGATGCATAGATAAAGAGTGGATATTACAATCTTATTAAAATCGAACTTCTACTTAGCAAGAACAAGAAATAATAGAAGAAAAATTACCAAACCGCCATGTTAACTAATTTCATAGCGATTTCTCAACCCTTCCCATCCTTTCATCCAAATCCTTTAAGAACATTATCTTTATTTTCCGTCGGTTCATCCGATGGTCGAGGCACTTGACGAAATGCAGCCACACGATGTGTGTCCTCTTGCAAGGCTGCAATTTGCATTGCAATGCCTCGAACGTCTGCATGACCATTATCACCACAACAATCGTAACCGACATGTTGTGTTCTATAAAAATAATTGGGAATACAAGTGAAAAATATGATGTTTGGAAAGAAGTTCAATGGGGATGATCAGACATAAGTTATCGTAAGATTCGAACACTTCATGAACACTCGGGATGAATTCGTTGGCGTATGGGAGGTGAACACATTCACCGGATCCCTGCAACGAGGGCAATCCAAGTGCTGTCTTAGTGCTTCTAACTGTCTGTTCACTCAAAAGTTTGATGAGGCCGAGACATCCCGCTTAAGACCGGAAGGAAGGAGAAGAGGAATCAAGAGTGAGTGGAATGGAAGCCAAATCATGCATATATATAGCTTTGTTGGTAAATTGTAATTTGGTTGAAGAAAATTCGCGTCAGCGAGGTAGCAGGCCGAGGAGGTATCGTGGGCGACATTATGCGTTATGTCTTTAAGGTTTAGTAAGTTTAAATCGGGAGTTACAGTTGTTGTTAGTACTAAATATTTCGATAACATGTTGTGTACATAAATCTAACAGTCGTAACGCACATGGATATTACATAAATCGTAAAGGCGAGATGCATGATGGCATTATGTAACAAGTTTTACACGCCCATGAAATTAGTTAGGCGCATGGTCGTGTCGCTGTCGGACGACGAGATGATCCTCGGGGAATGTGAACTGTCTGGGAGTGGCGTGACGCCTCAAGGCGTAGTAGGGGCCCCGCCTCGGGAGGCGAATGCTGGGTGATCTCATCGTGGCGGTCCGCCGAGGCCCGAGCATGTCGTCCACCCATGCGTGCTCTTCCTACGGAAGCGTCATGTAGTGAGTTAGTCATTGCTTGTGCACGACGGGAAAATTGGTGTTAGTGACGCTCATGTGTACCGAGTAGGCTGTTGTGTTGACGACCTCCCGCCGGTCCTCGAGCCGTAGTGCCGCACGGTACCCTCCGTCCGTGTCGCCAACCACTAGTCGCGCTCCCGTAGGTGTGATTGAACGCCGTGCGAAGAACTCCAGTCCTGCGCCTCCCTCCGTGATGACGATGGTTGCGAGAGTGTCGGCCCTCGCAACTATTGCAAGAACAAAGGATAATGTCAGATACGTCCGAAATGAGTGTATGAAAAGGTACTCACGACAAGAACCGGCTGATGATGACATACCGTGGCTCGAGGTCGGTCGGGCCGAAGCGACCGAGTTCGGACGACTCGAGTGCGGACGCAGCGTCAAGTGAGGGGGCGGTAACCGACGGAGTGCGGAGGGCGGAGGTGGTGGAAGGTGCTCGCCACGACGCCGATGTCAAGACGTGAACGCCGCCGGGCGACCACAAGTTATGGATCTAATCGTAGAAATTATGTGGATATCGTGAGGATATGTGCACGATCTCAGGATGATGAGTCAATTGGCAATGGCTTTGTTGGTTTGCAAAATCTCACGTTTTAGGGTTTGCTTCATCTTTGTCGAGACCACAAGCGGTCGGCCCGGTGGGTTAAGGCGATCGGACCGCCCGGTGGACTGATCGGACCGGCGTTGGTGGCGGTCGGACCGGCGACCTAAAGTTGGATTTTGGGGCTAATCCAAAATAGGTTGTGTAGGCAAGTGAGGGAGTCTCCCGGATGTGGTTTCATCATTTTGGAGCTCGGTCAAAAGTTCTATTGAGTTGAAAATTCCGTAAGGTTTGGATTTTCAAGTTGAAAATTTGGCTAAGTCTTTGGACGGTCCGCCGTAGTTGTGGAGCGGTCCGACCGGCCTTGATATCGGTCGGACCGCCTTGTGGGGCGGCGGACCTGCGGCGTGACTTGGAGGTTTGCCAAGTTCGCATTGATGCATGTTGATTGTGTTTAATGTTTGGTTATCAATGCTTTATTGATGTATATTGCATTCATGGAACTAACGTGGGTCAAGTTGTGAAGAACTTGTTCCCGAAGCGGTTTGTTTGTCTATTGCTTGTGCGGTGGCTTGCAGTCAGCGGCGTCAGCGGTGAGTGGATCGGGACTACGCTTGGAGAGCCGAGGTCGAGCGATCATGGATCCGGTGAGGTCGTGTGACTCAAGCATGGTGCGAGATGGGCAAGATGGATCGAGCGGGTGGTTGGTGCGGTTTGGTTGGATCGGCGGTGTGGATATCGGTGCGAGTCTCGGGAGGTTCGATGGGATTCGGACAAGAGGCTTGGCGTCGATGAGAACCGCCGATCAACCTACGCGTGGTGAAGCGGCGATTGCTTCAGCAGATTAGTGTGTGGGTCCCATGTGTGTGTGGGTCCCAAATGTGTAACCCTAGTCCTCTCTATAAATAGAAGGGGAGATGTAAAACCCCTTGAGGCATTCATTTGGTTTGCCCCTTCCTTTTCTAGGGTTAGGGTTTGGAGAGGAAGAGAGAGAGATTGTGATTGCTCCTTGGTGAGCTCTTGTCCTCCTTGTTGGAGTGGCTTTGTAAGCATCTTGTGAGATCAATCAATCTTGTGATGCTTGCTTGAGAGATCATTTGTCTCCTCTTTGTGTTCTTCTCTCATTTGGATGAATTTGGTGCTTCCTTGATTCAAGGGTTTATGCTTGGTCTTTTGACCCATTTTGTCTTGCTTTGATGTGTGGGAATTCTCCTAGAATCATCTAGACCATCAACCCCACAAGCAAGTCTTGAATCAAAGATTTTCATATTTCTAGGGTTTGTGCACTTCTTTGTTAAATCCTTGAGAGATCGATTCTGCGAAGTGGATCCGAAGGATCGTCGCTAGAAATAGGTCTCCAATATCATTAGGAAGGTGTGCTCGAAATTTGGTCAAGTTTCATTGGTTGAATCAAAAGTTGGATCAAATTTCGTTTTGGATTTGGGTTCATTTTTGATCTTCGGATCTGAACCAGGTCCGCCGGTTTTATAAAGGCGGTCCGACCGCCGTATATTCGATCATTGCTCTGTAAAATCGAACCGTCGCCCACCGGTCCGACCGCCGCTTAGTTGCTTGGTCGATCATTGTTGACTTCGGTCGGATCGCCTGTGGTAGCCGGTCCGACCGCCGTGTGTGGCCTCAACCCTTTGAGTTTAAGTCTCCACATTTGTGTCGTGTGGTTGTCGAGGGTTATCGAATTCAAGACAAGGCGCCCGCAGTGTGCTTACGAATCTTCTTAGCTTCCATAGCTAAAGGAGTAAAGTTCGTGTTGAATTCGATTTAGGCGAGAAAGTTGTGAAAGCGCCTTTCACCACCCCTCGTCGCCTTCCGGTCCTACAAGTGGTATCGAGCCGGTTAGCTCTTTGCTATAGATCTTAACCGTCTTTGGAGCCATGGCGATCGAGCGATATTCAATCGGGCCACATGTTTTTGATGGAGTTGATTTTGCTTATTGGAAGGCCGAATGGAGGCCTACATCGAGGCTCAAGGGCACGCGATTTGGCTTAAGGTGAAAACCCTTATGTCGTGCGGTAGATGACAATTTGATCACTCGGATGTGGAGAACAACGGCGAGGCTCGGAATTTTTGATTCAAGGCCTTAGTCGATCGGAGTTTGAGCGTGTCGCTCATTTGTCGTCTGCTCATGAGATCCGGCGGACTCTTTGTGATTATCACGAAGGGTCCATCGCGATCAAGGAAGTGAGGCAGAACCGACAGAAAGCATACTCCAAGATCGAGCAAAGACACGTGAATCTTTAGATGAGTGTGGGGAGATTTTCTAAAATTCTTCATGATCTCGTATTTGTTGATCTTGTATTTTCTCGAAGTCAAAATGCACGCCAACCTTTGGGTGCTTTGGATGTGAAGGTGCGGGGATGAAGATCACGCCATCAATGACAACATCACATCATGAGTGAGCTTACCATGGATAAGCTTTACTCGAGGTTGAAGACGCATGAGATTGATTTCATCTCGCGTCTCACCACGACAGAGCCGATGGCTTTAGTGGTCGACCAATCTAAGGGTAGATATGCTGATTCTTTTAATGTTAGCTCATCTGGATTTTCTTTGTCTGCCTTGCATTCCTTGAGCGATGAGCAACTTGAGAGACTACCTGAAGATGATTTAGCCCTCCTATCCACCAAATTCACGAGAGCGTACAATAATGTGAGGAGTAGGAGGAGAGGTGGACCTATCACATGCTTCGAGTGTGGTGAGCTCAACCACATTCGCTCTAGATGCCCCAAGCTGAAGGGCAAGGAGGAGAAGGAGTCACAAAGGCATCCTCAAGCGAGGGATGCTAAGTCCAAGAAGACAAACTATCGCAAGTTTGTCAGCCGAGTCCTTGAAGCTCTAGAGGATGTGAGCATGGAAGATGTGGACTCGGAGTCGGAGGACGACAAGAGTGACTCCGTGGCAAGAAGAAGGCACGTGATTTCAGCGGCATGTGCTTTATGGCTAAAACGACCACGACAGCGACTTCTCCAACAGCGAGGATCCTTTTAGTGATCCCGATGAGGTATGCCCTTCACTTCCTGACATGAAAAGGGCTTTAGTGCTTGCTGAACAAAAATTGCATAAGCAAGCTAAAGTGATCAAGAAACAGGATACTATGATTGATAATTTGAACCTAGAAGTGGTTAGG
The DNA here is from genome assembly GCA_036346395.1 of Hsuehochloa calcarea. NCBI lineage: Eukaryota > Viridiplantae > Streptophyta > Magnoliopsida > Poales > Poaceae > Hsuehochloa > Hsuehochloa calcarea. The sequence continues at coordinate 25,754,734 of CM070602.1, forward strand.
CTCAAATCCATTAATCTGATGATTTACGTGATTCATGCTCTAGCTTGCTTAATGAATTGTCAAGCTTGAATAATGCTCATTCCTCTGTTGAAAACAATTGGAAAATGCTCTTGTCGAACTAGAATCTCTCAAGTCTAGTTACATTTGCATGAATGCCATTCCGCTTGATGTGATTGCTTTAGATGCTATTCCTTTAACTTGCTCAAAGCGTGCTTTGCTAGAATTAAAATTGGATAGCTCTTTAAAAGAATTGCAAAATTTGATGCTAGTCACACTTGTTCTCATTGTAAGAATAATCGAATTAAAATGCAAGAGATGACTGAAATGGTTGCTTATTCTAGAATTGCCTCTTGTGAAAATTGCCCTAAGCTTACAATTGAGATTGAAGCTTTAAACAAGACTCTTGAAGAGAAAGCTAAAATTGAAAGATCCATGTCTCTTACTGCTTCCAAGAAAGTTATTGATTCTTCCTCTTGTATGTTGCATCTTTGAAATTGAAACTGCTATTGGTAAGATACAAGAGGCCTTTAGAGTCAAATTTAAGGAGCAGTTGAATAGGATTGGAGAGTCCTATTGTGTGTCTTGTGAGGCTCTGAAAGTGGAAGTGGATCTTCTTAAGAGCAAACATGTTGAGGCAATCGATTCTAAAAAGTGCTCCAATTGTGGAGTTTTGGCAAAGAGAACGATTACCTCAAAATGACTCTTGAGAAGTTTTCTAGTGGGAAAAAGAAGCTCAACTTGATTCTAGATCAATCCAAGGTGAGTGTGAAAAACAGTGGCCTAGGTTTTAAGTCCCTAGAGCTTTCCTAGAATCTTCCACCAAAGATTGCTAGAGTCGTGGAAAGTGGTTTGGTTGAGCAAGAACCTTCTTTGACTTCAAAGGTTGTTCCTAAAGTCTGAGGTTCTGCTCAATCTCTTTCTAGCAAGAATGGTGCTTCATGTCTCACGATCCGGACCCCTCAAAGGTCAAGTACCATTGCACCTTCTGCAAGAAGAGGGCCACACGGTTGAGTTTTGCTTCCGGAGAGCAAAGATTGAGAGGAAGAGAGAATGAGCACTTTGAGATCCATTAGAGGAGTCTCTTCTTGAGTGTAGTCTCTAGAGCCTGGGCGACCTATTCGTATACCATTTATAGGCCTAGGTTTGTAGAGAACTCTGTTGACTCTTTTGGTGGGTCGAGACAGCTGGTTTGGTCTTGGATATCGTGAGGATAGACCACGGGTAGCACCTAGGCAGAGTGTCGGTCTTTTGGTAGATCGTTTTGGAGAGGTCGAGTGGTGCTCATGGGCATTCTTATGATTTTGTGCCTAATCATTTTTCTGCTGCTTCTTTTGCTATTCCCAGGCCTCATCCATCTCAGTACTGGACTCCTAGAACTTTTATCTCAAATCCCAGTACTGAGGCATGGATGTTTTGAGGGAATTTGCTCTTTTTGCATTCATTGTATCATAATGCATTTTCATTTCAAATGTCTTGCATTGCATAATAAAATTAGTGGAGCTTTGATTATTATCCTTGTATGACTTGATTTCATACTCTATACCTTGTCATATCAAGTGATAGTCTGCTAGACTTCTTTATGGCTCTTCGTGTTTAGCTTAGCTTTTGCCTTGCTAGCTTTATATCTGTGAGCAAATTGAATCAAATCATGTCTTGTTGGATCTTGTGACTAGTTTTGCTCTAGTGATCCTTTTATGATTCTTGCCATGTCAAATAGGTTGAATTGAGTCTTGAACTTATTTTGAGATGAAAAATGAGCTTTTATCTTCTTAAGTCAAGCAAATGAAAAATGAGATTTTACGTGCGAAAAAGCGATCTCACCAATCCTTTCTCATGAGGCGGCTTGCCATTGCACTAGGCATGAACTCGGGGAGTTTTGGATGACCTAGACCACTCTTTTAAGCTTATCGCTTGAGATGGTGGCAGCAAGGCTTGAGATCTAGCGACGGAGGAAAAATCCTTTTAGGAAAATGCTCAAAATGCTAAGTGCTTGAGTTTTGCTTCAAAAGAATACTCTTGATGCTCAAAATGCCTCGAGTTCTTGTTTTGAGTCTCTTTTTACTTATAGACATGGCTTGACTCATTATTGGTTGCTTTTAGTGAAACTATGACATTGAGCAACCTTTCATGATTTTAATTCTTTTAATCTCAGTTCTTTGCTATCTTGGTTTTAGCTGCGGTACATGTTTTGCCATGATTGAATATAGCTTCTACTCTTTATATGGCTTGGTATATGTCTTGTCTTGTCTACATAGATAATGGTCATGGCTCCTTTTGTTAAATTTCAAAAATAAAGTCATTTCTTCATGCTCGTTCTTGTCCCATGCATCTTGATGAATTCATTGTCAAAGGGAGAAGGATTGAAGAAAATCTTTGCTTTGAGCTTTTGGTTTCTGAAGGTTTCATACATAAAAGAACACACACACAAAAAAAATTTGTGAACCTTTTGAAAATTTGTGATCATAGTGAGTTGAGTCTGGGTTTTATTGCCTTTTTCTAATTTGAATTGCAATTCAAGAAGACTCACAATGATCAAAGGTCAAATAGAACATATTGTCTTTCATATGGACCTTAGTGAGATTTTTGGCCATCTTAGGAATTTGAATCCTTTGTGCGTTCATTGCCTTATCTCACTTGCCTATACTATTAAAAGCGGCTTGAGTGGTTCCTAAGCTTTTTCTTGCTTATGGACCAAGTTGTGCCTTTATCTAAAGCGATTTTACTTTTCATTTTGAAAAACCACATTTTCTTGGGAATTGCCAATGTGTTCATCAAGGGGAGATTGTGGATATCGTGAGGATATGTGCGATCTCGGGATGATGAGTCAATTGGCAATGGCTTTGTAGGTTTGCAAAATCTCGCGTTTGAGGTTTGCTTCATCTTTGTCGGACCACGGCAGTCGGCCCGGCGTTGGTGGCGGTCGGACCGCGTGGTGACAGTCGGACCGGCGTGGTGGCGGTCGGACGGCTCGACCTAAAGTTGGATTTTGGGGCTAATCCAAAAATAGGTTGTAGGCAAGTGAGGAGTCTCACGGATGTGGTTTCATCATTTTGGAGCTCCAGTCAAAAGTTCTATTGAGTTGAAAATTCCGAAGGTTTGAATTTTGAGTTGAAATTTTGGCTAAGTCCTTTGGGCCGGTCCGACCGCCGTTGTGGGAGCGGTCCGCCAACTAATCGGTCGGGCCGCCCGTGTGGAAGCGATCGGACCGTGATGACTTGGAGGTTAGCCAAGTTCGCATTGATGCATGTTGATTGTGTTTAATGTTTGGTTATCAATGCTTTATTGATGTATATTGCATTGTGGAACTAACGTGGGTCAAGTTGTGAAGAACTTGTTCGAAAGCGGTTTGTTTGTCTATTCTTTGTGCGGTGGCTTGCGAGTCAGCGGCGTCAGCGGTGAGTGGATCGGGACTACGCTTGGAGAGGAGGTCGAGCGATCGTGGATCTGGGTGGTCGTGTGACTCAAGCATGGTGCGAGGATGGGCAAGATGGATCGAGCAGGTGGTTCGGTGCAATTTGGTTGGATCGGTGGTGCGGATATCGGTGCGAGTCTGCGGGAGGTTCCGATGGGATTCGGACAAGAGAGGCTTGGCGTCGATGAGAACCGTGATCAACCTACACGTGGTGAAGCGAGCGATTGCTTCAACGCAGATTAGTGTGTGGGTCCCATGTGTGTGGGTCCCAAATGTGAAACCCTAGTCCTCTCCTATAAATAGAAGGGGAGATGTAAAACCCTCTTGAGGCATTCATTTGGTTTCCCTTGCCTTTTCTAGGGTTAGGGTTTGGAGAGGAAGAGAGGGAGATTGTGATTGCTCCTTGGTGAGCTCTTGTCCTCCTTGTTGGAGTGGCTTTGTAAGCATCTTGTGAGATCAATCAATCTTGTGATGCTTGCTTGAGAGATCATTTGTCTCCTCTTTGTGTTCTTCTCTCATTTGGATGAATTTGGTGCTTCCTTGATTCAAGGGTTTATGCTTGGTCTTTTGACCCATTTTGTCTTGCTTTGATGTGTGGAATTACTCCTAGAATCATCTAGACCATCAACCCCACAAGCAAGTCTTGAATCAAAGTTTTCATATTTCTAGGGTTTGTGCACTTCTTTGTTAAATCCTTGAGAGATCGATTCTGAAGTGGATCGAAGGATCGTCGCTAGAAATAGGTCTCCAATATCATTAGGGAGGTGTGCTCGAAATTTGGTCAAGTTTCATTGGTTGAATCAAAAGTTGGATCAAATTTCGTTTTGGATTTGGGGTTCATTTTTGATCTTGGGTATGAAGTCCGACCGGTTTTATAGCAATGATCCGACCGCCCGTATATTCGAGACATTGCTCTGTAGGTCGAACCGTGTCCCACCGGTCCGAGCCGATTGGTTGTTGGTCGGACCATTGGTTGAACGTCGGTCAGAGCCTCGCCGTGGTAGCCGTCCCGACCGCCCGTGCCCAGATCAACCCTTTGAGTTTAAGTCTCCACATTTGTGTCGTGTGGTTGTCGGGGTTATCGAATTCAGCACAAGGCGTCCGTTGTGTGCTTATTGATCTTCTTAGCTTTCATAGCTAAAGGTAAAGTTCGTGTTGAATTTGATTTAGGCGAGAAGTTGTGAAAGCGCCTATTCACCCCCTCGATCGCCTTTCCAGGTCCTACAATTAAGATCCTCGGATCAGTCGTGACGCATATGCTATGATACGATCCATTGCGTTGTTGTTCGACGATCTATAGCTTGATGCCGAGCTGGTTGCTGACACGCCCAAGCGGGTAATCGCATTTAAAGCCGATAGTAAGTGCGAAAAAGTGTTGTTGAGCGAGAATTATCACGAAGAATGTTTTACCGTCTCGGCGGGCGGCGCTCGATGACGGTCCGGACCCGGCTAGTCGGGCGTCGTCTGCATGGCGTCCTTTGGAATGACTACGGCCCCAGCCCGTAAGCACCTGCACCGAGTGCGCCCAGGCGTACCACCTTAAGTGCGCGCGTCTGTCACGGATAATGTAGCAGCGAAACTCGGCACCACGTCAATCGTAACCTGTCAATCCTGTCGATCGTTTCTTTGTATACGCCTCGATCGTCGCTCCTCTCGCCTCTCTCGTCTGCTGCGCATTGAATTTACATGTCGGAAAATCTTACTCAAAAATGCCCTCAAAATAACACCAAGGAATGACATCCGGTGAGCCTTTGCTGTGAGAGGTTAGTCCGCGGTGGAACCTCTGGTAAGGCGGTGCCTCATGACCAGCTGCGGGTTGTCTTGCTCGACCATGTGCGAGAAGACCAAGTGGCGATGCGTCATCGAGTGCCTCGTCGGTTACCTTTGGGGCGATAATCAGAAGAGGGCGTGTCGTGTGGAACCGTCTTTGTCCATAGCCACGGATGACCTCGTCCTCGGCGAGCCGAGTACTCGCTGGACACAATCTACAACCGAGAGATAGTATGGACTCCTCAAGACCACCCGAGACCGGTCCTACGACTAGGTTTTCGACCAAAAATACGTGACATGAATAGTGAATAAGGTGTTGCGTCCTTTGTTTTGGGCCTAATAGGGCTTTGTGGCGTGGCGAGTCGGAGCTCGGGTTGTGTGCGCCTCTTTCGTAGTACAACCTAGGTCGACCTCCTCTTGCCTCCTATATATCGATATAGCCATAGATTAGGGTTGTGTTTTCTTTGAGATTATTCCTTAGCGGTCTCGCCGCGTTCGGTTGAGAACCCACATTGTGAGCTTCATCTTTATTTGCAATACAATATCAGTTACATCTTCTACTTTTTACTTGTGTTCTCGATTCGCGCGTAGGAGATAACCTTCTTGGCGAGTCAACCACGTTGACACGATTGTAACCATCGGAGCGGTGGTGTAGTGATTGCGGGCTTGATCTGTTTGGTGAGCCTTTAGATTATCAATGTCGAGATCTCCACAATCGACTTATCAATACCTTTCAAGATCGGGCCAGAACCTATCGGTTGGTATGAGAGCAAAAGTTGCCGTTAGGTAATCATAATTTTCCCCATTTTAGATTAGTTTTTTCCATCGTCTTAAAGCTCGGAAAATTGCCCCATAAAAATATTTTTGTTCGTCGTGTTCTTCCATGTCCCATCACCCATTGTGCCTTTGTAATTTTGTTCCTTGTTTCGCATTGTTGAATTAGTGTCCTTTGTCTAAGTCGTGTTCTTTGGTTTAGAGTAGTGTTCTTGGATTCGGTCAACACCGTCGCGGCCGTGCCACCATCCATCTTGTACGCCACCACCTACTCGAACAACCCTCCTTCGACCACCTCCTCGAGTTCGACCATCTCCTCGTGTTCGACCACCTAGTCGGATTCGACCACCTACTCGAATTCGACCACCTCCTCGGGTTCGACCATCTACTCATTTACGCCCCATAGGTAGTCATGAAGGCAGTAGATACAACCTAGCTTCATGTTTGTAACAATCAAGATGATTCGGTTGATCGCTAAGGAAGGAATAGTAGGTAAGAACCCATAGGCATTGTATTGTAGTTATCTACTTAACTAGAAGTGTTGTAGCTAAGGATCAACTACTAAAGATGTAAGATTGATGTATAGCCTGAGCCACCCGGTAGTGACCGCCTCAAATTTGCCAATCTCTGTCGTGGCGGTAAAACTCCCTGCCGCTTGATATTCCTTGTCGTGGCAGCCCAAGTCCTCTTGCCTCGTTGCTACTCCCTATCGTGGTAGCCAGCGATCATTGCCGCCGCTACTTCTTGCCACCATGACAACCGTGCCAAGCCACGTGTCGATGAGGACATGACCCTATGGATACAACCACATTTGCTATGCTTGCTATTCCAATTACGAGGAGCGTACACTTCAACTTATTTATCGAATCTAGGACTACAACGGTTCAAGAAGGTCTACGACCGGTTCCAGGGAGTCTCGACCACGAAGAAGGCCTCGACCGGTTTCACCGATTACTCGCGAGCCGCGGTACTCGTTGGACACAATCTACGACCGGAATAGCATGGACTCCTCAAGACCACCCGAGACCGGTCGACCGGGTTTTAAACGAGATCGTAACATGAATAGTAAATAAGGTGTTGTGTCACCGTTTTGGGCCTAATAGGGCTTTGTAAAGTGACAAGGTGGGCCCAGGTTGTGTCGCCTCTTTCCACGGCGAGTACAACCCTAGGTCGCGTCCTCTTGCCCCCTATATATAGTAACCGCCATAGATTAGGGTTGGGTTTTCTTTGATTATTCTGCTTGATCTCGCCCGACGTTCGGTTGAGAACCCCATTGTGAGCTTCATCTTTATTCGTAATACAATATCAAATTGCATGTTCTACTTTCTTTCTTGTGTTCTCGATCGTATCACGGGAGATAGCCTTCTTGGCGAGGTCAACGCGTTAGACACGGTTGATAACCATTGGAGTAGTGGTGTAGTGATTGCGAGGGTTCGATCTGTTTGGTGAGCCTTTGGATCATCAACGTCGAGATCTCCACAATCGACTTATCAATACCTTTCGAAGATCGGGCCACGAGACCTATCACGCAATGCTCTTCGCGGCAAAGAACCGTTTTCACGGCAAGCGTTTTCTCTACCCATGACACGCAGCATACTACAATATTCGTCACTGTTTTGAAGTTTGGAAAGGAGCAAGAATTAAAGGGAAACCTAATTAGTTGGTTTGGTTATTCAAGAGGAAAAACATTAAAGAGAGAGAAAAAGAGGAGGAAAAAATAGAAAGAAGAAAAAGAGTGTCCATTCCCAAAATGAAAGTGCATTAACCTTTCACCAAAATCGGTGAAAATTGGTGGAGTCCCTCTAAATATAGCCACAAGTTTCTATAAAAAATTCAGAAAGTTTTCCCATGGGTTTGAAAGATATAGCAGTTTCAAATTTGAACCGAGTCGGTTTCTAGTCAGAGTACTATTCCGTTCAAAGACACATTGATAAAAGCGGGCATAACTTTCGCATAAGGTGTCCATTTTGGCGTTCTTATGCCCGTTGGAAATATAACGATAGGCGCATCCTTTCCACTTAATCCACTTGTCGCCCTTTAGGGGCCTAAAATCGGCCATCTTGACCACTGGTTGCGTCATAAGTTTTGGTTTCTGTTTTTGCCTTTTCTTTCGAGTCTTCCCTTGAATTTGGGGATCGCCTCAGCGCAAATTTGTAGATCTCATCAAAACCTTTCAAAGAGATATATAGGGCATATAAAACTTTGGTTTTCATCTTTTGAGATTACCTATGTTTCTTTACTTCAACTACGATGTTGTTTACATTGCGTTATTATGATTTTATGCTCTACATCATGTGAACAGTCTTGTGCTCCTACAAAGATTAGAGTAGTCATTAGCGTCTCTCTAGCACTTGGTGTGAGAATTTCCTTTGCTTACATCAAGTCACATTGAACTTTAGTGTGCGTTCATATACTTCTCTTGGTAGGCTTTGATTAGCCCTTTCAGGCTAGGATCGACAATATTAACTAGTACTTTGAACAATTTTCAACTTGTATTTACTATTTTGATTGTTGCTAATCCTTGGTACCATATTGAAGCCTATCCTAGCTCCACCTCTACCATTGCAGTACCGGTTGCTTCTGATCGTTTTGTCAATCTTTAGATATTGTGACACCGACACTAGTTTCAGTCGCCGCTGTTGCTTGGTAAGAATTGGTAAGAACTTTATATGAGGTTGAGTGTGAGTGACTTTGAACCTTCAAATCCTAGTAGTTGATAGGAACATATACTTGTGATTTGTTTTCTTATTTTCTACTAACCATGGCGAGTTCATGGGATGATTATGAGATAGATTCATGTCTTCTTGAGCCATTGAGCAGGAGCACAATAAAGTTCACGAGAAGATGCACATTTGATATAAGCTTCTTCACTATGGGAGTATATGACCGTAATAGTATGTCGATAAAACTAAAATCACTTTGCCATCCTTCTTTGGTTAATTTGATCCGATGCCTATGTTGGTGAGAGATCTCTTTAGACAAAGAATTTGAATATTATGCATAGTCAGTGGCAATAGTTCATTGTCACTAGTGTTTTGTTGAGGATACAACACTTTAGTGGAAGTATTTACGTGACATGGGAGAGTGCCTCAAACTTGGCATGCATTAAAGTAACTTTGAGAGATGAAATTGTTCCTAAATATCATGCTGATTATTTACTAGCTAAAATGCAACATTTAAAACAAGGTAGTAGAACTTTGAGACAATACTATCATGAATTGAAAACTCTTTTGTTGCGTTGTAGGTTAGAGAAAATCTCTGAACTCTGAATAGATTCTTAAGTGGGCTTAATCAATAAATTGAGGACATTCTTGTTCACAAAGAATATAATTATCTGTCTTATTTGTTTAACTTTCATGTAAGGTTGAAGTCGATTAAGGAGAAATTGAGAATGCTTGATGTAAGGAAACATGAGAACAAATATGTGTTTGTGTCTTTTACGACTAACAACTTGAAAGTTGAGAACCATACGAAGAGGAGAATGGGCGATCAATCATCGACTCCATTGGTTGAGACGGAAGATAAGGAGATGGATGCACCTACATCATTTAAGGAGAGCCAAAGGTAAAGATCATGATGTGATCATCACTCAAAGTGGTATGCTTGTGAAATTACAATTGTCCCTTTGTTCATACTATTTTAGAGCAAATTAGTGGAAAACAATGATATGCATGTTTCACATAGAAATTCGGTGCATTGATTTGATTACCATATGATAAACATTTTGATTTACCTATTGACTTGAGTGCACCATGTGATAACATAATTAAATTGCCTACTATTTTGAGTGATTCATGTGATGAGTCAATCGCATATAATGATCATGTGGAATGGTTAGACATAAAGAAGTTTTGACTATAATTTCTCCTACTGATTCTTTATGTTATATTATGTTGGAGTCACATATGAAATTGTCACATGCTATTTAAGTTTATTAATTGCGTGTTCGAAATCCTTGTTTAGTGCCTATACCACGGGATATAAGTTTAATTTGATTGGAGATTATGGTGTAGACAATCAATTTCTTGTATATATCGAATATGCATAACTTGTGATCACGTGGATGAATTGAAAGCTTGTTGTTTGAATAACAATTCTTATGTGCTGAATTTTGTTGATCATTCGATTGCCTATGTGTTCATCTCTTATTGCATCATCTAGTATTGATAATCTATATCATGGTGTTGAAGTGTGGAAGAACTTACAAATCTTTTCATCCTACTAGATGATTTGCTAACACTCAATTGAAATCGATAATATGGATGAACTTTGTTTCATTCCAAGGGTTGTAAATTTGTCATATGTACTACTGCTTGCAAGTTTACAACTTCAAATATTTGAATTGCATAAATGCTTCACTTACATTTGCAAAACTAGTTGCAATAATTGATGTGTAAATTTTGTTTTGCTTATTAACATATATGATTACGAAAATAATAATAATAGCAATACTAATAATAAATTAATTAGTTGAAGAATTTAGGACTTGTGCGTAATTAAAGAATTTAGTATACGTGAAAATAGGATATTGAATTTTTATGAGCTATATAAATAGATTTGTGGGTTTAGCCTAGCTACCTTTTATTCTTTTTCCAGCGCGCCGATTTTTCTCACAGGGGCTGGCGCGCGCCGACCTTTTCTGTTGCGTTCTTTGGTCAGCGGCGGCGAAGCCTGTAACGGTATCCTGGCAGCGTCTTTGCCGCCCGACCAAGAAATTTGCTGTCATTCATCTTAGTCTGCTGCTGCCGTTATCTATTTGCCCCAGGCTTCCAAATCTGCCGCAGGCTGGCACCTTTGCCTTGGCCGACCCGGCGAACTCGGTTTTGTTGTGAGTAACGATCTATAATTTTGTTACCTCTATATTTTGCTAATTTAGTTAGATGTTAGAATTGAGATTAATTAGAGGCCGATTAATGAGTTTGTTTAACCTGCTGTCCGTTGTACGATTTATTCGGGTACCTTAATGGCGGATTTTGGAAATCTCATCTACTGGTTAAGTGTAGATAATTTCGATATCTTTCTATAGCATATTTTATCATGTCGATCGGACAAGTATAATTCGAGTTATGTTTTTTGGAAGACTGCTGTTTTTACGGTTGTCGTCTTTCGGCGCTGTTTTGGTAGATTGTAGATTAAAAATAGTAAATAGCTTAATTAGAGTTTTTGATCTACATGAAAGATGTAGATAATTGTCCAATGGTTCTGTAGAATCTGAGAACGCGAATTTTGGTTGAGTAAAACAAAAGTTATGAAATTAGGAAGACCTGCTGTTCCGAAGTGGATAGACCGGCTTTCTGGGCTAAAAACGGAGGGTTAGATGATTTAATTAGAAGTCTTCGTAATCTAAGAAAATGTGGATAATTTTATGAAGAATCCAGAATGGGGTGGTTTGTGGTGATCGGACTTTTGAGTCAAAAGTTACGCTCTTTTTAGTAACCGGACAGCAACGGGTAACTTTTCGGTACCGGAGTAGCGTGGTATATTTGGGGACGTGTAGGAGCGATGTTGATTGATTGCTATTCTTGATGCTGTAGCTTGTATTGAAGTTTGTGTATTTAATATAGGAGAGGCGTCGTGCTTGTTGCCGTCTGCTAGCCAAATCGTGCGTCGCAACTAGTAAAGGCAAGTGCATGGTAGACAGCGATCATTGATCGATCACTGTTTTCTTTATCTTCTATTACCATTATTGTTGTGCTTTTATTCTGTTTAATTGCAAACAAATAATTGGTATGTTTATATCTTTGTTGACAAGCATGATGAAAAGTTGGATATGATGTTTATGATGGAGTTTGCATGTTTGCATTCATAAGCATCTTTGCATATGGCGGTGATCATGAATGATCACAACTCCACGGAGTGGAGGAGGTCCCGATCCTTATGGAGGAGCGGGCTTGAGAGTGAATGTTGTCGCGAGCATTCACTCACGCTATCTGCATTATCTGTGAAAGAAGTGCATGTGGACATGTAGATTAGATTTGCATTGATACATGAGATTAATGGTTGTGAATCAAAGAAGATAAGCGCATGAGAATATTAATGGAAGTACTGTGATGATAATGAAGTTATTGAATCTTTGTTGATTTATTATTGTTCGTTGTTTATGGATGTGTTTCTTGAGTCGTGGACTCACCCTTGCTCTATTGTTGTCTTTAGGTGATCTTGAGGGCCAATGGCGAGGCGAGTAGGGCACATGGGCAACACATGATCATTCGCCATAATAATCTTTTCATTCAATATTGGTTTATACTTGGACATGTTAGAGGTTGAATAAAGTTTAGGACAATGTTTGGACTAGACTATTTGCTTTATTAATTTGGATTCATTGGTTGATGCTATTTTGAATTATTTACGGTTTTATTCAATTGATTATTTACTATCGTTTGAACCTTAGTTATGCATGATCTTTTGTGATATATGGACATATTTATCGTTGCTTCCTTGCTGTAATTTTATAGTGTGTCGATAATTATTAGTTTAAAGAGTAGTGTGGTGGCATTCTAGGCTCGGTGTTGAAATTTGAGGTTATTCTGATTGGTATCGAGCGGGTTTTAGGTCCGTGGTGAATAGATTAACAACTTAGGCAAACTAAAATTGTTAAAATTTGTTTTAGATTAGTAAATCAACTAAAATTTGCTAATGGTTAACTAACCTAAAATTTGACACACTAGTGCCGATGGGTTAGAGAGAATGCGAATATAGTTTTACGCTTAGTTATGTTGTTTATTGATGGATGAGTTATTTTGATCTTTGAACTCATTGTGTATTGTTGATTGTGGTTGATAGCTATCTGGGGGTAGAGGGCGTGGTCGTGGTGGCGCGATGCGTGGAGGTCGTGGCATGAGGCGAGTTCAGTGGAGCCACCTCCTGTGTGATTAGTCGATGGTGAGGGTTCTTTGTTGACCGCCTCGGTTGGGATCGAGATGAGACCCAGCTTTCTTGAGAGAGTTGGTGGGAGAGATCCGTGCTCTTCGTCAGCGGTGGCCGTGACCTATTCTTCTTGGCATCTGTTGTTGCTCTGTCGCACATCCACGGTTCTGGCGCGGATGTCACTTGAGAATGGATGGGGTTGAGTTTGATTCGTTTGTGGGTGAACACACGGTCAAGCGGTGGTTGGTTGCGCTACATGGAGAAGCGGTTTGGAGCTTTAGAGATGTCTTCACCTCGGAGGTCCGTTTGTAGCCTTTAATTTGAAAGAGCAGCGATATTTGGTGGGAGGCGTGTTGTCTTGAGGACCGCCACTCAAGGCCGATCACTTGGGAGGACTTTGTTGATCAGTTCAAGGAAAGTTCTACCCCTACTCTTTTGTTGAGAAGATGGAGGTTGCCTTGGCGACCTTTGCTCGAGGAAGAGGTCTATTCTTGAGTATGAAATGAGTTCAACAACTTGGTTAACCGTCCCTTGATGTGAGCGATGATCTTCAAAAGGCCAAGAGGTTCGTCGGGGTCTCAATTAGAATGCAAGCATGTGTTGGGAGCTACTCCACTCCGTGATTCTGACTCTGTTGTGGAGCAAGCTAGGGCATGGAGTTGGAGATCTGACTCACAAAGGCGACAAGCCTCGGTGGGTAGTAGTTTAGGTGGTGACGGAAGAGGAGCTCTAGTGAGGAAGTGGAGTGCATTCGTGACACGCTTTCAAGAAATTCAAGGAAGGACATGATCCTTCAAGTCTAAGCACTCGAGTAGTTCCTTCTTGGCGCCTCGTTCGTTTGCAGTACTCGGCTCTTCGTCTGTCGAGGCGGGGCATGCTTTGCTTTAAGTGCGGTGATGGACACTGCTGCTGAGTGCTCTTGGGCGGGTGATTGCCGTCGGTGTGGCGGCCGGGTCACAAGGGCGGTGTGTCGCGAGAACCCGCTAAGCGTGATCAAGTGGGAGCTGTGCCATCTTCTTCTTCTTGATGGGTCTGCTCGAGGATCTTTCGGATGATGGCTGCTCCTCGGTGATGCCATTTCCTTGACTTGGCGCCTCCGTGAGGTACTCTTGGCGGCCGCCACCTTCAGCACCGCTTGGGTTACCGCAGTAGCCTTACACCGCCCGGCAATGATTGTTGGGGCTCTCGCCCGCCGTTGTCTTCTTCGCCATGGCGCCACAGGTGTCGCCATACCCACTGGAGTTAGCGGTCGTCTGGCGTGGTGGCAGTACTTTGCTTGTGGATTCGTTTGATGCTTTAGTCCTTTTTGATTGAGGGCTACCTTTTCGTTTGTCTCGTCGGCGTTTGCTAGGAAGCGAACTTGAGTATCTGATGGATTTCTCGATCGGTGTTGGTTAGTTCTCACAGGGGTATTATTGCTAGCTCTCTTGTTTGTCTGGGTGTTCTATTGTCATTGATGGAGAGGAGTTCACGGCGAATTTGATAGTTATTCAAATGGAGCCGTTCGGCGTTATCTTGGGTATGGATTGGTTGCACTCTTATCGGCCGTGATATCACATTTACGTAGAAACGGTCTGTCTGCGGACCTCGTGCAGGAGACTTTGACTTTTCGAAGTGCGCCTCGCGCTCTCTTCGATATTGGTGGGGTGTTTCCGGTCGTGTCGATGGCGGACTTCTTTTAGCTCTTCTTGAGAAAGGCGTGGCCCATGATTGAGGAGATTCGGTGGTTAGTGATTACCCGGATGTGTTCCCGGTGAGCTTGGGTTTGCCACTGCGCGAGGCGTGGAGTTTCGCATTGATCTTGTTAAATTACTCGTCCCATCTCGATGTCTCCATATCGATTAACACGTCCGTTTGGGGCGAGTTGAAGCAGCAGTTGGATGATTTGTTGGCTAAAGGTTTGATCGGGCGTAGTGTATCGCCGTGGGGAGCTCTGATACATTCCGCGAGAGAAGAAGGATGGGAGTTGGCGCATGTGTATTGATTATCGATGCGCTTAATGCGGTCACAATCAAGAACAAATATCCATTGCCCGCATTGAGGACTTGTTTGATCGGTTGAATGGAGCTCAAGTATTCTCCAAGATCGATCTCGATCGGTATAATCAAATCCGTGTGCGTGGCGAGATGTAGAGAAAACGACTTTCTCCACGGTATGGGCATTATGAGTATAAAGTTATGCCTTTGGATTGACTAATGCACTGCTATTTTATGGAGACCATGAACAACATGTTGCATGAGTATCTAGATGACTTACGTGGTGGTGTTCATTGATGATATTCTTATCTATTCCAAGACCAATGAGGATCATGGCGTCATTTGAGGTGGTTTTAGAGACTTTGAGAGAGCACAAGTTCTATGCTAAGTTGAAGAAGTGTGAGTTACGGATTTGAAGTGGGTTTTACGGGTCATGTGATTAACCCTCGGGTATTCTTTGTTGATCCTAGCAAGGTCTCCACGGTGGTGGATTGGAAGAGGCCGACTAGTGTGAAGGAGGTGAGGAGTTTCTTGGGTTTGGTGGTTATTATCGGCGTTTTGTGCGGGATTTCTCTATCATCGCCAAACCGATGTCTCGGCTTACTCGAGAAAGGTGTGAGATTCGGTGGGTGATGAGTGTGGCGCGATTTACGCATTTTGAAGAGACAGGTTGGTGACCTCTCCTATTCTCACTCTTCCGAGCGGAAGCGGTTCCGATCTTTTCGGATCGTCTCGAGTGGGTCTTGGCTGTGTGCTCATGCAAGGCGGTAAGGTAATTGCTTATCGTCGAGCGATTAAAAAAGCACGACGCGAATTATCCACTCATGATTTGGAGTTAGGCTGCGGTTGTTTTTGCTCTCAAGATTTGGAGGCATTATCTATCACGGTGAGCCTTGTGATATTTTCACGGATCACAAGAGTCTCAAGTATATCTTCACTCGAAGGATCTGAATTTGAGGCAAAGGAGGTGGTTGGAATTGATCAAGGACTATGATCTTACTATTCGGTATCATCTAGGCAAGGCCAATGTAGTTCTTGATGCTCTTAGTAGCATAAGCGACTCACGCTACTCTAGATTGCCTCATTGCTGATTTTGATCGCATGGGAATATCTTATTGTTATGCGGGCACAACATGTTGAGACACGATTGATTCTTGAGTCGGCTATTCGGGCCGTGTGCTGGGAAGCTGTGAGTGACCGGTTATTACGGGAGGTTAGGAAGCGTCTGGATGAGGGTAAAGAGGTGATTTTAGTATGGATGATTACGGTACTTTGAGGTTTAAAGGCCGCCTTTGCGTGCCACAAAAGCGGAGGTCAAAGATGATATTTTGAGGAGGCACATCGCTTTCATTACTGCTGTTCATCTGGTGAGACTAAGATGTATCGAGATCTGAAAGCAGAATTTTGGTGGAAAAGAATGAAGGTGGATATTGCTAATTATGTGGCTTCTTGTGGTGTTTGTCGACAAGTGAAAGTGAGCACAAGCGTCTGCGGGGTTATTCGACCTTTGGAGGTTCCCGGTGGCCTTGGGATGATATCTCTATGGACTTTGTGGTGGCGTTGCCTCGTTCGCGCGAGGAAGGATGCGATTTGGGTAGTGGTGGATCGATTGACCAAGTCTGCACTTCATTCCTATTCGCACGACAAATTCGTGGTGATCTAGCTCCTATATATGTGCGTGAAATAGTAAGGCGCATGGTGTGCCAAAGACCATCATTTACGGCGAGGATCGAAGTTTGTCTCAAGTTACAGGAGAGTCTGCGAGTGCATTGGGCACCAGCTCACTTTAGTCTGACGTTTCATCCTCGAGACAGATGGGCGATCGAGCGTACTATTGGACTTTGGAGGACATGTTGCGATCTTGTGTTCTATCTTGGAAGGGTAGTTGGGAGGACCGATTGCCACTTGCGAGTTTGCTTATAATAATAGTTACCATTCGATATTAAATTGCGCCATTTGAGGTTCTCTATGGGCGGAAGTGCGGATCGCCACTTTGTTGGGATGCGATTGGAGAGAAGGCAATTTTAGGTCGGGTGGATTGAGAAGGCCGTTGGCGTGTGGCCATGGTGAAGCGAGAATCATTAGCGGCTCGAGTAAACGAAAAGTTATCTTGATTTGAGGAGGCGTGACTTGGAGTTTGCGGTGGGTGACGGTGCTCTTGAGTGTCTCCCACTAAAGGCATTGTCGGTTCGGTACCAAAGGAAGCTTAGCGAGTGCGTTGGACCGTTCCGATTATTGCAAGAATTGGAAAGTTAGCCTACGCTTGGACCTTCACGAGTCCATGCGTGGAGTTCTAATGTGTTTCACGTCTCGATCTTTGAGAAAGTTTTGAGAGACCGAGCATAAGATTTCATTAGAGCGGCGACTATTGAGCAAGACCTCACGGTTGAGTCGCGTCCGTGGCGCATTTAGAAGGTCGGAGGCGAGTCTTTGAGGCACAAGGCGTTGGTATCGTCAAGGTCTTTGTGCGCATCAATCGAGAGAGGCGACTTGGGAGTTGGAGTCTACATCTTGCGGCGATATCCGGAGTTGTTCACGTCGGGTATGTGTTATTTATTGTTTAATTTCAGCGGTGTAGTTTTATTTGAGTAGAGCAATGAGTAGAATTAGAGTCGAATTAGTTAAGAGGTAGAATGTAATATTACGAAAATAATATTAATAGCAATACTAATAATAAATTAATTAGTTAAAGAATTTAGGGCTTGTGCGTAATTAAAGAATTTAGTATACGTGGAAAAAATAGAATTTCAGAATTTTTTAAGAGCTGTATAAATAGTGGTGGATTTCTTTAGAAAACCCTAGCCATTTATTTTTTCATCACTTGCGCAACAATTTCTCTTCTTGGCCAGATTATGTTGTCGGTAGAAACCATCTATTGCTGCTGCATGCGTTGCTCCCAGCGTGACTTTCTTGCCAATTTCTGCTTATTGCCGTCTTTGGCGAGTCTGCGTTCTTCTTCTTATTTCTTGACCCGGCTCCGGCGACCAAAGCTAACTAAGCTGCTCTGCTTGCTTCTTTGGCTCTTTCTTGTTGCTTCTTCTGCTATCTCCTTGAGCGAAAGCTGCTGCTAACTGCAGCGTGTGCGTCGGCGTCATCACGTGGAGTCTTTGCTCCGACCCTTTGTCTTTGCGTGTTCGCCATGGCCAGTGGAGCCTTGCCGAGGCGAGCCGAGCGAAGCTTTGTCTTTGCCGATCTATTTCTTCTTAGAGCAAGGCGACCACTGTATTGCGAGCGGTGGACCCACATTTCAGCGTGGAGGAATTTAGGTGGAAGTTAACATCTCGGTTTTGTTGTGAGTAACGATCTATAATTTTGTTACCTCTATATTTTGCTAATTTAGTTAGATGTTAGAATTGAGATTAATTAGAGAGGCCGATTAATGAGTTTGTTTAACCTGCTGTCCGTTGTACGATTTATTCGGGTACCTTAATGGCGGATTTTGGAAATCTCATCTACTGGTTAAGTGTAGATAATTTCGATATCTTTCTATAGCATATTTTATCATGTCGATCGGACAAGTATAATTCGAGTTATGTTTTTTGGAAGACTGCTGTTTTTACGGTTGTCGTCTTTCGGCGCTGTTTTGGTAGACTGTAGATTAAAAATAGTAAATAGCTTAATTAGAGTTTTTGATCTACATGAAAGATGTAGATAATTGTCCAATGGTTCTGTAGAATCTGAGAACGCGAATTTTGGTTGAGTAAAACAAAAGTTATGAAATTAGGAAGACCTGCTGTTCCGAAGTGGATAGACCGGCTTTCTGGGCTAAAAACGGAGGGTTAGATGATTTAATTAGAAGTCTTCGTAATCTAAGAAAATGTGGATAATTTTATGAAGAATCCAGAATGGGGTGGTTTGTGGTGATCGGACTTTTGAGTCAAAAGTTACGCTCTTTTTAGTAACGGACAGGACAATGGGTAACTTTTGATGCAGGAGTAGCGTGGTATATTTGGGGCGTGTAGGAAGCGATGTTGATTGATTGCTATTCTTGATGCTGTAGCTTGTATTGAAGTTTGTGTATTTAATATAGGAGGCGTCGTGCTTGTTGCCATCTGCTAGCCAAATCGTGCGTCGCAACTAGTAAAGGCAAGTGCATGGTGAGCGGCGATCATTGATCGATCCTTTGTTTTCTTTATCTTCTATTACCATTATTGTTGTGCTTTTATTTTGTTTAATTGCAAACAAATAATTGGTATGTTTATATCTTTGTTGACAAGCATGATGAAAAGTTGGATATGATGTTTATGATGGAGTTTGCATGTTTGCATTCATAAGCATCTTTGCATATGAAGCGGTGATCATGAATGATCACAACTCCGAGGAGTGGAGGAGGTCCCGATCCTTATGGAGGAGCGGGCTTGAGAGTGAATGTTGTCGCGAGCATTCACTCACGCTATCTGCGGTATCTGTGAAAGAAGTGCATGTGGACATGTAGATTAGATTTGCATTGATACATGAGATTAATGGTTGTGAATCAAAGAAGATAAGCGCATGAGAATATTAATGGAAGTACATGATGATAATGAAGTTATTGAATCTTTGTTGATTTATTATTGTTCGTTGTTTATGGATGTGTTTCTTTGAGTCGTGGACTCACCCTTGCTCTATTGTTGTCTTTAGGTGATCTTGAGGAATGGCAAATGGCGAGAAGCGAGTAGGGCACATGGACAACACATGATCATTATATAATAATCTTTTCATTCAATATTGGTTTATACTTGGACATGTTAGAGGTTGAATAAAGTTTAGGACAATGTTTGGACTAGACTATTTGCTTTATTAATTTGGATTCATTGGTTGATGCTATTTTGGATTATTTACGGTTTTATTCCAATTGATTATTTACTATCGTTTGAACCATAGTTATGCATGATCTTTTGTGATATATGGACATATTTATCGTTGCTTCCTTGCTGTAATTTTTATAGTGTGTCGATAATTATTAGTTTAAAGAGTAGTGTGGTGGCATTCTAGGCTCGGTGTTGAAATTTGGGGTGTTCTGTTGGTATCGAGCGAGTTTTAGGTCCGTGGTGAATAGATTAACAACTTAGGCAAACTAAAATTGTTAAAATTTGTTTTAGATTAGTAAATCAACTAAAATTTGCTAATGGTTAACTAACCTAAAATTTGACACACTAGTGCATGATGGTTAGAGAGAATGCGAATATAGTTTTACGCTTAGTGATGTTGTTTATTGATGGATGAGTTATTTTGATCTTTGAACTCATTGTGTATTGTTGATTGTGGTTGATAGCTATCTTGGGGTAGAGGGCGTGGTCGTGGTGGCGCGATCGTGGAGGTCGTGGCCGCGGCGAGGTTAGTGGAGCCACCTCTGTGTGATTGAGTCGATGGGCGAGGGTTCTTTGTTGACCCGCCTCGGTTGGGATCGAGGATGAGACCCGCTTTCTTTGAGAGAGTTGGTGGGAGAGATCCGTGCTCTTCGTCAGCAGTAGCCGTGACCCATTCTTCTTGACATCTGTTGTTGCTCTGTCGCACATCCACCGGTTCTGGCGCGGATGTCACTTGAGAATGGATGGGGTTGAGGTTTGATTCGTTTGTGGTTGGGCACACCGGTCCAAGCGGTGATTTGGTTGCGCTACATGGAAAGCGATTTGGAGCTTTAGAGATGTCTTCACCTCGGAGGTCCGTTTGTAGCCTTTCGGTGAAAGAGCAGGCGATATTTGGTGGGGCGGCGTGTTATCTTGAGGACCGCCACTCAAGGGCGATCACTTGGGAGGACTTTGTTGATCGAGTTCAAGGAAAGTTCTACCCCTACTCTTTTGTTGAGAAGATGGAGGTTGCCTTGGCGACCTTTGCTCGGGGAAGAGGTCTATTCTTGAGTATGAGGTGAGTTCAACAACTTGGTTAAACCGTCCCTTGATGTGACGATGATCTTCAGAAGGCCAAGAGGTTCGTCGAGGTCTCAGTGCAAGTCTGGGCATGTGTTGGGAGCTACTCCGCTCCGTGATTCTGACTCTGTTGTGGAGCAAGCCGGGGGCATGGAGTTGGAGATCACGACTCACAAAGGCGACAAGCCTCTGGTGGGTGGTAGTTTGGTGGTGACGGAAGAGGAGCTCTAGTGAGGAAGTGGAGTGCATTGAGTGACACCTTTCAAGAAATTCAAGGAAGGACGCGATCCTTCAAGTCTAAGCTTTCGAGGCGTTCCTTCTTGGCGCCTCGTTCGTTTGCAGTACTCGGCTCTTCGTCTGTCCCGAGCGGGGCATGCTTTGCTTTAAGTGCGGTGATGGACACCCGTGCTGCTTTGAAGTGCTCTTGGGCGGGTGATTGCCGTCGGTGTGGCCGGCCGGGTCACAAGGAGGCGGGTGTGTCGCGAGAACCCGCTAAGCGTGATCAAGTGGGAGCTGTGCCATCTTCTTCTTCTTGATGGGTCTGCTCGAGGATCTTTCCGGATGATATTTGCTCCTCGGTAGCGCCATTTCCTTGACTTAGGCGCCTCGGTGAGGGTACTCTTGGCGGCCGCCACCGGCACCGCGCGGGTTACCTGGCCCTTACACCGCCCGCCACGCGATTGTTGGGGCTCGCCCTTCCATGGTTGTCTTCTTTCGCCATGGCGCCACAGGTGTCGCCATACCCACAGTGGAGTTCGCGGGTCGTCTGGCGTGGTAGCAGTACTTTGCTTGTGGATTCGTTTGATGCTTTAGTCCTTTTTGATTCGAGGGCTACCTTTTCGTTTGTCTCGTCGGCGTTTGCTAGGAGAGAGCGAACTTGAGTATCTGATGGATTTCTCGATCATGTTGGTTAGTTCTCACAGGGGTATTATTGCTAGCTCTCTTGTTTGTCTGGGTGTTCTATTGTCATTGATGGAGAGGAGTTCACGGCGAATTTGATAGTTATTCAAATGGAGCCGTTCGGCGTTATCTTAGGTATGGATTGGTTGCACTCTTATCATTTGTGATATCCACATTTACGTAGAAACGGTCTGCATGCGAGACCTCGTGCGGGGAGACTTTGACTTTTGAAGTGCGCCTCCGCGCTCTCTTCGATATTAGGGGATTGTTCGGGTCGTGCGATGCGATGGCGGACTTCTTTTAGCTCTTCTTTGAGAAGCAAGCGTGGCCCGCGATTGAGGAGATTCGGTGGTTAGTGATTACCGGATGTGTTCCCGGTGAGCTTGGGTTTGCCACTGCGCGAGGCGTGGAGTTGCCTTTAGATTATCAATGTCGAGATCTCCACAATCGACTTATCAATACCTTTCAAGATCGGGCCAGAACCTATCGGTTGGTATGAGAGCAAAAGTTGCCGTTAGGTAATCATAATTTTCCCCATTTTAGATTAGTTTTTTCCATCGTCTTAAAGCTCGGAAAATTGCCCCATAAAAATATTTTTGTTCGTCGTGTTCTTCCATGTCCCATCACCCATTGTGCCTTTGTAATTTTGTTCCTTGTTTCGCATTGTTGAATTAGTGTCCTTTGTCTAAGTCGTGTTCTTTGGTTTAGAGTAGTGTTCTTGGATTCGGTCAACACCGTCGCGGCCGTGCCACCATCCATCTTGTACGCCACCACCTACTCGAACAACCCTCCTTCGACCACCTCCTCGAGTTCGACCATCTCCTCGTGTTCGACCACCTAGTCGGATTCGACCACCTACTCGAATTCGACCACCTCCTCGGGTTCGACCATCTACTCATTTACGCCCCATAGGTAGTCATGAAGGCAGTAGATACAACCTAGCTTCATGTTTGTAACAATCAAGATGATTCGGTTGATCGCTAAGGAAGGAATAGTAGGTAAGAACCCATAGGCATTGTATTGTAGTTATCTACTTAACTAGAAGTGTTGTAGCTAAGGATCAACTACTAAAGATGTAAGATTGATGTATAGCCTGAGCCACCCGGTAGTGACCGCCTCAAATTTGCCAATCTCTGTCGTGGCGGTAAAACTCCCTGCCGCTTGATATTCCTTGTCGTGGCAGCCCAAGTCCTCTTGCCTCGTTGCTACTCCCTATCGTGGTAGCCAGCGATCATTGCCGCCGCTACTTCTTGCCACCATGACAACCGTGCCAAGCCACGTGTCGATGAGGACATGACCCTATGGATACAACCACATTTGCTATGCTTGCTATTCCAATTACGAGGAGCGTACACTTCAACTTATTTATCGAATCTAGGACTACAACGGTTCAAGAAGGTCTACGACCGGTTCCAGGGAGTCTCGACCACGAAGAAGGCCTCGACCGGTTTCACCGATTACTCGCGAGCCGCGGTACTCGTTGGACACAATCTACGACCGGAATAGCATGGACTCCTCAAGACCACCCGAGACCGGTCGACCGGGTTTTAAACGAGATCGTAACATGAATAGTAAATAAGGTGTTGTGTCACCGTTTTGGGCCTAATAGGGCTTTGTAAAGTGACAAGGTGGGCCCAGGTTGTGTCGCCTCTTTCCACGGCGAGTACAACCCTAGGTCGCGTCCTCTTGCCCCCTATATATAGTAACCGCCATAGATTAGGGTTGGGTTTTCTTTGATTATTCTGCTTGATCTCGCCCGACGTTCGGTTGAGAACCCCATTGTGAGCTTCATCTTTATTCGTAATACAATATCAAATTGCATGTTCTACTTTCTTTCTTGTGTTCTCGATCGTATCACGGGAGATAGCCTTCTTGGCGAGGTCAACGCGTTAGACACGGTTGATAACCATTGGAGTAGTGGTGTAGTGATTGCGAGGGTTCGATCTGTTTGGTGAGCCTTTGGATCATCAACGTCGAGATCTCCACAATCGACTTATCAATACCTTTCGAAGATCGGGCCACGAGACCTATCACGCAATGCTCTTCGCGGCAAAGAACCGTTTTCACGGCAAGCGTTTTCTCTACCCATGACACGCAGCATACTACAATATTCGTCACTGTTTTGAAGTTTGGAAAGGAGCAAGAATTAAAGGGAAACCTAATTAGTTGGTTTGGTTATTCAAGAGGAAAAACATTAAAGAGAGAGAAAAAGAGGAGGAAAAAATAGAAAGAAGAAAAAGAGTGTCCATTCCCAAAATGAAAGTGCATTAACCTTTCACCAAAATCGGTGAAAATTGGTGGAGTCCCTCTAAATATAGCCACAAGTTTCTATAAAAAATTCAGAAAGTTTTCCCATGGGTTTGAAAGATATAGCAGTTTCAAATTTGAACCGAGTCGGTTTCTAGTCAGAGTACTATTCCGTTCAAAGACACATTGATAAAAGCGGGCATAACTTTCGCATAAGGTGTCCATTTTGGCGTTCTTATGCCCGTTGGAAATATAACGATAGGCGCATCCTTTCCACTTAATCCACTTGTCGCCCTTTAGGGGCCTAAAATCGGCCATCTTGACCACTGGTTGCGTCATAAGTTTTGGTTTCTGTTTTTGCCTTTTCTTTCGAGTCTTCCCTTGAATTTGGGGATCGCCTCAGCGCAAATTTGTAGATCTCATCAAAACCTTTCAAAGAGATATATAGGGCATATAAAACTTTGGTTTTCATCTTTTGAGATTACCTATGTTTCTTTACTTCAACTACGATGTTGTTTACATTGCGTTATTATGATTTTATGCTCTACATCATGTGAACAGTCTTGTGCTCCTACAAAGATTAGAGTAGTCATTAGCGTCTCTCTAGCACTTGGTGTGAGAATTTCCTTTGCTTACATCAAGTCACATTGAACTTTAGTGTGCGTTCATATACTTCTCTTGGTAGGCTTTGATTAGCCCTTTCAGGCTAGGATCGACAATATTAACTAGTACTTTGAACAATTTTCAACTTGTATTTACTATTTTGATTGTTGCTAATCCTTGGTACCATATTGAAGCCTATCCTAGCTCCACCTCTACCATTGCAGTACCGGTTGCTTCTGATCGTTTTGTCAATCTTTAGATATTGTGACACCGACACTAGTTTCAGTCGCCGCTGTTGCTTGGTAAGAATTGGTAAGAACTTTATATGAGGTTGAGTGTGAGTGACTTTGAACCTTCAAATCCTAGTAGTTGATAGGAACATATACTTGTGATTTGTTTTCTTATTTTCTACTAACCATGGCGAGTTCATGGGATGATTATGAGATAGATTCATGTCTTCTTGAGCCATTGAGCAGGAGCACAATAAAGTTCACGAGAAGATGCACATTTGATATAAGCTTCTTCACTATGGGAGTATATGACCGTAATAGTATGTCGATAAAACTAAAATCACTTTGCCATCCTTCTTTGGTTAATTTGATCCGATGCCTATGTTGGTGAGAGATCTCTTTAGACAAAGAATTTGAATATTATGCATAGTCAGTGGCAATAGTTCATTGTCACTAGTGTTTTGTTGAGGATACAACACTTTAGTGGAAGTATTTACGTGACATGGGAGAGTGCCTCAAACTTGGCATGCATTAAAGTAACTTTGAGAGATGAAATTGTTCCTAAATATCATGCTGATTATTTACTAGCTAAAATGCAACATTTAAAACAAGGTAGTAGAACTTTGAGACAATACTATCATGAATTGAAAACTCTTTTGTTGCGTTGTAGGTTAGAGAAAATCTCTGAACTCTGAATAGATTCTTAAGTGGGCTTAATCAATAAATTGAGGACATTCTTGTTCACAAAGAATATAATTATCTGTCTTATTTGTTTAACTTTCATGTAAGGTTGAAGTCGATTAAGGAGAAATTGAGAATGCTTGATGTAAGGAAACATGAGAACAAATATGTGTTTGTGTCTTTTACGACTAACAACTTGAAAGTTGAGAACCATACGAAGAGGAGAATGGGCGATCAATCATCGACTCCATTGGTTGAGACGGAAGATAAGGAGATGGATGCACCTACATCATTTAAGGAGAGCCAAAGGTAAAGATCATGATGTGATCATCACTCAAAGTGGTATGCTTGTGAAATTACAATTGTCCCTTTGTTCATACTATTTTAGAGCAAATTAGTGGAAAACAATGATATGCATGTTTCACATAGAAATTCGGTGCATTGATTTGATTACCATATGATAAACATTTTGATTTACCTATTGACTTGAGTGCACCATGTGATAACATAATTAAATTGCCTACTATTTTGAGTGATTCATGTGATGAGTCAATCGCATATAATGATCATGTGGAATGGTTAGACATAAAGAAGTTTTGACTATAATTTCTCCTACTGATTCTTTATGTTATATTATGTTGGAGTCACATATGAAATTGTCACATGCTATTTAAGTTTATTAATTGCGTGTTCGAAATCCTTGTTTAGTGCCTATACCACGGGATATAAGTTTAATTTGATTGGAGATTATGGTGTAGACAATCAATTTCTTGTATATATCGAATATGCATAACTTGTGATCACGTGGATGAATTGAAAGCTTGTTGTTTGAATAACAATTCTTATGTGCTGAATTTTGTTGATCATTCGATTGCCTATGTGTTCATCTCTTATTGCATCATCTAGTATTGATAATCTATATCATGGTGTTGAAGTGTGGAAGAACTTACAAATCTTTTCATCCTACTAGATGATTTGCTAACACTCAATTGAAATCGATAATATGGATGAACTTTGTTTCATTCCAAGGGTTGTAAATTTGTCATATGTACTACTGCTTGCAAGTTTACAACTTCAAATATTTGAATTGCATAAATGCTTCACTTACATTTGCAAAACTAGTTGCAATAATTGATGTGTAAATTTTGTTTTGCTTATTAACATATATGATTACGAAAATAATAATAATAGCAATACTAATAATAAATTAATTAGTTGAAGAATTTAGGACTTGTGCGTAATTAAAGAATTTAGTATACGTGAAAATAGGATATTGAATTTTTATGAGCTATATAAATAGATTTGTGGGTTTAGCCTAGCTACCTTTTATTCTTTTTCCAGCGCGCCGATTTTTCTCACAGGGGCTGGCGCGCGCCGACCTTTTCTGTTGCGTTCTTTGGTCAGCGGCGGCGAAGCCTGTAACGGTATCCTGGCAGCGTCTTTGCCGCCCGACCAAGAAATTTGCTGTCATTCATCTTAGTCTGCTGCTGCCGTTATCTATTTGCCCCAGGCTTCCAAATCTGCCGCAGGCTGGCACCTTTGCCTTGGCCGACCCGGCGAACTGCGTTTGTTTGCCATGCGCCGCTGCGGCATTGGGCGCTGCGACCAAGGCTCTTGTTCCACTGTTGCGGCCGTCTTGTTGCTGTTCACTATTGCGCCGTGAATTTAACTGCTTCTTTGTTCTTGTGAGTGTTTCTTCTTTGCTCTTGCGCCGTGTTTGCTAGCTGTGATTTTCTCGGTTTTGTTGTGAGTAACGATCTATAATTTTGTTACCTCTATATTTGCTAATTTAGTTAGCTGTTAAATTGAGATTAATTAGAAGGCGGTTAGAATTTGTTAGTCGAGGGCGATTAAAGTGTCATTTTATCTTTGTTCTATTGACGATTTATTCGGGTATCTTAATGGCAAATTTTGAAATCTCATCTACTAGTTAATTGTAGATAATTTCGATATCTTTCTATAGCATATTTAATCATGTCAATCGGACAAGTAGAATTCGAGTTATGATTTTCGGAAGGCTGTGTTTTGCGGTTGTAGTCTTTCAGCTGTTTTGGTAGACTGTGGATTAAAAATAGTAAATAGCATAATTAGAGTTTTGATCTACATGAAAGTTGTAGATAATTGTCCAATGGTTCTGTAGAATCTGAGAACACGCATTTTGGTTGATAAAACAAAGTTATGAATTTAGTAAGACTGCTGTTCGAAGCGGACAGATCGGCTTTCGGGCTAAATACGGAGGGTTAGATGATTTAATTAGAAGTCTTTGTAATCTAAGAAAATGTGGATAATTTTATGAAGAATCCAGAATGGGGTGGTTTGTGGTGATCGGACTTTGAGTCAAAAGTTCGTTCGTTTTAGTACTAAGACATAATGGGTAACTTTTGGTGCAGATAGCGTGGTATATTTGGGGCGTGTAGGAGCGATGTCGATTGATTGTTGTTCTTATGATGCTGTAGCTTGTATTGAAATTGTGTATTTAATGTAGGAGAGCGTCGTGCTTGTTGCCATCTTCTAGCAAATTGTGTGTCGCAACTAGTAAAGGCAAGTGCATGGTAGGCGATCAATGATCGATCACTATTTTCTTTATCTTCTATTACCATTATTGTTGTGCTTTTATTTTGTTTAATTGCAAACAATGGAATGGTATGGATTTATATTGTTGATGGACATGATGAAAAGTTGGATATGATGTTTATGATGGAGTTTGCATGTTTGCATTCATAAGCATCTTTGCATATGGCGGTGATCATGAATGATCACAACTCCACGAGTGGAGGAGGTCCCGATCCTTATGGAGGAGCGGGCTTGAGAGTGAATGTTGTCGCGAGCATTCACTCATGCTATCGGTATCTGTGAAAGAAGTGCATGTGGACATGTAGATTAGATTTGCATTGATACATGAGATTAATGAATGAGAATATTAATGAAGTACTGTGATGATAATGAAGTTATTGAATCTTTGTTGATTTATTATTGTTCGTTGTTTATGGATGTGTTCTTGAGTCGTGGACTCACCCTTGCTCTATTGTTGTCTTTAGGTGATCTTGAGGATCACCGTGGCGAGCGAGTAGAGCACATGGACAACACATGATCATTCGCCATAATAATCTTTTCATTCAATATTGGTTTACACTTGGACATGTTAGAGGTTGAATAAAGTTTAGGACATCGTTTGGACTAGACTATTTGCTTTATAATTTGGATTCATTGGTTGATGCTATTTTGGATTATTTACACAGTTATTATTTCCCATTGCTTATTAATTATGCATTGTTCTTTTATGGTCCATGGATATGATTATGTTTGTTCTTGCTGTAATTTTATAGTGTGTCGATAATTATTAGTTTAAAGAGTAGTGTGGTGGCATTCTAGGCTCGATGTTAAATTAGGGTGTTCTGATTGGTATCGAGAGCGGGCTTTAGGTCCGTGGTGAATAGATTAACAACTTAGGCAAACTAAAATTGTTAAAATTTGTTTTAGTATTAGTAAATCAACTAAAAATTTGCTAATGAATTAAGCAAATCTAAAAATTGATTTACACTAATTACCGAGTGAGGTTAGAGAGAATGCGAATATAGTTTCACGCTTCCGTTATGTTGTTTATTGATGGATGAGTTTATTTTGACTTTGAACTCATTGTGTATTGTTGATTGTGGTTGATAGCTATGCCGAGGGTAGGGGCGTGAGTCGTGGTGGCATGGTGCGTGGAGAGTCGAAGCCCATGAGACGAGGTTAGTGGAGCACTCTTGTGTTGTTAGTCGATGGCCCGAGGGATTCTTTGTTGACCCGCTCGGTTGGGACCCAAGATGAGACCCCGCTCTTGTTGAGAAAGTTGGTGGGGAGAGATCCGTGCTGCTTCGTCCCAGCCGTAGATCCACATTCTTTGCGGCATCTGTTGTTGCTCATCGCATCCACCGGTTCTGGCGCGGATGTCACCGAGTGGATGGGGTTGAGGTTGGATCCGTTTGTGGTCGGGCACAGTCGAGCGGCGAATTGGTGCGCTACATGGAAGCGGTTTGGAGCTTTGGAGATGTCTTCACATCGGAGGTCCGTTTGTAGCCTTTAATTTGAAAGACAGGAGATATTTGGTGGGGCGTGTTGTCTTGAGGACCGCCACTCAAGGGCGATCACTTGGGAGGACTTTGTTGATCAGTTCAAGGGAAGTTCTACCCCTACTCTTTTGTTGAGAAGATGGAGGTTGCCTTGGCGACCTTTGCTCGAGGGAGAGGTCTATTCTGAGTATGAGGTGAGTTCAACAACTTGGTTCGCCGTCCCTTGATGCGAGCGATGATCTTCGAAGGCCAAGAGGTTCCGTCGAGGTCTCAGTGCGAGTAGGACATGTGTTGGGAGCTACTCCACTCCGTGACTACTGACTCTGTTGTGGAGCAAGCTAGGGGCATGGAGTTGGAGATCGACTCACAAAGGCAAAGCAAGCCTCGGGTGGTGGTAGTTTGGTGGTGACGAGAAGAGGAGCTCTAGTGAGGGTGGGTCCGTTGACACCTTTCCAAGAAATTCAAGGGAGGACGCGATCTTTCAAGTCTAAGCGATCGAGCCGTTCCCTCTTCTGGCGCCTCGTCCTTTTGCGAGTACTCCAGCTCTTCGTCTGTCCCGAGCGCGGTATGCTTTGCTTTAAGTGCGGTGATGGACACGTGACTGCTGAGAATGCGCTGGACGGAGATTGCGTCGGTGTGGCGGCAAGGTCACAAGGAGGCGGGTGTCGCGGGAAACCCGCTAAGCGTGATCAAGTGGGAACTGTGCCATCTTCTTCTTCTTGATGGGTCTGCTAGAGATCTTTCGAGGATGATGATTGCTCCTCGGCGATGCCATTTCCTTGACGGCAGGGCGCCTCGGTGAGGTACTCTGGCGCCCGCCGCATGGCACCTTGCACCGGTGCCGACGCCAAACTTACCGCACGCCACAGCAGATTGTTGGGGCTCTCGCCGCTCCGTCATCGTCTTCGCCATGGCGCCACAGAGTGTACGCCATGCCCTCACTGATCCATCTGCAAGTGCGATCTGGCGTGGTGGCCAGTACTTTGCTTGTGGATTAGTTTGATGCTTTAGTCCTTTTTGATTCAGGGCTACCTTTTCGTTTGTGTCGTGGCGTTTGCTAGGAAAGCGAACTTGAGTATCACGATGGATTTCTCGATCGGTGTTGGTTAGTTCTCCAGGGGTATTATTGCTAGTTCTCTTGTTTGTCTGGGTGTTCTATTGTTATTGATGGAGAAAGTTCACGGCGAATTTGATAGTTATTCAAATGGAGCCGTTCGGCGTTATCTTGGGTATGGATTGGTTGCACTCTTATCGAGCCGTGATATCTTGTTTACGTAGAAACGATCTCTGCATGCGAACCTCGTGCAGGGAGACTTTGACCTTTGAGTGCGCCTCCGCTCTCTTTCGATATTGGTGGGTTGTTCCGGGTCGGCGTGTGGTGGCGGACTTCTTTTAGCTCTTCTTTGAGAAACGGCGTAACCAGCGATTGAGAAGATTCCGTGGTTAGTGATTACGGATGTGTTCCCGGTGAGCTTCGGGTTTGCCACTGCGCGAGGCGTGGAGTTCGCATTGATCTTGTTCGAATTGCTCGTCCCATCTCGATGTCTCCATATCGATTAGCACGTCCGTTCGAGGCGAGTTGAAAAAGCAATTGGATGATTTGTTGGCTAAAGGTTTGATCGGTAGTAGTGTATCGCCGTGGGGAGCTCTGTTCTATTCCGAGAAGAAGGATGGGAGTTGGCGCATGTGTATTGATTACCGTGCGCTAAATGCGGTCACAATCAAGAACAAATATCCATTGCCCGCATTGAGGACTTGTTTGATCGGTTGAATGGAGCTCAAGTATTCTCCAAGATCGATCTCGATCGGTATAATCAAATCCGTGTGCGTGGCGAGATGTAGAAGGCTGCTTTCTCCACCGGTATGGGCATTATGAGTATAAAGTTATGTCTTTTGGATTGACTAATGCACTGCCATTTTATGGAGACCATGAACAACATGTTACAGTATCTAGATGACTTAGTGGTGGTGTTCATTGATGATATTCTTATCTATTCCAAGACCAATGAGGATCATGAGCGTCATTTGAAATTGTTTTTAGATACTTTGAGAGAGCACAAGTTCTATGCTAAGTTGAAGAAGTGTGAGTTCGGATTTGAAGTGGTTTTTAAGGTCATGTGATTAACCCTCGGGGCATTCTTTGTTGATCCTAGTAAGGTCTCCACAGGTGGTGGATTGGAAGAAGTAGACTAATGTGAAGGAGGTGAGGAGTTTCTTGGGATTGTTTGGTTATTATCGGCGTTTTGTCGGATTTCTCTATCATCG
Organism: Hsuehochloa calcarea; assembly: GCA_036346395.1. Classification (NCBI taxonomy): domain Eukaryota; kingdom Viridiplantae; phylum Streptophyta; class Magnoliopsida; order Poales; family Poaceae; genus Hsuehochloa; species Hsuehochloa calcarea. Next base: position 25,786,360 of record CM070602.1, read on the forward strand.
TAAGCCGATGTCTCAGCTTACTCGGAAGGTGTGAGATTCAGTGGATGATGAGTGTGGCCTTGAGTTTACGCATTTTGAAGGACGAGTTGGTGACCTCTCCTATTCTCACTCTGGCGGCCGGAGCGGTTCCACGATCTTTTCGAGATCGTCTCGAGTGGGTCTTGGCGTGTTCTCATGCAAGGCGGTAAGGTGATTGCTTATGCGTCGAGGCGATTAAAGAAGCACGCGAGAATTATCCACTCATGATTTGGAGTTAGGCTGCGGTTGTCTTTGCTCTCAAGATTTGGAGGCATTATCTATGTGGTGAGCCTTGTGATATTTTCACGGATCACAAGAGTCTCAAATATATCTTCACTCGAAGGATCTGAATTTGAGGCAAAGGAGGTGGTTGGAGTTGATCAAGGACTATGATCTTACTATTCGGTATCATCCGAGGCAAGGCCAATGTTGTTCTTGATGCTCTTAGTCGCATGGCGACTCCGCTACTCTAGATTGCCTCATTGCTGATTTTGATCGCATGAATATCTTATTGTTATCGGGCACATCACATGTTGAGACACGATTGATTCTTGAGTCGACTATTCCGGACAGTGTCTGAAGACAGTAGTGACCGGTTATTACGGGGAGGTTAGGCGTGTCGGATGAGGTAAAGAGGGTGATTTTAGCATGGATGATTACGGTACTTTGAGGTTTAAAGGCGCCTTTGCGTGCCACAAAAAAAGGTCAAAGATGATATCTTGAGGGAGGCACATCGCATTTCCGTTACTTTATTCATCTGGTGAGACTAAGATGTATCGAGATCTGAAACGAATTTTTGGTGGAAAAGAATGAAGGTGGACATTGCTAATTATGTGGCTTCTTGTGGTGTTTGTCGGCAAGTGAAAGGCGAGCACAAGCGTCCTGCGAGGTTATTCTGAGCCTTTGGAGGTACCCAGTGGCCTTGGGATGATATCTCTATGGACTTTGTGGTGGCGTTGCCTCGTTCGCCGCGAGGAAGGATGCGATTTGGGTAGTGGTGGATCGATTCAGCAAAGTCTGCGCACTTCATTCCTATTCGCACGACAAATTCGGCGAGTGATCTAGCTCCTATTTATGTCGTGAAATAGTAGGCGCATGGTGTGCCAAAGACCATCGTTTACGGCGAGGGCGGTTTGTCTCCAAGTTAGGAGAAATGCTGCGAGTGCATTGGGCTGCAGACTCATCCTTAATCTGCGTTTCACACAGAGCGGATGGGCGATCGAGGCGTACTATTCGGACTTTGGAGGACATGTTGCGATCTTGTGTTCTATCTTGGAAGGGTAGTTGGGAGGACCGATTGCCACTTGCGAGTTTGCTTATAATAATAGTTACCATTCGATTATTAAAGCCGCGCCATTTGAGGTTCTCTATGGCGGAAGTGCGATCGCCACTTTGTTGGGATGCGATTGGAGAAGGCAATTTTAGGTCGGATGGATTGAAGACCGTTGAGCGTGTGGCCATGGTGAGGCGAAATCTGTTAGCGGCTCGAGTAAACGACAAAAGTTATCTTGATTTGAGGGCGTGACTTGGGTTTGCGGTGGGTGACGAGTGCTCTTGAGTGTCTCCCACTAAAGGCATTGTCGGTTCGGTACCAAAGAAAGCTTAGCCCGAAGTGCGTTGGACCGTTCTCGATTATTGCAAGAATTGGGAAGTTAGCCTACAATGCTTGGACCTGCACGAGTCCATGCGTGGAGTTCATAATGTGTTTCACGTCTCGATCTTTGAGAAAGTTTTGAGATCGAGCCGAGCATAAGATTTCATTAGAGCCGGTGACTATGAGCAAGACCTCACGGTTGAGTCGCGTCCGTGGCGCGATACGGAGAGGTCGGGCGAGTCTTTGAGGCACAAGGCGTTGGTATCGTCAAGGTCTTTGTGGGCGCATCGATCCGAGAGAGCGACTTGGGAGTTGGAGTCTCGCATGCGCGGCAATATCGGAGTTGTTCACGTCAGTGCGTGTTTTTTTGTTGTTTAATTTCAATTGTGTCGTTTTTTTATTTGAGTAGAAGCGGTAGAATTGAGTCGAATTACGTTAAGAGGTAGAATGTAATACTCGAAAAAATAATATTAATATTAATAAAAAGCGTCTTAAGGGTGGAGTAATTAAATTAATTAGTTAAAGAATTTAGGGCTTGTGCGTAATTAAAATTTTAGTATACGTGGAAATAGAATATTTGAAATTTTTATGAGCTATATAAATAGATTTTGGGAATTTAGAAAACCCTAGCTATTATTTTCCAGCCATGCTGGCGCCACAAAAATCTTTTCTCTTTAGGCTTGTACGCCGCGTCTCAAATTCCGTGTGCTGCCTTTGTTGCTTCTACCTTTGCCCGTGTAATTTCCTGCCGCGCCTGCACTTTGTCTGGCGTGCTTGTATATTTGGCCGTTCACTGCTGCGCTTTTAGTCCAGGTAAGTCTGCTTGTGTGGCCGGCCGGGTGCCAGCCAATTGTGTCTTGTGGCTTTGCCGAGCACCACTTTGTAGAAGCTGCGCGGCTTGCCGGCTGGGCGACTGCGTGGACTGCGCATTCGCTAGCGTGGAAACTATGATATTGCATTGCTCGCGTGGCGTGCTGGCGAACTCTACTGTGCCCTGGCTATTGGCTTGATTTGCTTTACCATCTTGCCTGCCGCGTGGTGCACCGGCATCGACTTTCTTTCTTGGTATTTTTGTCTTCTTCTTAGCGCGGAGCTAGTAGGCCAGATTCAGTAGGGTGGAGATTGGTGGTGATTATTATTTCGTACGAATCTTTGTTTAGTCTTGTTTATTTAAGATTAATTTAGATTAATTAGAGAGGTTCTTATCATTTCTTAATTAAAGAGGCGATTAATAAGATCTCATTTACTTGCTTTGTCCGTTGTATGCGATTTATTCGGATATCTTAATGGCGAATTTTGGAAATCTCATCTACTAGTTAATTGTAGATAATTTCGATATCTTTCTATAGCATATTTTATCATGTCAATCGGACAAGTAGAATTCGAGTTATGATTTTCGGAAGGCCGCTGTTTCGGGTTGTCGTCTTTAAACTGTTTTGGTAGACTGTAGATTAAAAATAGTAAATAGCTTAATTAGAGTTTTTGATCTACATGAAAGATGTAGATAATTGTCCAATGGTTCTGTAGAATCTGAGAACGCAATTTTGGTTGGATAAAACAAAAGTTATGAATTTAGTAAGACTGCTGTTCGAGCGGACAGATCGAACTTTCTGGGCTAAATACGGAGGTTAGATGATTTAATTAGAAGTCTGTAATCTAAGAAAATGTGGATAATTTTATGAAGAATCCAGAATGGGGTGGTTTGTGGTGATCGGACTTTCGAGTCAAAGTTACGTTCGTTTTAGTACTAAGACCGCAATGGGTAACTTTTAGATGCCGATAACGTGGTATATTTGGGGGCGTGTAGGAGCGATGTCGATTGATTGTTATTCTTATGATGCTGTAGCTTGTATTGAAATTTGTGTATTTAATGTAGGAGGCGTCGTGCTTGTTGCCATCGCTAGCCAAATCGTGCGTCGCAACTAGTAAAAGCAAGTGCATGGTGACAGCGATCAATGATGATCCTTGTTTTCTTTATCTTCTATTACCATTATTGTTGTGCTTTTATTTGGTTTAATTGCAAACAATGAATTGGTATGTTTATATCTTTGTTGACAAGCATGATGAAAAGTTGGATATGATGTTTATGATGGAGTTTGCATGTTTGCATTCATAAGCATCTTTGCATATGAGCGGTGATCATGAATGATCACAACTCCGCAGAGTGGAGGAGGTCCCGATCCTTATGGAGGAGCGGGCTTGAGAGTGAATGTTGTGCGAGCATTCACTCATGCTATCTATATATCTGTGAAAGAAGTGCATGTGGACATGTAGATTAGAGTTGCATTGATACATGAGATTAATGATGTGAATCAAAGAGAAGATACGCATGAGAATATTAATGGAAGTACATGATGATAATGAAGTTATTGAATCTTTGTTGATTTATTATTGTTTACGTTGTTTATGGATGTGTTTCTTTAGTCGTGGACTCACCCTTGCTCTATTGTTGTCTTTAGGTGATCTTGAGGATCACGTAGGCGAGGCGAGTAGAGCACATGGGCAACACATGATCATTTGCCTTCATAATCTTTTCATTCAATATTGGATTACACTTGGACATGTTAGAGGTTGAATAAAGTTTAGGACATCATTTGGACTAGACTATTTGCTTTAATTAATTTGGATTCATTGGTTGATGATATTTTGGATTATTTACAGTTATAATTCCCATTGCTTATTTATTATCACTTGATCCATAATTATGCATTGCTCTTTTGTGGTCCATTGATATTATTATCGTTATTTCCTTGAGTGTAATTTTATAGTGTGTCGATAATTATTAGTTGGAAGAAGTAGTGTGGTGGCATTCTAGGCTCGATGTTGAAATTTGGGTGTTCTGATTGGTATCGAGCGGGCTTTAGGTCCGTGGTGAATAGATTAACAACAGGCAAACTAAAATTATTAAAATTTGTTTTAGTTTAGTAAATCAACTAAAATTTGCTAATGGTTAACTAACCTAAAATTTGACACACTAGTGCGATGGTTAGAGAGAGAATGCGAATATAGTTTTACGCTTAGTTATGTTGTTCATTGATGGATGAGTTTATTTTGAGCTTTGAACTCATTGTGTATTGTTGATTGTGGTTGATAGCTATGCGGGGGTAGAGGGCGTGGTCGTGGTGGCGCGATGCGTGGAGTCGTGGCAGCGGGCGAGATTCGTGGAGCCACCTCCTGTGTGATTGAGTCGATGGGCGGGGGTTCTTGTTGACCCGCCTCGGTTGGAGTCGGGATGAGACCCGCTTTCTTTGAGAGAGTTGGTGGGAGAGATCCGTGCTCTTCGTCAGCGGTAGCAGCCATTCTGTTCTTTGCGGCATCTTTGTTGCTCTGTCGCATCCACGGTTCTGAGGCGGATGTCACCGAGTGGATGGGGTTGAGGTTGGATCGTTTTGATGGTCGGGCACCCGGTCGAGCGTGGTGTGGTTGCGCTACATGGAAGCGATTTGGAGCTTTAGAGATGTCTTCCTCGGAGGTCCGTTTTGTAGCCTTTGAAGGAACAGCGGATATTTGGTGGGAGGCGTGTTGTCTTGAGGACCGCCACTCAAGGGCGATCACTTGGGAGGACTTTGTTGATCGATTCAAGGAAGTTCTACCCCACTCTTTTGTTGAGAAGATGGAGGTTGCCTTGGCGACCTTTGCGAGGAAGAGGTCTATTCTTGAGTATGGTGAGTTCAACAACTTGGTTAACCGTCCTTGATGTGAGCGATGATCTTGAGAAGGCCAAGAGGTTCGTCGAGGTCTCAGTGCAGTCCGACATGTGTTGGGAGCTACTCCACTCGTGACTCTGACTGTTGTGGAGCAAGCTAGGGCATGGAGTTGGAGATCACGACTCACAAAGGCGACAAGCCTCAGTGGGTGGTTGCTTGGTGGTGACGAGGAGCTCTAGTGAGGAAGTGGAGTGCGTTGACCGCTTTCAAGAAATTCAAGGGAGGACATGATCTTTCAGGTCTAGCGATGAGGCCGTTCCCTTCTTGGCGCCTCGTCCTTTTGCGGTACTCGGCTCTTCACATCCCGAGCGGGGCATGCTTTGCTTTAAGTGCGGTGATGGACACCGCTGCTGAAGTGCACTTGGGCGGGAGATTGCGTCGGTGTGGCCGACGGGTCACAGGCGGGTGTGTCGCGAGAACCCTAAGCGTGATCAAGTGGGAGCTGTGCCATCTTCTTCTTCTTGATGGGTCTGCTCGAGGATCTTTCGGATGATGGCTGCTCCTCGATGCCATTTCCTTGACAGGCGCCTCGGTGGGCCTCTTGCGGCGGCCGCCACCTCGGCACCGCTTGGTGCCGCGACCGTTACACACGCCACGATGATTGTGGGGCTCGCCGCCCGCCGTCGTCTTCTTTCGCCATGGCGCCACAGGTGTCGCCATGCCTACTGCAGTCTGCGGTCGTCTGACGTGGTGGCAGTACTGCTTGTGGATTCGTTTGATGCTTTAGTCCTTTTTGATTCGGGGCTACCTTTTCGTTTGTCTCAACGGCGTTTGCTAGGAGAGCGAACTTGAGTATCTGATGGATTTCTCGATCGGTGTTGGTTAGTTCTCACGGGGTATTATTGCTAGTTCTCTTGTTTGTCTGGGTGCTCTATTATTATTGATGGAGAGAGTTCACGGCGAATTTGATAGTTATTCAAATGGAGCCGTTCGATGTTATCTTGGGTATGGATTGGTTGCACTCTTATCGAGCCGTGATATCTGTTTACGTAGAACGTCTGCTGCGACCTCGTGCGGGAGACTTTGACTTTTCAGAGGCGCCTCGCGCTCTCTTTCAGATTAGGGGATGTCTCCGGTGCGTGCGATGAACGGCTTCTTTAGCTCTTCTTGAGAACCGAGTGTGGCTCGCAGATTGAGGAGATTCCAGTGGTTAGTGATTATCCCGATGTGTTTCCGGTGAGCTTGGGTTTGCCACTGCGAGGCGTGGAGTTTCGATTGATCTTGTTCCGATTTCGTCCCATCTCGATGTCTCCGTATCGATTAGCACGTCCGTTTGAGCGAGTTGAAAAGCGATTGGATGAGTTGTTGGCTAAAGGTTTGATCAGCGTAGTGTATCGCCGTGGGAGCTCTGTTCTATTCACAGAGAAGAAGGATGGGAGTTGGCGCATGTGTATTGATTATCGTGCGCTTAATGCGGTCACAATCAAGAACAAATATCCATTGCCCCGCATTGAGGACTTGTTTGATCGGTTGAATGGAGCTCAAGTGTTCTCCAAGATTGATCTCCAGTCAGGGTATAATCAAATCCGTGTGCGTGAGCGAGATGTAGAAAGCCCTTTCTCCACGGTATGGGCATTATGAGTATAAAGTTATGTCTTTTGGATTGACTAATGCACGCCATTTTTATGGAGACCATGAACAACATGTTGCACAGTATCTAGATGACTTCGTGGTGGTGTTCATTGATGATATTCTTATCTATTCCAAGACCAATGAGGATCATGAGCGTCATTTGAGGCTGGTTTTAGATACTTTGAGAGACCACAAGTTTTATGCTAAGTTGAAGAAGTGTGAGTTCTGGATTTCAGAAGTGGGTTTTTTGGGTCATGTGATTAACCCTCAGGGTATTGCTTGTTGATCCTAGTAAGGTCTCTCTGATGGTGGATTGGAAGAGGCCGACTAGTGTGAAGGAGGTGAGGAGTTTTCGGGTTTGGTGGTTATTATCGGCGTTTTGTGCGAGATTTCTCTATCATCGCCAAACCGATGTCTCGGCTTACTCAGAAAGGTGTGAGATTCGAGTGGCCGATGAGTGTGGCTGAGTTTACGCATTTTGAAGGACAGGTTGGTGACCTCTCCTATTCTCACTCTTCCCGAGCCGGAAGCGGTTCAGTCTTTTAGGATGCGTCTCGAGTGGGTCTTGGCTGTGTTCTCATGCAAGGCGGTAAGGTGATTGCTTATCGCGAGGCGCTTAAAGAAGCACGAGCGAATTATCCCACTCATGATTTGGAGTTGGCTGGTTGTTTTTGCTCTCAAGATTTGGAGGCATTATCTATCTGGTTATCAAAGCATCATTCTTTCTTAATCTAATGAAACATCTAACTCTTTCTTTGCAATCTATCTAGATTTCTAGTTTTGCTAAAGCGAAAGTGTAGCTTTTACATTTTCCATTTGATCTAGCTACTCTTGGTGGTCATGTCGACAACTTGCAATCTTTGTTGGCCTCTATTCTTTCTAGTAGAGAGTGCAAGTGTTGAGTAAATGTCATTTTAGAAATTTGAAATTCTAGTCTTTGTTGATTCAAATCTGAATCTGTAATGCCTTTCTAACCCATTATATTACGATAGCAAATGTATTAGTTATTGTATTTGGGGTAGTGTCCTTGAGTAAGATATGACTTAAGCATGTTGTTAAATATGCATTGAGCTATTGATCATGCACTCTTTTACGCATTTTGATCTTTGCCATTTCTTGCTATTCATTGGACTTTTGTGTTCTAGATCTTTTCTTAGAGATTGAATCTTTTGTTGAGCCACGAACTGAACAAGAGGTTATCTATTATTACCAAGGCAAGCTTCCTCTACGCACCATGTTGATCCTAATCTTTTGAGCTGTAGATTTACAAAATCTACGTGTGCTTTTGCATGCAATTTTCTAAAAGACTATTTATGTTACATTCCTAGTTAGCTATGACCAAAACTTGTAGCTTACCTTGAATTGATCATACACTCAACCTCGATAGTTTGTGGTGATATAATACTAAATTTTCAATTTTGCTTAGCCATGCAGTCCCTAGAGCGGTAATGTTTGTGAGCTTATCTTGTCAAACACAGGAACAACAAATACATTTTTATTTGTTGATTCTTTGTTGTTTCTTTAAATATGATATGAATCTAAATCTTGTGGTTAAACTTAATTCAATCGGACAAGTGGATGCTAGTGATGGTGCCTAGTGCGAGAATGGGAAATGTGGATGTCTTATGCAGGTTGATTAGGGTGAACTCTGGCGGCCCAATTCAAGCACCAGCGTGCTTCCACATGCGTGTATGGATTTGTTTGGTTAAGTAAAGGGTTAATATTATTGAGTTGGATCTGAGAGAGTAAGGACATGTGTATTGATTTCATATGGCATAGATGCTTAAGTCTTGGCCGTATGGTATGCCATGTGGAACCTATATCAATATCGGATGTTCTTAGAAGGGTAAGGTAGATGTGTTACATCGCATGTCACGTACCTTGAGGGCCCAGCTAGCGGTGTAATATGTGTAGCTAACACGAGTTTGCATTTAATTGGTAGGTCGGCATTCACATACAACATGTGAACCTCGGTTGAATATATGCTATCGATCGTTGTTTAAGCGGGATCGATGTCACATGGGTCATCAACTCAATAGTGTTAACTTGTTGAAAATACGAATCTTAGTTTACCGGCATACCAAAGCGGTGTGCTATTATCCTAGGGGCTCGGGCTAACTAAGTCATGTGGGTAAAGTTGTACACCCTAGGATTAAAACTATTGAATAGCAGTGTCCCGATTCGAACAGCAACGGATTGATGTCACTGTATAGCATTTGCTCTCTTTGGGTTTGGAAATGTTAATTTCGGCATGAGGAGGATCATGATTGGTTTGGTAATGATCGGTGATTATTATTGATCTTTTATACTTATGTTCAATAACTTCTTGTTTTTAGTCCAAATTGAATTATCAAAATTGCTTTGTCAAAGTTTAGCAATGGTAGGTTCATATGTATCGCTTTATGCAAATTGAACCATTTAAGCCTACATTGATAACCTTATGCATATAAAATTCTATTCCTTTGTATAGGTTCTCCTAAACACGTTCTTTTATTAGTTTGTGTAAGACTTCTTTGAGTACCTTTCGTACTCAAGGTTTATGACCTCTTGTTGCGGTGAGGATGGATATCTTTATGAGATGCCTTAAGCCGATCTGGGTGGCTAACGGTAATGCTAGTTCTAGCCTCACGCACTTTGCAGGATAATGGGGCCATTGGTGGTTTTGTTTTTATGTTTTTGTTTCATTTGTTGTTCTTTTGTTAATGACCCAAGGTCATCTGTTTTATTGATCTGTAGCAGCAAGAAAATAGTGATGTAAGTATTGATGTATAATTATGTGAATGTATGACTTGTATGTGAATGATGCAATGTTGTTTTAGGATATATGTGCAATATTCAGCGATCACAGAAATATTGCATGACATATATCAGGAACACAGATGTTGAAATTGTTACTTGTTATCATTATGCTTTTAGTATGATTCTTAATAAAGGATTTGCCTTTGTTCCTTAAATAAAAATTATGCTATCGATATAATTTTAATAAGACACATTTCAATAATTGAGTCTCACAGCGTTAATATCGAGCATCGTGTGCTGTAGGATAGAATTAGCATGGTTGTTGCCTTTAGTGAGTCTATGTGATATTATTTTAACATAAATAATTTCTAAAAGATCTAAGCATCTTTGTCTTTTACTTCTTATCTTCTTTTAGTATCCATTCTTATCCACCTTTCTTTTGATCGGTTTCTTAACTACCTTGTCTTTATCTGTAGATGAGTGGTGGTATTTGATTAAGGAGACTCGCAGAAGGTGTGGGCGGGTTTCAGCTTTACTTGAGACATGATGTGGCGAGCTAATTTCACTGCTCGGCCAGTATGCCATCTAGTAGAGACCGAGGGCTGTATGGAAGAGTACCAAGCTATCATTAATGTGATCGCGAGGCGGTGGTGGGTAGTGTTCCTCTCTGCATCCATGTGCCACCTCAGAGTCTATGGTGTGCGGGGCTGGCGTGGGATGATGAGCCTCCTTCGTCATGATTTGTGGTGTCTGCCACCCTATGTGCACTTCCCAAAGCAAGGCCCTAGTTCGGATGTGTTACGTTCGATGAGATCTGATTTGGAGAGGACCCATCGTCTCTGCGAGTTAGCTAGGTTGGTCCGTATCATGGCCCAAACCTATCAGCATCTCGTGTGCGAGTTATGGGAGACCGCCATCGTTTGCGAGGCACAAGAATATTTGAGGCTTGGTGTTGTCAAACCGCGTTCCTCGTGCGTGCTTTATGGCAACAATGAGATTCCACCAGTTGCCCTTGTACCCCAAGGATGGCGACTTCGAAGTTCGGATTGGTTCTGTTGTTGGTCGGTGTCGTCGGGGCGGGATATCTGCTGGATTTCCTCTTTTCAGGACCTACTCACTCAGGACATCATCTGTGTTGGGTTCTCCCTCGTCTCATTAGCCCATCAGACCCTTTGAATCTTGGTTCTGAGGCTCATTTGCTAAATGAGTTCGGTGAATTTTAGCAGAACCATGTTTAGGGTGAAGGATGTAGTGGCTTTATTTGTGTAATAGGCTAGTAGTTGTTCATTAAGTAGTGTGTAATAGCATAGCCTTTATGCATTAAAATATTGTGTGCTAACGTTTGTATTTTAAAACATGGTGGGGTAGTGGCCGACTTGTGTATTTTGGGTATAACATGTTTCTGTTGGCTATTAATAAAGTGGATCAGACTTTTGGTTGTAATTGAGTGTGTTATAGTCTTTGTTGGTCGATATTTCATGGATTGGAAGCCGCATTTTTCTTTGTAATTTGTGCGGTTGTTTTTGGTGTTGGTTGCATATCATGACATCTTGCATGCTTAGGTTTAGTATTTAATTATTTTCTTTCTCCAAAGCTTGTATGTGTTATACAGTGTATCCTTGTTATAATGTTAACCATTATATGCGAGGATAGCCAGGACCAACCACTCGATCGCGAACACAACAAGAGAAGAGTTCTCCACCTTCTTGGACTCGGGGAGGCGAGCGGACCCCGGATCCCATAGTCGCAAGGTGGTAGGCGGGAAGAGGCTTCCTCCACCACCCACTATGGCGGATGCTCATGCAAATTGGCGCAACATGGACGTTTCAGCGCATCTTGGGCGGTGCACTCAATACCTCTTCCATCACTCCACGGTGGTAGGCGGGAGTTCGCATGGCGAGAAGTCTTGCGACTTTCGTGGACTAATCCGCCGACATTCTCTAGCTCGAGGATCCTTTGGAGCGGTTGGCTTAGAAATTAAAAAAGCGACCATTGCGGTGCTGCGAAAGGAGAAGGTCACGTATGCTAGCTACCGATTGGTAGTAGGCTAGCAATTGGTGGGATAATTATGGCTATCAACCCGCGGACATACTCCTACGGCTTGAGTTCATGGAGGCCTTTGCGAGGCCCATATACGAGGGTGATGCTCAAGCGGCGAAATTTCGCTCTCAAGCAGAGGCGAACATCGATGGCCAAGTACCTTCATGAGTTTAATTTTCTTGCTCGGTATGCCCACAGCGATGTTTGACGGGCGCTCGTCGTCGAAACCGTTTCATGAATGGTCTATAAGAGTTGCGATTGGCTTTGGCGGTGCAAGATTTGAAATTTCCAACATCTTGTGGACAAAGCCATCATTCTGAAACTAAAAGCAAGGCATTGGAAGAGTCGCGTGAGCGAGATTACCAATTAGCATCGATGGCCGTTCGATCGGACCGCGTCACGTGGCGGCCTCGGCCTTTCAGGCGATTGCGGTTCCACCGGCGCCGATGTTTGCTTTCCCCGCCACCTACGGTGGAGTCCCGACCTAGTGGCCACAGACCACTGCGCCATCAATGTCGGGCGGTGTGATATGCTATCATGGGCGCGGGCATTTTAAATCGGTGTTTTGCTAAAACAGGTTGCCACTGTTGACCATCTCGGCTCTTGTTCGTCTGCACCTTCTCCAAAGGCAATTGCTAAGCTGATCGATTCCGACCAGCGGCGTGTAAATCAATGCTTCTTGAAGAAGCGGCGAGGCTGAAGTTATCCTTGGTATGCTCCTAGTTAATTCGGTTAAATCTTGTTTATTTGATTCTGGAGCATCCCATTCTTTTGTTAGTGGCGGTTTGCTACTCAACATCGATTAATTATGCATCATCTTCATCCACGCATATGATTCATTCGCTTTGGTGGTATTTTTAGCGATCAAATCGCCTTAATGTCAATATCATTATTGAAGGGGTAGATTTTTGGGCGAGACTGATTGTGATAAATTCACAAGGTTAGATGTTATTTTGGGAATGGATTGGTTGACCAAGAATGCAGGGCAAATTAATTGTGCCTGCGAACCATATCCGTCACTAATAAAATGGCCTTTCGGTCATTTTCAATCTAAACGAGTCATTCTCATCAGGTGCAATGAAAATGGATACCACCCCTACCTTGGAGTCGATGCGGTGGTATGTATGAATATCGGGACGTTTTCTGAAGACCTTCGGTATGCCACGGATCGGGAAGTGGAGTTCGTGATTGAACTAGTTCAAATGCTGCTCCCATATCGAGAAGACCTTATGCATGCTAATGAGTTGTTTGAATTGAAGAAACAAGCTGGAGGAGCTTGACAAAGGATTCATTAGGCAGGTTCCTCACCATGGGGATGCCGGCCATCTTTGTCCAAAGAAAGACAAGACTTTACGGATGTGTGTGGATTCCGTCAGTTAAATGAAGTCACTATCAAAACAAATATCCTTTACCTCGAATCGATGATCATTTGATCGGTTGGTGGAGCCGTGTCTTTTCTAAGATTGATTTGCGATCGGGCTATCATCGGATCAAGGTTAGAGCGAGGACATTCTAAAGACGACATTCTCTACTCGCTATGGGTTATATGAATATCTTTGTCATGTCCTTTGGCCTAACCAATGCTCCGACTTATTTATGAATCTTATGAATTAGTCTTCATGGAATTCTTGGATAAGTTTGTTGTTGTGTTTATTGACGACATTCTTATCTATTCAAGTCTGCGAAGAGCATGATCGGCATTTGAGACTTGTCTTTGGATACACTATAGCTTGTCATTGTATGCTAAATTTAGCAAGTGTGCTTTACGCAAACAAGTTGCATTCTTGGGCATGTATTATCGGAAGGAGGTATTACGGTTGATCGGCAAGATACAAGATGTATTGGTTTGGGCGGCTCAGAATGTTCATGAAGTTCGGAGTTTTCTTGGACTTGCGGGTTATTACCGTCGGTTCATTGAAAACTTCTCTAAAATTTCTAGGCCTCTAACCCGACTTCTAAGAAGGAGAACAAATTCTTTTGGTGGGTGGAGTGTTCAGTTTGACTCAAAGCTCTGACGAAGCTCTGTTCTCACTCTTCGGATATCCATAAGACTTTTGATATCTATTGTGATGCATCTCGCCATGGACTTGGTGTGTACTTATGCAGAAAGGCGGGTTGTGGCATATGCATCGGCGATTCTGCGACCTCATGAGTGAATTATCCTACTCATGATTTGGAATTGGCGGCGTAGTCCATGCATTAAAGATTTGGCGACATTACCTTCTTGTGTCGTTGAAATATATCTTGATCATAAAGCAGAAATATATATTCACTCAAGTGGACTGAATATGAGGCAAAGAAGATGGCTTGAATTGATCAAGGACTACGATATGGGTATTCACTACCATCAGCAAAGCCAATGTTGTGGTGATGCTTTAGCGAAAAGTCACATTGCTCTATCAACAACTCCACGGCTAAGAGCTTATGTCTGATTTTGGTAGCAAGTCTCGAAATGTAGATGGATTTCTTCTTTGCTTTAGAAGTGAAGTCAACCCTCGAAGATCAGTTAGCTCGAGCCCGATCGAAAATGGCGAAAATCAAGGAAAAGAAGCGAGTAAAGCCATCGATTCTCTGAAGATGCAGTGGTCTCCTTGATATCGCAATCGTTTGGTGGTACCTTCAAATTCTCAATTGAGAGAGCTAATTCTCAAAGAAGCTCATAATTCCAAGTTTTCTATACATCACAGGTACTAAGATGTACGGGACTTAAAGAAGACATTTTGGTGGAGCGGATGAAAAGGCAAATTGCTCGGTATGTTCTTGAGTGTGATATTTAAAGGGTTAAACCGAGCACTTAAAACCTGCGGTACCCTTGACCCTTGCCTATTCCACAATGGAAATGGGAAGAAGTCGGTATGGATTTTGTTCTGGACTTCCAAAAACTCGAGAATGGGTTTGATGCCATTTGGGTGATCATTGATCGTCTAACAAAAGTGGCTCATTTATTCTGTCAAAACCATTTTCAATGGCAAGCAATTAGCGATTATATATTGCTAAGATTGTTTGTCTCCACGGTGTTCCAAAGTCATTGTCTCGGATCGTGGACCTCGGTTCACATCTCATTTGGAATTGTCTCCATCAAGCCATGGGGATGAACTCTCTTCGATCTTGCTTATCATCCTCGGACTAGTGGTCAAGCGAAAGGGTAAATCAAGTGATGGAAGATCTTCTTAGAGCACGTGTGCTATCATATGGCAAGGCTGGGAAAAATCTTTGCGTATGTGGAGTTTTCCTACAATAATAGCTATCAAGCAAGTATTCAAATGTCACCTTTTGAAGCCTTGTATGGGAAGCTTGTAGGACTCCATTGAATTAGTCGAGTCAGTGAAAGACCATTTTATGGTCGACAGTAATAGAATAGAAAAACAAGTTAAATGCGATTGAGACCGGTAGCCTTTCGATCTCGTCGGAAGAGCTATCTTGACCATCGTCGTCGTGAGTTAAGTTTTGAAGTAGATGATTATGTCTACCTCAAAGTATCACAGATGAAGGGCACTCATCGTTTGGTGAAAGGAAAGCTAGCACCTCGTTATATCGGACCCCAGAATCATTGCAAAACGAGGGCGGTAGCTTATCAATTAGAGCTACGAGTCTCTCTCGTGCATGATACTTTTCATATTTCTCGTTTGAAGAAATGCCTCGTATTCCTACGAGAGCCCTGCTTATGAGCATCTTGATCTCCAGGATCTTTCCTATCAAAAACAGCAGGTGCGTATTCTTGATGAAATGGAGCAGAAACAAACCGCACCGTCAAGTTCTTAAAAGTTCGTGGGCTAATCATTGGAAGATGAAGCCACGTGGGGCGTGAAGATCGATGAGGATTGAACACCCCATCTTTCTTTGTTTAAAATTGCCTTTGAGACAAGAAGGCAAGGTTAAACAAAGCAATGTAAGAAAGTAATAACAACACTATGTTGTCTATTAGAATCTTTCTTTGCTATCTTTATCAAATCAAAACAACATGTGTTTTATCTCGGAAAGAACCATTTAATTTGAATTCCTTTGCAACTTTTGGCTATCAGAAATCTAGGACGAGATTCTCTTAAGAAGTAGGTTTATGCGGTCAGTTTTTTATAAGCGATAATTAGATGCTTTTCATAGCATCTTTGTTTATTGAAACTTAGTGTGTTGTTACAATCAAAATTTTGATTTGCCATTCTTTTTGTCTCCATCAATCTCAGCATCCTTTTCAATTAAGTGGTGGTTGTCTTGGAGCTGTTTGCTCCCTTCTTCTACTCTAGAGGCAACAGGCGAGTGCATTTAACTCTGTTTTCTTCTTCATTTCGGTTGGGCATAGCAACGTGAGCGGCTTGGCGGCTCTGTTTTCTTTCCTTTCTTGTGGTGAGAGCAATGGCAGTGGCTTCGGTCAGTGGCAGCGGCTCAGCGGCCTGGCTGACCTTTTCTTTTCTTTCCTTCTTTTGGTTGGGAAGCAATGCTTTGTCGACCAAACTCAAAGCGGCAACCCTTTTCCCTCTCTCTTCTTTGGTGAGGCGGTCGGCCCAGTGAGAACCACCTGGCATCTCTAGAAACCTCTTCTTTGCTCGGGAGCTTTAACCATTCCCAAGCCTTAGTGTTGTTCCTGCCATTTTAGATTGCAAGTGCTACTCATCCTCTGCTCTTACTTTCTTCCTATCGGTGAAAGGAAGTAGCTCGATGAACCGAGCAGGAGAAGCATCAGTGGGGATTGTTTTGGTTAAGGTGGGAAGGGACTTGGGAGTTTTCTTGTTGTGACCAAACCCTTAATCAATTTTCTTCTCTAAATGAAACAAAGTAAGTCTTTGTGTATGAAAAGTTTAGTAAGCAATTCTTTTTAAAATCATCTGAGCTCAGTTCTAAACTGAAAAGCTGATTCAGATTGAAATCATTCCTTGTGCATGTGGTGCTCAAGTTTTGTCTTCACAAAACTTTTGTTTTGTATTTTCGGTCTTTCATATCATTGCAAGGTCTAGGGTTTCTCTTGTCTCTTTTCACTATTTAGGTCTTATTTGAACTGAGAATGGTTAGTATGGAACTTCAATTATTGCTAAAGGTCATCAAGTGGTCATTTGTACCTTTGTCCATTTTCAGTTATACTAGCGATTACTTTGCAAAATTGAAATCGATAATTTCTTTTGTAATTGTTCATTGTCGTTTTAATTTGGGCTAGTAGTGCTGACAACATCATTTTCTTGTCAATTCTGTTGCAAATGGTGGGTTAACTTCCTAATCTAATTAGGAATACCCTAAGCTAAAGTATACTTTACTTGTGATCTTTTAACTCACATTTTGCATTTGGTGTTTGTCTGTTGATTTTGAGCGAAAGCGCATTGGTTTGAACGAAACACAGTAGTTGAGTTAGCTAATGATGGTGAGAGTTAGACTTTCAAGCATACTCTTTTAGATGTAGCTTGATCTGAAATATTCTTTGAGTCAAATGATAGCAAGTTTACATTTATGAATCATGCAGTTTTGGTTTGACAAATCGAAAATTCTGTTTTAGTTGGTGAAATGTGCTAATCGGTGTTAAGGGATGCTAGGTGATAAGTTAAACATGTATAGGTACTTATCTAGCTATAATTCCATCTTGTTTGTCATTTTGTTATAGTCTAATGGAGCTTCAAGTTTACATCTCTAAATCTCCAGATTTTGATTTCAAAATCTGATTTTTGCTTTACCTTATAAGCCTCAAATCTTGATGTCTACTAGTATTTGATGCTAAATAGTATGCTAGGCTTTAAGTTTTACTCATTATCTAGTTATCTAAGCTAAATCATTGATTGGTTCTTAGCAAAAATCAGCAAGACATCATTTTGTAATCATTAAATCTCATTTTGCTTAACACACAGCTGCAATCTAAATTGATATTGGTTGATAGTTGATGGTAGGAGATGAATTAGACTTAGTATATTTCTCATTTAGTTGGGAAATTAGCTGAATATCATTTTCTTCTTATGTCCTAGTTCATCAATCGATTTTGAAATTTTTGATTTCGGTTTGCCAAGTAAAACTTGTAATCCAGTTTTGAATCATATTGCTTGTGAGTGTTAGCGATGCTATGTGATGAGTAGGTTTTAAGTATTGCCCATTTAGTTGTAGCTTTATCAAAGCATCATTCTTTCTTAATCTAATGAAACATCTAACTCTTTCTTTGCAATCTATCTAGATTTCTAGTTTTTGCTAAAGCGAAAGTGTAGCTTTTACATTTTCCATTTCAGTCTAGCTACTCTTGGTGGTCATGTCGACAACCTGCAATCTTTTGTTGGCCTCTATTCTTTCTAGTAGAGTGCAAGTGTTGAGTAAATGTCATTTTTAGAAATTTGAAATTCTAGTCTTTGTTGATTCAAATCTGAATCTGTAATGCCTTTCTAACCCATTATATTCTGATAGCAAATGTATTAGTTATTGTATTTGGGGTAGTGTCCTTGAGTAAGATATGACTTAAGCATGTTGTTAAATATGCATTGAGCTATTGATCATGCACTCTTTTACGCATTTTGATCTTTGCCATTTTCTTGCTATTCATTGGACTTTTGTGTTCTAGATCTGGTTCTTGAGATTGTTGAATCTTTTGTTGAGCCACGAACTGAACAAGAGGTTATCTATTACCAAGGCAAGCTTCCTCTACACACCATGTTGATCCTAATCTTTTGAGTGTAGATTTACAAAATCGGTGATCTTTATTGCATACAATTTTCTAAAGACTATTTATGTTACTGTTCCTAGTTAGCTATGACCAAAACTTGTGGCTTACCTTGAATTGATCATACACTCAACCTATAGTTTGTGGTGATATAATACTAAATTTTCAATTTTGCTTATACATGGTCCCTAGACAGTAATGTTTGTGAGCTTATCTTGTCAAACACGAGAACAACAAATACATTTTTATTTACATTGATTCTTTGTTGATTTCTTTAAATATGATATGAATCTAAATCTTGTGGTTAAACTTAATTCAAATCGGACAAGTGGATGCTAGTGATGGTGCCTAGTGCGAGAATGGGAAATGTGGATGTCTTATGCAGGTTGATTAAGGACTGAACTCGTGACCCAATTCAAGCACCAACGTACTTCCACATGCGGTGTATAGGTATTTGGTTAAGTAAAGGGTTAATGTTATTGAGTTGGATACGGGAGAGTAAGGACATGTGTATTGATTTCATATGGCATAGATGCTTAAGTCTTGGGCGTGTCGTATGCCATGTGAACCTATATCAATATCGGATGTTCTTAGAAGGGTAAGCGTAGATGTGTTACATCGCATGTGCGTACCTTGGGGCCCGGCTATGGTGTAATATGTGTGGCTAACACGAGTTTGCATTTAATTGGTGAGTCGGCATTCCTGTACAACATGTGAACCTCGGTTGAATATATGCTATCGATCGTTGTTTAAGCGGGATCGGTGTCACATGGGTCATCCAACTCAATAGTGTTAACTTGTTGAAAATACGAATCTTAGTTTACAGGCGGCAAAGCGGTGTGCTATTATCCTAGGGCTCGGGCTAACTAAGTCATGTGGGTAAATTGTACACCCTAGAGGATTAAAACTATTGAATAGCCGTGTCCACGATTCTGAGCAACGCTTGGATTGATGTCACTGTATAGCATTTGCTCTCTTTTGGGTTAGAAATGTTAATTTCGGCATGAGGAGGATCATGATTGGTTTGGTAATGATCGGTGATTATTATTGATCTTGTTTATACTTATGTTCAATAACTTCTTTTTTAGTCCAAATTGAATTATCAAAATTGCTTTGTCAAAGTTTAATGGTGAGGTTCATATGTATAACTTTATGCAAATTGAACCATTTAAATATACATTGATAACCTTATGCATATAAAATTCTATTCCTTTGTATAGGTTCTAAACACGTTCTTTTATTAGTTTGTGTAAGACTTTGAGTACCTTTCGTACTCAAGGTTTATGACCTCTTGTTGCGGTGAGGATGGATATCTTTATGAGATGCCCGTTAGCGCGTCACGGGTGTTAACGAGTAATGCTAGTTCTAGCCTCCACGCAATAACTTGCGGGATAATGGGGCCATTGGTGGTTTTGTTTTATGTTTTGTTTCATTTGTTGTTCTTTTTGTTAATGACCCAAGGTCATCTGTTTTATTAAGTCTGTGTGGCCAAAAGTGATGTATAGTATTGATGTATAGTGAATGTATGACTTGTATGTGAATGATGCAATGTTGTTTTAGGATATATGTGCAATATTCACGATCACGAAAATATTGCATGACATATATCAAGAACACAGAATGTTGAAATTGTTACTTGTTATCATTATGCTTTTAGTATGATTCTTAATAAAGTTTGCCTTGTTCCTTAAATAAAATTATGCTATCGATATAATTTTAATAAGACATTTCAATAATTGAGAAGTCTCACAAGATCTTCTTGATCATAAAAGCACAAGTACATATTCCTCAAACTAACTTGAATATGAGACAGCGAAGATGGCTTGATTGATCAGGATTATGATATGGGTATTCATTACCATCGAGCAAAGCCAATGTTGTGGTGGCGCTTTGACGAAAGTTACAATGCAAGTGTTTGTCAACCACTCCTTTGACTAGGAGCTTATGTGCTGAATTTGGCAAATATTGAAATGGTAGAAGATGGATTTATTGCTACCTTAGAAGTGAAGTCCACACTTGAAGATCAAATTCTAGCGAGCTGGCGATCTTTAGGTTCGAAAAATCAAGGAGAATTTGAAAGCGAGTAAAAGCCAGAATTTTACGAAGATACCCGCGGTACCTGCGATATCATTGTCGGTTAGTGGTCCCTTGGATCCACAGTTGAGAGGGCTAATTCTTAAAGATCATAACTCCAAATTTTCACATCACAGAAGTACCAAGATGTACGGGACTTAAAGAAAATATTTTGGTGGAGCAGATGAAAAGAAAAAATTGCTCGATATGTTCTTGAATGCAATATTTGTCAAAGGGTTAAAATGAACACTTGAAACCAGTGGTACCCTTCAGCCCTACCTATTCCACATTGGAAATGGGAGGAGGTCGGTATGGATTTTATTCTGGTCTTCCAAAGTCTCGAGAATGGGTTTGATGCCATTTGGGTGATCATTGATCGTCCCGAAAGTGGCTCATTTGTTCCTTTCAAAACCACCTTCAATGGCAAGCAATTAGCGAGCTCTATATTGCTAAGATTGTTTGTCTCCCTGATGTTAGAAAGTCATTATCTCGGATCGTCGACCTCGGTTCACTTCTCATTACAGGCTGTCTTCATCAAGCCATGGGGACTAAACTCTCTTTGATCACTTATCATCCTCGGACCAGGTGGTCAAGCGAAAGGTGAACCAAGTGATGGAGGATCTTCTTAGAGCACATGTGCTATCATATGGCAAGCTGGGAGAAATATTTGCCGTATGTGGAGTTTTCCTACAATAGCTACCAAGCAAGTATTCAAATGTCACCTTTTGAAGCCTTGTATGGAAGACTTGTAGGACTCCATTGAATTATCGAAACAGTGAAAGACCATTTATGTCGAACATGGTAATAGAAATGAAAAACAAGTTAAATGCGATTTAAGACCATTTGAAAGCCGGTCTCGTCGGAAGAGCTATCTTGACCATCGTCAGCGTGAGTTAATTTTAAGTAGATGATTATATCTACCTCAAAGTATCGCAGATGGAGGCACTCATCGTTTTGAGATAAAGGAAAGCTAGCACCTCGTTATATCGGACCCTTAGAATCATTGCAAAATGAGGTGTAGCTTATCAATTAGAGCTACACAGTCTCTCTCGACGGTGCATGATACTTTGTTTCCCGGTGAAGAAGTGCCTTCGTGTTCCTACGAAAGCCCTTGCTTATGAGAATCTGGATCTCAACGGATCTTTCTTATCAAGCAGCTAGTGCGTATCCTTGGCGAAATGGAATGCGGTAAACCATGCCGTTAAATTCTTAAAAATTCAGTGGGCTAATCACTCGGAAGATGAAGCCACGTGGGGCGTGAAAATCGATGAGGATTGAGCCACCCCACCTTTTCTGTTTAAAATTGCCTTTAAATCAAGAAAGGCAAGGTTAAACAAAAACAGTAAAAATGTGTAATGTAACACTATGTTATTCGTAGAATATTTCTTTTCCATCCTTGAATAAAATTGATGAGTCATGGCGGCGATCTTCGATAGGTTCGATTTGGTTAAATCGTGAGGGCGTTGGCGGCAGGCCGACCAGCGGATCGTCACCTCGCATTCGCTACACGCGCGCTGTCGTTATCGACCACGCTTGCGCGATCGACCTTACCACGTTATTGTTTCTTGCAAACAATCAAAGCAACTCACAAGAACAAGGTAGATGCAATCGAATTGTATTGCGGATATGGATGAAGTTTACAAGTGGGGTTCCTCAAACCGATATGGTGGCACGCAATTGGCGAGAATAATCTAAGAAAAATCCGCCTCTAAACTGGCGACTCTGTATATATATATGGGGAGCGTGAGGAGGTTGAGCCTAGGGTTGTGCGGCGTGGGATGAAGCGTACACAACACGGACTCGAACCCGTTCGTTTACAAAGTCTTATTAGTTTCCAAAGCGGTGTGTGACACCTTGTGTTGCGTATTTACGTCGAAGATCTGGTCTAGGGTGGTCTTGAGAGTCCATGCTATCTTTGGTGCGTAGATTGTGTCCAGAGTCTTGTGCTTGCTTTTACGGTGCGTAGATTGCTCCATCGAATCAACTAGTCGTAGGTCCTCTTGTAGTGGTCGTAGATCTTCTTGCGATGGTCGTAGACCTTCTTGAGCTGAGTCGTAGTCCTAGATTCACGAGTACAAGTAAATCATCTCCATTACGGCATCATAGAGTTCTCAAATAATACTCGACCCTAAAGCGACTTTACGATCGATTAAGTGGCGTGCTCTAGCTCTTGTCATAGGGCCAGTGTAGTTCGGCACCGGATCTAAAGGGTCTTGTGTCGATGCGTGTATCAGAAGGAGGATGTCCTCATCATACTCCCCTCTTGAATTGGAGTAGTTCTCGACTCAAGCTCATCTTCTTCTCACGTATGGTTTCAAATCTGAAATGTTAAATGTGGGGCTAACCCCAAAATCTGCGGTAATTCTAATTGATATGCATTATCATTTATCTTCTTAATTATCTTAAGCGGTCCTTGACTCTAGGCATCAACTTTGATTTTCTTAATTCGGAAACCTATCCTTTCTCAAATGAACCCAAACTAAATCACGGTTCAAATTTTACAACTTTCCTACCTTTACTTCCAAGGCATATACCTTTGTCATATGCTCTATATTTTTAGTGGTTTCATGCAACTTGAGAATAAATCACGCACCTTCTTAGCATCTAGATTAATTTTTGAGTCGGTGAGTAGTAAATCAATAGAACACAGGGGTTAAAACCATGCACTACAGAAATGGATTTACCTTGGTGGTGGAGTGTCTTGACCTATTGTAAGCAAACTCAATATCACGGTAAACACTCTTCCCACATCTTCAAGTTCTTCTTTAAAACGGCCGTAACATGGTGGATAACGTCGGTTGACAACCTTCGTTTGTCCATCGGTTTGGAGGATGGCATGTAGTGAAAACATAGCTTTGTCCCCAATTTATTCCAAAGTGATCTCAAAAGTTGCTCAAAAACTTAGCATCACGATCCAGAGACAATAGTATTGGGCACTCCATGGCGAATGATTTGTAGCTTTATCAAAGCATCATTCTTTCTTAATCTAATGAAACATCTAACTCTTTCTTTGCAATCTATCTAGATTTCTAGTTTTTGCTAAAGCGAAAGTGTAGCTTTTACATTTTCCATTTGATCTAGCTACTCTGGTGGTCATGTCGACAACCTGCAATCTTTTGTTGGCCTCTATTCTTTCTAGTAGAGAGTGCAAGTGTTGAGTAAATGTCATTTTAGAAATTTGAAATTCTAGTCTTTGTTGATTCAAATCTGAATCTGTAATGCCTTTCTAACCCATTATATTCTGATAGCAAATGTATTAGTTATTGTATTTGGGGTAGTGTCCTTGAGTAAGATATGACTTAAGCATGTTGTTAAATATGCATTGAGCTATTGATCATGCACTCTTTTACGCATTTTGATCTTTGCCATTTTCTTGCTATTCATTGGACTTTTGTGTTCTAGATCTGGTTCTTACGAGATTGTTGAATCTTTTGTTGAGCCACGAACTGAACAAGAGGTTATCTATTATTACCAAGGCAAGCTTCCTCTCGCACCATGTTGATCCTAATCTTTTGAGCTGTAGATTTATAAAATACGGTGACAACTGTTGCATGCAATTTTCTAAAAGACTATTTATGTTCTGTTCCTAGTTAGCTATGACCAAAACTTATGGCTTACCTTGAATTGATCATACACTCAACCTACGATAGTTTGTGGTGATATAATACTAAATTTTCAATTTTGCTTAGCCATGCAGTCCTAGAGCGGTAATGTTTGACAGCTTATCTTGTCAAACACAGGGAACAACAAATACATTTTTATTTCTCATTGATTCTTTGTTCGTTTCTTTAAATATGATATGAATCTAAATCTTGTGGTTAAACTTAATTCAAATCTGGACAAGTGGATGCTAGTGATGGTGCCTAGTGCGAGAATGGGAAATGTGGATGTCTTATGCAGGTTGATTAAGGGTGAACTCTGACTGGCCCAATTCAAGCACCAGCGTACTTCCACATGCGGTGTATGGTATTTGGGTTAAGTAAAGGGTTAATATTATTGAGTTGGATACAGAGAGTAAGGACATGTGTATTGATTTCATATGGCATAGATGCTTAAGTCTTGGGCGTGTCGTATGCCATGTGGAACCTATATCAATATCAGATGTTCTTAGAAGGGTAAGGGCGTAGATGTGTTACATCGCATGTACGTACCTTCAGGGCCCGACTGCGGTGTAATATGTGTGGCTAACACGAGTTTGCATTTAATTGACTGGGTCGGCATTCCCTGTACAACATGTGAACCTCGGTTGAATATATGCTATCAGTCGTTGTTTAAGCGGGATCAGTGTCACATGGGTCATCCAACTCAATAGTGTTAACTTGTTGAAAAATACCGAATCTTAGTTTACCCGGCCGGCATACCAAAGGCAGTGTGCTATTATCCTAGGGGCTACGGGCTAACTAAGTCATGTGGGTAAAGATGTACACCCTAGGGATTAAAACTATTGAATAGCCGTGTCCATTCTGAACAGCAACTTGGATTGATGTCACTGTATAGAATTTGCTCTCATTTTGGTTTGGAAATTTTAATCTCGGCATGAGGAGGATCATGATTGGTTTGGTAATGATCGGTGATTATTATTGATCTTTTTATGCTTATGTTCAATAACTTCTTGTTTTTAGTCCAAATTGAATTATCAAAATTGCTTTGTCAAAATTTAGCAATGGTAGGTTAATATGTATCGCTTTATGCAAATTGAACCATTTAAGCCTACATTGATAACCTTATGCATATAAAATTCTATTCCTTTGTATAGGTTCTCCTAAACACGTTCTTTTATTAGTTTGTGTAAGACTTCTTTGAGTACCTTTCGTACTCAAGGTTTATGACCTCTTGTTGCAGGTGAGGATGGATATCTTTATGAGATGCCCGTTAGCGCCGATCTGGGTGACGCTAACGAGTAATGCTAGTTCTAGCCTCCACGCAATAGCCTGCGGGATAATGGGGCCATTGGTGGTTTTGTTTTTATGTTTTGTTTCATTGTTGTTCTTTTTGTTAATGACCCAAGGTCATCTGTTTTATTCGGTCCTGTAGCAACCGAAAATAGTGATGTAAGTATTGATGTATAATTATGTGAATGTATGACTTGTATGTGAATGATGCAATGTTGTTTTAGGATATATGTGCAATATTCAGATCACGGGAAATATTGCATGACATATATCAAGAGAACCAATGTTGAAATTGTTACTTGTTATCATTATGCTTTTAGTATGATTCTTAATAAAGGATTTGCACTGTTCCTTAAATAAGAATTATGCTATCAGTATAATTTTAATAAGACACATTTCAATAATTGAGGGTCTCACAGCGTTAATATCGAGCATCGTTTGTGCTGTAGGATAGAATTAGCATGGTTGTTGCCTTTAGTGAGTCTATGTGATATTATTTTAACATAATTAATTTCTAAAAGATCTAAGCATCTTTGTCTTTTACTTCTTATCTTCTTTTAGTATCCATTCTTATCCACCTTTCTTTTGATCAGTTTCTTAACTACCTTGTCTTTATCTGTAGATGAGTGGCTGGTATTTGATTAAGGAGACTCGCGCCGAAGGTGTGGACGGGTTTCACTTTACTTGAGACATGATGTGGCGAGCTAATTTCACTTATCGGCGAGTATGCCATCTACCGTAGAGACCGAGGGCACGGTATGGAAGAGTACCAAGCTATCATTAATGTGATCGCGAGACGGTGGTGGGTAGTGTTCCCATCGCATCCATATGCGTGCCACCTCAGAGTCTATGGTCATGCGGGAAGTCAGCAGTGGGATGATGAGCCTCCTTCGTCATGATTTGGCGAGTGTCTCGACCACCCTATGTGCACTTCCCAAAGCAAGGCCCTAGTTCGGATGTGATTACGTTCGATGAGATCTGATTTGGAGAGGACCCATCGTCTGCGAGTTAGCTAGGTTGGTCCGTATCATGGCCCAAACCTATCACCGTCTCGTGTCGAAGTTATGGGAGACCGCCATCGTTTGCACGAGGCACAAGAATATTTGAGGCTTGGTGTTGTCACAAACCGCGTTCCTCGTAACGTGCTTTATGGCAACAATGAGATTCCACCAGCTGCCACTGTACCCCAAGGATGGCGACTTCCAGAAGTTCCCGGATTGGTTCCTGTTGTTGGTCAGTGTCGTCAGGCCAGGATATCTGCTGGATTTCCTCGCACTCAGCGGCCTACTCACTCTGGAGGACATCATCTGCTGTTGGGTTCTCCCACTCGTCTCATTAGCCCATCGAACCCTTTAGATACTGGTTCACCTGAGGCTCATTTGCTAAATGAGTTTCCGGTGAATTTTAACCGAGACGACCATGTTTAGGACTGAAGGATGTGAGTGGCTTTAGTTGTGTAATAGGCTAGTAGTTGTTCATTAAGTAGTGTGTAATAGCATAGCCTATGTCTGTAAAAATATTGTGTGCTAACGTTTGTATTTTAAAACATGGTGAGGTAGTGGCCGACTTGTGTATTTTGGGTATAACATGTTTCCTGTTGGCTATTAATAAAGTGGATGCAGACTTTTGGTTGTAATTGAGTGTGTTATAGTCTTTGTTCAGTCGATATTTCATGGATTGGAAGCCGCATTTTTTTTGCTGTAATTTGTGCGGTTGTTTTGGTGTTAATTGGTTGCATATCATGACATCTTGCATGCTTAGGTTTAGTATTTAATTATTTTCTTTCTCCAAAGCTTGTATGTGTTAGCACGAGTGTATCCTTGTTATAATGTTAACCATTATATGGCAACAGGATAGCCAGGACCAACCACTCGATCGCGAACACAACAAGAGGAGAGTTCTCCACCCCTGTTCTTGGACTCGGGGAGCAGACGGACCCTTCGGATCCCATGGTCCGCAAGGTGGTAGGCGGGAAGAGGAGCTTCCTCCACCACCCACTATGGCGGATGTGCTCATGCAAATTGGCGCAACATGGACGTTTCACGCATCTTGGAGCAGTGCACTCAATACCTCTTCCATCACTCCACCGGTGGTAGAGCGGGAGTTCGCATGGGCAGAAGTCTTGTCGACTTTCGTGGACTAATCCGCCACATTCTCTAGCTCGAGGATCCTTTGGAGGCGGAGGATTGGCTTAAGGAGATTAAAAAAGCGACCATTGCCCGGTGCTGCGAAGGGAGAAGGTCCTGTATGCTAGCTACCGATTGGTGGGCGGCTAGCAATTGGTGGGATAATTATCGGCTATCAACCCACGGACATACTCCTACGGCTTGAGTTCATGGAGGCCTTCGCGAGGCCCATATACGAGGGAGTGATGATGCTCAAGCGGCAGGAATTTCTCGCTCTCAAGCAAGGCGAACATCGGTGACCGAGTACCTTCATGAGTTTAATTTTCTTGCTCGGTATGCTCGACGATGTTTGACGGACGCTCGTCGTCGAAACCGTTTCATGAATGGTCTATCTGAAGAGTTGCAGTTGGCTTTGGCAGTGCAAGATTTCAGAAATTTCCAACATCTTGTGGACAAAGCCATCATTGCTGAAACTAAAAGCAAGGCATTGGAAGAGTCGCGAGCGCAGAAGGTTACCCAATTCGCATCGATGAGCCGTTCGGTCGGACCGCGTCGTGGCGGCCTCGGCCTTCCGGCGCCGATTGCGGTTCCACCTGAGCGCCGATGTTTGCTTTTCGCCCACCGCCACCTTCTGGTCAGTCCCGACCTAGTGGCCACAGACCACCTGCTGCCATCAATGTCAGGCCAGGTGTGATATGCTATCATTGTGGGCGCCGGGGCATTTTACCGTCGATGTTTTGCTAAGGCAAAGGGTTGCCACTGTTCGACCATCTCGGCTCTTGTTCGTCTGCACCTTCTCCAAAGGCAATTGCTAAGCTGATCGATTCGGCCAGCGGCGTGTAAATCAATTAGCTTTGAAGAAGCGGTAAGGCACTGAAGTTATCCTTGGTATGCTCCTAGTTAATTCGGTTAAACTCTTGTTTTATTTGACTACGAGCATCCCATTCTTTTGTTAGTAGGCGGTTGCTACTCAACATCGATTAGTTATGCATCATCTTCATCCACCGCATATTATTCATTCGCTGGGTCGGTATTTTTAGCGATCAAATCGCCTTAATGTCAATATCATTATTGAAGGGGTAGATTTTTGGCGCACTGATTGTGATAAATTCACAAGGTTTAGATGTTATTTTGGGAATGGATTGGTTGACCAAGAATGCAGGGCAAATTAATTGTGCCCAACGAACCATATCCGTCACTAATAAAATGGCCTTTCGGTCATTTTTCAATCTAGAATGCGTTCATTCTCATCAGGTGCGATGAAAATGGATACCACCCCTACTTTGGAGTCGATGCGGTAGTATGTGAATATCCGGACGTTTTCACAAGACCTTCCCAGTATGCCACGAGATCGGGAAGTGGAGTTCGTGATTGAACTAGTTCCTGGTACTGCTCCCATATCGAGAAGACCTTATCGCATGCCTTCTAATGAGTTGTTTGAATTGAAGAAACAACTGGGAGAATTGCTTGACAAAGGATTCATTAGACCGAGTTCCTCACCATGGGGATGCCCGGCCATCTTTGTCCAAAAGAAAGACAAGACTTTACGGATGTGTGTGGATTACCGTCCGTTAAATGAAGTCACTATCAAAAACAAATATCCTTTACCTCGAATCGATGATCTGTTTGATCAGTTGACTGGAGCCCGTGTCTTTTCTAAGATTGATTTGCGATCGGGCTATCATCAGATCAAGGTTAGAGCTGAGGACATTCCAAAGACAAAGATTCTCTACTCGCTATGGGTTATATGAATATACTGTCATGTCCTTTGGCCTAACCAATGCTCCAGCTTATTTTATGAATCTTATGAATTCAGTCTTCATGGAATTCTTGGATAAGTTTGTTGTTGTGTTTATTGACGACATTCTTATCTATTCCAAGTCTGCCGAAGAGCATGATCAGCATTTGAGACTTGTGCTGGATACACTTCGCAAGCATCAGCTGTATGCTAAATTTAGCAAGTGTGCTTTCTGGCTCAAACAAGTTGCATTCTTGGGACATGTATTATCTGAAGGAGGTATTACGGTTGATCCCAGCAAGATACAAGATGTATTGGACTGGAAGCAGCCTCAGAATGTTCATGAAGTTCGGAGTTTTCTTGGACTTGCGGGTTATTACCGTCGGTTCATTGAAAACTTCTCTAAAATTTCTAGGCCTCTGACCCAGCTTCTAAAGAAGGAGAACAAATTCTTTTGGTCAGTGGAGTGTGAAACAGCTTTCACCTCTTGAGAAAGCTCCTGACCGAAGCTCCTGTTCTCACTCTTCCAGATATCCATAAGACTTTTGATATCTATTGTGATGCATCTCGCCATGGACTTGGCTGTGTACTTATGCAAGAAGGCCGAGTTGTGGCATATGCATCCAGGCAGTTGCGACCTCATGAGGTGAATTATCCTACTCATGATTTGGAATTGGCGTCCGTAGTCCATGCATTAAAGATTTGGCGACATTACCTTCTCGGTAATCGTTGCGAAATATATACTGATCATAAAAGCCTGAAATATATATTCACTCAAGTGGACCTGAATATGAGGCAAAGAAGATGGCTTGAATTGATCAAGGACTACGATATGGGTATTCACTACCACCCTGGCAAAGCCAATGTTGTGGCTGATGCTTTAAGCAGAAAGTCACATTGCAATTGCTTATCAACAACTCCCCTGGCTAAGAGCTTATGTGCTGATTTTCAGCGCTTAAGTCTCGAAATGGTAGCAGATGGATTTCTTGCTTTGCTTTAGAAGTGAAGTCAACCCTCGAAGATCAGATTCTGAAAGCTCAGAAAACTGATGCCGAGGTGGCGGAAATCAAGGAAAATTTGAAGGCAGGTAAAGCCATCGAATTCTCTGAAGATGCCAGTGGTCTCCTTCGGTATCGCAATCGTTTGGTGGTACCTTCAAATTCTCAGTTGAGAGAGCTAATTCTCAAAGAAGCTCATAATTCCAAGTTTTCTATACATCCTGGAAGTACTAAGATGTACCAGGACTTAAAGAAGACATTTTGGTGGAGCAGGATGAAAAGGCAAATTGCTCAAGATGTTCTTTGAGTGTGATATTTGCCAAAGGGTTAAAGCCGAGCACTTAAAACCTGCTGGTACCCTTCAGCCCTTGCCTATTCCACAATGGAAATGGGAAGAAGTCGGTATGGATTTTGTTACCGGACTTCCAAAAACTCAGAATGGGTTTGATGCCATTTGGGTGATCATTGATCGTCTAACAAAAGTGGCTCATTTTATTCCTGTCAAAACCATTTTCAATGGCAAGCAGTTAGCAGAGTTATATATTGCTAAGATTGTTTGTCTCCACGGTGTTCCAAAAGTCATTGTCTCAGATCGTGGACCTCAGTTCACATCTCATTTCTGGAATTGTCTCCATCAAGCCATGGGGACTGAACTCTCTTTCAGTACTGCTTATCATCCTCAGACTAGTGGTCAAACTGAAAGGGTAAATCAAGTGATGGAAGATCTTCTCAGAGCTTGTGTGCTATCATATGGCAAGAGCTGGAAAAATCTTTGCCGTATGTGGAGTTTTCCTACAATAATAGCTATCAAGCAAGTATTCAAATGTCACCTTTTGAAGCCTTGTATGGGAGAGCTTGTAGGACTCCATTGAATTGGTCGAGAGCAGTGAAAGACCATTTTATGGTCGGACTTGGTAATAGAAGCCAAGAAACAAGTTAAATGCGATTCGAGACCGATTGAAACCGCCGCCTCGTCAGAAGAGCTATGCTGACCACCGTCGTCGTGAGTTAAGTTTTGAAGTAGATGATTATGTCTACCTCAAAGTATCACCGATGAAGGGCACTCATCGTTTTCAGGTGAAAGGAAAGCTAGCACCTCGTTATATCGGACCCTTCCGAATCATTGCAAAACGAGGAGCGGTAGCTTATCAATTAGAGCTACGAGTCTCTCTCGAAGGCATGATACTTTTCATATTTCTCAGCTGAAGAAATGCCTTCGTATTCCTACCGAGGCCACTGCTTATGAGCATCTTGATCTCCAACCAGATCTTTCCTATCAAGAGCAACCGGTGCGTATTCTTGATGAAATGGAACGCAGAACAAGAAACCGCACCGTCAAGTTCTTAAAAGTTCAGTGGGCTAATCATTGGTAAGATGAAGCCACGTGGGGCGTGAAGATCGATGAGGATTGAACACCCCATCTTTTCTTTGTTTAAAAATTGCCTTTGAGACAAGAAAGGCAAGGTTAAACAAAGCAATGTAAAGAAAGGATGTAATAACAACACTATGTTGTCTATTAGAATCTTTCTTTGCTATCTTTATCGAAATCAAAACAACATGTGTTTTATCTCCGTAAAGAACCATTTCATTTGAATTCCTTTGCAACTTTTGAATCGTCCAAATCTCGGACGAGATTCTCTTAAGGGGTAGGTTTGTAATGTCTCAGCTTTTTAGTAAGCAGAATTAGATGCTTTTCATAGCATCACTTGTTTTTTGAAACTTAGTATGTTGTTACAATCCAAAATTTTGATTTGCTATTCCTTTGTCTCCATCAATCTCACCATCCTTTTCAATTAAGTGGTCGGTTGTCTTGGAGCTTCTTGTTGCTTTGTTCTGCTTTGCTAAGAAGGCAACACAGTGCGGCTGCAACTAACCTCTGCTTTCCTTCTTCATTTCGGTTGGGCATAGCAACAGAAAGAGCTTTCAGCGAAGACAGCTCTGTTTTTCTTTCCTTTCTTGTGGCTGGAGAGCAATGCAGCCGAGTAGCAAAGCTTCAGTCTGAGCGGCGGCTCAGAAGACAAAGAAACCTTTTTCTTTTCTTTCCTTCTTTTCGGTTGGGAAGCAATGCTTTGTCCAAAGAAACAACTCAAAGCGAAGACCCTTTTTCCTCTCTCTTCTTTGGTGAGGCGGTCGGCCAAGTGAGAACCACCTCAAAGATCTCTAGAAACCTCTTCTTTGCTCAGAGCTTTAACCATTCCCAAGCCTTAGTGTTAGTCTCCTGCCATTTTAGATTGCAAGTGCTACTCATCCTGCGCTCTTACTTTCTTCCTTATCGGTGAAAGGAAGTAGCTCCCGATGAACCGAGCAGGAGAAGCATCAAGTGGGGATTTCTGTTTTGGTTAAGCTGGGAAGGGGACTTGGGAGTTTTTCTTGTTGTGACCAAACCCTTAATCCAATTTTCTTCTACTCTAGCCGAAACAAAGTAAGTCTTTGTGTATGAAAAGTTTAGTAAGCAATTCTTTTTAAAATCATCACGAGCTCGGTTCTAAACCTCAAAACTGCAATTGATTGAAATCATTTCCTTGTGCATGTGGTGCTCAAGTTTTGTCTTCACAAAACTTTTGTTTTTGTAGCTTTTCGGTCTTTCATATCATTGCAAGGTCTAGGGTTTCTCTTGTCTCTTTTCAGCCTATTTAGGTCTTATTTGAACCTGAGAATGGTTAGTAGCAGACTTCAATTATTGCTAAAGGTCATCAAGTGGTCGGCTGTGCACTGTCCATTTTCGGTTATACTAGCAGTACACTGCAAAAATTGAAATCAGTAATTTCTTTTCACCTTTGTTCATTGTCCGCTTTAATTTGGGCTAGTAGTGCACAAAACAACATCATTTTTCTTGTCAATTCTGTTAGCAAATGGTGGGTTAACTTCCTAATCTAATTAGGAATACCCTAAGCTAAAGTATAGCACTTTACTTGTGATCTTTTAACTCAGCATTTTGCATTTGGTGTTTGTCCTGTTCAGTTTTCAGAAAACTGAAAACTGCATTTCGGTTTGAACCGAAACCTGGTAGTTGAGGTTAGCTAATGATGGTGAGGAGTTAGACTTTCAAGCATACTCTTTTAGATGTAGCTTGATCTGAAATATTATTTTCTTTGAGTCAAATGAAGTAGCAAGTTTACATTTATGAATCTGTGCAGTTTTCAGTTTTGACAAATCTGAAAATTTCTGTTTTGGTTGAGCTGAAATGTGCTAATCAGTGTTAAGGGATGCTAGGTGATAAGTTAAACATGTATAGGTACTTATCTAGCTATAATTCCATCTTGTTTGTCATTTTGTTATAGTCTAATGGAGCTTCAAGTTTACATCTCTAAATCTGTCCAGATTTTCAGATTTCCAAAATCTGATTTTTGCTTTACCTTGTAAGCCTCAAATCTTGATGTCTACTAGTATTTGATGCTAAATAGTATGCTAGGCTTTAAGCTTTACTCATTATCTAGTTATCTAAGCTAAATCATTGATTGGTTCTTAGCAAAAATCAGCAAGACATCATTTTGTAATCAGCCCAAATCTCATTTTTGCTTAACCTGAAACTGTAGCAGTCTAAACCGAAATTGATATTGGTTGATAGTTGATGGTAGGAGATGAATTAGACTTAGTATATTTCTCATTTAGTTGGGAATTAGCTCGAATATCATTTTCTTCTTATGTCCTAGTTCATCAATCCGATTTTGAAATTCCTTGATTTTGGTTTTGCCAAAGTCTGAAACTTGTAATCCAGATTTTGAATCATATTGCTTGTGAGTGTTAGCTGATGCTATGTGATGAGTAGGTTTTAAGTATTGCCCATTTAGTTGTAGCTTTATCAAAGCATCATTCTTTCTTAATCTAATGAAACATCTAACTCTTTCTTTGCAATCTATCTAGATTTCTAGTTTTGCTAAAGCGAAAGTGTAGCTTTTACATTTTCCATTTCAGTCTAGCTACTACTGGTGGTCATGTCGACAACCTGCAATCTTTTGTTGGCCTCTATTCTTTCTAGTAGAGAGTGCAAGTGTTGAGTAAATGTCATTTTTAGAAATTTGAAATTCTAGTCTTTGTTGATTCAAATCTGAATCTGTAATGCCTTTCTAACCCATTATATTCTGATAGCAAATGTATTAGTTATTGTATTTGGGGTAGTGTCCTTGAGTAAGATATGACTTAAGCATGTTGTTAAATATGCATTGAGCTATTGATCATGCACTCTTTTACGCATTTTGATCTTTGCCATTTTCTTGCTATTCATTGGACTTTTGTGTTCTAGATCTTGGTTCTTACGAGATTGTTGAATCTTTTGTTGAGCCACGAACTGAACAAGAGGTTATCTATTATTACCAAGGCAAGCTTCCTCTCGCACCATGTTGATCCTAATCTTTTGAGCGTAGATTTACAAAATACAAAGTGACAATTGTTGCATGCAATTTTCTAAAGACTATTTATGTTCTGCTCCTAGTTAGCTATGACCAAAACTTGTGGCTTACCTTGAATTGATCATACACTCAACCTACGATAGTTTGTGGTGATATAATACTAAATTTTCAATTTTGCTTAGCCATGCATCCCTAGAACGGTAATGTTTGTGAGCTTATCTTGTCAAACACAGGGAACAACAAATACATTTTTATTTTCATTGATTCTTTGTTCAGTTTCTTTAAATATGATATGAATCTAAATCTTGTGGTTAAACTTAATTCAAATCGGACAAGTGGATGCTAGTGATGGTGCCTAGTGCGAGAATGGGAAATGTGGATGTCTTATGCAGGTTGATTAAGGATGAACT
The DNA here is from genome assembly GCA_036346395.1 of Hsuehochloa calcarea. Classification (NCBI taxonomy): domain Eukaryota; kingdom Viridiplantae; phylum Streptophyta; class Magnoliopsida; order Poales; family Poaceae; genus Hsuehochloa; species Hsuehochloa calcarea. Next base: position 25,821,235 of record CM070602.1, read on the forward strand.
CGACGGCCCAATTCAAGCACCAACGTACTTCCACATGCGATTGTATGGTATTTGTTTGGTTAAGTAAAGGGTTAATATTATTGAGTTGGATACAGAGAGTAAGGACATGTGTATTGATTTCATATGGCATAGATGCTTAAGTCTTGGGCCGTGTCGTATGCCATGTGGAACCTATATCAATATCGGATGTTCTTAGAAGGGTAAGGCGTAGATGTGTTACATCGCATATACGTACCTTGAGGCCCGATAGCGATGTAATATGTGTGGCTAACACGAGTTTGCATTTAATTGACTGGTCGGCATTCCCTGTACAACATGTGAACCTCGGTTGAATATATGCTATCAGTCGTTGTTTAAGCGGGATCAGTGTCACATGGGTCATCCAACTCAATAGTGTTAACTTGTTGAAAAATACCGAATCTTAGTTTACCCTACGGCATACCAAAGCGGTGTGCTATTATCCTAGGGGCTACGGGCTAACTAAGTCATGTGGGTAAAGTTGTACACCTATGGGATTAAAACTATTCGAATAGCCGTGTCCACGATTCACGAACAGCTTGGATTGATGTCACCTGTATAGCATTTGCTCTCTTTTGGGTTCTGGAAATGTTAATCTCGGCATGAGGAGGATCATGATTGGTTTGGTAATGATCAGTGATTATTATTGATACTGTTTATACTTATGTTCAATAACTTCTTGTTTTTAGTCCAAATTGAATTATCAAAATTGCTTTGTCAAAGTTTAGCAATGGTAGGTTCATATGTATCGCTTTATGCAAATTGAACCATTTAAGCCTTCACATTGATAACCTTATGCATATAAAATTCTATTCCTTTGTATAGGTTCTCCTAAACACGTTCTTTTATTAGTTTGTGTAAGACTTCTTTGAGTACCTTTCGTACTCAAGGTTTATGACCTCTTGTTGCGGTGAGGATGGATATCTTTATGAGATGCCCGTTAGCGCCCGATCCGGGTGGCCTAACGAGTAATGCTAGTTCTAGCCTCCACGCAATAGCTGCTTGGATAATGGGGCCATTGGTGGTTTTGTTTTTATGTTTTCGTTTCATTTGTTGTTCTTTTTGTTAATGACCCAAGGTCATCTGCTTTTATTCGGTCTGTAGAGCAACCGAAAATAGTGATGTAAGTATTGATGTATAATTATGTGAATGTATGACTTGTATGTGAATGATGCAATGTTGTTTTAGGATATATGTGCAATATTCACGATCCCGGGAAATATTGCATGACATATATCAAGAACACGAATGTTGAAATTGTTACTTGTTATCATTATGCTTTTAGTATGATTCTTAATAAAGGATTTGCACTGTTCCTTAAATAAGAATTATGCTATCAGTATAATTTTAATAAGACACATTTCAATAATTGAGGGTCTCACAAGATCTTTACTGATCATAAAAGCCTGAAGTACATATTCACTCAAACTAACTTGAATATGAGACAACGAAGATGGCTTGAATTGATCAAGGATTATGATATGGGTATTCATTACCATCCAGGCAAAGCCAATGTTGTGGCTGACGCTTTGAGCAGAAAGTTACAATGCAACTGTTTGTCAACCACTCCTTTGACTAGGAGCTTATGTGCTGAATTTCGGCGCTTAAATATTGAAATGGTAGAAGATGGATTTATTGCTACCTTAGAAGTGAAGTCCACACTTGAAGATCAAATTCTAGAAGCCCAGAAAACTGATGCTGAGGTAGCTGAAATCAAGGAGAATTTGAAGCGAGTAAAGCCAGCGAATTTTACGAAGATACATGGTACCTGCGATATCATGAATCGGTTAGTGGTCCCTTCAGATCCACAGTTGAGAGGGCTAATTCTTAAAGAGGCTCATAACTCCAAATTTTCTTTACATCCTGGAAGTACCAAGATGTACCAGGACTTAAAGAAAATATTTTGGTGGAGCCAGATGAAAAGAAAAATTGCTCAGTATGTTGCTGAATGCAATATTTGTCAAAGGGTTAAAGCTGAACACTTGAAACCAGCTGGTACCCTTCAACCCTTGCCTATTCCACATTGGAAATGGGAGGAGGTCGGTATGGATTTTGTTACCGGTCTTCCAAAGTCTCAGAATGGGTTTGATGCCATTTGGGTGATCATTGATCGTCTGACGAAAGTGGCTCATTTTGTTCCTTTCAAAACCACCTTCAATGGCAAGCAATTAGCAGAGCTCTATATTGCTAAGATTGTTTGTCTCCACAGTGTTCCGAAAGTCATTATCTCAGATCGTCGACCTCAGTTCACTTCTCATTTCTGGAACTGTCTTCATCAAGCCATGGGGACTAAACTCTCTTTCAGTACTGCTTATCATCCTCAGACCAGTGGTCAAACTGAAAGGGTGAACCAAGTGATGGAGGATCTTCTTAGAGCCTGTGTGCTATCATATGGCAAGAACTGGGAGAAATATTTGCCGTATGTGGAGTTTTCCTACAATAATAGCTACCAAGCAAGTATTCAAATGTCACCTTTTGAAGCCTTGTATGGAAGAGCTTGTAGGACTCCATTGAATTGGTCCGAGTCTGGTGAAAGACCATTTTATGGTCCAGACATGGTAATAGAAGCTGAAGAGCAAGTTCGTCTGATTTAAGACCATTTGAAAACTGCCCAGTCTCGTCAGAAGAGCTATGCTGACCATCGTCGGCGTGAGTTAAGTTTTGAAGTAGATGATTATATCTACCTCAAAGTATCGCCGATGGAGGGCACTCATCGTTTTCAGATAAAAGGAAAGCTAGCACCTCGTTATATCGGACCCTTCCGAATCATTGCAAAATGAGGAGCTGTAGCTTATCAATTAGAGCTACCTGAGTCTCTCTCGACAGTGCATGATACTTTTCATGTTTCCCAGCTGAAGAAGTGCCTTCGTGTTCCTACCGAAGCCACTGCTTATGAGAATCTGGATCTCCAACCAGATCTTTCTTATCAAGAGCAACTGGTGCGTATCCTTGACGAAATGGAATGCAGTACAAGAAACCGCACCGTTAAATTCTTAAAAATTCAGTGGGCTAATCACTCAGAAGATGAAGCCACGTGGGAGCGTGAAAATCTGATGAGGATTGAGCACCCCCACCTTTTTGCTGTTTAAAAATTGCCTTTAAATCAAGAAAGGCAAGGTTAAACAAAGCAATGTAAAAATGTGTAATAGCAACACTATGTTGTTACGTAGAATATTTCTTTTCCATCCTTGAATAAAATTGATGAGTCATGGCGGCCCGATCTTTCGATAGGTTCGATTTGGTTCGTCGTGAGGACGTTGACGCTTTGAGGCTTCCGACCAACAGATCGTCACCTCGCAATTCGCTACACCCGCACGCCTGTCGTTATCGACCACGCTTGCACGCGATCGACCTTACCACGAAGGTTATTGTTCCTGCAAGCAATCAAAGCAACTCACAAGAACAAGGTAGATGCAATCTGAATTGTATTGCGGATATGGATGAAGTTTACAAGTGGGGTTCCTCAAACCGATAATCGCGAAGCGCAATTGGCGAGAATAATCTAAGAAAAACCCGCCTCTAAACTATGGCGCTCTCGTATATATATAGGGAACGTGAGGAGGTCGACCTAGGGTTGTGCGGTCGTGGGATGAAGCGTACACAACACGGACTCCGACCTCGTTACGTTTACAAAGTCTTATTAGTTTCCAAAGCGGTGTGTGACACCTTGTGTTGCGTATTTACGTCGAAGATCGGTCCTAGGGTGGTCTTGAGGAGTCCATGCTATCTTTGGTCGTAGATTGTGTCCAGAGTCTTGTGCTTGCTTTTCTGGTCGTAGATTGCTCCAATCGAATCAACTAGTCGTAGGTCCTCTTGTAGTGGTCGTAGATCTTCTTGCAGTGGTCGTAGACCTTCTTGAACTGGTCGTAGTCCTAGATTCACGAGTACAAGTAAATCATCTCCATTAGGCGAAGATCATAGAGTTCTCAAATAATACACTCGACCCTAGAAGCGACTTTACGATCGATTAAGTGACGTGCTCTAGCTCTTGTCATAGGACCGTGTAGTTCAGCACCCGGATCTAAAGGGTCTTGTGTCGTGCGTGTATCCGAAGGAGGGATGTCCTCATCATACTCCCCCTCTTGAATTGGAGTCGTTCTCGACTCAAGCTCATCTTCTTCTCCCACGTATGGTTTCAAATCTGAAATGTTAAATGTGGGGCTAACCCCAAAATCTGCAGGTAATTCTAATTGATATGCATTATCATTTATCTTCTTAATTATCTTAAACGGTCCTTCAGCTCTAGGCATCAACTTTGATTTTCTTAATTCTGGAAACCTATCCTTTCTCAAATGAACCCAAACTAAATCACCTGGTTCAAATTTTACAACTTTCCTACCTTTACTTCCAGCAACCTTATACCTTTCAGTCATATGCTCTATATTTTTTTAGTGGTTTCATGCAACTTGAGAATAAATGCAGCACGCTTCTTAGCATCTAGATTAATTTTTTCAGAGGTCGGTAAAGGTAGTAAATCAATAGGAGCACGGGGGTTAAAACCATGCACTACCTGAAATGGACTTACCTTGGTGGTGGAGTGTACTGACCTATTGTAAGCAAACTCAATATGCGGTAAACACTCTTCCCACATCTTCAAGTTCTTCTTTAAAACAGCCCGCAACATGGTGGATAACGTGCGGTTGACAACCTTCGTTTGTCCATCAGTTTGGGGATGGCATGTAGTAGAGAACAGTAGCTTTGTCCCCAATTTATTCCAAAGTGATCTCCAAAAGTTGCTCAAAAACTTCGCATCACGATCCGAGACAATAGTATTGGGCACTCCATGTAAGCGAATGATTTCCCTGAAAAACAAATCAGCTATGTTTGTGGCATCATCGCTCTTGTGATAAGATATGAAATGTGCCATTTTAGAAAATCGATCCACTACTACAAATATACTATCTCTCCCCCTCTTTGTCCTAGGCAATCCTAAAACAAAATCCATAGAAATATCCTCCCAAGGGGCGCTAGGAATAGGAAGAGGCATATAAAGTCCATGTGGAAGGAGACGGGACTTAGCTTTGTTGCATGTAGTGCAGCGAGCTACGTAGCGCTCGACATCACGCCTCATCTTTGGCCAAAAGAAATGGGTGGCCAGTACATCTTCTGTCTTCTTTGCTCCAAAATGGGCCATCAAACCTCCTCCATGTGCCTCCTGTAACAACAAAAGGCGAGCGAGCTAGCTGAAGCATAGCTTGTTAGCACGATAGACCAAACCATCATTCACACATAGTTATTCCATGTCTTCCCTCCTTTACAATGTTCAAGCACTTCCTTAAAGTCCAAATCGGTGACATATAAACTCTTAATGGCCTCCAAACCAAAAATCTTATGGTCAAGTTGAGATAACATGGTATAACGTCTAGAGAGCGCATCGGCAATCACATTATCCTTACCTTTCTTATGCTTTATAACATATGGGAATGACTCAATAAATTCTACCCGTTAGCATGTCGTTTATTCAGTTTAGCTTGACTTCTAATATGTTTTAGCGATTCATGATCCGAATGTATAACAAATTCTTTGGGCCATAAATAATGCTGCCAAGTTTGAAGCACTCGAACTAAAGCATACAATTCCTTATCATAGGTGGAATAATTCAAACTAGGTCCATTTAGTTTTTATTTGAAATATGCAAGCGGTTTACCTTCTTGAATCAATACACCACCTATCCCAATCCCACCGCATCACATTCAATTTCAAAGTCTTACCAAAATCGGGGAGTTGGAGTAGAGGTGCTTGGGTGAGCTTCTCTTTCAACAAGTTGAATGCCTTCTCTTGTGCAGGTCCCCATTGGAAAGGCACTCCTTTCTTTGTCAATTCATTCAATGGTGCGGCGATGGTGCTAAAATCCCGCACAAAGCGCCGATAGAATCCAGCAAGGCCATGGAAGCTCCGTACTTGTGACACAGTAGTAGGCGTCGGCCGGCTTTGGATGGCTACAATCTTTGTTTCATCCACCTCAATGCCCTGTGGTGTCACAACATAACCAAGAAATGCAACTCGATCGGTGCAAAAGGTGCACTTCTCGAGGTTACCAAACAAACGTGCGTCTCTCAAAGCATTAAAAACAGCACGTATATGATTTAAGTGTTGCTCATGTGACTTGCTATAAATCAAGATATCATCAAAGTAAACCACCACAAATTTTCCAATGAAAGGACGAAAAACCTCGTTCATCAAACGCATAAAAGTACTAGGTGCATTAGTTAGACCGAAAGGCATCACTAACCACTCATATAATCCGAACTTAGTTTTAAAAGCAGTTTTCCATTCATCTCCTAATTTCATTCTAATCTGGTGGTAACCACTCCGCAAGTCAATCTTTGTGAAAATAATAGAACCACTCAATTCATCTAGCATGTCGTCTAGCCTTGGGATAGGATGACAATACCTTATAGTAATGTTATTAATGGCTCTGCAATCAACACACATACGCCAACTACCGTCTTTCTTAGGAACCAAAAGAATCGAACAAAGACAAGGGCTAAGGCTTTCTCTTACGTACCCACGGTCCAAAAGATCTTGGACTTGTCGCGAATTTCCTTAGTCTCCTCTGGATTGGTCCTATACGCAAAGACGGTTTGGCAAAGTCGCTCTGGATCAAATCAATTTGATGCTCAATTCCTCGAATAGGTGGTAATCCCGGGTACCTCGGTTGAAATACATCCACATACTCCTGCAAAGGTTAGCAACAATGGAGGCAAAGAGCTAGCTATGTCCTCAGCGAATATAAGGTATTTTGCATATCAAAGCATAGCATGGCGACTCATTATTACAGATTTCAGCAAGTTCGATTTAGTGGCAATCATAACACATCCCTTCAATTTAATTCCCTCGGACTTAGGACTAGGCGCCACTTTCTCCCTTTTGGGTGGGAAAACACGTTTTGCTACTTGCTAATTTTCGAATCATGCTTATCGGTGTTTCTTTCATTTTTAGCGCTCTTCTTCATCTTCGTAATCTCACCGGTGTCAAAGGTAACAACTTAATCTTCTTACCCTTATGTGAAAATGAGTAGGTATTAGCTCTACCATGGTGCAAAACATCATTGTCATATATCCAAGGTCTACCGAGCAACAAAGAGCATGCTTGCATAGGCACGATATCAAAGTCAGAACTATCTTTGTAATTACATGCTAAAAATTGCACTTTCACAACTTTGTGTACCTTTAATTGACCACATGAATTGAACCATTGGATGTAGTAGGGACGTGGGTGTGGTTGTGTGGTCAAGCCAAGCTTCTCGACCATCTCGGAGCTTGCAAGGTTGTTGCAGCTCCCTCCATCAATGATGACTCTACAGGCTCTGTCCTTCACGAGAAATCTGGTCTGAAACAAGTTGTGCCGTTGATTTTGCTCCGCTCTCTCCACTTGTGGGCTCAGCACTCGTTGCGCAACAAGGCTCACATGATACTTGGTGTCAGCAATGACTACTTGTTCCTCTACATCATCGATCATCGCTTGTCTATCTCATCTCCTCCACTCGCAATGTTAGCCGCAAGTACATATTAGTCCTCAATATCACTAGTACTTACATAACCACCGTCTTTGGTGGCAAGGTATGCTCATTGGCCAGGCGATCCCTCATGGCGTGCCCCATTCCCTTGCAACGGTGGCACACAATCCCAATGAGTACGACCGGTGGAAGCAACCGACGAAGAACTCTTGGTGGTGCACGCACACTAGTAACTTTACTTACCTCGGGTGCATGTGATGTGGTCGGAGTCTTTGCTTGACAGCGCCCTACTCGTGGAGGGGCAGCGGACCGTGTAGTGAAGGTGGGGCTGTTTTGGCTTGCCCGACCTTTGGTCGTGGTGTAGACATGCTCCCAAAGTTGTTCCTTGGTCTCTGTTGTCATCCCCGCAATTCCTTTTACGCCAAACATGCAAGTTGGAACAATCTAGGGGCCTATCGTATTCTTTGTAATCCACTATGTCACGAATTTCACGTCTTAATCCTCCATAAAAATGTGCCATTGCAGCTTCTTCATCCTCAATAATATCACAACGCAACATGCTAATTTGTAGCTCCTGATAATATTCTTCTACGGATCTATTACCTTGGTTTAAGCGCTGCAATTTATTACGCAAATCACGTTTAAAAGAAGGTGGGACAAATCAGTTACGCATAGCAACCTTTAAACCATCCCACGTAGTAGGCGCTAATCCTTCTGCATACCTATTCCACCAAATGATGGCAAAGTTTTTAAATTCACTTGTGGCTTGCCTAACTCTATGCACTTCGGGAACTAAGTGAGCATTCAATTTACATTCTCTAGTCATCTCCCAATCTAGATATATTTCAGCATTATAAGCACCCGCAAAAGATGGTATAGAGAACTTAACTTTAGCATATGGATCATCATTAACACGTGCATTATGTTCTTTGAACATTATTACCTCTCATACCTTGACGGTTGAAGTTCGGTCGGTTCCGTTGTCGTGCATCAAAGGCGTCATGGTCGTGCATCTCATTATCATTATCAAACTCATGGTCATGGGCTGCACCCTGAGGTTCCACACGACCAACGTTTGGTGGTCGATTCACCATTCTTCGAGCGTGTAGTGGCGCGCAATACTATCGTTGATTGGCGTTGTAATGTGATCGTGGTAGCTTGAAGCTTCGTCGATGTCCTCATTAACGGTAGTGCGTTGTTCATCCAATAGCGTCATGAGCTCTTCCTCAAAACACACTCTTGCGCATCCAATCCTTCACCTGACATGGTTAGTAGGAGACAAAAGACAACACAAAGGTATTATCCCTATCACTATTAGGTGGTCGGAGGGTGGAATCACACACTCTCAAGCGTCTTACCAAGCTCTTATGAGTTTCTTACCAAATTGCAGCAGGTGGTCTAATCGGCGAAGGTGGGATGTACGATCACGGCGGAGGCGAATCGAGGATCAATCGAGGTCGAAAGTATGTGGAGCTCGGACAGGCAATGTTTAGTAGCAAGGAATAGCAATAATGAAATCAGATTAGTAAAGCTGAACCAAAGCCCACAAGACTAAATCACGATTCTTTGGTCTAAAAGTGCTCCTAGCCCTAGCACAATACTGATCGAAACAAGGACTCGATATAAAGGAGTCCAAAGGATGCAAGGCTGGAACTGGTCGTAGACCAACTAGGGGTGGTCGAATTGCTTCTTCTTCTTTTCTTTTGCACTTTTTGCTTCTTTCTTTTCTTTTGCACTTTTTGCTTCTTTTCTTTTCTTTTGCACTTTTTGCTTCTTTTTTTTTTGTAAACATGACCCAAGCCCAAAATTCTTCTGTTACCCTTTCTGGATCCGATGAGGTGATTGGGTCACAAACTTTTTCGGAGGCGGGGGTAAATAGGTAATTAAAGATACTCTCTCTCTCTCGAACTTGGCTGGATTACATTGCGCTACGGAATCCGACCAGGGGATCGAATCCGACCAGGTGGTAGTTCCTGAGTGGATGGTAGAATGGGTGTTGCTCGAAGAGGTGGTCGGATCCGAGTAGATGTTCGATTCCGACCAGATGGTAAATCCGGCGGGTGGTCGAATGGTTGTCGCTCGAAAAGGAGGTCGTGCGTCCGGGATGGATGGTGGCGGCGGCGGCAGTGGCTTGACTAGAGACCAAGAATGCTACTCTAAACCAAGAACAAAGACACCGACGATGGACTCGAACTCAACAATGCGAAATCGAAAACAAAATTGCGAAAGGCACAAAGTGGTTTGGACGGTGGAATAATTACGATCTAAAACTTTTTGTAGGCGGTTTTTACGGACTCTAGGTGAGGAACACAACTAACAAAGGGGATAAACGAAATTACCTAACGGGCAACCTTTGCTCTGATACCACTTGATGAGTCACGGCGGCCCGATCTTCCGATAGGTTCGATTTGGTTCGTCATGAGGATATGGATGAAGTTTACAAGTGGGGTTCCTCAAAGAACAGGTATAATCGGCGGAAATGGATGAAGTTTACGCAATTGGCGAATAATCTAAGAAAAACCGCCTCTAAACTATGGCGACTCTTGTATATATATAGGGAACGTGAGGAGGTCTACCTAGGGTTGTGCGGCCGTGGGATGAAGCGTACACAACCTGGACTCCGACCTCGTTACGTTTACAAAGTCTTATTAGTTTCCAAAACGGTGACGCAACACCTTGTGTTGCGTATTTCTGGTCGAAGATCTGGTCCTAGGGTGGTCTTGAGGAGTCCATGCTATCTTTGGTCATAGATTGTGTCCAACGAGTACTGTGCTCGCTTTTCTGGTCGTAGATTGCTCCAATCGAATCAACTAGTCGTAGGTCCTCTTGTAGTGGTCGTAGACCTTCTTGAACTGGTCGTAGTCCTAGATTCCTGAGTACAAGTAAATCATCTCCATTAGGCAGCATCATAGAGTTCTCAAATAATACACTCAGCCCTAGAAACGACTTTACCTGATCGATTAAGTGACGTGCTCTAGCTCTTGTCATAGGACCGTGTAGTTCAGCACCCGGATCTGAAGGGTCTTGTGTCGTGCGTGTATCCGAAGGAGGGATGTCCTCATCAAAAATTAAGTTAACAGATGTTGTTTCTCTAAAAAGAAATCATTCCAGCTTCTATCTTTGTTCAACTTCTGAATTATCAGAATCTCGAGACGAGATTCTCTTAAGGGGGATAGGTTTGTAACAGCCTCAGCTTTAATAAATAGTAATAAGATGTTGTTCATAGCATCACTATTCATTTCGGCAAATTAGGCCATATGTTACAAGCTAACTTCCTCAATTTCTAACCTTAAACCCAAGCTTGTCCTCTGCGGAGTTCAGCCTGTCGTCATCCAACTGTGGGGCACTCCGCCGAGCCTCAGCTACCGCCTCCTGGAACATCTCTTCTTTGATTCGGGGGGCTTCATTGGAGGTGGCCTATAAGGAGCATGCAGAACGCTGTTGTTAGAGGAAGTTTGAAAAAAAAAGTGCTGGGTAGAGGAAGGCAATAACCGCAAAGGCACCTGGAAGTAGAGGTTTACAGCAGTGCCCAGCCGATCCCTGAGAAGCTGGGAGAACTCTCCAACGTCTCGTGTATCGCAAAAACGAGCCATGTACTTGTTGACACGCCCCTCGGTAAGGCGACGAATCTGCGTTGCTGCATCGTCATCATCAATGAGCGGTACGGCATAAGAAGGCGACTCACTGGAGGAATGGCTCGTGGCCCCATCACGGTCCTCGTGCACCTGAACCTCGAGGCCAGGGGAAGTCTTCTCTCCCCTTGGGCCCTGGACCTTGGGCGTTTCCATCCCCGCGTCACCAGCTCCAGACTGTGCTCCTACCTCAACAACATCTGGCATCAGTAGAAAATATTGGTGAACAGTAAACAACAAATGAACAAGAGTAGGCAAAAAGGAGAATGCATCTAACCTTCATCCCTGAAGAGAGAGTCGAAAGCGTCACAGTATTGGATAACAGGCGCCCTTAAACGACCACGAGGGGTTGAGGCCAACTCTCCCTCTTCCAGTTGCTTCTCCAATGTGCGTACCAAGGACCCAACAGAGCTGGAGCTCGTGGGAGACGCAGAAGTAGAGCCTGAAGAAGAAGATGTGGCCTGAGGAGTCTTGCGTCTCTGAAAAGACTCCCTGGCAACCCCCCGCTCAGGCTCAGTGGCATGCACACGGGGGTGATAACCGCTAGAGGGCTCCCTCTTCCTCTTCTGTAGAGTCGACCTCTGCAGCACCTCAAGATCCTGGAGCTTCTCTTCACGCAAGGCATGGCCATGTGAACACATGGCGTGGAAGATGCCCTGAGGGAGGTCGCGTAGTACCAGAATCACGAGGAAGGCAGCCACCTTCCGGGGGAGGCTTCATTCTCGCAGTAGGAGGCCTCGCTCCCGAAACAGAAGGATTCATCATCGACTGACCTTTCCGAGGGGGACCGCTGGCAGTACTGAAGGACCGAAATGGCAACAGAGGGGGGGGGGTGAATGGTGCCTTAAAATAAAATCCTCTATTCTCAAGTGTTCACACAGCAATCTAAAACCTTCTGATAAACAAAAGACGTGAAGTGAATATAATCCAAAGGGTTAAATAAAAAACTGGGCTAGTTCTGTCAGATATCGGAAGTTCCGATTCTACCTAGCGGTAGTTCCGCACTGCGGTAGTTCCGGTCTTCCAGTGCGGAAGTTCCGCCAGCGGTAGTTCCGCCTTGTACAAAACGGAAGTTCCGATTGTCCTGACCGAAGAACAACACGCACTGGAATTTGCCAAAAATCCAAAATACTAACTAGTTGCTGCTCTTCTCGGGTCAAGTCTCACAGGACATCATCCTAAACAACATCTTGACCTCATTGAGAAGAATCGCAGACAAAGATCCATTAATCAAGCAAAATCAGATTTCTTGAATATTTGGCAAGAAAGAGCAAAAACCACAATTCGCAAGATTCTTGGCTCATGAAACTTTGAGGATATGTTAGCAATATCCATAAGACTCTAGATATCAAGTTTCATGCCATCTCATAAGAGAAATCAAAAGTTTCACCAAAACCCTAGATATTCAACATAGGAACAGAGAGAAGAGAAGAGGCATAAACAAGGAAACAAAACATCAGAGATTTCATTGCTAGGAATCAAAGATTACAGAAGCAAACATAGAGGAATGATTACACGAATTTCAGTTCATCCTCTCCATCTCAACAACCAAAACCAAAAAACAAAACAACCTCTCCAAAATCTCTTTAGCTAAAGCTAACCCTAATCTCTTTTTCTCAAAAAGTCCCTTAAACAACCAGGGGTTCACCTCTATTTATAGCCCTTGGCTAACGGGTCTCCAACCCGTTACGCCGGCTAAACCCTAACGGATCCCGCTTCCACTTGTGCCGCCTTCCGAAATTACCCTTTCGCCCCTCGTGCACCTTCTGGAAGGTCCCGCATTCCTTGTTGTCCACGACTCGCAACCGCCTCGAGTGCACGCCGTCTTCGACACACCTTGACCGTTCTGACCTCAACGCCGCCTGCGTTTAGTCCGGTCTCCACGTGTCTCGCCACGACTCCACCTCGATGCCCTGCAACCAGCACAGACAAGAAACACATGACATAGCATTGCTCAAGATAATAGAATCATCATTTGCATTTAACTCAAATTCATTCACAACTCAAAATCAAAACTATGCCCTCTCTGCACAGTTCTGCGCACAACCGGAAGTTCCGATTATCGGAACGTCCGCACTCCCAGGATGGAAGTTCCGATTATCGTCAAAGCAGAACACACTTGTCAGGATTATCGGAAGTTCCGCGTTCCCAGGGGCGGAAGTTCCGCACCTACCGAAACACAACACACTGCCCAGATTAATCGAAAGTTCCGCTTTCCCAGGCCGGAAGTTCCGATGATCGGTACTTCCGCATTCCTACAGCGGAAGTTCCGATTAGAATAGAACCACAGCAGAAATGACCAAATCACAAACTTGTCAACAAAAGTGTCAAATACTCATCACTCACTTGGGGACACTTATCACATGGTCTCTCAATCTCCCCCTTGATGAGTATATTGACAAACACGAAAAAGCATAAAGATGAGTTTGTGATAATGACCAAACACGGTCTAATCTAGGAAACAAGAAGGCTCAAGACCATGTTTGTCAAAAGAGAATGACTGAAGCTTGAAATGAAAGAGCAAATTTTTCTGCAAAGCTCCAGAAGACCTTTTCTCTCCAAACTAACTTCTCCCCCTTTTGGCAATAAACACATCAAGAAGTATTAAAGAGAGGAAATGACTATATGAAATTCATTTTAAGCATTAGGAGCCATGAAGATTATCCAAAATGACTATTAGAGTATTACACCAAGCCATAACACATAAGAATGCTATCAAGATCATGACAATTGATGTATAGAATAGCTAAAATAAGAAATCCATAATCTGAGAATTGGTCCAATTCCTTAGCATGTCAAATAAACCAAGATTATAGTCTAGCTAAAGGTATCCAAGGATGATACAAGCCATGTCAAATACTCTAAGTGGAACCAAGAAGCATAATATTGAACAGTTTAGAGTGCTACCAGTTTTAAGAAAGACTCATTTGATCAAGTACTTGGTCTGTTCGAAGATAAGCAATTTTAGCACAAGTTTCTTTTTCTGGAAACATAATTATGGCTTTATCTTAGTAAAGCAAGTCCTGGACTAGGTGCCATCTACAACTGCCTCCTAAGCTTCAACTATTTTTCAAATCTTAACCATGTGCTAGATCCCAAGCCTTATGCGACCACTCCAAGCAACAGACTTAAGGAAGTGATCTTAGGTCATCCAAGACTCCCCCTGAGTTTATGCCTAGTGCAGTGGCAAGCAGTCTCATGAGAAAGAGTTGGTGAGATCAGTTTTTTCGCACAAAAGATATCATTTTTGCTTTTGAAGTTTTTAGACCAGCGATTTAAAGATAAGTCATGTTTCTTAATGAACTGACATAGCTTAATCTAAAGCCCAATAGAGATTCAAGACTCAACTTAGCCTACTTGACATGGCGAGAATCATAAAGGGATAACTTTAACAGACTAGTCTCAAAAGCTATCATGACAAGATTTTAGTTCAAGTTGAGCAATTTTAGTCACCTTATCATGGCAAAGACTAAACTATACATAAAAGTCATGATAAATCTAGCAGTTTAGCATAAATCATGGCAAGATGTAAAACAGTGAAAACAGATCATAAGGGATAATAAACAAGGCTCCATGTAATTTATATTACAATGCAGGATGAAATGCACGAAAATCCAGATTCCCTTCAGAATGAGATGCACCTTTTAATTCAGGTTGAGTTATGACAAATTTAAGAACTAGAAGAACCAAGATGAACTCCCCCTGAACCAAAGGAACAAAAACGAGAAACTGGAAAGAGAAAGAGAAAAGGCAGACCTTAGAGCATAGATAAGATATAGAGAATACCATAACTCAGACTGATTCTTATCTACCCCATATGATTCCAGGACTATCAGCTGATCAACTAACACACTAAGGAGCAAACACTGTCCCTGTCTACCCAAGGGTGGCCCGTCCCTCGCTAGAACCTATAAGAAGTGAGTAAGCTCAACCTAGAGAGTGGAGAAACAGCTAATAAGCAGCAACCTAGAAGCACATGATAAGAACAAGCAGTCAAAGCAACTTGGCAAGAGAACCACTCTAACCTATGCTGGAAGGACTTAGACCCAAAGCATCCAAATGAAATGCAACCAGAAAGGAGTAATAGTAAAAATAAAGTATAATACGGTAGTAATAGCACAAGCTCCCACTCACAACAGTCCATAAGGACAAACCACCCCAAGCTCTCCCCGCAGAGCTAAAAACCGAGAGCTGTCCAAAGACTTGGTGAAGATATCAGCCAACTGGTGTTCACTCTCCACAAACTGGAGCATAATGTCACCCTTCTCTACATGGTCTCGAAGAAAGTGATATCTGATATCAATATGCTTGGTCCGAGAATGTTGCACTGGGTTCTTGGCAATGCTAATCGCAGACGTGTTATCACAAAAGAGTGGAACACGGTCGATTACTAACCCAAAGTCTGCGCAGGTCGAGACCATCAAAGCACTTGGCTACAACAATCGGCTGCGACAACGTGCTCGGCCTCTGCGGTGGATCAGCAACACCGATTGCTTCCTTGAAGACCAGGAGACAAGAGAAGTGCCAATGAATTGGCAAGTGCCAGAGGTGCTCTTCCTATCTAACCTACAGCTAGCGAAATCTGCATCGGAGAAGGCTCTAAGAGATAGACAAGAAGAGGAAGAGTACGGATACCATAGTCAATGGTAGCTCAAGGTACCGAAGATGCGCTTCACTTTGGCGGTGAGATCTGCGAGGAGAAGCTGGCCCGAGCACAAAGACACACGGAGAAATGTATGTCTGGTCTCGAGGCTATGAGGTACAAGAGAGAGCCTATCATGCTTCTGAACTCCTTTTGATCAACTGGTTCGCCGTCTTCATCTGGGTCAAGAGATGCTGTAGAAGCCATTGGAGTTGACAGCGCTTGCCATCACTCATGTCAAAGCGTCTCGGAGATCACGAGTGTACTTGCCTTAGTGCGAAAAAGTACCCTCCAGTCTGCTTTGATTTGGAAACCAAGGAAGAAACTCAACTCGCCCATCATGCTCATCTCAAACTCGAGCTCATGACATCCAAAACCGGGAAGCGAGCATGCGAGGAGCCGCCAAAGATAATGTCATCCACATAAATCTGGACGAGCAGAAGATCAGTGCCAAGTCGGCGGATGAATAAGGTCTTGTCAATTTTACCCATCTCAAAATCATGACTCAACAGATAGGACTTAAGCCTTTCATACCAGGCTCTAGGAGCTTGCTTAAGTCCATACAAAGCTTTTGAAAGCTTGAAGACATGATTAGGGTACTTGGGGTTTTCGAAACCTGGGGGCTGTCTGTAACATCCCAAAGTTATGTTACCAATTTAAAAATAAATAAAGTTATTATTTGATTTTCTGATTATCGAAGATTTTCTCAATTTACTGTAACGTAAAAATAGTTTTCATTGTTAAAAGAAAAAAAATAATTATTTAATTTCTTGGTTTTAAAGTCAAAAAGAAATTTTATTGAGTTTTATTAAATTTCTGGGATTTTATTGGATTTAAATTGAAAAATAAAGTTTTAATTAATTTCTGGGATTTTCTGGTATTTAAAAAGGTTTTCCTATTTTCTAGAAAATAAAATCAAAAATAAAAGCCAACTTTAAGTTGGAATTATTTTTATTAAGTTCAAAATTATTTTAGGAATTATTATTAATTTTTCTAAAATTTTTGAACTCTATTTACTATATTCTAAAAGTGCATTTAATTTGTGGCTTAAAGAAATTTCGAATTTTAAAATAAAAATCAAAAATCAGAAAAAAGAGTTCCCATCGGGTCACCCATCTTCCTACTGCTCCACCATGTGCACGTTTAACTCTGAAGATGCTATAGCATGAGCTACCAAGTAGCCTTTTTCAATTTATTGATTAGTACTCACTTTTTTATATATTTATTCCCTACTTCCTTCCTTCTTCTTCTCCAAACCGAAACTTCCCCCTGTGCACCCAGAACATCAACCGACGCCATGAATGCCGATTAGAGCTCCTCAAATCCATTGAATCCCTTCATGATTTTTCACAAAATCGCGGGCATTCATCTCCCCACGTCATAACACCTCCATTCCCGGCCGTTACCCCCTCATCCGCGCACTAAATCACCGGGAACGGCCATGCCACTTGAAAGACACCCGTCCCTTGATCTCCTCCTCCGGTCCACCTCCGCCCCTATAAAAGGGAGCACCTTGTGCCCCTCATCTCCCTCATCCATCCTCTGAATTCTCCCCTCCTCCCTCGCTTTCTCCGCATGACAGCGTTTTTCGATGCCGTCCAAACTTCGGTCATCGGGCATTTGCGCCGTGTACAGTGCATCCCCGCCACCATCTCCACCACCCCTAACTTCGCCTCGCGACGTTCTACGTGGTGCTCACGTCGCCTTCGCCGGAGCATCGTCGGGGAGCCGCGCCACTGTGAGCCCACGGCGCACCGACGTTCACCGTCCTCCCACCGGTCATCCGTTCGCGTTCCACCACCACCAAGGTGAGCACCGTCATCCCCATCCTATTCTCCATCCCTTGGTACCCTCGCCGGCCGCCACTTCGCCGCCGTTCGTCGAGCCACCAATTCCAGCCGAAGCTCTGCCGTCTGTGTTCTGCGTTGGCTGATGTCTTCTCGGTTTCCTTGCTTCATCTAGGCAGTCTTAGTCTATTTGTCACACAAGTGCGCTTGTTCAGTTGGCTAGCCGAGGCAAATTGTTCTCCTGTTGCCACAGCAGGTCTCGGGTTCGAATCATGGCAGCCATCTTTTTTTTTTTTTAAAGAAAGTTTCTTTTCTCTCTTAGAGTCTTGACAGCCGGGCCCATATGCCATACTCCCATTTATATTCTAACTAAACATCATTCTCTCACTAGCATGTGGGCCATTGATGTCATACACACATACACATTCATTTGGTCTTTCACTGCAAACAACCGAATCAACCATTTGCAGTGAACAATACAATTTTCGGAATTCATTATTTCATGTGAGAATCAAACTTAGAAATTGTTCTCTCTCGTACGAACTCCGATTTCATCCATTCAAATTCCTATATTCATATAAAGTCGATATCTTACTTCCAGTATTTATTTATTAATTTTTGGATTTTATTTGGATTTCATTTGAATGCTATTTGAATTTGAATCATTTACGCGTATAGATTTCGACGACCTCGGAGAGTCAGATTTCGACGCCGTTTGAGAAAATCGATTAACCAAACAAGGCAAGTTATACCTTTGATCATATTTGATCCCATTATTTCAAATTATTTAAATTACATTTTTAAATTATTATTGCATGCTTATTTTTATTCAATGTAATTTAAATACTGCTTTTAAATTATAGTTATTCCCATTGCCATTGTATAGCCAACTTTGCTGTTGAATGAAACATACCTTGACACATTAGATAAAAATATGGTTTATGCAGTAGTATGAACCAGAACAGTTTGGGAAAAATTATGCTTAGATATGCTTAGACCAAAAATGTTCGATTAAAATTTAGCCCAAATAATCAACTATTGTTTAAAGCCTATGACATTGGTTTGTCATGGAAGATTTTACAAATGACTTTGAAAAGCAAAAATGAAAAGTTGGTTTGTACTTGGGCGAATGGATGCTTGGTGGGTGCAGTTTATGCACGGCTCAATCTGGTAGGATTGAGGCCCAGGGGTTATTTTGAAAGTCGCCCAAGTCGATTAAGGACCGGTCTTGAGCCGCATCTTGCAAAGCTCCACCGTACTACCACAAGTCCGAATGGGACGAGGCTAAGTGAATAATTTGCAACGTTTCATTGTTAGTTGTGCCATTTTGGTGTGTGGGTGTTGGTTAGACAGTATTCCCACTTGGTGCAAGAGGGGGTTTCCGGCGGGTGGTTAACCCAATGGAAGTGAAACCTTAGCGGCGCAAGAGGGGGCTTCTAGCGGATGGTTAATCCAAAGGAAGTGAAATCTTAGCGGGCATGACTACTTTGGAATGATGCATTGTAAAGGTCTCGTGATAATCACTTAGTCGCACACCTACGGAAGTGTGTCAGACGGACATTAAAAGTTGATTATCTCTTGTGGGTAAAGTTGTACAACCTCTACAGAGTATAAAACTATTCGAATAGCCGTGTCCACGGTCATGGACATGCTGAGCAAAGCCACTCAAAGTTAGACTTTGATTTTGTTTTAAAAAAATGATTTTTGCAAATGATTTGGGGATGGTTAATCCTTGTGGTAAAATTGGGCGGTTAGCCATGTGATAGGAGGGTATCCATCACCATGTTTCATATGGAGGTTATCCTACTATAAAACTTGAGAATTTATAAAAATGAATTTTAGTTATAGCTTAACTGCTTTGGAACTTAGTAACAAATATTTAAAGAAAACACTGCTTTATGAAAATTCAGCCAATAAACCTTCCTTTGATATATCCATGCATGCATTAACTCTGTTACTGGGTGTAACTTGCAAGCACGGTAGTTGTGCTCACCCTTGCTTCATGAAAATAAATTTCAGAGGAGAAGGACTTCGGATCTCAACGACTAGGCCGCTACTCGATCGATTGCTCATGGCGAATCAATTTGGACTCCACTACTTCTTCGTCTTCCGCTGTGTTTGTTTAATGTTGGCTTGTAAGTCTTTCTTGTAATCAACTCTGATATTTATTAATAAAGTTGTGCGATTTATGGATGTTACCTTATCTGTTTACTGTGTGAACTAGCTACTGATCATGGGACTAGTTCAGAAATGCACAGAGGATTCTGGGGTGTTACTCCCGGGTCCGACACTGTCTGACATAGACTTCTTCCTCAATAAGTCCATTGAGAAAGGCACTCTTGACGTCCATCTGGTATAGCTTGAAACCCTTAGAAGCTGCAAAGGCAAGCAAGATTCTAATAGCTTCAAGTCTGGCTACAGGGGCAAAAGTCTCCTCAAAATCGAGACCCTCAACCTGGGAGTAACCCTGAGCTACCAGTCTAGCCTTGTTTCGAATGACTACCTCATCTTCGCTTTGCTTGTTCTTGAATACACACTTGGTCCCAATGATATTGTGACCTCGAGGGGGCTCAACAAGCGTCCAGACCTTGTTTCTTTCAAAGTTTTCCAATTCCTCATGCATGGCATTAATCCATGACTCATCAGAAAGAGCATGACAAACGTCTTTGGGCTCAAATGAGGCAACAAAGGCAGAATGGAGACAGAAGAGAGACACGCCAGTTTTTGAACGAGTGACTCGCTCAAAAAGATCTCCAATGATCTGCTCTGAAGGATGGTCCTTTTGAATGTGTCTAGGAGGTCCAGGGTGCGATGAAGAAGTGGCCTCTATCTCGTGAGCAGATGAGATAGGGACAGAGCCACTAGCTTCCGAAGAAGCAGAAGGCAAAGGCTGATCTTCTCGAGGTACGGTAGAAGAAGGCACCTCAAGAGTAGGAGAAAGAACTGGATCGGGTAGACAACGCTCATCTCCGTCCTCCTCATCATCCACAAAGATGGACTCAGACTGCTCTAGAGAACCTGAGATATCAGGCCTAGTCCCCGGACTGGCCTCATCGAAGGTCACCTCACAGGTTTCTACCATTTTGCTAGACTCGCAGTTCCAGACTCTATAGGCACGAGAAGAAGTCGAGTAACCCAGAAAGATCCCATCACAAGATCGTGACTCGAACTTATCTAGGTTCCCAGACTTCAGAATAAAATACTTGCAACCAAACACACGAAAATGCAAGACACTGGGCTTTCGCCCATTTCTCAACTCATAAGAAGTGCGATGCAAGAGTGCCCTAAGAAAAACTCTGTTTGAAACATGGCATGCAGTGGCAATAGCCTCAGCCCAAAATTTCCTAGGTGTAGAATATTCATTTAGCATTGTCCTGGCCATCTCGACCAAGGTACGGTTCTTCCTCTCCACAACGCCATTTTGCTGAGGGACGTATGGAGAAGAGAACTGGTGTTCTACACCTGTCTCACCACAGAAACTCTCAAAGTAGGAATTCTTGAACTCGGTGTCATTATCACTACGAATTGCTCGTAATGCACCTGGGAGCTCAACAGAAAGCCTACTAAAAAGACCACGAAAATGAGTAAACATCTCATCCTTCGAGGCTAAGAAAAACACCCAAGAGTACCTCGAGAAGTCATCGACCACAACAAGAACATACCACTTCCATCCTGCCGATCAGACTCAGTGGGCCAAGCAGTATCCATATGAAGCAGCTGTCCTGGTGCATCGGTCATTGTCATTGTGACTGGAGAGTGAGAAGCGGCAACCATCTTGCCGTGCTGGCATGGAGAGCAAACTAGATCCTTGACCATCTTGAGTTTCGGCAAACCACGAATGATATCGTGGCCGCTAACTTGGGTCAAATGATCAAAACCTATATGACCAAGTCTCCTATGCCAGAAGGTCAAATCACGAGATTCAGAAGCAATTAAACACCGGAGAGGATCACCAGAAGACTCAGAAAAATTAGCACGAAAGATCCTCCCATAACGAGAAATCCCGCAAACTAGACTACCCGAAGAATAAAAAAGTTTGCAATTATTTTTCTTAAAACTCACCTCAAAATCGTCATCAGTGAGCTGAGAGACTGAAAGCAGATTATACTACAGCTTACTCAATAAGGCAACATCTTTCAGAACAAATGAATCATTAATGCGCACAGTACCTTTAGCAATGACGCGCCCAAACGAAGCATCTCCAAAGGTGATTGTCTCATCACCTGGAGCACGGGCTAGGGAAGAAAACCAACGAGAATCTCCGATCATATGGCGAGAACAACCAGAGTCTACAAGCCAAACCTTTCCCTTCCCTGCCCAGCGAACCTGAGTCAAACAGATAGTAAAGTCTCAGTACTGGGGTGAATCAACAATGATTTTGGCACCCAATACTGAGTAACACGTCGAACAGATGAAGTAGTCAAGCAAGACTGACCTCTATCTACCCTACGTTCTCTGTCACTCAACAAGCGGAAGGTGCGTGTGCGGACTGAAGTCGTTCTTGAATCCGACGCTATGGAAGAGCGAGTGAATTACGCAATATCTTGATCTCGCCGCGGGTAGCCATCTCGAAAGGGAAACCGAGATTTACCCTCAAAACGACGGAAGTCACGACCAAAGGGAACATGAGGACGAAAATCAGAAAACTCAGAAAAACCAAGTCCTCGATGCAGCCCTAAATCATCAGCTGTAGCAAACCTAGACCTCATGTTAGTCTTACGTGCACTCATGGTCTGGGGCTGACCCTGAATGCGCCTAAAAGACTCAACACGATCTCTACGCGCGATCTTGGCGCGCCTGAAGCAATGATCAAACAAGTGTCCATCCTTCTGACAGAAGGTGCAATGATACTTCGCCTTCTGAGAGGCCGAAGCTGCAGGTGGAATCACCTTACTGTCAGAGATCCTTTGAACAAAACCCGTTGATTTAAAATTGACTTTCTCAGTCCTGGGCTTAGTTTTGATCACACCTGGTGCTATGGTTCTGAGCACGGCAGGTGGATGCTTCCTCTTGTCCTCATGGAAATCATATCCTAGACCCTGATTAAATCTGCAAATCTTAGATTGGTCTAGAATGAGGTTGAGCTTCTTCTTGCCTCCTACAAACCTCTCGAGAGTGTTCATAAGATACTGACACTCCCGAATGAGAGAGGTGCAAGAAGAGCAGGGGGAGGAAAGAACAGCAGAGGATAAGAGAGCAGAAGAAGAACCAACAGCAGAGGAAAGATTGGCTTATGCATGCACAGCCGACTCTGGGGGAACAGTCCTACTACTAGCCAGTTGGTTTACGTCGCTAGGCGTCTCTACCAAACCCTCATGCTTCTTCCCAGCACACACATTACAAGCAGATGGTTGCTTCTCTAGAAGGTCCTTAGTTAGCTTCACACATCTTTCATCCAGAACAATCAATTCATATTTGAGTTTTTCACAGTTACTGCATGGTGAGCTAACAGGGTCCTTAGAAGCAAATTTGGCCAATTTGTTATTGTCATCAACTAATTCTTGAAACTGTTTGGAGACAGATTCAAGTTCAGTAGTAAGTTTGGGACAGTTCACACATGAAGCAATAGGCTCAAGAAGGAAAGCTTGTAGTTCAGTGATTTTATGGTCTGCCCGTTTTAGATTCATCTTCAAATTATTACAGCTTTCACAAATCTCGGGCAGATCAAGCAACATGGTATAAAGACCTTTAAAAGCATTATCCTTATCCTCACATGAGGTGCAAGAAGTAGTTTCTACACTAGTCGATAAACTAGGTGCTACCCTACTCATTTCTAGTTCAGTAAGCATACTAGCATTCTCCACTTTAAGTTTATCAAGCTCAGAAGTCAGACTATCATGCGAGGTCCTTAATTTCTCCGTGTCACCAATCAAAACACAACATGTATCACAATCATCACAGGAGGAAGTAGATCTAAGTGAAGTAAGATCCCGTGATTGTCTATCTACTTCCTTCTCAGGATCACCAACCCTAGCTCTAGATCTAGCATAAAACTTTCCTAGCTTAAGAAATGCATCATTGAGCTGGTCGTAGGAGGGACCTACCTCATCGGAGTCGCTGTAGAGCTCGCTGTCGCTGATGTCGGTCCCGCTGGCCATGAAGCACATGCCGATGAAGTCGTCACCGTCCTTGGGATCTTGATCATCCTTGCCTTCGTCGTCGCTCCATCCTCTACGTCGCTGAAGTTGAGGTCGTCGAAGGCGGTGAGGACGCGATGGAAGAGCTTCTTGGCCTTCCCAAAGTTGCGGAACTTCTTCTTGTCTTGAACAGGTGCTGAGGGCTTCATGTTGCTGAAGGACCGAAATGGCAACAGAGGGGGGTGAATGGTGCCTTAAAAATTAAGAACTCCCCTTTACTGTATTTAAAACAAACCTACAAAGCCGTCTGGATATCTCAAGAAGAGTGAAGCAAAATCGAGAGACGAAACAAACTTCGATCGCTACGTAAAAATCGGAAGCTCGATTCTACCCGTGCGTAGTTCCGCATCGCGATAGTTCCGGTTCGATCATGGAAGCTCCGCCCGAGGTAGTTCATTGTGGACAATCGGAAGTTCCGATTGTCCCGACCAAGAACGATCGCTCGGGTTTTCCCAAAATCCAAAATACTAAATCTTGAATGCTCTTCTCGGGTCAAGTTTCACGGACATCATCCTAAACAACATCTTGACCTCATGGAGAAGAATCGCAAACAAAGATTCATTAATCAAAGCAAAACGGATTTCTTGAAGAAGGGCAAGAAAAACCAAAAACCACAATAGACAAGATTCTCAGATTCTTAGCTTATGAAACTTTGAGTATATATTGGCAATATCAAAACGACTCTAGATATCAAGTTTCATGCTATTTCATAAGACGAATCAAAAGATACACCAAAACCCTAGATATTCAACATGAACAGAAAGGGAATAAAGAGAGGCATAAACAAGTAATCAAAACCTCAGAGTTTCATTGATAGAAATCAAGAGATTACAGAGGAAACACAGAGGAATGATTACAAAGGTTTTCAGTTCATCCTCTCCAACTCAACAAACTCTCAAAAAGCAAAACAAACTCTTTTGCTAAAGCTAACCCTAATTTTCTCTCTCAAAAGTCTAACCCTAACACCAGGGGTTCACCTCTATTTATAGCCCTTGGCTAATGGGCCTCCAACCCATTAAGCCCGCTACACCCGAACGGAACCGCCTCCACTTGTGCCGCTTTGCGAAAAGACCGTTTCGCCCCTTGTGCACCTTCTGGAAGCCTCCCGTACACCTTGCTGTCCTTGACTCGCAACCACCTCAAGATTCACGCCGTCTTCGACACATCCCGACCGTTCTGACCTCAACGCCGCCTGCGCCTAGTCCGATCACCTCGTGTCTCGCCACGACTTCGTCTTGATGTCCTGCAGTCAACACTGACAAAAACACATCACATAGCATTGCCCAATATCATAGCATCAATATTCGTACAAGACACAAACTCATACAAACTCAAAATCACAAACTATCCTTCTCTGCACAGTTCTGCCACAATCGGAAGTTCCGCACTTTACCTTGCGGAAGTTCCGATCCGCACTTTACCTTGCGGAAGTTCCGATTTCCGGAACGTCCGCACTTGTCAGGATTATTGGAAGTTCCGCGCTTACCATTGCGGAACTTCCGATTATCGGAACGTCCGCACTCCCAGATTTTCAATTCCGATTATCATCTCAGAGGAACACTCACGCCAGTATTATCGGACAAACCGCGACCCCAGGTGCGGAAGTTCCGATTACTTCAACCGAACTCAAATCCCAGATTAATTGGAAGTTCCTATTTCCAAAGCCGGTAGTTCCGATTATCGGAACTTCCGCTACATACAATGGTAGTTTCCGATTATCTGTTCAAAGACGAAACAAGATACAAGCAAGCAGAGAGACTCAACTCTCAACCTATTCAACAAGTTGTCAAATACTCATCACTCACAATGGAGGACCTCTCACATGGTCTCTCAGTTGCGGTTCTTGTCGATGTAGTCGTTCTTGCCCGAACTGCTGTAGTTGCCTTTGCCCTTCCCCAGCTTGGGGCAGTTTGCTCGGATGTGGTTGGGGCCACCACACCCGAAACAAATAACGGGTCCTCCTCTTCTTCCATCCCTCCTTCTCTTGAAAGCATGGGAAAACTTCCGAGCTAGGAGGGCTAGTTGCTCATCAACAAGCTGCTCTAACTGATCATCAGTTATGTCACAGAGAGCAGCCAGGGAGAAACCGCAAAGCGAATCAGAAGAAGATCCAGAAGTGGGATCGGTGACTAAGGCCATCGACTGTGACTTCGACCTTCGAGAGACTATGTCAATCTCGTGAGTCTTGAGGCGCGAGTAAAGTGCGTCAAGAGTCAAAGTCGAGATGTCCGTGGTATCCTTGATGGTAGTCACCTTCATCTCCCAAATGCGCAAATCAAGAGCTGCGAGCATCTGACGAGCATTGTCCGAGTTGGGGTATGTAAGACCGACCGCTCGGAGGTTACTCAAGATCTTGTGAAAATGCGCAAAGCACTCATCAAGGGACTCGCCAGCGAGCATTTCAAACTTGTTGTACTCTCGCTTGAACTGGTCCTGTCGAACTGTCTTAATCTGGGTGGTACCCTCATGGTAAGCGTCGAGGGTCACCCAGATGTCGAAAGCTGACGTCAGATGAGAGATGCGATCAAACTCGCTTCGGCTCAAATCTTGGATTATAATGTTCCTTGCCTTTGCATTGGCCTCAACATCGGGCATGTTTCCCATATTGATGTTTTCATCCGCAGGAACAGCGAATCTGACCTTCACCTTCCGCCAGATGGCATACCCCTGAGCCTGGATGTATGTTTCCATTCTACTCTTCCAGAAAGGGTAATCCAGGCCATCAAAGACGGGAGGCTTGGTGGAATACTTGTCTGTTGCCACGGCTCACAGACCGGTTAAAGATCTATCGATAAGAGCTAACCGGCTCTAATACCAATTGAAGGACCAAAATGGCAACAGAGGGGGGGTGAATGGTGCCTTAAAATAAAATCCTCCCTTCTCAAGTGTTCACACAACAATCTAAAACCTTATGATAAACAAAAGACGTGAAGTGAATCAAATCCAAAGGGTTAAATAAAAATTGGGCTAGTTTACATCGGATATCGGTTCGATTCTACTAGCGGTAGTTCAAGATCATGCGTAGTTCGGTCTTCGGTCGGAAGTTCCGCCAATGTAGTTCCGCCTTGTACAAAACGGAAGTTCCGATTGTCCTGACCGAAGAACAACACGCACTGGAATTTGCCAAAAATCCAAAATACTAACTAGTTGCTGCTCTTCTCGGGTCAAGTCTCACAGGACATCATCCTAAACAACATCTTGACCTCATTGAGAAGAATCGCAGACAAAGATCCATTAATCAAGGCAAAATCAGATTTCTTGAATATTTGGCAAGAAAGACCAAAAACCACAATACGCAAGATTCTTAGATTCTTGGCTCATGAAACTTTGAGGATATGTTAGCAATATCCATAAGACTCTAGATATCAAGTTTCATGCCATCTCATAAAAGAAATTAAAAGTTTCACCAAAACCCTAGATATTCAACATAGGAACAGAGAGAAGAGAAGAGGCATAAACAAGGAAACAAAACATCAGAGATTTCATTGCTAGGAATCAAAGATTACAGAAGCAAACATAGAGGAATGATTACACGAATTTCAGTTCATCCTCTCCATCTCAACAACCAAAACCAAAAAACAAAACAACCTCTCCAAAATCTCTTTAGCTAAAGCTAACCCTAATCTCTTTTTCTCAAAAAGTCCCTTAAACAACCAGGGGTTCACCTCTATTTATAGCCCTTGGCTAACGGGTCTCCAACCCGTTACGCCGGCTAAACCCTAACGGATCCCGCTTCCACTTGTGCCGCCTTCCGAAATTACCCTTTCGCCCCTCGTGCACCTTCTGGAAGGTCCCGCATTCCTTGTTGTCCACGACTCACAACCGCCTCGAGTGCACGCTGTCTTCGACACACCTTGACCGTTCTGACCTCAACGCCGCCTGCGTTTAGTCCGGTCTCCACGTGTCTCGCCACGACTCCACCTCGATGCCCTGCAACCAGCACAGACAAGAAACACATCACATAGCATTGCTCAAGATAATAGAATCATCATTTGCATTTAACTCAAATTCATTCACAACTCAAAATCAAAACTATGCCCTCTCTGCACAGTTCTGCGCACAACCGGAAGTTCCGCACTTACCATGGCGGAAGTTTCGATTATCGGAACGTCCGCACTCCCAGGATGGAAGTTCCGATTTTTGTCAAAGCAGAACACACTTGTCAGGATTATCGGAAGTTCCGTGTTCCCAGGGGCGGAAGTTCCGCACCTACCGAAACACAACACACTGCCCAGATTAATCGGAAGTTCCGCTTTCCCAGGCTGGAAGTTCCGATGATCGGTACTTCCGCATTCCTACAGCGGAAGTTCCGATTAGAACAGAACCACAGCAGAAATGACCAAATCACAAACTTGTCAACAAAAGTGTCAAATATTCATCACTCACTTTGGGACACTTCTCACATGGTCTCTCAAGTACCCTCTGGATCCAACACCCTGGTCTTCTTCCTTTTAGATGGATCAGGGATGGGCTTTCCCCGAGGAGGCATCGCCAGCTTCAAGCTATTGGCAATGCTGTTGCACCCTTGACCATCAGAAATGCCGGCCTCCTCAAGTGCCTAGTACTCGGTGTTGGTCAACTCCCCGAGGATACAGTCGGCCTCCTCAACCGCCCTCTTGGAAGAGCGCACTACACAAAGTTGAAGCGTTGGTTCAGGTTCACAAATGAAGGACAAATCGCAAGTAAAGAAAAGAACTCCCCAAGCCGTGCCCACCTTTTCTCTTGGAGATCCTCAAATAATCGCGGTCCTCGTCAATCAGGGGGCTAGCATCCAAAAGGGTCATCTCCTCCATCAAGTCCAGAGTGCCGCTCCACTTACGGACTTCGGACGCAGCACGAACAAACTCCCAATCGGCATCCAAGAGAGGAGGAATCTCCGGATAACCATCCTGAGTAATCTTGGGCTGGCTGCCGGTGTATGGGAAGCCCTCCATCTTCAAGTAGAACCACTTCTTCCCGGGACGGTTCCAATTGTACTTAGTGCATGGACGGGATACTCACCCTAGTGCTGAACAGTCGAGATCAACAAGCCTAGCGGTCCGAACCTCCCGTTCGACCGCTGAAGATGGAAGAAGTAGTCAAAGACCGCAACAGTAGGCTTCAGACGCCTGCCTTCAACCGCCGTCTCGCACAGCCACAGGAACACTCTCACCCTAGCGAGGAGGTTGGTGTTGGAAATATGCCCTAGAGGCAATCATAGAGATGATGATATTTCATTATGTTCATGATTTTGATAATATATTATCGTGTTCCTTGAATAAATCATTTGTTATAGATCAATAAGTACGTGACTTATTGGTGGAACTCTTTAACTTATATGATGTCATTATAAATGTATCCCTGGTCGGAGGTCACTGGTCGAAACACCAGTGACTCTATCTCTAGCACATGTATTGATTGATGACCTTGTTTCACCGGTCATGGATATGGAGATATCGAATCAATAATGTGAGCACATGTTAGAGAACATGGTGTTGGATAGACCCATCATTGAGACACTATTGAGATTGTTATGAATCTTTGTGTCATTAGTTGGTCTCAAGTAATGATGATGTATAATCCTTAGACCTGAGATCAGCATGGTTTCCTACATGTGTAATAGCACTCTTAGGGGTTGCCAAACGCTACTCCGTAACTAGGTAGTTATAAAGGTAGCTTTCGGGTATACTATGAAACATGCGGAGGAATATGACTGGTCGAGATGGGATTTGCCCCTCCTAACATAATAGGAGAGATGTCTCTGGGCCCCTCGTGGTGATCGGATAAAGAAAGTGCATGGCCATGCCACTACTGGTGGAAGTGTCGACCACATGATGTTATCCAACACTCGATCGAGAAAGTATTGAACAGTCCATGGTTGACACATTATCTCACCTGGAGTTCAACCAGACATCATGAGGAAAAAGGAGAATGCATGAGTATGTCGCTTAGCTTGATCAGTTACGGACTAGTCGTATGGAGATACGTCTTTGGTCGTAGGCGGTCAAGCGTAATCCTGAGAATGGTAAGAACACAGTCGTAAGGAGTTAGGAACTGGTCGTGACCAATTACAACCTGGTCGTATAGAGATACGAACTGGTCGTAAGTGATGAGGACCTAATCATAGATCATATTACATCAAGGTTCGTCTGATTTATTCTATATGTCTTTGGGAATCGTTATGTGCTGCTAGGTACCGATGACTACTAGTGGTTGGAAAAGGGTTTTCGAGTCATAACCAATTACACATGAACCTGTGGGGTCGCACACTTAAAGGGCAAGGATCTGTTTTGGATAGTGATTCGAATTCGTATAGGCCTTGAGTTCCTAATGGGCCTCCAGGTCGAGACCCATCATGGATGCCTATATAAAGAGGGGCGGAGGCATGGGGTGCAACAAGAGAGGATGATCTTTGGAAGAACTCCTGAAACCCTAATAGCCACGCCTTCTCAACCACGCTGCCGGTGCTAGCACTCCAGTGCGTGGTGATCCTGCCCCGTACGTGTGGATACCTCGGAGGTGCGTTGTGCCGGGCCAAGACAGAAGCGGCCGTGGGAGGAAGCCACGCCAGGCCGAGTCGGAGCCAGCACCGGGAGGCAGCTGCCGACAGCCACGCCGGGCCAGTCCCGAAACGGCCGTGGGAGACCACACCATGCCGAGCCGGGCAGCCACGAGGCAAATTGCCGACGGCCACGCCGGGCCAAGCCCGAAACGAAGTAGAGAGGTGGCCACGCCAGGCCAGAGCCGACACCAACGCCAGGAGGTGGAGCTGATGGCCACGCCACGAGGTGAGGTGAGCCGGCAGGAGGAACCGGAGGAAGAAGAGTGGGCAAGCAAAGACTCACCGGGGGCTCCACCGCCGGCGGAAGAAACAGCATAGAGTTGACCGGAGGCACCGGGGGAAGGACAGGAGGCTCCGACACCTGCTGCCCGACGCGCCCTGGGTCTAGTTCCCCTTTGGACGCCACCACTTCAGGCTCCCCTTCGCACCAGCCGTCGGGCGCTCTTGATGGATTTCCCCTCTGCACGGTCACTGTGAGGGGCCAACAGAGTTATGGCTTCCTCTTGTGGTGAATGGTCTATAGAATGGCTAAACCTTAATCTCTTTATCCTGTGACTAGTTGGTGAGACACCTGAAAAGGAGAGCCGAAAGCTGATTGGCACATGTGAACCTGAGCATCCTGGTCAGAAAAAACATTCCACTGTGAGTGGAAGGGTTAATAAGTGGCCAGAGTTTTTCAATGGAATCCAATGACAAAAATCCAGCGCGGGACAGTGCGGTGTTCCCGAAGAAAAATTTTCTAATGCATTTCAAATCCATCAAGACTCCTCTGAAATATCAACCTCCATGCGAGAAACACAATTAAGACTGCCCCTTTGGTGTTCCCCCCAAGACACCAAGGGACAGGGGGCTCCTGTTGGAAGAATATTTCATCCCCTTAACAGTGGGACCCACTCCATAGGGAAAACACCTACTTAACAGATCAAGAAATGTGACTACCTTGAACAAAGGTCCATTGTACACCTCATTGTACTCATAGGGTATAAATCCCCCAAAGGGGTATTTTAGTCATTTGTACAGGCCCAAGAGCCTATAAATACCCCATGCATCCCACATTCAAGGAGAGAGCTCTCTTGAGTAATTTATGAAACCAAGGCATCAGGTGAGCCTCCGGGAGGAACCCTCGAACCCCCTTAGGCCACCGACAGGAGTAGGGCGTTCCTCTCAAACCCCCGAACCTGCATAAATCGTCGTGTCATTCTCGCTCTCGTGGACGATGGCCCGTAGCATGGCCGACATCCGCCCCTCACTCATGTTCGGTTTTACAAGCGACAATTCTTGTCGACTTTGTATCAATTTATAAGACGTCTCAATCAAGTTCGTAAGACAATTCCTAAAGTCCCTGACTCTTCTGTCATTAGAGTGTTCAAATAGGGAGTCTGAAATCGAAGGTTCACAGAAGATATTGCCCTGAATCCCCCGGCTACTATCGCTAAAGTCTTCGATATGGTTGATCGCTATGCGACTGGTGTTGAAGTAGTCAAGTGGAATCGCTGTCGATCGTGGTGACAAGGACACTTGTGGAGTGGGTGAAAGTAGCAAGAAAAAAAGACAAAGAGGGTGGGAAGTCTAGGAGCAAGCCACAGACTAAAAGCTTGAAGGAGGTCTTAGCTGTGAGCGACAAGGAGCCTTGAAGCTCCAAACGGTACTCCGACCGGGGCAAAGGGAAGCACCCTGAACGGAAGATAGATAAACCGAGGTGGTATCCTTTTCCCAAAAAGGAAGGTCACGACCTCCTTAACTACCGAGTTTTCCGATGAAAACTCAAGATTACTATTCGGCCAAGGGCCACTTGCCACCCTTGAAGAGATAGGGCGGACAAGTGGTATGGCGGTCAAAGGATGACGAGGAGATGTCGTACTAGGACCCCAAGCACACGATCGATCACATCTACGGGGATCATTGGCATACGAGTCAAGACAACAGCTATTGCCCATGAAATACCAAAGTGGTCAGAAGTCACCATTTATTTTGAAAAGGGTGACTACTCGATCCATTCTACTCGACCTAGTCATTTTCTGATCATGGTCGAATCCACCATCAACAACTATCGAGTTAATCAGGTGTTAGTTGATGGTGGTAGTTCACTTAACATACTCTTTACGAGTGCCCTGGATGAAGCGCAAGTTCCAAGGATGAAAACAAGACCAATACGATACTCATTTCATGGGATTGTACCTGAGTCTTGAGCAAAATCTATTGGCCAAGTTTTCCTTCCTGTCACATTTGTCACACCAAACAGTTTTAGGACAGATAAAATCTCTTTTGATGTACTCGATTTCGATGCGGCATATAATGTCATTCTTGGTCAACCAACTCTGGTATGGTTCCTAATGGTTGCTCATTACAGTTACCAATGTCTAAAGATGCCAGGTACCAAAGGAATCATCACAGTCCACTGTGACAACAAGATGATGCTCACATGCGACTGGAAGTCCCTCGAGATAGTTGGCCAAATCCCCACTCGAGAAGCAAACAATGTACATCACTCAACAAAGCACTAGATGCCGAAGTTTGCACCCAAGCCGAACGACCAAGTCAAAAATATTCCACTAAATACAGTGGAACCTTCTAAGACCATTCAAAGTCGCCCTCGACTCCACATAGGAAGGCGCCCTCGTTGCCTTCCTCCGAGCAAACGCAGATGTTTTTGCGTGATAAGCACTCGACATGCCTAGGGTCTCCTTGGAGGTGATCGTGTACAGGCTAGCTTTACGGCCTGATAAAAAGCCCATAAAATAAAGATTACGGTGGTTTGCGCCCGATCGATGCGAGGCTATCCGACCAGAACTCGACAAGCTACTTAAGGCAGGTTGCATAAAAGAGGTCGATCACCCGGAGCGGTTGGCTAATCCTGTAATGGTTAGGAAATTTAATGGTAAGTGGAGAATATGTGTATATTTCACCTACTTGAATAAAGCTTGTCCGAAGGATAATTTTCCCCTTCCTTGTATCGATCAATTAGTTGATTCTACTGTTGGTTATGAAATTTTGAGTTTCCTAGATGCATATTTTGTTACCATTAGATTAGTATTTGTTTAGATGATGAAGAGAAAACTATATTTATTATTCCATTTGGAATATTTTTCTATGTTAAAATGTCATTTGGTTTAAAAAAAATGCTTGTGCTTACTTCCAACACTTGATGCAAAAGACCTTCCTTCCTCTACTAGGCCGAAATTTAGAAGCCTATGTTGATGACCTGGTTGTAAATAGCATATAACGCCTCAATCATATTTTCGACTTGCAAGAAATATTTGACAACCTCATAAAACACTAGCTGAAACTCAATCCTAAGAATTGTATGTTTGGAGCATCTTCATGAAAGCTATTTGGATTCCCTGTTTCTCCTCGAGGAATTGAAGCAAATCGTGAAAAGATAGTTGCCATTGAATAAATGCGCCCTTCGACCACAAAGAAAACAGATAGCTACTTGGATTCCTTGCTTTTGCTTAAGGTCTTGAAGGGATATCTTTAGTGACCTCCTTTCCAACATGGTGGTCGGAGCCTTTCGTTGTCGCTTGATCGACTACCCTTGGTGATCATAGAGTCAAGTCTCTTATTTGGATGTTGATATCATCAATGGTTGACTCGATCATCAAGGTGGCCTAATCTTCCACCATTTTCATCTCCGCCTCTACGACCACTGGTGGAACAACCACTTCAATGGATGTGGCTGGCTCGGTGGTAGTAATCTTTTCTCCTACCACCTCAGGGATGGTGGTCGAAGATCCGACCACCTCTGCTCTTGTCTCTACAACCGCTAGAGAAACTAACACCCACATGGTCATAGCCAAGACAATTGCATACTTCTCCATGGGGACGTCCTCGGAGGCTTGAGAAGCAGGAGGACTAAAACAATAGAAGAGGAGTTGAAATATCAAGTTGCGAAATAAAAGAGTAAGTACAATTACTTATCATTTAATTTTACATACATTGGTTGATGAGGACATCACTCCTTCGGATACACGCACTACATAAAATCCTCCAGATCCGGTTGCTAAACTACAAGGTCCTATGACAAGAGCTCGTGCACATCACTTAAATTATAAGGTGAGCTCGTTTCTAGGTGCTAATAATTTATCTATGCAGAATGTTATGCTACCTAAAAATTGTGATCTTCTGTTACTTAGGAATGATGGAGAGGATCCAAACCGTCTACGACCTGTTCTCTGTGATCTGCAAGCTCTACGACCAGTCCTACGACCAGTCCTACGACCAGGCTACCAGATCTACGACCAGCCCTACGACCAGGCCCACGACCAGTGACGACCACGTTGGGAGTTAGTCAGAGACATTGAAATAAGGTGTTGCGTCACCGTTTTGGGCCTAATAAGGCCTTGTAAGCGTGGCAAGGTCAAAGTCCAGGATGTGTATGCCTCTCCATATGGCAGCACAACCCTTGGTCGACCTCCTCATGTTCTCCCCCCTATATATTGCATGCAGCCGCCACAGTTTAGGGTTGGGTTTTTTCTTAGATTATTACGCTTTGCGGTTTCGCGTTCTGGTTTGAAACCCCACTTCCGAACTTCATCCAAATCCGCAATATATTTCAGATTACATCTATCTTGTTCTTGTGAGTTGCTTCGATTGCTTGCAGGAACCATAACCCTCGTGGTAAGGTCGATCGCGGGCGAGCCTGGTTGATAACGACAGTTGTGCGGGTGTAGCCAATTGCGAGGTGAAGATCTGCGGGTCGGAAGCTTCAAAGCGTCAATGTCCTCACGATGAAACAAATCGAACCTATCGGAAGATCGGGTCGTCGTCTACTCATCAATTGGTATAAGAGCAAAGGTTGCCCGTTAGGTAATCTTGTTTATCCCCTTTTGATAGTTGTGTTCCATCGCCTAGAGTCCAGAAAATTGCCCCACAAAAATTTTTAGATCTTAGTTTTTCCGCTGTCCAAACCACTTTGTGCCTATCGCAATTGTGTTTTTAGTTTTTGCGTTGTTGAGTTTGAGTCCACTGTCGGTATCTTTGTTGCTGGTCTAGTCGTCGTAATATAGTTTCTAGCATCGAGTCTTCGCTATTTTGGTCTTTGTGTATCTCGGCCTGCCCTTAGTTACATCCTTTGTTTTGTCTGGTATAGCCGAGATCGTGAGACCCCCTCCCCCATACGACCACCTCCTCGGGTTTGACCACCCAGTTGGATTCGACCACCTACTCGAGTTCAACCACCTCTTCGTGTTCGACCACCAGTCGGATTCGACCACCCACTTGGATTTGACCACCTACTCGAGTTTGACCACCTACTCGAGTTCAACTGCCTAGTCGGCTCGACCACCTCCTCAGATCCGACTACCTATCCTTTCGACCACCTAGCCACAGTTCAGAGAGAGAGAGAGTATCTTTTTATTACCTTTATACCCCTGCTCTCCAGGGAAAAAAAGTTTGTGACCTATATATATATCCCCAGACCCAGAAGAGGGTTTCGAAGAGTTGTGAGTCAAGGTCTCGCAAAAAAACAAGAAGAAGAAGAAGATAGAAGAAAAAAAAGAGAGAGACCACTCATAGTTGGCTCACGACCACCCTCAGTTGGTCTACGACCACGCTCAAGTGGCCCACGACAACCCACAGTTGGTTCACGACCACCCACAGGAGAAATCAGTTGCTTTGTGAATTTTATTCCATTGTGCTTGTATCTACCCTATTATTCAGCTTGCTTGATCTAGTTATAGGAGCAGCGTTTGGGCGGCAAGCTGTGGCGATTTCTTGTGGACTTTTGATTCAGCTTTGCTAATCTGATTTCATTATTGCTATTCCTTGCTACTAAACATTGCCTATCCGATCTCCACCTACTTTCGGCCCTCAGATTTGGATCCTCGCAATTCGACTCCGCCGCGGTCATATATCCCACCTTCTCCGATCATACCACCTGCCGCAATTGGTAAGAAATCCATAAGAGCTTGGTAAGACGCTTGAGAGTGTGTGTGTTTCCACCTTCCACCACCTAGTAGTTGATAGGGATAATATCTTTGTGTTGTCTTTTGTCTCCTACTAACCATGGCAGGTGAGGAATTGGAGGCGCAAGAGTGTGTTTTGAGGGAAGAGCTCACGAGGGTGTTGGATGAGGACCGCCATGCTATTAATGACGACATTGATAGGAAGTTTACGGAAACAAATGCTACACTACAACAACTCAATGAAAGCATTGCAATGCTCAATACATGCATTGATGGTTTAGCCAATCCACCACAGAACAATGGGCGTGTGGATCCTCAAGGTGCAGTCCATAACCATGAGATTGACAATGATAATGAGATGTGACACCACGACGCTTTTGATGCACAACAACGGAACCAGTTGAACTTCAACCGTCAAGGTATGAGAGGTAATAACTTTCAGCAACATAATGCACATGTTAATGATGATCCATATGCTAAAGTCAAGTTCACTGTACCGTCTTTTGCGGGTGCTTATGATGCCGAAATATACCTAGATTGGGAGATAACAGTAGAACATAAATTTAATGCTCACTTAGTTCCTGAAGTGCATAGAGTTAGACAAGCTACAAGTGAATTTAAAAACTTTGCCATCATTTTGTGGAATAGGGTATGCAATGATGGATTAGCGCCTACTACTTGGAATGCTTTAAGGGTTGCTATGCGTAACAGATTTGTTCCACCTTCTTTTAAACGTGACTTACGTAAGAAACTGCAGCGCTTAAACCAAGACAATAGATCCGTAGAAGAATATTATCAGGAGCTACAAATTAGTATGTTGCGTTGTGATATTATTGAGGATGAAGAGGCTGCAATGGCACGTTTTTATGGAGGATTAAGACGTGAAATTCAGGACATAGTTGATTACAAAGAATATGATAGTATTCCTAGATTGTTCCACCTTGCATGTTTGGCAAAAAAAAGAATTGCAGGGACGACAGTAGAGGCCAAGGAACAATTTTGGAAGCACGTCTACACCAAGATCAACGCCGGGACAAGTTAAAACATTCCCACCTTCAACTACACGGTCTGCTGCCCCCTCCACGAGTAGGGCACGTTCAGCAGCACCTCTGACACCATTACATGCACCCGAGGTAAGCAAATCTACTAGTGTGCAGGCCCCAGCCAAGAGTTCTTCTTGGTTGCTTCCACGGGCGTCTGTTGGGATTGTTTGCCACCGTTGCAAGGGAATGGGCCATGTCATGAGGGACTGCCCAAGTCAGCGAGCATATCTAGCCACCGAAGACGGTGGTTATGTAAGTGCTAGTGATATTGAGGATGAATATGTACTTGCAGCTAACATTGCAAGTGGAGGAGACGAGATAGACAGTGATGCTATGGTGTAGAGGAACAAGTAGTTGATGTTGACACCGGGAATCATATGAGCCTTGTTGCGCAACGAGTGCTGAGCACACAAGTGGAGAGAGCAGAGCAGAATCAACGGCACAACTTGTTTCAAACCAAATTTCTCGTGAAGGAGAGAACCTGCAGAGTAATCATTGATGGAGAGAGCTGTAATAACCTTGCAAGTTCCGAGTTCGTCGAGAAGATTGGCTTGGCCACACAGCCACACCCATGTCCCTACTACATCCAATGGTTCAATTCGTGTGGTAAGTTAAAGGTAAACAAAGTTGTGAGAGTACAATTTTCAGCTGGTAATTACAAGGATAGTACCGACTTTGATGTAGTGCCTATGCAAGCATGCTATTTGTTGCTCGGTAGGCCTTGGATGTATGATAACGATGTTTTGCACCAAGGTAGAGCTAATACCTACTCATTCTCACATAGGGGTAAGAAGATTAAGTTGTTGCCTTTGACACCCGCTGAAATTGTGAAAGATGAAGTAGAGCGTGCTAAAAATGAAAGAAACACTAATGAACATGATTCTGAAAATCAACAAGTAGCAAAACGTGTTTTCCCACCTAAACGGGAGAAAGTGGCGCCTAGTTCAAAGTCCGAGGGAATTAAATTGAAGGGATGTGTTATGCTTATCACTAAATCTGAACTTGCTGAAATTTGTGATAATGAGCTGCCTTGCTATGCTTTGATATGCAAAGATGCCTTATTTTCATTCAATGATATGTCTAGCTCTTTGCCTTCTGCCGTTGCTAACCTTTTGCAGGAGTATGTGGATGTATTTCCAGCTGAGATACCCCCAGGATTGTCACCTATTCGAGGGATAGAGCATCAGATTGATTTGATCCCAGGAGCGACTTTGCCAAACCGTGCTGCATATAGGACCAATCCGGAAGAGACTAAGAAAATTCAACGACAAGTCCAAGATCTTTTGGACCGTGGGTACGTACGAGAAAGCCTTAGTCCTTGTGTTGTTCCTGTTCTTTTGGTTCCTAAGAAAGACGGTAGTTGGCGTATGTGTGTTGATTGTAGAGCCATTAATAATATTACCATAAGGTATCGTCATCCTATTCCTAAGCTAGACGACATGCTTGATGAGTTGAGTGGCTCTATTATTTTCACAAAGATTGACTTGCGGAGTGGTTACCACCAGATTAGAATGAAATTGGGAGATGAATGGAAGACTGCTTTTAAAACTAAGTTCGGACTATATGAGTGGTTAGTGATGTCTTTACCTAGTACTTTTATGCGATTGATGAACGAGGTTTTACGTTCTTTCATTGAAAAATTTGTGGTGGTTTATTTTGATGATATCTTGATTTATAGCAAGTCTCATGAGCTACACTTGAATCATATACGTGTTGTTTTTAATACTTTGAGAGATGCATGTTTGTTTGGTAACCTCGAGAAGTGCACCTTTTGCACCGATCGAGTTGCGTTTCTTGGTTATGTTGTGACACCACAGGGAATTGAGGTGGATGAGGCAAAGATTGTGGCCATCCAAAGCTGGCCGACGCCTACCACCGTGACACAGGTGCGGAGCTTCCACTACCTTGCTGGATTCTATCGATGTTTTGTGCGAGATTTCAGCGCCATTGCCGCACCATTAAATGAATTGACCAAGAAAGGAGTGCCCTTCCAATGGAGACCTGCGCAAGAGAAGGCATTCAACTTATTGAAAGAGAAGCTCACCCAAGCACCACTACTCCAACTCCCTGATTTTGGTAAGACTTTTGAGATTGAATGTGATGCTAGCGGGATCGGGATAGGTTGTGTATTGATTCAAGAAGGTAAGCCGGTTACATACTTCAGTGAGAAATTAAATGGGTCTAGTCTGAATTATTCTACCTATGATAAATAATTGTATGCTTTAGTTCGTGTGCTTCAAACTTGGCAACATTATCTATGGCCCAAAGAATTTGTTATACATTCCGATCATGAATCGCTAAAACATATTAGAAGTCAAGCTAAATTGAATAAACGACATGCTAATTGGGTAGAATTTATTGAGTCGTTTCCATATGTTATAAAGCATAAGAAAGGTAAGGACAATGTGATTGCCGATGCGCTTTCTAGGCGTTATACCATATTATCTCAACTTGATCATAAGATTTTTGGTTTGGAGACCATTAAAGATTTATATGCTACTGATTTGGACTTTAAAGAAGTGCTTGAATATTGTAAAGAAGGAAAAACATGGAATAAATATGTGTTGATTGATGGTTTCGTCTATCGTGCTAACAAGCTATGCGTTTCAGCTAGCTCCGTTCGTCTTTTGTTGTTGCAGGAGGCGCATGGAGGAGGTCTGATGGCGCATTTTGGAGCAAAGAAGATCAAGATGTGCTGCCACCCACTTCTTTTGGCCAAAGATGAGGCGCGATGTCGAAGCGCTCGTGGCTCATTGCACCACATGCAAGCAAAGCTAAGTCCGTCTCAATCCACATGGACTTTATATGCCTCTTCCTATTCCTAGCGCCCCTTGGGAGGATATTTCTATGGATTTTGTTTTAGGATTGCCTAGGACAAAGAGGGGGAGAGACAGTATATTTGTAGTAGTGGATCAATTTTCTAAAATGGCGCATTTTATACCTTGTCACAAGAACGATGATGCTGCAAACATAGCTTATTTGTTTTTCAGGGAAATCGTTCGCTTACATGGAGTGCCCAATACTATTGTCTCGGATCGCGATGCGAAGTTTTTGAGCCACTTTTGGAGATCACTTTGGAACAAATTGGGAACAAAGCTGCTATTTTCTACTACGTGCCATCCCCAATCTGATGGACAAACGGAGGTTGTTAACCGCACGTTATCCACCATGTTGCGGGCTATTTTAAAGAATAATTTGAAGATGTGGGAAGAGTGTTTACCACATATTAAGTTTGCTTACAACAGGTCGGTACACTCTACCACCAAGGTAAGTCCGTTTCAGGTAGTGTATGGTTTTAACCCCCATGCTCGTATTGATTTACTACCTTTGCCTATCTTTGAAAAAACTAATTTAGATGCTAAGAAGCATGCTGAATTTGTTCTTAAGTTGCATGAAACAACTAAAGAGAATATAGAGCGTATGACTGAAAAGTATAGGGTTGCTGGAAGTAAAGGTAGAAAAGAAATAAAATTTGAACTAGGTGATTTAGTTTGGGTGCATTTGAGAAAGGATAGATTTCCAGAATTAAGAAAATCAAAATTGATGCCTAGAGCTGATGGACCATTTAAAATAATTAAGAAGATCAATGACAATACTTATCAATTGGAACTACCTGCAGATTTTGGGGTTAGCCCCACATTTAACATTTCAGATTTGAAGCCATACGTGGGGGAAGAAGATGACCTTGAGTAGAGGACGACTCCAATTCAAGAGGGGGGGATGATGAGGACGTCACTCTTTCGGATACACGCACTACACAAAATCCTCCAGATCCGGTTGCTAAACTACAAGGTTCTATGACAAGAGCTCGTGCACATCACTTAAATTATGAGGTGAGCTCGTTTCTAGGTGCTAATAATTTATCTATGCAGAATGTTATGCTACCTAAAAATTATGATCTTCTATTACTTAGGAATGATGGAGAGGATCCAAACCGTCTACGACCAGTTCTCTGTGATCTGCAAGCTCTACGACCAGTCCTACGACCAGTCCTACGACCAGGCTACCAGATCTACGACCAGCCCTACGTCCAGGCCCACGACCAGTGACGACCACGTTGGGAGTTAGTCAGAGACATTGAAATAAGGTGCTACGTCACCGTTTTGGGCCTAATAAGGCCTTGTAAGTGTGGCAAGGTCAAAGTCCAGGATGTGTACACCTCTCCACATGGCAGCACAACCCTTGGTCGACCTCCTCATGTTCTTCCCCCCTATATATTGCATGCAGCCGCCACAGTTTAGGGTTGAGTTTTTTCTTAGATTATTCTGCCTTTGCAGTTTCGCCGTTTACGGTTTGAGAAACCCAACTTGTGAACTTCATCCAAATCCGCAATATATTTCAGATTGCATCTATCTTGTTCTTGTGAGTTGCTTCGATTGCTTGCAGGAACCATAACCCTCGTGGTAAGGTCGATCGCGGGCGAGCCTAGTTGATAACGACAGTTGTGCGAGTGTAGCGAATTGCGAGGTGAAGATCTGCGGGTCGGAAGCTTCAAAGCGTCAACGTCCTCACGACAAAACAAATCGAACCTATCGGAAGATCGGGCCGCCGTCTACTCATCATTGGCTTCCTAGACACGTTCATGAAACCGGAATAAACCTTCCCTAGGGAAGACTTTGTCTTCTTCTCTTCCTCTTCGGCCAACCCCGCCAACTTTGCACTATCAGCCTCCTGAAGGCTTTCAACATTGCCGGTTTGGGAGGCCATGGATGGTAAGACCACAACTGGTCGTACTTCTTGAGGTGTAGCAGGAGCTTATTTCATAACTCCCCACGGTGGTCGAAACCGGCCACCAATCGGGCCGAGAGCTCCTTTCAACCACAGGCTCTGTTGGATCGGCAGTAGCCTTCACAAAAGACATGGAACTCTTCCAGTGTTCCTTTTCTATTCACTTAACAAGAGCAGAAGAAGGGGAAACTGATAATGTTTGATCATCATAATAAAAAGATACATTGGCCTTTGGAACCTTATGTTTAATGTCTACAACCACCTTCCCTTTCTCCCATGCAGTTGGAACTGCTTGGGAATGATTGATGGGAGAGGTCGGAGGAAGGGTGGAGCTTGAGCTCCCATGCTTCTTCTTGTCGAACACCTCACAAGGCAGCGTCTTTCACTCATAGGAACTTGGTCTTCCTCTGAGTCATCTTCAACAGATCCCAACCTGATATCAGAAGCATCTTGGGGATCTGTTACACCGACTTGCTACAAAGGGTCATAAAATAAGAGTTACTAAGTGGTCGAATTTACGACTGCTAGTCCCTAAAGATGAAATCAATTAAAATATTGATTACCTTTAGGTGTCTTATTTTCTCCTCCTCGGAGATGATCGCCAAGATCTGTGGGCCCCCCTCCATGTTCGGAGGGAACTACTCGCAAATGAGCTTGACCCGAGCGTTAACTCCTTCTGTGGTAGATCTACAAATAGAAGGATATAATCATTAAACATACTTGAACCACAAATCAAAAGAGCGGAATTGATTATGAAATTACCTTCTTTGTAGTCTCTGGTCGAATCTTTAGCCCCTAAGTACTTCCACATAGGATGTGCTCGTTTCTTGAGGGGGGCTAAAGTGGCATATGATGAAATCCTTCACCATGTACCATCTAGTCAGCCCTTCATCCCTCAAGTTGTGGATGGCTTGAATGTAAGGGGTCAACCGACAAACATTACTGGGAGCTGAGTCCCACAACTTGTTCTTCTCTGTGCCTTTACCCGCAAAGAAAAGGCTATCATCTTTGTTCACAATCCAGTAGAACCACTTATTCCTCCATCCCAGCCAAGATGATCGGGTGAACATGGAGTAGCTACCCGCGATCCCGTGTAGCTTGCCCATGCGTAGTAATACTTGAAGAGATCCATATATGAAAGAATTCCTAAATAGGCCTCACACAAGTACACAAACACATTTAACATGGTGATGGAATTGGGAACCAAGTTCACCAATTCCACCCCAAAGTGTTTGAGTACAACCATTAAGAATGGGTGCGCAGGCAGTCGAAGACCACATTTGCAGTACGCTTGGAATACTATAATTGTGTCGCCTCCCATGACGACCAATCTTGACCTTGATGTTAGGCCACTACATCAAGGATTGCCACAGAATATTCTTTGCAACGACCAACGTGTTCATCTTCTCCACATCCATCTCTGACTTCTCCCACTTGGAAACAGTTCCGGCCATTTCTTGGAAAGGCTTGTGTTGGATTCGAAGAGATTTGGGAAAAGTTGCAATTTGGTTGAAAGCAAAGAAAGCAAGAGCTTAAAGGAGTTGAAGCGATTAGGGAAATGTAAAAAAACCCTAAGTTTACCGCCCCCGCCCCCCCCTGGGCAATTTATATCTACGACCTTGAGGTAAAGATCGTGGGAGGGTCCAATAGTTGTCACTTCTTCGGAAACTACTCCCAATGGATAGAACTATAAGGGACGGTCCACATTCTCTCTTCTGTCCATTTGGTAAAAGGAATTTTATTTTTACAAATCAAGTAAAAATACCTTCCTTGGCCAAGTCAATTTCTGGTCAAGAGAAATACTAGACAGAAATGCTTTCCTTCCAACCACTATCCTATGACCTCCTTTTCAAGTAAATTATTTTCACTTGAAATTGGGGGGGGGGGCTAGATGACAAGGATCTAAAAATCCTCAATTAATTAAATTATTTATCTTTAATGTTCATTATAGATAATAATGTATTTATACAACCATCAAAGGTACCCTTTATCATTAACTTATAATGATAAGATAATATTACAATTACCTAGCAGTCGTAGGATCTTCTACAACCACCTTATGGTCGTAAGCTATTCTACGACCAATTTATGGTTGTAAGCACTTCTACGACCACCTTATGATCGTAAGCTTTACTATGATCACCTTATAGTCGTAAGACTTCTTACGACCAGGTCAACTATGACCACCATATAGTTAATAGAACCCACGGACATGTGGACCCAATTGACTAGGGACTCTATGCACTGTGCTTATTTATGTGTAGTAGTTATACACGTGTTGTTTGTCTCTGACATAGCTGCACGTAAATTTCTTTGTCTTTGGTGTAACAGCATAGCGAACGTGCGGGGAGGGGGGGAGGTGTTTATCTAACAATAACCATCATCAAATGTGCACAATTAACCAACCATTGAAGCACCTCCTGGCACACATCAATAGCCACCCCCTCAGAAGCTATATAAGGATAACGCCCATGGACAAGAAAAGAAGAAAAGAGGATGAGAGACAGAAGTCATTAACCTTACTTTCGGTGACTTCTTTTTTGTTGTAAACATAATCAATACAGCAACACAAGAGTAGGGTTATTATTCTTTCTGGAGAAGGCCTAAGCCTGACTAAAAATTCCATGTCTCCTCTTGCATAGTCTCGATCAAGAAGCCTTTAGTATTCATTTCATAAGATCGATATTAAAATATCAACATGGATAATATTCGGATTCAGATGGCGTTAGCTAACTAGC
Source organism: Hsuehochloa calcarea (assembly GCA_036346395.1). Classification (NCBI taxonomy): domain Eukaryota; kingdom Viridiplantae; phylum Streptophyta; class Magnoliopsida; order Poales; family Poaceae; genus Hsuehochloa; species Hsuehochloa calcarea. Next base: position 25,865,863 of record CM070602.1, read on the forward strand.
TACTATGTATCTTTTTGCATCCAACCTCGAAATTGAGCGTATTGTATATGCATTTTGATCGTCTCAATGAGGCCATTGTCATCATGGACTCCAATTTGGCATTTGATATTGTTCATTTTGGCACACCCCAAATGAAGCACTTTGCATGCTCTTTTTAACTGAATTCATTATGTTCATTTTGGCACATCCCCAAATGACACAAATGATTATGTGATAAACCAAAACAAAATAGCCATAAATATTACTATAAAACTAGTGTCAACAAACTATTTTTGTTAAACTACAATACATTGTAGGATATTCGGATCCGGACGAATTGAGTAGGTATTCTATTCGTATTCATTAGATCATTCGATTCGTATTCGAATATATTTGAATTAGAATTTGTATTCATTTTTAAAATATGAATATGAATGTGGGAAGACCACTATTCGATTCATATTCGACCCGTTGACACCCCTACATGGAGGGCAAGACATGACGGATTTGGGTTATTGGAGCCAATGACAAAAACAACACTTTGAAATACGTGTGAGTGTGTTGAGTTGAAAAACCTGTTATGATGTTGGGTTTGCTGGTTTTCCTAATGGATTAGTGGATAGTATCCATTAAGTGGCAGGTTGTAGGGTTTCATGTGAGCCTCCATTATGTAAGGAGGAGTTAGGGTTTGAGATTGATGGAGATGGGGGATTGAGAAAAGAGAAAGAGCTTGAGAGAAATATCGTGAGGAGATGAGAGCACTTGTGTGTGTCTTTGCCTTAGTGGCTTTGTCCTCCCAAGGGAGTGAATGTGAACATTCATCTCCAAGTACAAATCAAATCTCTAAATTTGTTCAAGTTTTACTCTCATATGCTTAAGTGTTGATTTTATGATTTGGCTTGGATTTTGGTGTTTGCTTCTCCCCTCTTAATCTTACTTGATGCCAGGGACGTGTAAATAATGGACATCTCTCTTGGAAACCAGTTCCTATCCATCTAGACACTTGATCTTTGCAAGTTATTGAGTTTGCTCGTTTTTTGTGGAAGAAGGGGTGATTTCTTGAGAGCTTTTGGCTTAATTTTTGCTATGGTTAAGGATGCTAGGATGTGTGGGAAACCATACCTAGCTGTCTTGGCTTGATTCCTTCCACGAGCTCCTCAGAATCATAGTTTTCGTATTTGATCCGGTTTTGGTGCGACTTGCATTCGGATCGAAATAAGTCAATACTTTGAAAAGATTTGATTCGATATATTTATAGATTAGGTTCACAATATCTTGGACAATATGTATGCAAAGTTTCAAGTAAGTTCAAGTTGTGGATTGAATGTTACATCGATTCTTGGATTTGATATCATGCTAATTTTCAGGCCTGTCCTGAAGGAAAGGTTTGACCGCCGACTAAGGAGAGATCGGAGCACCCCTGATCGGTCAGACTACCAGTTAGTTGGAAGTCAGACCGCCCGAGTGTGAGAAAGCTCATTTTGCTCAATTTTTTGTAGAGATTTCATTGTCAGAGTTTAGGCTTTGATCTTCATAGCTTCTCGTAGCTATTGGAATAAAAGAATCTTAAACTTCTTAAGACAAAATATTTGAAATTTTTTTTGCTTATGTGACGCCTATTCAAACCCCTTCCGGTCACCTCCTATCAAACCCCTTCTAGTCGCCTCCTATCCATCACTTACCCTTTTCTGTCAACGATGCTAGCTCAATTGGAGCAGGTACATATCTATGGTTCTGAAACTCTTGTACACAAAACAAAGTTCGGATTCCTGAATGAACAGCTGCAGTGCAATATACAATGTCGTCTACCAAGGGCATTGCGCTTGCAGGTAGATGCTATGCAAGAGAAAGTACACACAGAGACACACTGCTCCTCTAAAGCCCATACGACTGTAAACTTCTGCCATCTGAAAACTCTTAACTTTGTAAGCATCAAGTCTACTGTTGGACTTTTGGTGGATGCGCTACACCTGATGCGATTACGCCGAGTGAAAATTTCAGGCTGAGACTCAAGAATCATGTACAACCATCTAAGGGATTTTTATCTGCCATGAACGAAGAAATTACCTTTATATTTGATTTATGAATTACAATTCCTTTTTCTTTCCTGCGGAAAGTATGAATTTACATGTTTTAGTGGGAACCTATCTACTGAGAAGGTCCAGGGAGAGGTGGGGTCCTCAGCAGCTGCTGCAACAGGCGGGCCGCAAGCCGCTGCGTGACCCCTCCTGCAACCCGAGAACCCAGAACACGGGCTTCTGGTTCTTGTAGCACCTGAGTATCAAAATTACTCTACAGTATCAGTTACAGAGTTCTCAACAGCTATTTAAGTACATAATAAGAAATGAAGCTGCAGTCTACCTGTAAAATTGGTTGCAAAAGGCTTGGATCAAAGCTATCAGAGGATCTCAAAAGACCCCATATTCTGAAAACCCTGTCTCTGAGCTCAATCATTTGTTCCCGTTCAACCTCGCTTATCTTAAAGGGTCCGGCTGGACTGCCATTGGAAATTAATGGCTTCAGAAATTCTGGAGCTGCGTTGTATGAATCAATCAGTGTTCCGAAAGTGATGGCTTCTGTGACCCGAACTGCTTCTTTCACAACTAGAACTCGCAATTCCTCCCCATCAGGACCAAGTAGAAGCTTTAGAACAGGTTGTAAAGCATCTTTGGCTACAAACTCTCTATCTTGGCGCCTTGAACGAGAAGATTTTCAAGCCTATTCCATCTGTAGGAAAGCAAAAAGTCAAGCAATACTATCATGAAACGATGTTTGTCAATAAGAGCAGTTGCCAGTCAGGACAAGTACTTTCCTGAATTTGCCATCCTTGAATAGCAGCTCAATCAGAGCATCTCTGAGATATGGATTGGGATCAGTGAGTAGCCTTTTAGCAAAGTAAGGATATGAGGCAGCAAGCACCTTAAAATCAGGGTCAGCATAGAGTGCCAGACCTTCCAGTACAGTGAGTGATCGCAGTATCAACGCATAGTAGGGCGGTACTAGATTTGAACAGAGCAGAAGAGTTGTATCACTATCTCAACAAAATTAAGATGTAATAATAATACCTAAACAAAACAAAACTTACCATTGAATGGGTACTGATAAAGAACAGCGCCTAAGCCATCGACTATGGTTTTGAAGTTTAGCTCACTTACAGTTGAGCTCAACGCATCATCAAAGAAATTTTTGAGAGCAGGCACAATTGGGGAAACATCTACACCTGGTTCCAAAAAATCGAGTGCATAATAATCACGAGCCATTGCTTCGTAGTCCCTATTGACCATGTGGACAACATGTCCTATGATGGCTACTCTTGCCTCCTCTGGGGTTTCACTCATCATGCCAAAATCAAGAAAAGCAAGCTTCCCCTCAGGTGTTGCCAAAATATTACCAGGATGAGGGTCAGCATGAAAGTAACCATACTCTAGGAGCTGCCTTAAGCTACACTGGATACCAATGTTCACCAAATCCAGAACCTTCAAACCTTGCTTTTCAATGGCTGCTTGCTGATTTAGTTTTACGCCCTCAATCCATTCCATTGTGAGAACCTTTGCACTTGTGTAATCCCAAAATATATCAGGCACTAATATGCCTTGCTTGTCAGCATATAACTTTTTAAACCTTCGTGCATTTTGGCCTTCCTGCATTCATTTTTCTTAATACCATTCAATAATCAATAAAAGCACACGGACAAACTAAGGGGAAATAATAGCTCCGGTTCTGCTGATTAAGCAACCAAGGATGTCTTTGCGCCTCTGAATTTCATGTTACTCATTCTGTTAAGTATTCACAAGTGCAGTGTATATATAGGCTACAAATATGGATAATAGAATATATGCAGAGAAAAAGTACCTGGACATAATTAAGCTCTTGGTAAACTCTTCGAGCAAATTCATCCATCAGGGCCACAACATCACTGGATATAAAGTCGACGTACTTGTTTATTAGAAAACCAAGGCCCCTCAGTAGGTAAAAATCAAGCCCTATGGCATCCTCAATACCAGGTCTTTGCACCTTGACTGCGACCAGCTTCCCAGAGTATTTCAACCGTGCCTTATAAACTTGGCCTAAACTTGCGGCTGCAATTGGGGAAGGTGATATTGTCGAGTAGATTGAATCAAGAGGAAAGCCGAGCTCCCTCTCAATACATGCAAATGCCTCTTCATCTGGAAACGTGGGAAGCGAATCCTGCAAGACAGCTACGTGTCAACCATTTGAGAGACCTTAAATCAGTAATAGAAGTAAATCCCAGGTTATGGGAAACATCCTGAATTGGTAAACTCTAGCTGATGCCATTGACTGCTTTCGAAGCAACGACCATTTTTGTAAGCCATCCACCCTTTTCAAAACAATAAGCAATGCATAACGGGAGGAGCCTCTAGCATGGTTCTTGAATGAATCACCATTGAATAAACAAGGAATTAAGTCTAGTGAGTAGTGACGCTCGATTCTTGAACAAGAACACGTCTCATTGGCCTAATCTTAATGTACCATCCAACTATCTTGAAAACAACTTGTCCAGTACGTTGGAAACAATACTAAGCATTTTATATCGTGAGCACAGGCAAGAAAGAATGTCCACCTGCAGCTCGGAGAGCTCCTCGAGGTACTCCGGTGGGCAGAGGTCGGGCCGCGTGGACAGCCCCTGCCCAATCTTGACGAACGTCGGGCCGAGCCTTGTCAGTATGGTCCGCAGCTCCACCGCCCTGGCGCGCCTCATCGCCGACGACTGCCCCCTCCGCTCGTCCAGCAGCAGCTTCAGCCCAAATGCCCCCAGCTTGGACAGCACCTCCGCCGCTCTCAGCGCCACCTAATCAAACAGCAGCAATCCACTCCACACAAGTCAAAATTTGAGCACCTCAGTTTCCGCTGTTATCTAGTTTGAGGTTAAATAAAGCCTGGGGTTTTAGTTTGGGTAGTTGCCTTGAAGGGTCGGGAGTCGTAGCGGGAGGCGAGGAGGTCGGGGCTGAAGACGGTCGCGTTGGCGGCGCGGGCCATGGCGCGGGCCTCGGCCTGCAGGTCCTCGGCGCGGTCGCGGACAAAGGACGCCACGGGGGGAGGGGTGGGGCGGGGGGAGAGCTGGATGGAGAGGTCGGGGGAGGGGGGCGCGGCGGTGGAGGCGGCGCGGGGTTGGGAGGGGCGGCGGTGGCGGCGAGGCGCTCGGCGTGGAGGGGAGGGGAGGGAGAAGGAGACGGCGGCCGCCATCGCCGACGCGGAGGTGGTGGCCGCCATGGCCGGCGGGGGCAAGCGGGAGGTGGGGGAGCTCGGGCTTTCGGGGGCGAGCGTCCACAGCGCCGAGCGCTTATTACAATTTCGGTGATTGGTTGGTTGGTTTTCCGGAGATTTGATCTGCGCCACAGAGAGGCCGAGGAGATGGCAGCGTCCACGGCACTCGTAGCTCCTGGGAAGCACTATGTAATGTTTCAAAATTTGGTATTTTTTTTTAAAAAATTAAACTAATTATTTCAAAATGATGTTTTTTTTTAGTTTTTGCATTTATTTAAATTTTAAATCCGAAATTCATATTCAAATCCGATCGTCTCAATTCAAATTTCGTCGTCAATTTTAAAATCCAAATTTCGTAATTTAGATTTTTCCAAGCAAAACTTCTTAGGCTGAAATCTATTTTTTTTTATTTCTTGGCCCATTTCTTTTCCTATTTTCCTTTTCTTCTTTATTTTTTCCTTTCCTTTCTTGCTCTCTGTTTCTGCTTTTGCTCAGCCCGAGCCACACCGTGCATGCACGTGCGCGCCGCACTTGCGTGCGCCCCGGCACCACATCGCTCGCACTGTGCGCATGTCCAGATGCGTCGCCTCATCGTGCGCCTATGCCGACAGCGACGTCTTCAAATCCCACCATCACCGCGCTTGATCAATGCTCCATTGCCATAGTCATTCAAACACATTTCATTTTCTTTAGTTTCCAAAATCAAGCCCGTGAATAGTGTCGACATTCGTACTTGCGGCAGATCTAAAAGGCCACGTCAATTGCCTATAAGGTATAGGCATGATATTTTATTGTTGAATAATGATGAGCCTAAGACTTATACGGAAGTGATGATGGACCTAGACTCTGAGTTATGGCTTGAAGCCATGAGATCTGAAATAAAGTCCATGTATGATAATCGAGTTTGGAACTTGGTTGATGCACTTGATGGTATTACGACCATTGAGTACAAATGAATTTTTAAGAAAAAGATAGATATTGATGGAAATATTCACATTCATAAGGCGCGACTGGTCACAAAGGGTTACAAACAAATTAAAGGTGTTGATTATAATGAAACATTCTCGCCTGTCGCGATACTTAAGTCTATCCGGATCATTTCTAGCAATTGATGCATATTTCGATTATGAGATATGACAAATGGATATCAAAATGGCTTTCCTAAATGGAAATCTAACTGTGGATATGTACATGACACAACCTGAGAGTTTTGTCAATGAAAAGGAAGCTAGAAAGGTATGCAGGCTTAAAAAATTCATCTATGGATTGAAGCAAGCATCTCGGAGTTGGAACATTCATTTTGATGAAGTAGTCAGAGGGTTTGACTTCATCAAGAACGAAGAAGAACCTTGTATTTACAAGAAGGTTAGTGGGAGCAAGCTTGTGTTTCTGATCTTATATGTGGATGACATATTACTTGTCAAAAATGATATTCCAATGCTTGAATCTGTTAAAACTTCATTAAGAAATAGTTTCTCAATGAAAGATTTAGGAGATGCCACATATATTCTTGGTATAAGGATCTATAGATATAGATCTAAAAGGCTAATTAGATTAAGCCAAGATATGTAGATAGACAAGGTATTAAAACGGTTCAGCATGCAAGATTCTAAGAGAGGTTTCTTACCCATGGTACATGGCATTAATCTTAGCAAGAATTAGTGTCCTACGACCACTAATGAGCAAGACAAAATGAGTAGAATTCTATATGCTTCGGCTATTGGATCTATCATGTATGGTATGCTATGTACACGACTAGATGTGTCGTATGCTCTAAGTGTTACGAGCAGGTATCAGTCAGATCCAGGTGAAGGTCACTGGATAACAGTCAAGAATATCTTTAAGTACTTGAGAAGAACTAAGGATGCATTCCTTGTGTATGGTGGTGAAGAAGAGCTGGTTGTAAATGGTTACACCGATTCTGGCTTCCAAACCGACAAGGATGATTTCAAATCGTAATTAGGGTTTGTATTTTGTTTGAATGTAGGAGTAGTAAGCTGGAAGAGTTCCAAGCAGGGAACAGTTGCTGATTCTACAACAGAGGCAGAGTACATTACGGCTTTGGAAGCTGCAAAAGAGGTCGTATGGATTAGTATGGATATCTTGGGGATATGCTCCTGATCTTAGGCTGATGTGACAATTGGCAATGGTGTTAAAGGTTTATCGTTCCATGTGTTTTCAGCAATGTTGGCATACTGTCAGGTCTTAGGCGGTCTGACCGGCCGAAGCGGTGGTCAGACTGGCCATAGGGCGGTCCGACCGGCCACCCCTGGCTGTCGAACCGGCCAATGGCAGTCGGATCGGCCATAGCGGCGGTCGGACCAGCCAATTTCTAAAGGTGGTGCTTTGAGCTGGCCCAAAAATAGAGGTTGCAGACAACAAAGGGGATTCTATTGCACTTGGTCTCATAATTTTTGGAGTCTCCAGTCAAAAGTTCTATTGGTTTGAAAATTCCAGTAGGTTTTGGAATTTCAGGGGCTGAATTTGGCTAAATCCTAACAGGCGGTTAGACCGGCCAACAAGTGGCGGTCAGACTGGCCAGGGGGAGCGGTCAGACCGGCCATGCTGGCGGTCTGACCGGTTATCACTTAGATCGTCGTCCTTCGCGGTGGCGATGTTTGGTTGTTAGGTCAAAGTCATGAGTTTCAGTGCATATGTGTTGCATGATGCATGTTTTGACTAACATGGGTCAAGTTGTGAAGAACTTGTTTCCGGATTCGTTTTGCTTGTCTATTGTTGTGCAGGTTGCTTGGTGGTTAACGACAGTCAACGACGAGAATGATCGGGACTAGGCTTGGAGAGCTGGGGTCCAGAACGATCGACGATGTCGGGTGAGGTCAATGAACTCAAGCGTGATGCAAGATGGACAAGGGTGACCTATTGGCCAACCTGTGGCGCAAGATGGCGCAAGGTGAAGCTGGTTAGGTTAAGAGGCGATAAAGACGGCGCTTTAAAATGCGTGCGTGTGTGACCCGTTTGTTTTGGGCCTTAACGGGAGTCCAATTGAGTCAAACTTCTAGAAGTTCTAAGCCTCCATTATAAATAGAGGAGGGAGGTGGCTGCACCCCCTTTCAACCCTTTTATTATTTTGAAATCCTAATTTGCTTAGGGAGAGGTTTTGTGGAGGTTAGGGTTCTAAAGAGTTTTAATTTGATTCCATGCTCATAGATTGAGCTTTGTCCTTCATTGATGGAGTGGCTGTAAACCAAAATCACATCAAATCAATCCAAGGAATGTTTGATCAAAGTTTTGTCTCTTTGCTTTCCTTCTCTCTATTTGATGATTTTGAGTCTTTCTTTGATCCGTGAGTTTTTGTTTGATTTCTTCACGTGATCTAGCTTGTTGTGACATGTGGGAACATATATAGGATCATCTTGATCATCAATCACCCACGAGCAAGATTTTGGATCCAGTTTTCGTTTTAACTCGGTTTTGAACCATCTTCGTCTCAAACGGAAAAGGATCATAATTCTTCTAAGAATTTTCATAATCTTCAATTGGAATAGGTTCTTGACATCATAGAGAAGGTGTGTTCCAAGTTTCATCAAGTTTGGAGTTATAGATCAAAAGTTACATCTATTTGCAACTTCGCTCTTGGTCGCTTTTGATCTGTCTTGAGCCGGGTCGATCGCAAGGTCGTGATCGACCGCCATTAACCCAGCGGTCAGACCGCCCAGCACTCACTTTTTGTAGCTCGTGTTGATTTTAGTTGTTTTGCTTAGGGGGTTAAGTTGGATTCAATACTAGTCTTCCGCTGTACTTGTATATTGATCTTCATAGCTTCCATAGCTATTGGAGTAAAATCTTATTGAATCTATTATTTGTGAAAAAGTGAGCGTGCTCGTGTTTACCCCCCCCCTCTAGTCGCCTTTTCGGTCCAACAAGTGGTATCAGAGCCCGGTTAGTTCAATCTTGATCTTAACCGGTCACTGAACTGGGCGATGGATAAATACTCCACCAAGCCGTTTATCTTCGATGGGCACGACTATGCTTATTGGAAGAATCGCATATAAGTCTTTCTTGAGAGCGAAGGACAAACTATATGGGAGGTTGTTCGAGTCCCGCTCGTTGTTCCCGAAGTTGCTACGTCGGCTTCAGCAGCCCTCTTGGCTAACAACAATAAGGAAAAAAAACCTCTTATATGGTGGGCTTGGTAGACAGGAGTATGATCGAATTTGTAATCTTGAGACTGCGCACGAGATTTGGAACACCCTCAAAACCTACCATGAGGGTTCGTCCAAAATCAAGAAAGTACGCCAAACAGTCTATAAGCGTGAATATAACAAATTCGAGATACGTCCTGGAGAGAGCATCGATGACATTTTCAGTCGCTTTAATAAAGTGATTAATGAAATGAAAGCTGTTGGTATTGAATATTCTCAGTCTGAAAACGCCACCCACTTCTTGGCTGCAATCAACACCAAAGAGTGGGAGATAAAGGCTACCGCCATTGAGGAGAACGTCAACCTCTCTGATCTAACTTTGGAGCTGCTTTGTAGTAAGCTCTAGACTCAGGAGATCAAGAGGATTGATTATCCCAAGAAGGAATACATGGCTTTGGTAGCAGACCCGCTTAAGAGAGCTTTTGATGGGTATTCTTCTGGATTTTCACTTGCTGGTTTATCTGCAATTCATGAAGAGGAGTTTGAGAGTCTCCCTTAGGCAGAGTTGGCCCTTATAGTCAAAAAAGTCACACGGACCTATAACAATATGAGAAACAGAAATAGAGGAGGTCCCGTGACTTGCTATGAGTATGTTGAGCTTAATCATATCCGGGCAAATTGCCCCAAGCTGAAAGGTAAGAGCAACCATATGGAGGGAAAGCCAGCTTGGAAGAAGCCTCAGAGGAACAAATCAAGGTATGATGCTGCCAAGCTGACGAAGGCCGCTCACCGGATTCTTGCCGCTTTTGGGGATCAATCCTTAAGCGATGTGGACTCCGGGGGCGAGGAGGACAAGGAGGAGGAGATCCCTCAAGACAAGAAGAAGGGCAAGGCCAAGGACTTCACCGACTTGTGCTTCATGGCCGACTCCACTGACGACGACAGCGATGAGGTACCTCCTTCCTTTGATGTCCTTTCCGATAGATGCGAAACTATCTTTGAGCAACTCATGAGTCTTTGAGCAACTCATGAGTTAGGATAAGGCTTTAGAGTATATCATGACTAGGAATAAGGCCTTAAGAGTCACAAGTAGATTATTTGATTTTAGAACTTACAAATGCTAAGACTCTTGAATCTGATGAATGTTCATCCTGCCATTCTCTGCACTCAGAATTTGCTAAACTGCAATATGCTCATGATATTGCTTTGCAACAACTTAAAAATGCTAGGACTAAGCTAGTTGAGGTTAAATTTGCTCTTTGTGAAAAATTCTTAGACTCTGGCAAGTTGGTTGCTTCTGGAGTGGTTGACTCTATCTTTTGCACTTTCTGCTTAGAACGTGAATATGAAGTCAAAGATATCTTAGAAGCAGTTGAGCTAAATATGCCAAACTTAAAGACAGTACTGAGTCTGCTACATGTGCTTCATGTCCAGCTCTTAAATTTGAAGCTGCTTTATATAAGGAGAAATATGCTAGAGCCATTAAGGGTAAAACCTGTGAATCATGTGTTAATCTTGAAGAAGAAAATGCTTATCTTAAGGATACCTTAAAAAAATTCTTTAAAGGTAAGAAACAATTAAACATGATTCTGGACAAGTCTAAAACTCCTTATAAGAAGCAAGGATTAGGATACAATTCTATCCAAGATAATTCTAAGCCAGAAGTTACTCAAGTTTTAGAAAATGGGTTAGTTGAATTCAAAACCCAATATGCAAAAACTATTTTTACATCTGCGGGTTTTGCCCAACCATCTGTTAAGTCAAGGGGTGCTTCTCCCAGTGGTATCAAGTACCATTGCACCTATTGCAAAAAGGATGGGCATTTGGTTGAGTTCTGTTAGCGTAGGTTGAAAAATGATAAGAAAATTTTTGCTATAATTCCATCCAATCGACCTAGAGCTTTTATGAGACATGGTAACATAGAAAAGAAGAAATCTGGTTTAGGATTTGTGTCACATGCTCATCATCATGCTCCTAGACAGGATAACTCTCATGTTAATTTAACTATTGCTCATAACAGAACTTCAAATAGAATCAAGGATAGCACTTCTGCTTTGCATACTACTCGCAGACGTGTGTCTCAGTACTGGGTTCCTAAGTCTTGTTTAACTAACCCCAGTATTGAGACACATCGTTCTTCTGTGCTTTGATTTTCAGGATTACCGCGGAAAGAGGAAGGACACGTGGTTCGTCGACTCCGGCTGTTCACGACACATGACCGGAGACTCAAGATGGTTCACCTCCTTCACGCGGTCGACGGATGATGATTTTATCACCTTTGGAGATGATAAACAAGGGCGGATTGAAGGAACGAGATCGATCAGGGTGAACGACAAGTTCATTCTCAAGGACGTCGCCCTTGTGCACAAGATAAGGTTTAATTTACTTTCTGTCTCTCAACTTCTTGATGATGGCTATGAGACTAGATTTAAGAACAATGCTTGTCGCGTGCTTGATTCAACTGGTGAGCTTGTTTTTGGGGTTATTAGAGTTGCTAGGATCTTTGGAGCTAATTTTTCTGAATCTCTTGCTGGTTCTCTCAAATGCTTGATTTCATCTACTTCTTTTGAGTTCTGGCTTTGGCACCGTCGTTTGGGGCACATTAGTTTTGATCATCTCACGCGAATTAGCAACCTTGAGCTCATGAGAGGTTTGCCCAAACTCAAAGCCGTCAAGGATGTTGTATGTGCGCCCTGTAGGCATGGCAAACAAGTTGCCGGCTCACACCCTTCAGTGACTATGGTCATGACTGACGGACCGAGACAGTTGCTTCATATGGATACTGTTGGTCCTGCTAGGGTTCGGTCAGTCGGTGAAAAATGGTATATTCTTGTCATAGTCGATGATTTTTCTAGATACACTTAGGTGTTCTTTCTTGCTTCGATGGATGAAGCTTTTGATCATTATCATGATCTTGTTCTTCGTTTGGCTTCCAAACTTCTGAGTGCCTTGAGAGCGACCTGCAGTGAAAATGACACGGAGTTCAAGAATGCCTCTTTTGCTTCCTTTTGTGCTGAGCGTGGAATTGAATATCAGTTCTCTTCTCCACACGTCCCTCAACAAAATAGCATTGTGGAAAGGAAGAATAGGACCCTAGTCGAGATGGCTAGGACGATGATAGATGAGTATAGCACACCGAGGAGGTTTTAGGCCGAAGCTATTTCTACTGCTTGCCATATTGCAAATCGTGTCTTTTTGAGACCTTCTTTGGGCAAGACTTCTTATGAGCTTTGATTTTGTAGAAAATTCCCTGTCTCGCACTTTCGAGTCTTTGGATCCAAGTGTTTTATTCTCAAGACAGGAAACCTAGATAAATTTGAGTCTATAACTTTTGATGGTTTATTTCTGGGTTATCCTGCACATTCGAGGGGTTTTCAGGTTTTTAATGCTGAAACTAACTTTGTTCAGGAGACATGCAATGTCACTTTTGATGAGACTAGCCCTGGAGCTAGATCAGATATTTCAGGTGATACACAGGTGATAGAGAGCATATTTATAGAGGAAGATGATGAAGGACTCGATGATGTTCTTCCACCTGTTGCTGTTGACGCTCCTATTCCAGCATAAGAACCTGCTGTGACTACTTCGCCTTCAGATGAGGCTCCTGCTGTATTTTCATCATCAGCAGTACCTGTGGAGGTCGAAGAGATGCTTTCCTCTCTGGGTGCGCCACTTCACATTCAAAGGCAGCACCCTCCGGATCAGATGATAGGTAATCTCCATGAGCGAGACACTTGCTCCAGGTATCATGATCCAAACCTCTACTCTCATTCTGCTTTTGTTGCTTCTTTTGAACCCCGCGATATATCACATGCTTTATCTGATTCTAGCAGGGTCAATGCCATGCATGAGGAGTTAGAAAATTTTGAGAGAAATAAGGTTTGGAACCTAGTAGAACCTCGTAGTGGCCATAATGTTATAGGAACCCGCTGGGGTTTCAAAAACAAACAAAAGGAGAATGGTTCTGTGATTAGAAACAAGTCTAGGTTGGTAGCTCAGGGTTTTAGCCAAGTTGAGGGGTTAGATTTTGACGAGACCTTTGCTCCTGTTGCTAGACTAGAAGCCATTCGCATTTTGCTTGCATTTGCTGCATATAAGGGTCTTAGATTATATCAGATGGATGTTAAGAGTGCCGTTTTAAATGGTTACATAGAGGAGGAAGTATATTTCAGGCAACCCCCAGGCTTTGAGAATCCCAAGTACCCACATCATGTGTTCAAGCTATCCAAAGCCTTGTATGGTTTTAAGCAAGCCCCTAGAGCCTGGTATGATGGACTTAAGACCTTCTTGCTTAAGAATAATTTTGAAATAGGTAAGGTAGACAAGACTTTGTTCATTCTTAGGCGTGGTAATGACTTCCTGCTTGCTCGAATTTACGTTGATGATATTATCTTTGGTGGTTCTTCTCATGCTCTTGTTTCCAGCTTTTCTGAGACTGTGTCTAGGGAATTTGAGATGAGTATGATGGGAGAGCTCAATTACTTCTTGGGGTTTCAAATCAAGCAATACAAGGAAGGGATCTTCATCTATCAGACGAAGTACACTAAGGATCTGCTCAAACGCTTCGACATGGGTGACTGCAAGCCGATCGCCACTCCCATGGCGACTTCGACTATTTTGGGTCCAGATGAGGAAGGAGAAAACGTGGATCAACGCGAGTATCGCAGCATGATCGGCTCCCTCCTGTACCTGACGGCCTCAAGACCAGACATCCACTTCACGGTCTGCCTCTGTGCGAGGTTTCAGGCGTCTCCGAGAGTTTCCCATCGCCAAGCCGTTAAGCGCATATTCAGGTATTTATACTCTACCCTCTTGTATGGCATTTGGTATTCATGTTCTTCGTCTTTGTCCATTCGGGGGTTTTCTGATTCTGATTTTGCGGGCTGTTGGCTAGATAGGAAGAGTACCTCAGGCACTTGTCACTTCCTAAGTATTTCTCTTGTCTCTTGGTCTTCTAGGAAGCAGTCCTCTGTTGCACAATCCACTCCTGAAGCTGAATATGTAGCTGCTGCTAGTTTCTGTACTCAGATTTTGTGGAAGGTATCCACTCTTAAGGACTATGGGTTAAATTTTGCTACTGTTCCTCTTTTCTGTGATAACACTTCTGCCATTAATATTGCTAAGAACCCTGCACAACACTCTAGGACCAAGCACATAGACATTCGCTTTCACTTCCTTAGAGACCATGTCGAAAAGGGTGATATTGTGCTGCACTTCATGGAGTCCGAGGCTCAACTAGCTGATATCCTCACCAAGCCTTTTGACCCAACAAGGTTTGCCACCTTGAGGAGCGAGTTAGGGGTAATTTATCCTTATGGGTTGGTTTGAGGGGGAGTTCGATCTGTTCTGATCTTTCCTTGTTCTTTTCTGAACTTGTTAATCTTTTTGAACTTTTTAGGCTTTTATTGCATCTCATTGTATCATATTGCATTCATATGAAAAATCCGAAAAGATGAATTGTAATATAAGATTTTCTGCTTATCTTTTAAAATTGATGAAGCTTTGCCTATTACCCTTTGGAGCTTTAGTATTTAAATTCTTGCTCAATGCCATGTCTAGTTCTTTGACTTGCTAGAATTATCATGCTTTCACATATATAGATAAGTCTTTGCTGTATGAGCTAGAACTCTAAAATAACTCGAACTAAAAACTGCAATTTGTGGATGTTTTAGCTAATTGCGCAATTAGTGCTCCTTTTGTGACATTGGCCCTGTCAGAATTGCTTTGTTAGCTCTTGAATCTAAAATTGACCATTACTTGAGCTTCTTGTGTTCTTGAGAATCTAAAACTACTCTTGTGAAACATGAAAAATCAAATTTCAGATTGTCTTATGCTTAAATTATGCCAAACTACTCTTACGAGACTGCATGTCAAACACATGAACTTGGAGATAGTTTGATGATCCAGACGATCTCATGGGGACTGCGTGTCAGAACTGACATGAACCTCAAGATTTGTCGCCTTGGTAGAAGCTTAGGAAGAGTTTGTGGATGGCTCCTAGTCCAGTATCTTCTTTACTAAGATATACCTTTAATCAACTTCTGGTCGAAGCTTAGGATGAGTTTGTGGATGGCTCCTAGTCCAGGATCTTGTCACGAAGTTAGACCATTAGTCAACTTCCATATTCAGTGCAAATGAAAAACTGTTGAAAAATGGGCGTTTGAGAAATTTGAGCAAAATGATTCAATTCAGGACCTGTTTGTCTCTTAATGCGGTCATTGTTAGTTTTTTTTATCTCACTTTGACATTTAAACATGGCCAGTTTCATTTTAGGATCCCTGTTGATGAACTTGCTAAATTTGAAGCTTTGCTTAAAATGATCAAATTTATTACTTTTTATTGAGCTTCGAGCTTAGCTTTGATATATATGTCTTATCATGATCTTGCTAGCGCGGTTAGGCTTGATATATTGTTTGTGCAATATTAGAAATGCTAGCTTGTTCTTTTGGGTAATCTCCAAATCTTCTTGTAATAAAAAATTGGAAAAATACAAAAATGAAGCCACACCATTACACTTCATGCATACTCCTTATGCTTATTTCTCTATTCTGCATTTGTTATCTCTGTATGAGAGGAAGGCATGATTCCTTGGTGACTCCATTATCAAAGGGGGAGAAGATATCTCAATGTTGTATAAATGGGAGAAGATATAAAAATGTTAAAAAGGGGGAGAAATAGGAGAATTTGAAATTTTTCGAAATCTGATGATCATAGTGAGGGAGAGCATTTGAATTGCATTCTTATCGTCTTATTGCATTTTCTAAACTTGAATTGCATTTCTTAATCCTCACGATGATCAAAGGTCAATTGAACAATTGTTCTTTCATATGGATCTTAAGTGAGATTTTTTGACTTTTCTGGAATTTAAAGTTTTTATGATTTCTTTTGCCTTGTCTCACTTGCATATGCTATTCTGATGCCAGCTTGGTCATTTCCATTGCTTTCTCTTGCTTGTGGACCAAGTTGTGTCTTTATGCAAAAATAAAAGTATTTTACTTTTCAAACCTCCAAATTACATTTTTTGGATTATTGCCAATGTGGTCATCAAGGTGGAGATTGTGAATATCTTGGGGATATGCTCCTGATCTTAGGATGATGTGACAATTGGCAATGGCGTTAAAGGGTTGTCGTTTCACGTGTTTTCGGCAATGTTGGCATGCTGTTAGGTCTCAGGCGGTATGACCGGCCGAAGCGGCGGTGAGACCGGCCATAGGGCGGTCGGACCGGCCACCCCTGGCGGTCGAACCGGCCACCCCTGGCGGTCGAACCGGCCAGTGGCAGTCCGATCGGCCATAGCGGCGGTCGGACCAGCCAATTTCTAAAGGTGGTGCTTTGAGCTGGCCCAAAAATAGAGGTTGCAGGCAACGAAGGGGATTCTATTGCACTTGGTCTCATAATTTTTGGAGTCTCCAGTCAAAAATTCTACTGGTTTGAAAATTCCAGTAGGTTTCGGAATTTCAGGGGTTGAATTTGGCTAAGTCCCAATCGGCGGTCGACCGCCAATGGTGGCGGTCGACCGCTAGGGGACGGCCGACCGCCATCTTGGCGGTCGACCGATTTTACTTAGATCGTCGTCCTTCGCGACGGCGATGTTTGGTTGTTAGGTCAAAGTCATCAGTTTCAGTGCATATGTGTTGCATGATGCATGTTTTGACTAACATAGGTCAAGTTGTGAAGAACTTGTTCTCGGATTCGTTTTGCTTGTCTATTGTTGTGTAGGTTGCTTGGTGGTCAACGACGGTCAATGGCGAGGATGATCGGGACTAGGCTTTGAGTGCTCAGGTTCAGAATGATCGACGATGCCGGGTGAGGTTAATGAACTCAAGCGTGGTGCAAGATGGACAAGGGTGACCTATTGGCCAACCTGTGGCTCAAGATGGTGCAAGGTGAAGCTAATTAGGTCAAGAGGCAATAAAGACGGCGCTTTAAAATACGTGCGTGTGTGATCCGTTTGTTTTGGGCCTTAACGGGAGCCCAATTGAGTCAAACTTCTAAAAGTTCTAAGCCTCCACTATAAATAGAGGAGAGAGGTGGCTGCACCCCCCTTCAACCCTTTTATTGTTTTGAAATCCTAATTTGCTTAGGTAGAGGTTTTGTGGAGGTTAGGGTTCTAGAGAGTTTTGATTTGATTTCGTGCTCATAGATTGAGCTTGTCCTCCATTGATGGAGTAGCCGTAAACCAAAATCATATCAAATCAATCCAAGGAATGTTTGATCAAAGTTTTATCTCTTTGCTTTCCTTCTCTATTTGATGATTTTGAGTTTTTCTTTGATCCGTGAGTTTTTATTTGATTTCTTCACATGATCTAGCTTGCTGTGACATGTGGGAACATATATAGGATCATCTTGATCATCAATCACCCACGAGCAAGATTTTGGATCCAATTTTAGTTTTAACTCGGTTTTGAACCATCTTCGTCTCAAACGGAAAAGGATCAGAATTCTATCAAGAATTTTCACAATCTTCGATTGGAATAGGTTCCTGACATCATAGAGAAGGTGTGTTCCAAGTTTCATCAAGTTTGGAGCTGTAGATCAAAAGTTACATCTATTTGCAACTTCGCTCTTTGGGCTGTTTGATCTGTTCTTCAGGCCGGCGGTCCGACCGCCAATGTCGCCGGTCCAACCGCCAGGGGTCAGCGGTCAGACCGCCATTGGCCCAGCGGTTAGACCGCCCAACACTCAGTTTTTGTAGCTCATGTTGATTTTAGTTGTTTTGCTTAGGGGGTTAAGTTGGATTCAATACTAGTCTTCCGCTGTACTAGTATATTGATCTTCATAGCTTCCATAGCTATTGGAGTAAAATCTTATTGAATCTATTATTTATGAAAAAGTGAGCGTGCTCCTATTCACCCCCCTTCTAGTCGCCTTTTTGGTCCAACAATTAGAAAGTTCATTTCTGAACTGGTGTGGTTTCCAGTGCTTCTAGTCCAATGAATTTCTATTGTGATAATAGTGGAGCCATTGCACAAGCTAAGGAGCCTAGATCGCATCAAAAGTCCAAGCACGTACTTTGGCGATATCACATTATTCGTGAGATCATTGAGAGCGGTGATGTGAAGATATGCAAAGTGCGCACGGATTTGAATATTGCTGATCCGTTGACAAAGCCTATCTCGTAACCCAAACATGAGGCGCAAACAAGAGCAATGGCTATAAGATACCTATATGATTAACTCTAGTGCAAGTTCGACCAGGTATGGACTGGTCGTATAGTGATACAACTAGATCCATGACTAGTCGTGTATTGATATGACCAGATCCAGACTACTTGTATGGAGATACAAGCTGGTTGTAGACCGGTCGAACATGACCAAGTGCACACAAAAGCCATGGGTATTCGATACCTATTTCATTGACTCTAGTGCAAGTTGGAGACTATTGGTGATATGTTCTAGAGGTAATTATAGAGATGATTGTATCACGTCTATGTTTATGTGTTATTGAATAAGTGTATTCTGTTCCTTGAATGAATCATTAGTTATAAAGATTAACGAATATGTGATTTGTTGGTGAAGCTCTTAACTTATGATGATGTCATTCTAAATGTATCCCTGGTCTGATGTCACTGGTCGAAATACTATTGACTCTATCGACCAGCACATGTATTGATTGATGACCATGTTTCACCAGTTATGGATATAGGGATATCGAATCAATAATATGAACACATGTTGGAGAACATGGTGTTGGATTGACCCACCTTGAGATACTACTGAGATTGTTATGCTTTCATGTGTCATCAGTTGGTCTCAAACAATGATGATGTATAATCATTAGACCTGATATCAACATGGTTTCCTGCATGTGTAAGAGTATACTATAGGGTTGCCAAACGCTACTCCGTAACTAGGTAGTCATAAAGGTAGCTTTCGAGTATGCTATGAAAATACGAAGGAATGTGATTGGTCGGATATGAGATTTATCCCTCCTAAAATAACAGGAGATATATCTCAGGGCCCCTTGTTGTGGTCAGATAAGGAAAGTGCATGGCTATGCCACTGGTGGTCGAAGAGTTCGACCACATGAAGTTATCCGACACTTGATCGAGAAAGTATTAATCAGTCCATAGATGAGACAACATCTCACCTGGAGTTCAACAAGATATCGTGAGGCAAAGGGAGAATACATGAGCATGTCTTTCAGTTTGATTAGATACGAACTAGTCGTATGGAGATACGAGCTGGTCGTAGGCATGATCACTTAGTGGTAGAATCTTGGTTGTAAGGAGTTACAAACTGGTTGAGACCAAATATGACCTAGTCATATAGAGATACGAGTTAGTCGTAGTTTAATCGAAACTTGGTCGTAAGGTGTTATGAACTGGTCGAGACTATATATGATCTGGTTGTATAGAGATACGAGTTGGTCGTTAGTGATAAGTACTTGGTCGTAGATCATATTGCATTAAGGTTCATCCGATATAATTCATGTGTATTTGGGAATCGTTATGTCCTACTAGGTACCGCTGATGACTCGTGATCAGAAAGGAGTTTCCAATTCACAACCGATTATGCATGAACCTATAGGGTCACACACTTAACGGGTTAGAACAAACCAGTACAGATACGATTCGTCAAACGTGTTCGGATAGGATCCGTCATGGGCACTATTTAAGGAGATGCTTGAGGCAGTTGGGAAGAGATATAGGTAACAGAAGAGACACATGACAAGAGTTGACGTGAGTTACTCCAAAACCTACCTGCCGTCTTTTTGAGAGAGTCTTCCCGTGCGACTTGGTGCTAGCACACCAGCGTATGGTGTTCCTACCCTGGATGTGTGGATACCGTAGGCACTAATGTGGTTGCTGTGTCGCTCGAGCACGATCCGCGACATTGCATGGAAAGCGATCAGTTGGTGGAGGAGACAATCGGCGACGACTACACTGGACTATCGACTACATTGAACGATCAACTACGTCGGACGATCGACTACGACCGCTACATCGACACACTCTTTGTTGGACCAAGCTGCTCCAACTCTTCTTCCGCTGCATTGTGGGTCTGGTGGTAACCATCTGTGATCTCTTACTTGTTTGGCATCCTGGTTTACGTAGTAGAATTTTTGAGTTGCCAGCTAGCGTAGCCTACCTGTATCCCTTCAATAATCGCATGTTATCATAGACATAAAGATTCAGACGGTTCAAAAACCGTCTGTGATGACGGTTTGGAGCCGTCTCTGATAACCATCTCTGTAATAGTGGGCACTAACAATTTCATGTTCAACCATAAAAATGGCAGTCCTGCTATAGACATAGCAAATCAGCCATAGAAATAGCATCTCTGCTATAGACAAAGCAATCCAGCCATAGACATGGCAGTTAACTCAGCAAGTTAAAAACTCCATGTTATTACCCCCAATCTTTTATGATAAAACAATTTGAAAAGCAAAGCTACTACCATACTAGCCGCACTAGGCACACCCATGACAGCGGGCATGGTTATTCGAATAATTTTCACTCTTCAGAGGTGTACAACTTTACCCATAGTACGCGGTATTCCAGTTGCCTGGAATATCTCTATATCGCTGCTCACTACCGAAGGTAAGCAGTCTAGAGTTCACGACGCAGCCTTTACATTATCTAGACCTAACCTTGCACTAGCCCTGCGAATGATTATCCTCAATTACTTAGATAGAAACCCGTAGTAAGAGGAGTCCTCACTCAATGCATGGAAACCCATTGAGTAAGTCACTCACTTGTCCGGATAGAAACCCGTCAAGTGAGTCTCTCACTTCATCCTGATAGGAACCCGTTGAAGTGAGCCATTCGCAGTTCTGACGGCAATAGAAATTACTCGCACTACTTCTACTTACTATCCAGGGCTATGATTCGATAACTTAGTTAGCTACGGCTACCCCATCCTAGCACATACGGTTGTACAATTAGGTCTTAGTCCTGGATTTGTTGGCTTCAGTCCTTGATCAACTACAGACGAGAACTCCACCCTATCTACTAGTGAGTCAAAATTCTCACTTTTTCAGAATACAATATAACATACCCACGTTTAAAACTAAATTTTTCACTTAATTTTCATATCAAATATCATAGATACCTTCTCTGGACATTTTTCAAAATATTCCCAAATTCTCAAAATATCATATTGTCCTTTTATCAATTTTTCAATAATCTATCGCTCTAATTGCGTTTGTGCGATAATCGCACTAAAAAATTACCAATTGACATTACATAATGTCTAATCAATATTCTAATTGTTACAACAGTGGAGGATCAATATTTCAAAAGGATAAATGCAACAAGTATGATTACAACAACCAATGTCCCAATAAGAGCATTTTTCATACGCAACATACACGCATGGATAATAGGATTTACAAAATAAAGTACAATAATTAAAATACTAGGATTAACATGATCAAAAAGGGGTGCTTGCCTTGCTCTTGCTGTTCTGGAAATGAGGTTAGTTGACCGCCGCAATAATAATTAGAGCAATCAACATCTAAATCAAAAAGAGCCAGAAATGAATTAAATAACACCAAATAAATTCAACATTAACCAAAACTAAATATTTTTACATATTCTGGTAAATCATAATTTTAGACGAATTTAACGATAAATTTCATTCACTTTGGAGTTTTGTAGCAAAAGTTATTAAGGTTTGAATAGGCTTGGTTCTGAAAAATTCAGATTAAATGAGAAATACGCTTTCTAACTTGAAAAGCGTATTCTCACGTCTGTTCTAACGAGGTTTACACTTTCCAGTGAGGAAAGCGTATTTTCCTTGGGTTTCACTGAGGTTTACGCTTTCCAATAAAGGAAAGTGTATTATTCTCAGAATTGAAAACTTATTTTCTATTTCTTTTCGGGTTTTCTTTAAACCAGCACTGGGGCCGTTGTGAGTGAAACGGTCCACGAGCACAGTGTATAGACCATTGGTCTATACGCGTGCCGCATAGGTTCACAGGGTGGTTTCACTGTGCACTTAAGCCGTGGGGTCCGGATGTCATAGACTCATCTACGAGAACGTTTTGATTTTTATTTTTCATTAACTTTTGGTCGGGTCTCAAATGTCACTGAATCATTAGGGCTAATTCGACAACTAAACATTGATTTGGTCTTAATGACAGTAGTTAAGACACTAATGACAAGCTACAATGTTCGTTTGGCAAAAGCAGTGGCGCTCGCGCCCGCGCGTCTTGCCGGCGGCGTGATACTCATAGGGGTCGCAGAGTGCCCAAAATGGAATCTTCATACCCTTGCGCACCCGCTGGCACCGATGGCAAGGACGGAGGTTGTAACACCATGACTGTTCGAAAGCCAAAATGTTACCTAAACGATCTAACATATAACCATCAAACGGAATAATTTAAGACATAGCTCAAATAAGGACATAAAGAAGTCAAACTGGCAGGAATAAAGATCGAATCCAAATGACTATAACAAAAAAGCGTGATTCAGGACCACAGATAGAATATAAGCAATCGAAACATGGAGAGTGAAGTCAACCATTTCTTACTTAATTTATTACAGTTCCTCAATTAACGAATGAAAATAATAACCGAATTTTAATATTGTAACTGGAGTATGGTGATGTGAATGAATAGTGTGTGTCTACTCCCTCCCAACAGTGTCATCCTCAACGATCACCTAAAATAAACAAACAAAGTAAGAATGAGTCCGAGACTCAGCAAGTATAGTGAACAATTGAACATACAACATTTATTAACAAGACAACACCATTACCGAATATGAACATATCATGAATGTATATATGGATGAATGGAATGAATGAATGTAATGAAAGGAATGGACTGCACACATGCTTATACCGGTATAGCTAGTGACACACCCGTCGGTGTTCACTTAAGCCCGCATTTAACAAAACACGGGGATCCAAATCCCGTATGAAGAACGTTTCATACGGGTGTCCAACTCTGCCCACATTGGAAAGGTGGGTCTTACGTGCCCATACTGGAATTGATGGGTCTTTATAATCCACTCCCGTGCATGGAACATGACAAGAGGTGTATGTTATGAAATATGAATAATGAATGAGAACATATCTAATCATGGAAACAACATATATGAAAGGAACATAAACATTGAACCTTCTCATGTATCATAAAAAAATCACAATATGAACATCAGACATTCAACATTCACAAATCTTTAGAATATCGAAGTACTGGCCTTCTGCGTTGTGACGCACTACGAGGCAACGAAGGTGCTCCTAAATTCAACATCTCGTCGCCTACACAAGTATGTACTTGATATAAGAACGACATGGTACAAAATGCTACCGGTAACACTCTACAATACATTCCCGAAAACACTAGAGTTAACTAGTAGTCTTAATCTGAAAACGGGCAAATCAATCGCCGAAACGAGTCTGGATAGCAGGACGGAAAAATTCATATTTATTAATCTGGGACTCGGAACGAGGTGAGGCTAGATCCTATGGAAATTTAACGAACATATATAAAAACTTCTAGTTGACAAGATCACCCAATTTAGCCAAAATAAAATGCTAACTAGTAGATGAAAGTACATGACGGATTCTGTCTAAACGAAAGGAACAACAGTAAAAAATATATCACAACTTTTAATCTACAGCTTCGATTGGGGTGTTCTATATCAATCTGGAAAGGTTATAAAATTTAATACAATAACCTAGTTGGGTGAAAACCATTAATCTACAATTAACTTATTCATATTTTAAAAGAAAACTAGACAGTTCATTCTCATCAGGCAATCAGGACAGCGTGGAAAGATTATATCATAACTTTTGAACCATAAGTCAGAATCTTGTGATCTTGGCGGATATGGAAAGCTAACAACAGTAGATACAAAACTCTAAAGAATGACGGTTGTTACCCTTGAAGAACCCAGGAAGACGATGAACAAGGCTTGGGGAAGATGATCCCCCATCTCCTCACCCTCTCCTTCCCTCCTTTGGCCGACACGAGTGCTGTCCTCCTCCTACTTTCCTCGCGAATGCCGGCAGCGGAGAGCACCGTTGGCGAGATGGGGAGGCAACAATGGCAGGGCCAGCGCTTGGAGCAGCAGGGGGCGCCTAGGGGCAGGAGGGGTGGCGGCTTGGGGAGGAAAAGGGGCAGTCGGCCTATGGTTTTGGGAGGGATGAGGGGCGGCATGGGCTTGGGCATCTTGGGGCGCCTCCCCCCTCTTGGCCCACACGTGGCCTAACCTGGGTCGGAGGCCCAGGTTCCAAAATTCTCTCCCCAAAACCTTGAATTTTCAAATAAATCCCTCACCCGATTAATATTCTCTCAGATCGATAATCGGGGTATTACATTCTACCCCCCTTAACGGAATTCGACCTCGAATTCTAACCGACATCTCACACAAGAACGAATTGCCAAAGAATTGAAACCAACGAGGTTAGCACGTACCAGAAATGAACAAGTCTGGGTATTGCTCGCGCATGCGGGACTCTAGCTCCCAAGTGGCCTCTCTCTCCGTCTGATGAGACCAAAGAATCTTTACGTACTTCAGAGTCTTGTTCCTCAGAACCCGCTCTGACTCTGCTAGAATTTTCACTGGTCGGGACTCAAAAGTAAGATCCTGCTCAATGCTCAACGGCTCCAATGGAATAGCATGCTCGGTGTCTCTCAAGAATTTCCTCAACATTGATACATGAAACACGTTATGAACTCCGCGCATGGACTTAGGAAGATCCAAGTGATAATTCAATTTCCCAATTCATACCACGATTGGAAATGGTCCAACGTACCTCGGGCTAAGCTTCCCTTTGGCACTACACCATGGCATATTATTAAGGGCAATCAAACTACCGCAGAAAACTGCTTTGCGTAGCAAATTATCTGCTGGCAATAAGTTTTCCCGGCACTTATTGCTCGCCTATAAAAGTGTCACGGAAAAACATTCCCTACAGATATGTGAATTCCGGCGATTAATCGCCTAGAAAATTGTTTTTCGCGGCGATTATAGTTTCTGGCGATTAGTTGTTTCCGGCGATTAGAGTTTCCCGCGATTATATGTATTACGGCGCTTAAACCGCCTCGATTGTTTGTTTTCTCGGCGATTATCGCCTCGATTGTCCGTTTTCCCAGCTAATCGCCTCAATTGTTCGTTTTTCCCGGCAGTTAACTGCCCTCAATTGTCCGTTTTCCCCGGCAGTTAAATGCCCTCGATTGTCTTTTGCACCATTTAACCATAATTTAGAAAACATACAATTTTGGCAATCATACAACTCAAAAACATGTCATAATTTAGAAAACATATAATTTTGGTATTCATACAACTCAAAGACATGTCATATCAACAATCAAAGACATTTGCAACACGTAGATCAAATTCAGATTTTGCAAAATACATAAACATGAAATATGAAAGTTCTAATAAGCACAACAGTACATCTGCAGTACGTACAGAGTGCATACAATTTCAGAATTATGAGTATTCAAATATAGCCACGATCTATCCTTGACATGTACAAAACATCCACACAAAAGAAATTGACAATACTAGTCTATCCTTAGCACATGTAAATACTAGTCGACAGTATTGAAGGGTAGTCCAATAGGGGTAGCAAACATCACCATGTGTAATACCCCGGATTCGGATCGGGTAATTAGAAAAGCAGCTGGGGAGGGAAAATTCAAACAAGAACTGAAATTTCCTAAATCGACGGGGGTTTCACGATCTTCCGACACTGGGCTCGGGCGCAGCCCAGAGGGGCCCATAAGAGGGCCAACCAAGGGGGTTTCTCATCCCCAAACCCTAGCCTATCCCTTCTCTCTCCCCACCCTCCCTGCCGCCACCCCCTCCCCTCTCCAACCGCCGCCACCCTCCTCCCTGTCGTACGCCAGACTTGTTCGTCAGATTTGGGTAAGTTCCGTACGTTTTCTGATCTTCCCACCTTCGAGAAAGTTGTAGCCCTTGATCTTAGCTTTCTTTAGGAACCGAGATCATCTGATTTGGAGTTACGGTTTAGGAGATATGGTAGTTTTACCGCGACTGTCCTGGACAGCTGACGTGTTTTGGCAGATTTTCTTGTCGGGCCATTATGAATTATTTAGAGGCCGAATCTCGGGTTTTCGTCTCCTAGCGTTATCTTCCTGGTTTCCTTAGCTTTCGTTTGGCACCGAGATCACGAGATTCCACCCTGTGGTTTAGGAGATATGAATTTTTTACCGCACACTACTCTGTCTGTCAGAGATTTTGGAGACTATCGGTTGCTCGTCGGTTTTGATCTAGTTACTGTCAGATTCAGGACTCCCACCCAAATAGGTTCTTGTAGCCCTTTAAATTATCTTTCCATGTTGATAAAGATCACCTCTATTGGATCAGTAGAATAAGAGTTACGTCATTTTCTTTACCACTGTTCTGAAATCTGGGCATATATCTGTTAGTGTTTTCAACTGTTGTTTAGGCCACTGTTTTGGCCGAATCAGAGAACCCCGCCAACTAGAGTTTCGTAGTGTCGTGCATTAAGATTCATTGGGCACTGGTTTCGGGTCATTTCGAATTCCAGATAATTAAATATGTTTTTCTCGCATCGCTGATTAGAAGGGTGAAATCGGTGAATAGTTTATTTTCAATTCGGTCATGCGGTATATTGGGTAGTCAGGAGATATTGTAGAACACCGGTAGCAATGTATTTCCACGTTGTTCTTATTTCGGGAACACTTGTGTAGGCGGTGAGGCATCGCGTGTGGGAACACCTTCATTGCTTGCTAGCGCGTCGCAACGCGAAAGGCAAGTACATTGAATCCTTTTACATTGATGAATGATGTGTTTGTGTTCATGCTAATGTTTCTATGATTCATGTTTTCAATCAACGAAGTTACTCAACATTCATATTCCAGTACAGGCAAGTACTGCATATTAACTTGTGGTATTTTCAATTGAATGCATGATAATGTGATGTATACGTGTATGTTCTTGCACTTGTTCATGATGTTGACATGTTTCAAATTGATAATTGAGAAAAGATGATGGCATTCATATTACTTGCTTCATTCCATTCATACATGCTTTAATTTCCGTCCACGAGAGTGGAATTTTGAAAGACCCATCAATTCCAGTATGGGCATTTGAAAGACCCATCAATTCCAAGATGGGCATTTGAAAACCCATCAATTCCGTAATGGGTACGTGTGATCCACCATTCCAATGTGGGCCACGTTGGACACCGTATGAAACGTTCTTCATACGGTAACTTTAAGTGAACACCGACGGTGTTACACTCGCTATACCGTATATAAGTCGTGATTAGTCCATTCCTTGATTGCATTCTTTCATTCCATCCATTCATGTATTCATTCCATTCAATCATGTATGTGGTGCAAGATTTGTTCATAATTCAATTGAATTGATTTATCCACTATTTGATTGATTATTCTAATATGGTACTTGCCGAGTTTCGACTCACCCTTGCTTTCAATGTTATTTAGGTGATCCACCCCGATGTTGATGATTTTGGGAAGGAGTAGACCAACACGTTGCACAGTAACATTACTCGATAATTTTCATTAATGGTTTCAACTTTGATATTCCTTGATGAGAGAAGGATCAGATAAGTAATGTTTAAACTTCATGTCATGTCGCTCCATGATTAGTTTCTTGATTATTCGCCATCGATGTATTGGTCGCTTTCACCTCGTTATCCATTATTGATATTTGGATAGATGCATATTGAATCTTATTCCGTAAATTGTTCATATGTTGTATCCTTAGGTGGCATCTTGGCTTCCGAATAGCCAGGGTGTTACACCATGGTAGCCTCATCCTTGACATTGAAAGTCCTTAGCAATGCAAGGATTAAAGAGTAACCATGTAGAGCCACACCAAGAGTAGTCCAATTTCTCACCAAGTCAACATCCCTACCGAATGAATAATGATGAGTCCGATATCATAGACTATGACAACATACCAAAGTTTTAGTATATCTATGGCTTTGAGCAATCGTGCATACCTAGTATGGAATATAGAGTTCGAGAACCATGCATTCATTGATAATAATGCATGATATGCCATAAGCCAATATATTCATAGTATGTCCCTTCATTTTGCATCATGTAGTAGTAGCGTCGATCATCCTCTGGTTTAGTTGCTTCCACTACATGTTCCAACTAGGAAATGACAATACCTCTCCGATATAGTTGTCTCCAAGTCAACAAACGCACCACCACATATAAAAAGAATGTCCTTTGTATCTATATGCATTATGGCATGAAGACCATTACAGAATTGAAATAAACCCATGTTTACATATCTTAAGCAATGAGTGACTAAAAAACAGAGTCAACATTTACTTGTATGAAAAATGGCTAGTTTAGGCAAGAAATTTAATAGGACCTAAAAAGCCACATGACATTAATTGAAATCAACATAACGATACAATAGAACTTCTTTTAGGAAAGCTTACAATATAATTTGGTACGCTAATTTGCAGCTAGTCAATAGATACAGAGTGAACCATCCAATAATCTATTAGTAGGAAGCAGACACTGAAGATCAAAGGATTAAAACTAGCCAACACAGTATACTAACTATGAATCGCTTCAATACATTGAGAATGAGAACTAGAATAGAGGTACTTCAATCTCATATTTGGTTAGATACCATACCAGACTTGACACATTTTTCTTTCATTTCATTAAATAGCATCATTGCTTCCCATATATTCCCTCCTTTGACAAGGCCATCAATCAATATGCAATAGGACATCTGGATGCAGTATAGGGATTAAGTAATTACGATAGCACACACTTCAATTTAAGTGACCATACATGCATGTACGTGAAGTAGTGTTGCATGAGATACCACATGTTTTACCTCATCCTGTGTCAAACCTCCCATTCTTCACCAAGCACCCGAGGACCGAATTACAAACAGAGACATGGACTATCATCGAGTGTAAAGAAATAACATGACATGCTTATTAAGCAGCCTTGTAGATTACTTATATCCGGTATATATTCATAACAAGGAAAATATCTTTGCTACTAGTATGATCATAAGTTCATAACCAGAAAAATATCTTTTTTGCTTGATTGATTGCAATGCCAGATATGTACAGCTAATTTTGCTTGATTGCATCAAAGTCAAGTATCTGGTGAGATTTAATAGAAATGAATGGTTTGAATCATCACATTAATGTGTGATATATTAGTAGCGATAAGAATAACAGATTGCAGACAACTAACAAATCATTACACAATCCTCCAGGGACCACTATCATATTATTAGATACTTATATCTTCTTATCACTCTAAGCAACCAAATCAGTAACCTAATAACATGCAAGATCAAAGCCTTTTTGGTTAGTTGCACACTGATTGGAAGACCCAGTATTATCACTTCCACCATACATTAGCAAACTAAAAAGCTGCAACGATCTCACAGTCCAATCCAACACTTTCTTAGCAACCTTAAAATAGTAGATTGCTTCTTAAATGTAGATTATGATTGAAAGGTTGTTTAGAGAGTGAGCTAACTACAACTGATATCTACGTTAAACCTTTTGATATGAAGAACCAAGCTATTAATAATAAATACGTATACCTGTATCTAGGTTAGGTAGACTGCTTTCTTGCTTTGATTAGTACAAAAACACAATAGAGCATCACACCAGTTGGTGGATTACAAGATCACAAAGAAATACGATAATCCACCGAACTAACACACAAAGGCAACAATAACAAAAGAGATAAAAAAGTCAGTACACGAGCAGGTCAGGATTCCCCTGACCGCATCGATCAACAAAGCTCATTCCCGCTCAGTGTTTTGCCCAATATTATTCCCGGCAGATATATTGCTCTAGTTGACTTTTTTTAGGGCAGATATATTGTAACTAATATAAAAGTATAGCCGGCAGATAAATTGTTGTAGACAAGAATTATTGCCGGCAGATAACCTAACCCTAAATCTCTTGGATATTCCCGGCACATGTTTTGCCACTCATCTCATTTTTCCCCGGCAGATTATTGCCCTTAATACTATGCCATGGTGTAGTGTGGTACCAAACCGCACTACGCCTATGGTAGGCGATACTCTCAACAGAACCCCGTCCCCCACTTCGAATTCCAAATCTCGCCTTCTGACATCTGTATAGCTCTCCTGTCGGCTCTGAGCAGCTAACAGATTCTGCCTAATCTCTGCTAACCTAGCCACAGTCTGCTAAACCCAATCGGAACCCAAAACTGCCCGCTCTCCAACTGCATCCCAACACAACGGGGATCTGCACTTCCGCCCATAAAGAACCTCAAACAGAGAAGTTCGAATGCTAGCGTGGTAACTGTTGTTATAGGTGAACTCTACCAAAGCTAGGTGATCTTCCCAACCCTCCTTCCAAGACATAACACAACATCTGAGCATATCCTCCAGTGTCTGAATGGTGCGTTCAGACTGACCTTTTGTTTGGGGGTGAAATACGGTGCTAAGACGAAGCTGTGTGCCTAAGGCACTTTGTAAACTCTCCCAGAACTTGGAGACAAACTTAGCATCTCGATCAGAAACAATAGTTTTAGGAACCCCGTGCAACCGCACTATTTCTCGCACATAGAGAGGAGCCAACTCACTTGCTGAATTAGTTGTACGAATAGGAATGAAATGTGCAGACTTACTGAACCGGTCCACTATGACCCAAATAGCATCCTTCCCTCGCTGCGTGCGGGGTAAACCAACTACGAAATCCATGGATATGTCATCCCATGGCCAAGATGGAACCTCCAAAGGTTGCAACAAACCTGCTGGTCACTTATGCTCAGCCTTGACCCGCTGGCAAACTCTACATGATGCTACATATTGAGCGATATCGACCTTCATCCTTTTCCACCAGAAACTCTTCTTCAAGTCCTTGTACATCTTGGTGTCACCAGGATGTACGGTATACGGAGTACGATGCGCTTCCCTTAGAATCTCATCTTTGACATGAGCCTCTTGTGGTACACAGTGGCGGCCTTTAAAACGCAACACACCAGAATCGTCTTCACTGAAGTGGCCTTGTTTGCCCTCAACGAAACGCTTCCTCACTCGCTGGAGCATCTGATCATGTTGTTGTGCTTCCCACACTCGATCTGGGATGGCTGACTCAAGAAGTAACCGAGTCTCGGTCTAGGCAGTACCCGCAAAGCAAAAGAAGATATCCATATGCTCAAAATCAGCAATAAGACAACTAAGAGTAGGAGGTGTCACCTTGCGACTCAGAGCATCTGCTACAACATTCGCTTTGCCAGGATGATACTAGATGGTGAGATCATAGTCTTTTATCAACTCTAACCATCTCCTCTGTCTCAGTTTCATGTCTTTCTAGGTAAAGATATATTTCAGACTCTTGTTATAAGTGAATATATCACAAGATTCACTGTACAAATAATGGTGCCAGATCTTCAAAGCAAGAACCACTGCGATGAGTTCGAAATCATGTGTAGGATAATTCTGCTCATGTTTCTTCAACTGTCTCGATGCAAAGGCAATAACCTTGCCATCCTGCATGAGCACACAACTAAGTCCAACTTTAGACGCATCTGACTAAATTGTGAAATGCTTCCCAGGCTCAGGAAGAGCAAGGATTGGAGCGGTCACCAACCTATCTTTTAAAGTACAGAAACTGCCCTCACACACATCTGGCCACTGAAATTTGACACCTTTCTGTGTCAACTGAAGCATTGGTCTAGCAATGGTTGAAAAACCCTCCACAAAGCGCCGATAATAGCCAGCTAAACCTAGGAAACTCCTCACTTACTTGACATTGGTTGGCCTTTTCCATTCCACCACTATTGAGATCTTGCTAGGATCAACTAAAATGCCCTCTTGATTGATTACATGGCCCAGAAACCCAACTTCAGGAATCCAGAATTCACACTTCTTCAGCTTGGCATAAAATTGGTTCTCTCTTAAAGTCTCAAGAACCAACCTCAGATGCTGGACATGTTCCTCTTCCGTCTTGGAATAAATCAGGATATCATCAATGAATACTACCACGAAATCATCAAGGTATCGGTGCAACATACTGTTCATGGCTTCCATGAATACTACAGGAGCATTTGTTAGTCCAAAAGACATAACCTTATACTCATAATGGCCATACCTCGTAGAGAAAGCCGTCTTCTCGATATCTTGCTCCCGAACTCGAATTTGGTTATAACCCGACTGAAGGTCAATCTTGGAGAATATTTTAGCGCCCTTCAATTGATCAAAGAGATCCTCAGTGCGGGGCAAAGGATATTTATTCTTTATAGTAGCCTGATTAAGAGCCCAGTAGTGCACACACATACGCCAACTGCCATCTTTCTTCTTGGTGAATAGAACAGGCGCTCCCCATGGCGAAACACTACACCGAATCATATCTTTGGATAGAAGATCATCCAATTGCTTCTTCAACTCCTCCTGGAAGGGTCGTGCCAAACTGTATGGGGGACATTGAAATGGGTCGAGTTCCCAGAATAAAATCAATCCGGAACTCCACTTTCCGCTCTGGAGGCATCCCAGGAAGCTCCACAGGAAAGACATCAGAAAACTAGTTCACCACAGGAATCTCCTCAATACGTAGTGAAGAATCAGCCTTCTCGCCGAGTGACCAAAGCAACCCAATGGATGAGGCCCGGCGACTGGGAAACAGATTAGCCAACACAAACAAGGAATCAAACGGTGCACTGCCCTGAAACACCAGTTCTTCGCCAGATGGGGCTTGCAAAGTCACCGTCTTCCAGAATCAACAAATCTTGGCCCTGTAATGGAATAACCAGTCCAAGCCCAAAATAACATCAAAAGGCGACAACTGAATTACCATAAGGTTAGCAGTGAAGTTCTCATCATCAATAGTGATAGAACAGCCCGGACATGCTGTAGAGCTAGAAATAAGACCCCCTGGAGAGCTAACTACCACAGACTCAGAAATACGCTGCAAACTCAAACCCGCCCTTCTAGCAAACTCCAGAGACACAAAAAATAAGTAGCCCCTGAATCCAACAGAATGAAAGCCTCATGTGAATCGACTAGCAAAGTACCTATCACCATGTCAGGATGGCCCATAGTCTCAGGGTGGGCATGGCGTAGACTCCTGATAGTGCCGAAGCAGAGGACACACCAACACTCCATGAGGGGTGAACAGGAACCACAGTAGGAGAAACAAACGACGACGCAGCAGACGGAACGGGGTTCCAGTAGAACCCCGTAGGAGGTGCAGGAGTAAACGCTGCAGGAGGAACCCATCCTGAACAGAACTGAGGCGCAGGAACAACAGCTAGTGTAACATCCCAAATTGGGTTTGTGTTTCAAATGTAATAAAAATGAGGATAAATTAAAACTTTTGTTGCCTCATGTGTTGTTACAGTTTTTGAAACCTCTTTCCATTTATTGGGGGAAATTAAAACTCAAAACTTCCCCAATTAAATTCAAGTCATAAATCTCCTTAATAAAAATCTGGTGCCCAACCCCTGAAAATAATTTTCATTGAACCTAGGAGTGATGTTTAACACCTCAGAATTATTTCATAATTTTCAGAAATTATTTGATAATTTTTGAGACAAGTCAAACATTAGTCAAACTCCTAAAATAGCCTTCTGGAATTTTTAGAGAAAAATGCAGTGCATAAAAGTCTCTGAAAATTTTATATAAGGTTCCTCCTTCTGCCAGCAAGCTCTAGTTAAAATTTCATAATTTTTGGAGCTTGTTTGCTATCTAAATTAATTATCCTAAGTCAGCTCAGCAAATAACTCAAAATCAGCTTTTACTATTCCTTGGACTCAAGTCACACTCGGGTTCAAGCCATCGGTTCGATCGGATCAACTAACTGCACCGACTCAGCCACCTCGGGCGCTTTCAATTTCGACCATTAGATCTTGATCGCGGTGCGCGCTCGAGGTAACGTTGGATCGCCGATCCTCCCCTCTGCTCTGAACCGTTCATCTGTAGATCAGCGGCTCTGAAAAGAGGGAAGGTTCGGACTGTCGAAGATATTGAATTGAGCGGGCGCCGTCCGATTAAATCCAACGGCTGTTCGCCTTCGTCTTCCTCGCCGCTCGCCACCAAGTCAAGTCAAGATGGCGGTGAAAAGTGCGAGCGTGGCGTCGTCGGGTCACCTCTCGCTTTGCCAACGACTCGGCATTAATGAGCACTGCATCCGCCTCCAAGTCTTCGTCCTCCTCGAGTGCACTTGCTCCCATCGCCTCAGTCGACCTCAACTCGGTGCAAAGCCAATTTTCTTGCCGTTGCTCCCCTCTTGCTGCTCCGGCTATAAAACTCTACCAGAGGCTCCCTTAGCATCCTTTGAACACCCTTGAGCTCCAGAACCACTGTTAGTGCATTGCTCGAGCTCCATTT
The DNA here is from genome assembly GCA_036346395.1 of Hsuehochloa calcarea. Lineage (NCBI taxonomy): Eukaryota > Viridiplantae > Streptophyta > Magnoliopsida > Poales > Poaceae > Hsuehochloa > Hsuehochloa calcarea. The sequence continues at coordinate 25,900,441 of CM070602.1, forward strand.
CAAAAATTTGCTCTCGGCCGCCATTGTTGAAGCTTCAAGTTCTTCGGTGAAAGTGGTGTTCCTGGCCCTCTCATCCGAATCTGTTGCTTCCTCAGTTGCTTAACACCTCATGGAGTATTAACCCTCTGTCAATTTTACTTTTGGCAGCAGAGAGCAGCTCAATTTCTGTTTTCCCCCTTTCAGCCGCATAGGGTGATCTTCTTCTTTAGCTCTGGTAAGTGCACCATTTTCAAATTCCTTGCTCCCTCTGCTTACTCTCATCTCTGTGATCGGAAGCACTCAATCAATTTTGCTTTTAATCGCAGAGATCAGCTCTTTTAGGAAAATTCCCCTCTTTCGGCTGTGAGTCATCCCCTTTCTTCCTCAGCGCCGGTAAGTCATCCATTGCTCGATTCTTTGCTGCTGTAGAAGCGCATTAGTATTGAGATCATATTGGTGCTCTTGGTTAGCATAGCCGTGCTCTAGATCGCGGCGATTAGCCGAGTTCGCCTCACAATTTTGTCGGGCGCGTACTGTTGTTTTTCTCGATCGTCTGTTGTCGATCAATCTGAGCCGTTAGATCAAAGATCGACGGTCTTCGTCCTCTAAGGAAGCGTCGAACTGCCGTGCGTTTGCTGTGCTGTGAGTGCTCGTGGGCCGTTGGATCCCAAATCAACGGTTCGCGTGCGTGGGCGCGTTCGGATCAGCCCGCGCGCTCGGATCAACGTGAATCGTTGGATCCCCGATCCACGGCTCGCGTGCGCGTGAACGTTCGGACCACCGAACGCCCTGGTCCACGTGAACCGTTGGATCCAGATCCAACGACTGACGTTTAGGGTTCGCGGCCGCACGCGCGCGCGCGTTAGCACTGGGACGCGGACCGTCGGATCCAAGATCGACGCTCCTCGTTCGGCCACGTCAATTCAAAATTCTGATTTTTCCGAAAGGATTTATCTATCAACTGAAAAATGTGATAACTTCTAAAATGCATACCTAATTCATTTTAAGTCCAAAATCGGTCAAACCACTTCCGTTATTTTTCATTTTTAATGAACTCTATTCTAAAATAGGTTTCATCTATGTTTCTGCAGCAGAAAATTTAGATTTTGAAGGAAAGCATTAAACTGATTATCTGCATAACAAGAGAAATAGATTTAACTTAGAAAATTCATAACTAATTGATGAAAGCTTCAAATAAGATGAATCCAGTGGGGCTGTTCATCTTATAAGATGCTTGATTTATCATAAAAAATTTCAGTAGCTGTATCATTCTAGAAAATTTCACTAAAATCATTGCTTAGGTGAATAGTGCTGTTTTTCATTTTCTGGCCGACTGAAAATGTTTTGTCTATAACTTTTGCATGGAGAATCCAAATCAATTGGTTCTTGTTGCATTAGTTCATAAAAATCATGCTCTTTCTTCTGTAAAAATTTGAGAGCTTTTTGTTGAAGTTGACTGTTGGATCATTTCGGTTTCCTTGGCTTATTGGTTCTTGTTGGTTCTTTCGATAGGTTGCGACAATATTGATATTATCGAGAGTGATCCTCTGCAGCAAAACAGCGAGCTTCAGCAAGGCAAGATATTTGATCATAAATGTCCCATTACTTTCAAAGTCTAATATCTTGTTTACAAACTATATGTATGCATTGCTTTTGTGTCCAATTATTTTTGCCTGTTTAGAGGTAGCTATTCCTAATGCATTGTTGCCATTAAAATGTTATCCTCGCCACAACCATAAGTTATTAATATCATTGGTGAATTAGAGCCGGTGATTTAATTATGCTCTTTTCTTGCCTTTGCGATGTCATGCTTAGAAATGCTTAGCTACTGTAGAATTGGGCGGTTATCGACTTAGTCGATGACCTTGATCACACAAATTATTTTGTTTATTTTTGGTTCAGTACCTTATGCTTTTGTTTTGTAAAAACCGAAAATGAAACAAAATGATTTGACTTGGACACAATGGCATGTTGGTGTGATTGTTGGGTGTGACAAGGAAAGGTGCCCAGGTCCCTAAGGACCGAATTGTTACTTGTGTCACTAAGCCAAGCGCTTATGCGTGCTAACCACGCGAGAGGGATATGGGACCTCTCTTGACTTAGTACTTTGGCGTGGGTTATCTCCGAGTCGCAGGAGGGGGTTGTGTGGGTTGTGTGAAACATGATATGTGTTCTCGGTGTTCTTGTGTTGGGTGTGCGGTGGTGGAGATTCCGGGTAGGCTCTTGTAACATCCCAATTTTTTGAGCGTTTTTGAAAAATTTTCAAAAATAAAAATAACCATTTGCTTTTATCGCTAAAAGCTTAAATGGGGCTTTCAGAAAATCAAAAGCAGTTCAATTTGAATTACTCAAACCTCGATTAAATAAAAATCGTCTTATTTGATTTTCTGATTTTCCTTTTCCCTTCACAGTTGTTTTCCTGTGGAGTTCTTTTTATTTCTTTTCAGCTTGCTCGCATTTCATAGTTATTTTAAAGTGTTAAAAACAAAATAAACCATTTTCTTTTCCTTGATCAAATATAAAGCTTAAATTGAAATTTCAAAGTGAAAAATATTTAAATTAGTAAATCAAACTATAATTAAATTCTAAAATGAGTTTATTGGATTTTATTCAAGTCGATGTTGTTTCTTGCAACCTGGTCTGTTTTATTTATTTTTGGTCAACCAAAAAAATTATTTTATTTGTTGAAAAATTTAATTTAAAGTATTTAATTTAAATTGGTGGTCTATTTGAAGCTTTGAAAATAAAAATTGTTATTTGTATTTTCTCGGTTTAATTTAAAGCTTAAATTGAATTTTTGAAGGAAAAGTATTTTAATTGGCTAAAATAAACTTCAAAAAAATGCAAAACTATTTTATTTGGTCTATTAAAGTCCCAAGTTATTTTCTAAAATTTTCTTGAATTTTTGGATTTTCGGTTTTCCCGGATTTTCTTTTTCCTTTTCCTTTTCTTTTCCTTCTCTCTCCACTCTCGCTTTCTTCCCACACCTGCACTTTCTTTGCTTTGTCTCTCTCTACAAAGACTGAGCCTCTCCTGGTGGCGCATGCCGCCGCTCTCCTCTGCCATGCTGCTCCTGCCGCCCCCCATGCCCCTGCACTCCGCCCCATGCCCCGCACTCTTGCCCCATGCCCCGCACTGCTCATCCGTGAGCTCCTTTGCTCCTAGTCTTTGCTCCCTTTTCTTCTCCCCTCCTCTCTCCTCCATTTATTCAGTAAGCCACCGGAGCTCCTCCCACGGCCGAACTTCTTTTTTTTCCCAGAAGCCGCGCCTCTGCTAGCTCGAGCATGCCACCCGGCCGATGCCATTCTTGCTCCCATTGCTTGACCACCGCCACAGTTCCTTCTTGGCCGCCTTCCCACAGCCCGGCGCTACATCCGCCCGACCTCCACCCCCTGCCCATCATCCTCGCGGTGGCCATCACCCATGCACCGGCCGAGCTCCATCTGCCCATTTGCTCTCCTCACGGTAAAGCTCCCACCAATGCTCACCCTCCTCCTTCCTCCCTCCTCACTGTCTTCTCAACTGAGGCTCCACCGGGCGGCGGAAGAAGAGCCCAGTGAAGCTTTCTTTCCCAAAGACCAAACTCTTCCATCCCCTTCCTCTCTTCCCTCCAGCCGATGCTCTCTCCTGCTGCTCCTCCCTCCAGCGCTTTCCCCTCCAAAAACCAGTCGGCAGCTCCCATGCTTGTGCATGTGTGGCTAATGCATGCAGCATGCATGCACTCATCACCTCCCAGCCGAGCTCTCTCTCTTCCCCTTTTGCTTCCTCTCTCTTCCCTCTCTCCTTGCCGACAGTCCATGCAGTTGGTTCCTCAGCTCCTTAGCCGTGTAGCCCCCTCCCAACCGGAGCCTCCCCACTGCCAAGCTTCCTTGCCGCTCCCTCCCTCTCTCTTCAAAACCAGTAGCTTTACCTCCATGCATGTATGTGTATGAAGCACATGCAAACACATATGCACGTAAAAAAAAAGAGAGAAACAGCAAAACTTCTCTCCCTCCTCGGCCATCCATTTCACGAGCTGACTGCGTCGCCGCATGCCCCTCGGCATCCCCTTCTTATCCCTAGAATCCGCCGCTCTCTTTTTGCCGCGACCAAAAATGTTCCGCCGGCGGTCGAACCGCCTTTCTGTCGTCGTTTCCGGTGCCGTCTTTGATTCCCCGGCGACGTCGTCACTGCCGTTAGCTTCGCCTCGCGATGCTCTACGTTGTGCTACCTTTCCTTGCTCCAAAACATCATCGGATCACCGGCGCTACTATTCCCTCTGCACTGTTTTGCGCACCACCGCCACACCGGACCTTCGCCAGCGACGCGACCACTACCATTGGGTCCGCCTCGCTCCCGGGATTCCATTTTGCTAGTTCGCCGGCCACCCCTTCCTTTCCCTCGCCGACGACATCATTTTTTAACTCAGTCTGCACTATTCATGTCTGAGGATTTCTATATTTTATGTGAATGAAACTTCCAGGCATTCGTTCTACTTCATGCGAAATCCGATTCCGTCGATTCTTGGTTCTAAATTCATCTTATTTTAGCCCCTTTCTTTCGCTACTAATTTTGTAATTTTTGGATTTTATTGGATTTGTTGTATTTATTTGTGCCTTTTTCGCGCGTGTAGATTCCGGCGTTTCGGAAGGTTTGTTCGACCCAGCAACCGAAGCACCGCGACTCGTCAACGAAGGCAAGTCGTAGGCCTTTGACCATGTTGAATCCATTTTACAAATGTATATTGTATTAAATTATCATGCATGGCTAGTTTTATTAAAAATGGTTTTGGGAGTAGATAATTACCAAATTGCCATTATGCCTCCTTGAAGAATTGAAAATGAAATGTCTCCTTGAATGACATATATCCTTGGACACCTTAGGATGGTTAATACTAGTTGGACATAATTGTAATACCAACTTGGGTGCGCATATTTGCTTAGTCTTGCTTTAGTTACCCGCGAGACTTTCGATCACATGTTCAATGATTAATGAAATTTGACTAATGGAACTATGGAGCAGTGGTGTAAGGCCACTTTTATTAAAGATGTTGTGCCATGGCGAGGATTGCCATTTGGTCGGAATGAACAAAATGATTTATGCTCGGGCTTGAGGTAGGAAGCTAGAGTGGGTGTGTGATGCACATTGGGTTGTGGTAGACTTGTCTGAGCAGCCAACTAAGGACTTAACTTTGCAAGTCATTGATCTGGGCCACCTCGTGCAACCATAAGTCCGGTATGGGACGGACCTGGCCAACTAATTAGGGAAGTTTTGAGTCGGTTACATTGTGGTGGTTTAATGGCGCAAGAGGGGCTGTGATGGCGAAACCTTAGCGGCGTAACCGAGGCAAAATGGAACTTTGTAAAGGCCTTGTGATAGTCACTTAGTCGCACACCCTCGGAGTGTGTCGACGGACATTACAAGTGATTTATCTCTTGTGGGTAAAGCTGTACAACCTCTGCAGAGTGTTAAAAACCTATTCGAATAGCCGTGTCCCGCTTCTGGACATGCACAGTGATTTCGCGCAAGGGGTAGTATTTTCAAAAATGTGGTTTGGTTCGATAGAAACGTTTGGATGGAATGGTTGGGAAGTGAACAGGATGTTCACTGTTTGATTCAAAAGAACTTGGTTATCTATGTATTATTCTTTTAAAATCCTGCTTTGCAATCTAATTATGTATTTACTGTTAAACTTGCTTTCTGCAAATTAACCATAAAGCCATCCTTGCTTAAGCCTGTCATGAATACTATGTGCATACATTTCTCTACGACTTGCTGAGTACTTTATGTACTCACGGCTTTATGCCCTTTGTTGATCAGTCCCAGCAGAAGAATCAGGAAATGTTGAGTTCTACAAAGAAGGCTACTTTGAAGACTTCGCGAACTAGGTCACGTCCTCCACTCGATTGCCTGTGGGCATGTCGATTGGGCTCCACGTATTTTGAGATTTCCGCTGCCAGATACTCTGTTGTTGCTAAGCCCTGTGAGGCTACTTTTGTAAGAACCTTGACCATAAGGTCTTTGTTGTTTTAAATAATATTACTTTGTCTGCTTCATTAGTTCGTTGTTGAATGGTTATGATTACATCATTGTTGCAACTGTGCGAGCTAGCTACTGATCATGGGACTAGCTTGGTATGCACAGAGGGTCTCGGGGTTGTGTGACACCCGGGGGTCCGACAGAGATGGTATCAGAGCCATATCGACTGTAGGACGTAACCACAGTTAGATTGGTCGTCTTAGTCAAAAATTCAAAATATATTTTCTAAATCAAACCAAGCAATTAACTTGACTAGAAATTCTTCTCTCATCTTATTCTGTTCTTTCTTATCTTATTCTATTCTATTCTTATCATCTTACCCTCTTATATCATTCTTGAGTTCTTTCATCTTATCTTTTCTGGAACTTGGTTTTCAAAATTTAAATTTGACTCCCTCATCTCTGGATTATCCCTAGGATCGAGCCCTTCAAGATCAAGCAATGGAAGCTTTGGAGGCTCAAGGTCCGCAGTCTGTTCCAAGTTGACCCTCCGTAAAGATTAGATTGGTAGCTGCCTCCCTAGTTTTAGATTCGTTTAGTCTGCGTAATAGTGCTTTTGTGCTTGAGTGTCTCTTTCTTGTTTGCTTCTTGATAGCTTTCCGGCTATCTATTCGTTGGGTTAAACCAACTTTGTCCGCATTAGGTTGATCCATCTATCTCCCTTGTTTCTTACTCATCTAAATGCTTTTCCCTCTCACCTATTGTGCTTTCTCCCTCTCATCTATGAAACATGTGAAGAATTATTGCAAAATGGTTCAAACCCGTAAGTCCCTTGGAAGCTACTCTTGCTGGAGATAACCAATGTGTTTTGATGCCAACATAGGTAGCTTTGGAGAATCTTTGATAAGACCGATTTTGAGATTTAACCGGGTATATGCAAGAAGTTACTGTGGAAACCAGAGTATGATAATGGGTATGCCTTGATTATAAATGGTTTAAAGAGTAGCATATTGATGGATTATATAAATCGTGGAGTAAAGTGATCAGAGAGGAAAATCTTGATTAATCTTGAAGGATAAAAGGATCTGAAGTGCTGATTTGATTATTAGGAGAAGTTGTATTTAAATTGAATCTTGAGCTGGTTATAATGTCGGTTGGATATTTGGAATTGGGAAATTGTGCAGAAGAGGCACAGAGTAGAATGCGAAGAGAATTGGATTTTTCATATCGATTGATGATGTTAATTTTGGAAGAATTGGTTGGATCTTGGTTGGATTGTAGAAATGCATGATTACTAGATTGTAGAATTAAATTATTATTGATATGAGATTATGGAAGATTGGATTATAGAAAAGTATCTTGGATGAATTACAGAAATGGATCTTGATTGGATTATGGAAATATGATTGTGGAATTTGGGTTATAGAAATCTAATTTGCTGGATGATGGATTACACAATATATTATGATTGGATTTGGATTAAAGGATTACCTGATTGTTAAGGATTCGGATTATATGATCGCCAATTCTTGACAATGATTGTGGTGGATTATGTTGAATCAAGAAGAATGGAATTAATTGAGTTTGTTGGTCACATTGGATTCAATTGGATGTGGTTGAATAGAGAAATTGAGATTTGAAGAGAAATTTTTGTTGGATTATAGAGGTATGTCTTGATCGGATTATAGAATTGCGCATTGTGGAGATTGGATTATGCAAACAGATGATTGTTGGATATTGGAATTTATGATTGACGGATATATTACTGATATCGGAGTTGGTCCAAAATAATTGTTGGATTGATGAACATCTACAGGTATTGGAGTTGGACTGAATAAATGATGGATAAATGGTGATACAATAATTGGCAGATTAAATTTGAATTTGGGATGGCAAGCAGTCTTTTGGAAGGTTCTAAAATTGAGATATTGGATTGGTATAAAGAAATTCTGAGGGTTGCAATCGATAAATTTGCTTGAGGAAATTTAGTGGATAATGTTGTGGATTTAGTCAATAATTTTGGAGGAAGCAATTGCGTGAATATAATCTCGGGAGGATTTTGTTCCAAAAGGGATAGAAAAGAATTTAGTGTGATCTGGAAGTTTATCGGATCGGAAGATGTGCTTATTGCTAGTGGATTTTGTGGATTTATGCAGAAAAGGAATCTTGCGATCAAAGTGGTGAATTTGTTGGATTATTTAAAACTTATGCCGAAGAAGGATTTTTGAATCATGCTGGTGTATCGAGAATGTGAAATTGATTAAATGATTGGATTGTAAGTGGGTGGCCTTATGACATGCTGGATTGGTAGATTTCGATAATAGTGAGCATTGGACCCAGCAATTTGGAAGATAAGTTTTGATAGCTTTCTAGTTGGCATCCCAGAACATAGTTGTAAACCCGCAGTTTGGCATCAGTTTCCCATAATGGAGCTACCACTGCAGCTGTCAGAGGAGTGCAACCCGATCCGTTGTGCCGCGATAGAAGGATTGCCTCGAGATACCAGAAGAGCTGTTACATATGAACAAAGCCGAATAAAGGAAGTATCTCGCCAACCAGGGGTATCCAAGCAGAAAACCCGAAGAATCTGAACGCTATGCCAGGAGCAACACTCTAACGCCTGCAAAGAGCAATAAAGCAATCACACAGAAGGAAGCGACCTGAAGCCAAGAGCCGAGTGTCCCGACCTTTCTCTCTAGTCCCTCCGAATCTCGGGGTCGAGATTCCGTTTAAGTGGGGTAGGGTTGTAACATCCCAATTTTTTGAGCGTTTTTGAAAAAATTTCAAAAATAAAAATAACCATTTGCTTTTATCGCTAAAAGCTTAAATGGGGCTTTCAGAAAATCAAAAGCAGTTCAATTTGAATTACTCAAACCTCGATTAAATAAAAATCGTCTTATTTGATTTTCTGATTTTCCTTTTTCCCTTCGTCAGGTTGTTTTCCTGTGGAGTTCTTTTGATTTCTTTTCAGCTTGCTCGCATTTCATAGTTATTTTAAAGTGTTAAAAACAAAATAAACCATTTTCTTTTCCTTGATCAAATATAAAGCTTAAATTGAAATTTCAAAGTGAAAAATATTTAAATTAGTAAATCAAACTATAATTAAATTCTAAAATGAGTTTATTGGATTTTCTGTATTTTTGGATTTTATTCAAGTCGATGTTGTTTCTTGCAACCTGGTCTGTTTTATTTCTTTTTGGTCAACCAAAAAAAATTATTTTATTTGTTGAAAAATTTAATTTAAAGTATTTAATTTAAATTTGTGGTCTATTTGAAGCTTTGAAAATAAAAATTGTTATTTGTATTTTCTCGGTTTAATTTAAAGCTTAAATTGAATTTTTGAAGGAAAAGTATTTTAATTGGCTAAAATAAACTTCAAAAAAATGCAAAACTATTTTATTTGGTCTATTAAAGTCCCAAGTTATTTTCTAAAATATTCTTGAATTTTTGGATTTTCGGTTTTCCCGGATTTTCTTTTTCCTTTTTCCTTTTCTTTTCCCTTCTCTCTCCACTCATCGTTTTCTTCCGTCACCTCGCGCACTTTCTTTGACTGTCTCTACAAAGACTGAGCCTCTCCTGGTGGCGATGCCGCTCGCTCTCTCGCGCCCCATGCTTGCTCTCTGCCCCCATGCCCCAGCACTGCGCCCCCATGCCCCGCACTCCGCCCCATGCCCCGCACTGCTCATCCGTGAGCTCCTTTGCTCCTAGTCTTGCTCTCCTTTTCTTCTCCCCCTCCTTCTCTCCTCCATTTATTCCCAGCCGAAGCAACTGGAGCTCCCCTCCCACGGCCGAACTTCTTTTTTTTTTCCCAGCAGGCCGAGCGCCTCTGCTAGCTCCAGAGCATGCCACCCCAGCCCGATGCCATTCTTGCTCCCATTGCTTGACCCACCGCCACAGTTCCTTCTTGGCGCCGCCTTCCTCCAGCCGGCCGGCTTACATCCGGCGACCTCCACCGCCCCTGGCATTCATCCTGTTGGTGGCCATGCACCCATGCAAATGCGCCGAGCTCCACTGCTCCATTTGCTCTCCCTCAGCCGAAAGCTCCCACCAGCGGCTCACCCTCCTCCTTCCTCCCCTCCTCACTGTCTTCTCAACCGAGCTCCACCGGAGCAGCAGCAGCAGCCCCAGCCGAAGCTTTCTTTCCCCCAGCAGCCAAACTCTTCCATCCCCTTCCTCTCTTCCCTCCAGCCGATGCTCTCTCCTGCTGCTCCTCCCTCCAGCGCTTTCCCCTCCAAAAACCAGTCGGCAGCTCCCATGCTTGTGCATGTGTGGCTTATGCATGCAGCATGCATGCACTCATCACCTCCCAGCCGAGCTCTCTCTCTTCCCCTTTTGCTTCCTCTCTCTTCCCTCTCTCCTTGCCGACAGTCCATGCAGTTGGTTCCTCAGCTCCTTAGCCGTGTAGCCCCCTCCCAACCGGAGCCTCCCCACTGCCAAGCTTCCTTGCCGCTCCCTCCCTCTCTCTTCAAAACCAGTAGCTTTACCTCCATGCATGTATGTGTATGAAGCACATGCAAACACATATGCACGTAAAAAAAAAAAGAGAGAAACAGCAAAACTTCTCTCCCTCCTCGGCCATCCATTTCACGAGCTGAATGCGTCGCCGCATGCCCCTCGGCATCCCCTTCTTATCCCTAGAATCCGCCGCTCTCTTTTTGCCGCGACCAAAAATGTTCGCCGTGGCCGAACCGCTTTTCTCGCTGCCGTTTCGGTCCGTCTTTGATTCCCCGGCGACGTCGTCACTGCCGTTAGCTTCGCCTCGCGATGCTCTACGTTGTGCTACCTTTCCTTGTGTAACATCCTGATTTTCAAAATCGGGATGTTAATATTTAACTAGGCGATCTAATAAATATTTGGCAGTGTTTTAAAATTTTTCCGTGTTTAAGTAAAAAGATTGCTTCAAAAATCAAATTGAGATAATTAAAAGGTTGCATTTCCAAGTCAAATCAAATTTGTTTAAAAGATGCATAAAAAAACAATAATAATCATAACCAATATTTAATCAAATTGTTTGAGCGACTGCAATTAAATTAAATATTTTGTTTCTCGTTTCCGCATGCATTTCAAAAATCATGATGCATACATTAGTATCGCCGTTCTTATTTTCCAATTCAACCGACCGCGGGCGAAACGACCGCGTGTCCCTTCTTCCGTCATCTCTTCCAATTTACGACCGCTAACTCCTCGCCGCTTTCCCCTTCAAATCTCAAATTAAACTTCAAAACCAAGCTATGCATGTCATACCACCGCGATCGTCATCGCACGAGCAATCCATTTCTATAATTTGTTTTCGCATGCATAGCAGTTTGAGTGATTTCGCAAAATGGAGAATAGAATTAGCAGATGAAATACCTGCGTGTCTATTCTTTATTTTTCTAACTTCTCTCCTCACAATCACTAACAAAAATCAAGAATTTGACAACGCATGTTATGTCATCGTGATCGTTGTCTCGAGAACATTCCGTTTATATAATCGGTTTACACATGCAAGGTCGTTTGGGCGACGTAAAAGAAAAAGAGATGAAAAACAATACTGCTAATTATTTTCCACGCAAACAGTAAATTTAAAGATTTTTAGAGAGCAGCACACCATGGATAAATTTCTGAAATTTTTACCTAATCATCTACATTATATCAGGAACCTCTCCTAAAAATTTCGTAATTTTTGGAGTTAAAATTTTATGTTTAAAAATTATTTAAACACCCGCAGCCATTTCTGAAAAACACTGTTTATCCGATTTTCGTTTTTGTATCAGCCGAATGACACAACCACTCTGCCATATTTTCTTCCCAGGTGAGCAGACCACATGCAGGCACTCCATCATGTGCTCCCACTGCCACCTTCCATTTGTTATTCAACTCCACTGATAGCCACTCATTTTTCCCATCCAAAGCCAGGCACAGCTAGAAGCCTCTCTCCCCCATTTCCTTTCTTGTTCCCAGCACACAGCCGAAGCACCATTTCCAACTGCCACCCACAGCCTATTTCCTCCAACAGGGCAACTAGTTGATGCAAGAACCACAAAACCAGTTCATCACTTCTCTCCTTCCAAACCCAATCAAAAACCAAAAATCATTCAATGCATGTTATACCTGGGTGATCCTCATCATCTAAGGATTCCATTCATTTATTTAGATTTTGCATGCATGGTCATTTGTGCATTCCAGAGAAGGGGGAAGGGAGGAATGCACTGTAGCTTAGCTATGGCTGTTGGTAGTGCTAGCAGCAGCAGTTCGGCAGCCATGCAGGAAGCAAGCGGCAAAGCAGCAGCTCGGCATGGGCTTGCTGTGCATTTGTTCGGCTAGTGGCCAGTGCAGCAAGCAGCGGCCGGGAGCTGCAGTGGCACGTAGACGCCGGAGGACGCAGCTCGGCTTGAGGCGCTCGGGCGGCACAGCGGGCAGCGGCGCGACGCCGAGGCAAAGGTAGCCGAGGCGAGGAGGCAAGGCCGGTGGAGCTGCACGGCCGAGCCGAGGGGGAGCTGCAACGGAGGACGACAAGGCGGCCGGCTCGGCGGGTGCATGCATACGGCCGGCTCGGCGGGTAGCGTCGGCAAAGACGGCGCATGCATACGGCGACCATGCATGTAGCGGCGTGACGGCCCGAGTGAGGCGAGCCGGCATGGCATGTCGTGCTAGAAGACGGTGTGGCGCATGCGTTGGCACTAGGATGAACGCGGACGAGAGGCCAAACGGACGCGGGGACGGCGACGACTACGGTGGACGTGGACGTGTACCCGAGAAGAAGTCCGGTGATATTTTGCACGCTTAGTGCCGCGGTAAAATTCTTTAGTATCGAATCGTGTTTACGATATTAGTTGTGCATGTTGCATATCAGTCATGAGCATGGCATCTATTTTTACATATATATTTATAAAAATGATTTGATAGCTTAGGACCGGTATAATTATCCGGTTAGGTTGTATTTGTGCGTAGGTGTAGTTATGTACCGATATATTGGTGGATGCGAATAATTAGATTATTGTGGCAAAATATGATTATTATTTATCGGTGGATGCTACATTAAATTTATGAGTTGATTATTTTGATCGGTCAGTATTAATATGAAGTCGCATGGAAGTTAGTGGTGATCTTTGGATGAGACATTAATTGGAGGTTTCATGTCACACTGGATTGGTTATTTTTAGGATAGGATGTATAAAGATTTTTATAATCTATTACTTGGTGGATGGCGTATGTGTTGATAATTAATGATATACCTTTCATATATGTGTATTATTGCTCGTTGGATGTCGGATTATGTACCTTGTTGGATTAGTTGAATCGGATGATTTAATTAAACATGAGCAAATGGATCGGATGTCCGAAGTAATAGCTACATGAGACATGTATGCTGGAATTTGGGAGATGGTAGGATGGATTGTTTGATTATGGATAAATAATTGGATTGTCGTGTATGTAATAGTTAAGTCCTATGTGCCGAGTTGGTAGATTTGTACCCTCAATTGGATTAGTAGATAAATGATTATTAGTTGATCGTAGTGGCACATATATGATTGGATTGGTGGAGGTCATTCAAGACTAAGTTCGATGGTATGAATATGAGAGATCGATTTGTGAGCTATTAAGTATTGGATGTGTATTTAAATTGTAAAGCTCATTAGGTGTCGGTTAGTTTATTAAACCTCGGTTGGTGGAAATTTTGGGTGTATACGAATATGAATTTCCGAGGTGAGACTAGTAGAGCTAGATAGCTAGTATTAGCTTAAATAATATATCGGAGAAGGATTGATGGATTTAGACATGATATTATGCCCACAAGTCGGTGGATTTCGTTCAATTATCGGATAGATGGTATGGTTGGAAGATTGTTAATCCGAACGTTGTGTGGTTAGATGGACGACTTTGGTTATGATAGAGGCGAGGTTACTTCGAGTTTACAAAGTATTTTTATGTGGTACAAATTTCAGAAAAGAATTACTTTTACAATACAAAATTCTTTTAACTTTGAAAATTCATAACTAATTCATTTGAACTCTAAATGAGTTGAACCAATTTATTTTGGTCATATAATTTTAACATATATTTATATATGTAATTATTTTCTTCACCACTGATCTACAAATTTTTGCGAAAAATTGGATTTCGGATGAACAGTAACCGAAGCCCATTTTTCAGCATTTTTTCCAAAACCGATTTTCAAACTGTCATAACTTTCACATACGAAATCCAAATGAAATAATTCTTTCACCTAAATTCATATAAAATCATAATCTTGGTACTGTGAAAATTTCATTCATTTTTGAGAACTTTGAATTTTTTGCTTTTCTCGGTGTTCATTCGATATCACTATTTCTATAGAGTCTGAGTTGTCGCAAATGAACAACTACGTAACCGAGAGTGAGCAAGTGAACTCCCAGAAAGGCAAGCATCCTTTGAAATTTCTTTTGCATCATATTGATCCCAGTTTTCTTACATTAGTATTTGAAATGCAATGATATTGCCTGCATGCTATTTTCGGTATACCTTTATGTTTGAGTAGATTAGTTATATCCTATGCTTGATGGTTATCCCTGATATTTCACATACACATATGCTTAAGATAGGTTGGTGATGATATGATTGTTGTGTGTCTATTGCTTAGCCATTGCGGGTCTAGATAACGCAGTAGATCAATTGGCGGGACTAGCTCGTCAATTGTGGGAGACACATAACAACTCTTATTCTGTTATTAATTTTTGTCCAGATTGTTATATCTGGTTATTTTGGTTCAAAACTTGTTGTTGTTAAATGGTTTTGGTTCCGGACAAGTGGTTGTTAGTGTGGGTGCTGTTATGCACGAGATTCGGTTTGTGGTTGTCTTGTCTCGACCATTAAGGACCGAGCCATGGACGTTACACTCCAAGTACCGAGCGTATTATCACATACGGGATATGGGTACCGTGCGGTTAAGTAAGGGAATGTTTTATTGGGTAAGACCGCAGGTGTGGGGACATAGAGACCGTGAAATCCTATGTTCCTTTGGAACCCCAGTGATATATATCGTGCTTAATGAGCACGATTACCTATGTTGTGGGATGCAACATACTAACTACCTCACACCGCCACTCCAAAGACAACATGTGTGCCCGCTTAGCATTTGCTATATGCTTATGTCTAAGTTGGGATTCCCACATATGGGTGGTACATCCCAATAAGATTTTCTTGCTAAAAATGATCAGTATCTCGATTCTCCCTACCGGCATACCTAAGGAAGTGTGCTATTTTCCGAGGCATCCGGAGGCTTACGGGCTAGTCGGGTCCTGTGGGTAAAGTAGTACACCTCTGCAGAGATAATCTATTCGAATAGCCGTGTCCACGGTTATGGACAACACTTGGTTTAAGTATGCTTCATCGTTAGACTTCAAAAATCAAAAGTTGACATGGTTACAATTGGTTTCGCATGAATGGGATGTTCATGTATTTTAGTTTATCAAAGTGGACAGCCACCTTGATATTGATTGATCCATATTATTACATATGTCTTGTGAAACCCTCTCTTGAATAAATGATTTATAACTTGGCTTTCGAAAACTAGATGGTCTAGGAATGTAAGATGTTGCGTTTTATGCAAAACTAGAACCACTAATGCTATCCCTTGATTGCCCAATATGCATAACTACTTTTCTTTGTGTAAGACTTGCGAGTGCACTTGTACTCACCGGATGTTGGCTGGCCTTTTGTTTTCTTTTGGTGAGGACGATTTGAAGCTCGATGAGCTCGTCAGTGCCGATTTAGGCGACACTGACGAGTAGTGCTATCATTTAACCCCCAGTCGGTTGCCTTGGGGTTATGGGCATACCTTGCTGGACTTTTGGTTTATTTATTTTGCTTCCGTTGCTATTTATCACTCTTATTTGAATTTGGCCGGTCGGCCGTTATGTAATAGTGTAGACTTAACTATTATGTTGTATGTCTTTTGGATTGTTAATGTACGTTGTTGTATGGATGTGATCAATGTTGAATGAGAGTATGAGCGTGTTGGCCGCTGATCCTGGGAGCCAACACGGCCTCATACTCGCTGTGATGAATCCCACTTTAACTTGTCTAAGTGTTGGTTTGACCGTTTGGAGAACCGATAATCATGTGGTGCTTGCAGAGGAGCAACGCGCATGATCACCGGGGCTCTAGTTTCGGTCGGGCTCCTCACTTGGATGGAGTTAAGGTGGAATTCATTTACTTGAGGCCCAGAGTTATTTCCTTAAGACCAGGTAAACCTCGGTCTTACGGAAATAACCCGGGGGTCCTCACACCTTGCTCCAAAACATCATCGGATCACCAGCGCCACTATTCCCTATGCACTGTTTTGCGCACCACCGCCACACCGGACCTTCGCCAGCGACGCGACCAAAACCATTGGGTCCGCCTCGCTCCCGGGATTCCATTTTGCTAGTTCGCCGGCCACCCCTTCCTTTCCCTCGCTGACGACATCATTTTTTAACTCAGTCTGCACTATTCATGTATGAGGATTTCTATATTTTATGTGAATGAAACTTCCAGGCATTCGTTCTACTTCATGCGAAATCCGATTCCGTCGATTCTTGGTTCTAAATTCATCTTATTTTAGCCCCTTTCTTTCGCTACTAATTTTGTAATTTTTGGATTTTATTGGATTTGTTGTATTTATTTGTGTCCTTTTCGCGCGTGTAGATTCCGGCGTTTCGGAAGGTTTGTTCGACCCGGCAACCAAAGCACCGCGACTCGTCAACGAAGGCAAGTCGTAGGCCTTTGACCATGTTGAATCCATTTTACAAATGTATATTGTATTAAATTATTATGCATGGCTAGTTTTATTAAAAATGGTTTTGGGAGTAGATAATTACCAAATTGCCATTATGCCTCCTTGAAGAATTGAAAATGAAATGTCTCCTTGAATGACATATATCCTTGGACACCTTAGGATGGTTAATACTAGTTGGACATAATTGTAATACCAACTTGGGTGCGCATATTTGCTTAGTCTTGCTTTAGTTACCCGCGAGACTTTCGATCACATGTTCAATGATTAATGAAATTTGACTAATGGAACTATGGAACAGTGGTGTAAGGCCACTTTTATTAAAAGATGTTGTGCCATGGCAGGGATTGCCATTTGGTCGGGAATGAACAAAAATGATTTATGCTCGGGCTTGAGGTAGGAAGCTAGAGTGGGTGTGTGATGCACATTGGGTTGTGGTAGACTTGTCTGAGCAGCCAACTAAGGACTTAACTTTGCAAGTCATTGATCTGGGCCACCTCGTGCAACCATAAGTCCGGTATGGGACGGACCTGGCCAACTAATTAGGGAAGTTTTGAGTCGGTTCTGTCGTGGTGGTTTAATGGCGCAAGAGAGGGCTGTGATGGCGAAACCTTAGCGGGCAGAACCGAGGCAAAATGGAACTTTGTAAAGGCCTTGTGATAGTCACTTAGTCGCACACCCTAAGTGTGTCGACGGACATTACAAGTGATTTATCTCTTGT
Organism: Hsuehochloa calcarea; assembly: GCA_036346395.1. Lineage (NCBI taxonomy): Eukaryota > Viridiplantae > Streptophyta > Magnoliopsida > Poales > Poaceae > Hsuehochloa > Hsuehochloa calcarea. Next base: position 25,917,833 of record CM070602.1, read on the forward strand.
GGGTAAAGCCGCACAACCTCTGCAGAGTGTTAAAACCTATTCGAATAGCCGTGTCCCTGCTACGGACATGCCCGTGATTTCGCGCAAGGTAGTATTTTCAAAAATGTGGTTTGGTTCGATAGAAACGCTTGGTTGAATGGTTGGGAAGTGAACAGGATGTTCACCGCTTGATTCAAAAGAACTTGGTTATCTATGTATTATTCTTTTAAAATCTCGCTTGCAATCTAATTATGTATTTATCGTTAAACTTGCTTTCGCAAATTAACCATAAAGCCATCCTTGCTTAAGCCCGTCATGAATACTATGTGCATACATTTCTCTCGACTTGTCGAGTACTTTATGTACTCACGGCTTTATGCCCTTTGTTGATCATCCCACAGAAGAATCAGAAATGTTGAGTTCTACGAAGAAGGCTACTTTGAAGACTTCGCGAACTAGGTCACGCCCTCCACTCGATTGCTCGTGGGCATGTCGATTGGGCTCCACGTATTTTGAGATTTCCACGCGGATACTCTGTTGTTGCTAAGCCCTGTGAGGCTACTTTTGTAAGAACCTTGACCATAAGGTCTTTGTTGTTTTAAATAATATTACTTTGTCTCGCTTCATTAGTTCGTTGTTGAATGGTTATGATTACATCATTGTTGCAACTGTGCGAGCTAGCTACTGATCATGGGACTAGCTTGGTATGCACCGAGGGTCTCGGGGCTGTGTGACACCCGGGGGTCCGACAGCTCTCCACCTCGAGGAGCATTGTAGTTGTCCAAGGCTTTACCTGCGACGGGTAGTTGACCGAGGCTTTACAATGACTCCGACACAACGTATGGGTTTCTATCCATACGGGCGGCTCGTGAATAATTCGCAATATTGGAAATGTCTCGAGGACTTAGCCGTCTTGGCATACCTAAGGAAGTGTGCTTAATAGCTTGGCAAAAGGCGGTGCAGCGTGTGGGTACATTGGTACACCTCGAGGATAAAACTATTCGAATAGCCTCGTCCTAGGTTATGGACATGCTTGGTAAGGTCGTGCAAGAACTAGACTACAACCTTTTAAAAATTAAAATTTGACATGGTTGGCATGAATGGGTAATTCATGCTATTGTTGTGGTGACTAATGGTTTAGTCACTTCCAGGATTGTTGTTGTCATATATCTACTGTTATATTGTTGTCATTTACGTTTATTTCAACATTAAAAATAGATTTGTTAACTTGCGTTTCAATGTACTACATTATTGCAAATAAAACCTGCTTTATGCTTAAAAATTTAAGTCCTAGCCTGCCCACTTAAATAAGCTTGCATATAGTTATTGTTCGTGTCATTATCATTCTTATATATCTTAAGTAGTACATTCAAAGTACTCACACAGCCTTTTTTGGGGTGCTTTTGTTTGCAGAGGAAGAAGGTGAGCCCAAGGGCCTCACTTTCGCGAAGTTGTCTTTGTGGATTCGACGACTAGCTTGGCGGTCCGGTCGGTTGCCTTGTGGGTTAAAGGCACACTGATTGGCTCTTTTGGTTTTATGGCCATCTTATGACACTTTTGCTTCCGCTGTTAAATTTCTTTATGTATTTGTCATTTGGCCGGTCGGCCTCTCTTTTGTAATGACTATCATTTATTTATGTTATCTTCTGGTTGTTGTTTTTGCTTCGGTTCTATGTGAATGAATGGAATTGATGCATGAACTTTGTAAAGAGGTGTGTATACTGCATTCTGGGAAGTATACATGTCTCGAGTCTCGGATTATCTGATTTGTGATGCTAGGACCAAGTGGATGGTTAAGCATTACAAGCCCGATAAACCGGGGTCTCACAAGGTTTGGTATCAGAGCCATACTGACCGTAGTAACCCAAGCTTGGTCGTCTTTTAGGATATTTTGGAAAACCCTAATTTCAAAGTATCAAATGATTTATGAAAGCTTAAGGAATTCTCAGATTTTATTCCTTACCTATCTTAGCTTTCTCTTCTCATCTTACTCTAATTTGAGTTTTAAAAGTTGTTCTCCTCTCATCTCCTCTTCAAAGGTAGTGTTATCGATTAAATGGGTTTTGGGAACCACTGAGTTTGGCAAGTTGAAGTTCTTAGGGTTTTGAAGTTTCTGGACTGAAGATTTCGGCTAGAGGCTTGGATGCGAAATCTGGACAGCACGCCTCAATTTCCGGACAGCGAGCTCAATGGTTTCTGATCGAACCACTGAGCTTGGCAAATTGAGGTGTGCCAGATTTTGAAGTTTCTAGAATGGAAGACTTCGACTGGGAGCTTGGATGCAAAATCGCTACAGCAACTTCAATTTCCGGACAGCAAGCTCGATGGTTTCTAATGGGTTAGAAAATGAGAGTTTAACCAACTAAAACTTGTGGGGTTAAAAAGGGGTAAGACGTGATACTAGTTGGCTATGTATCTAACACTATTTTCGCTAATTTAGCCTTGATCTTAAGTGGTATTAGATCTTACCTTGATCTTCTGATTTTTGTCTTCTCAATCAATTACTCGTTCATTCAATACGGGTTAGTTGTATTGGGAAGTTGAGCTTTGGTTGGTAATTCATTACTGTTTTTGAGTCTTTTTTATGAGCATGTTTAAGTTTATATCCTTGGTGTTTTCGGCTTTCGATTAGAGTGATATTCCATTCCCCTAGTCGTTAGCTTTTTGCTTCATTTCGGCTTTGTTTTCGGGTCTAGTTTTTAACCCAAGTTTCTTGTAACAGGATGGCCGGACGCACTCGTAGCGGCCAAGGCCAGTCAGCTGGTCCGGACGAGGATCTTCCTCCTCCTCCGACCATGGCCGAGGTCCTTCTTCAGATCGAGCGCAACCGCAGCGAGGGGCATGAGGGTTCTTCGACGCTCATCGCGCAACACTTCCGCCCTTACCGGTGCTTCAGGATCCGGGCAAGGGAGTGGACACCAGCCGCGTGGGGGACTCACGGAGTTTCTTCGCACTCAGCCCCCCACGTTCTCCAGGTCTGAGGACCCGCTTGATGTAGACGACTGGCTTCGTCTGGTAGAGCGAAAGCTTCGCATAGCGCAGTGCCAGGAGCACGAGAAGGCGCTGTTTGTATCGCACCAGCTGGAGGGTGCAGCTTTGTCTTGGTGGGAGAGCTTTCTCGCCATGCAGCCTGACGGCCACACCGTCACCTGGGAAGAGTTCCGCACTGCCTTCCGTCGGAGTCACATTCCTTCCGACCTGATGAGGCTGAAGAAGAAGGAGTTCTTGTCGCTCAGACAAGGACGTCTCTCAGTTACGGAGTACCTATACGAGTTTAACCATTTGGCTCGTTATGCTCAGGAAGAGGTGGCCACTCATGAGGCCAAGCAAGAGAAGTTCAAGGATGGTTTGTCTGAGGAGCTTCAGGACAAGCTATCCATCGTCGACTTCCCGGATTTCCAGGCCTTGGTGCACAAGGCCATTGTCGCCGAGCACTCAGGGAGAGCGCTTGTGGATTCCATAGCGTAAGTGGAGGCCCGAAGTCATCCAGGCCGCTATCCTCGCTTCATCCTGCCCTCTCGGGTCGCGTCGCTTCAAGACTTCCGAGGCCGTCAAGACTGTTCTTCGCCTTCGCAGCCGTGTCCCACCACGCACTGCGAAGTCGCCAGGTGGCCCCGCAACCCGGCTGCTGGGGTCACTTGCTTCGCCTGCAGCCAGAAGGGGCATTATGCGAACCAATGCCCTAAGAAGACAGGAGCAGCCCCTCGTCCTAATGGAAGACGCGGGCCAGGAGGTGGTTCTTCTCAGGACCTGAAGATAGTCCCTACTACCCAAGGCGTGGGTAGTGGTCGCGTCAACCTCATCTCAGCAGAGGAGGCACAGGAGGCACCCGATGTCGTGCTGGGTACACTTTCTGTTAACTCTCATTCTCGCTCTCGCTTTTGTTTGATTCAGGAGCATCTCATTCTTTCATTTCTGAGTCTTTTGCTGCTATTAGTGAGCTCCTCTTTACTCCATTGTTGGTCCCATTACTCATTCGCTCTCCGGGTTCGGAGTTGAGAGCTGAATCTGAGTGTAGGGATGTCCCAATTGAAATTGAGGGAGTAAGATTCCTCGCGAATCTTATCCTCCTCCATTTAGCACGTCTAGATGTAATTCTTGGTATGGATTGGTTGTCTCAGCATAAGGGACAAATCGATTGCGCCAAGAAATGTGTCTCTCTATCTAGTCTTTCAGGTGAGCAGGTTCGCTTTTCGCCGAAGCTGCTAGGTCCGCATCTCTTCGCGCTTGAAGCGAAGCCCGCTCTAGATATTAGTGAGATCCCAACAGTGCGTGACTTCGTTGATATCTTTCCTGAAGCTCTTCCGGGGATGCCACCAGTTCGAGACCTAGAGTTTGTCATTGAGTTGGTTCCCGGTACCACCCCGATTTCAAAGAGGCACTATCGGATGCCACCGAACGAGTTGGTGGAGTTGAAGAAGCAACTGAATGAGCTGCAAGAAAAGGTTTCATCCGCCTAGCTCATCTCCGTGGGGTTGTCCCGCAATCTTCGTAAAGAAGAAGGACAATACTTTGGGGCATGTCGTTGATTACCGTCCGCTTAATGAGGTAACGGTAAAGAACAAGTATCCATTGCCCCGCATTGATGATCTCTTTGATCAATTAACCGGAGCTCGAGTATTCTCCAAGATTGATTTGAGAGTGGATATCATCAAGTTCGGATACGACCGAGGATATTCCAAAGACGGCTTTCTACTCGCTATGGCTTGTATGAGTATACCGTCATGTCATTTGGCTTAACCAATGCTCCCGCCTTGTTCATGAGCCTCATGAATTCGGTATTCATGGAGTATTTGGATAAGTTTGTCGTGGTCTTCATCGATGATATTCTTATCTATTCTAAGGACGATGAGGAACATGATGAGCATCCGAGGCTTGTGTTAGGCAAGCCGTGAGCATCACCAGATGCGAAGTTCAGCAAGTCGCGATTCGTTAAAGGAAGTGGTCTTCTTGGGTCATGTTCTTTCGGCAGAGGCGAGCCGTAGATCCTAGCAAGGTCGGTGATGTTCTTTCATGGTTCACCTACTTGATGGCCGAAGCGCGGAGTTTTCTGGTTTAGCGGATATTATCGCCGCTTTATCGAGAATTTCTCCAAGATCGCTGGCCGATGACAGAGTTGCTCAAGAAGGACAAGAAGTTCTTGTGGTCCGATGCTTGTGAGGAAAACTTCCAAGTACTCAAGAAGCGCTTGACCACCGCTCCCGCTTCGTTCTTCCCGATATTCATCAAAGCTTCGATATCTTTGCGATGCTTCGCCGAGGACTCGGTTGTGTCCTTATGGAAGAAGGCAAGGTAGTGGCCTATGCATCAAGGCAATTGAGACCTCATGAACTCAACTATCCTACCCATGACTTGGAATTAGCTGCGTGATTCATGCACTTAAGATTTGGCGACATTACCTAATCGGAATCGCTTGCGAAGTGTATTCGGATCACAAAAGTCTAAAGTATTTGTTCACCCAACCAGATCTGAACCTCAGGCAAAAGAGATGGTTGGAGTTGATCAAGGACTATGACATGGGTATTCACTACCATCCGGGCAAGGCTAATATCGTTGCCGATGCACTCAGTCGAAAAGCGCATTGCAATGCCTTGTTGCTCCAGGAATATCAACCCACCCTTCTGGAGGAATTTCAGCGTCTCAACTTAGGTTTGGTTGAGCATGGTTCCCTCGCTACCCTGGTTGTGCAACCAACCTTGGTGGATCGGATCAAGGTCGCTCAACAATCAGATGTTGGAGTGAACCACATCAAGGGAAATATCAAGAACGGTGCCGCTAAGTGCTTCTCTGAGGATGAGCATGGTGTGGTAAGATTCGGGCAACGCCTTGTGGTTCCAAAGGACATGGAATTGCGGAATTTGATCCTCCGCGAAGCCCATGATTCGCCTTTGTCTATTCATCCCGGGGCCACAAAGATGTATCAAGATCTCCGTTAGGGATTTTGGTGGACCCGAATGAAGAGGAGATTGCGGTTCGTTGTCGAGTCGCGACGTGTGTCGTCGTGTCAAGGCCGAGCATCGGCCCGGCAGATCGCTTGACCTTTGCCTATGCCTCGAATGGAAGTGGATTCGATCGGGATGGATTTTATCACCGTCCGCCTCGCACTTCCAAGAGCAATGATGTCATCTGGTTGTCATTGATCGGCTAACTAAGGTGGCTCACTTCTTTCCGACCAAGACGGATCTCCGTAGGTCTTTTGGCGGATCTCTACATTGCCCGTGATCGTGAGCTTACATGGGGTACCTAAGACAATTGTCTCGGATCGTGGTTCTCTTTTCACCTCTCGCTTTTGCAAAGTTTGCAAGAGGCTATGGGAACCTGTTTTACCTTTAGCACAAAGATATCACCCCCAAACCGATGGTCGACCGAAAGGGTCAACCAAGTGTTGGAAGACATGCTTCGTGCTTGTGTCCTCTCCTATGGAAAGAATTGGGAGAAATGCTTGCCGCTTGCCGAAGTTTTCCTACAACAACAGCTTATCGAGCTAGTCTCGGCATGTCACCTTCGAGGCCTTGTACGGAGAAAGTGCGAACCCGTTGAACTGGTCCGAGACAGCGAAAGACTTTTCTTTGGTCCGACTCGATCAATGAAGCCGAGAGCCAAGTCCACTGCTCGCGGATCGCTTTGCGCATGCACTCAATCCAGCAAAAGAGCTACGCAAATCGCCGTCGCCGTGAGTTGAGCTTTGAGCCTAATGACTTTGTTTATCTCAAGGTTTCTCCTTTGAAGGGCCATCAACGCTTTGGCGCCAAGGGCAAGCTAGCTCCTCGATATGTCGGTCCCTACCGCGTGCCGAGAAGAATGGAGTATCCGCCTATAAGTTGGAGTTGCTCGCTGCACTTGAGGGGTACATGATGTGTTCCATGTGTCCCAATTAAAGAAATGCCTCCGTTCCAACCGAGGAAGCTCCGTTGGAAGCTCTTGATGTCCAGAAGATTTGACCTACAAGGAGCACCTGCTCGCATCCTTGAAGAGATCGAACGAAGAACGAGGAATCGTGCCATCAAGTTCCTTAAAGTTCAGTGGTCAAACCATTCTGAAGATGAAGCCACTTGGGAAAGGGAAGATCGTCTCCGGGCAGACTATCCATCTTTCATTGCCGAGTGAGCCAAATCTCGGGACGAGATTTTTGTAAGGGGGGGAGGTTTTGTAACATCCCAAATTGGGTTTGTGTTTCAAATGTAATAAAATGAGGATAAATTAAAACTTTTGTTGCCTCATGTGTTGTTACGCTTTTGAAACCTCTTTCCATTTATTGGGGAAATTAAAACTCAAAACTTCCCAATTAAATTCAAGTCATACATCTCCTCAATGAAAATCGTGCCCAACCCCAAAAATAATTTTCATTGAACCTAGGAGTGATGTTTAACACCTCAGAATTATTTCATAATTTTCAGAAATTATTTGATAATTTTTGAGACAAGTCAAACATTAGTCAAACTCCTAAAATAGCCTTCTGGAATTTTTAGAGAAACATGCAAGGCGTAAAAGTCTCTGAAAATTTTATATAAGGTTCCTCCTTCGCCAAAGAAGCTCCAGCTTAAAATTTCATAATTTTTGGAGCTTGTTTGCTATCTAAATTAATTATCCTAAGTCACCAAAGAAATAACTCAAAATCAGCTTTTACTATTCCTTGGACTCAAGTCACACTCGGGTTCAAGCCATCGGTTCGACGGATCAACTAATCGCACCGACTCACCACCTCGGCGCTTTCAATTTCGACCGTTAGATCTTGATCGTGCGGTCTACGCTCGAGGTAACGTTGGATCGCCGATCCTCCTCTCGCTCAACCGCTCATCTGTAGATCGGCTCAAAAGAGGGAAGGTTCTGACCGTCGAAGATATTGAATTGAGCGGGCGCCGTCCGATTAAATCCAACGGTACCGTTCATTGCCGTTTCCTTCGCAAGGCCACCAAAGTCAACAAAGGTCGGTGAAAAGTGCGAGCGTGGCGTCCGGGTCACCTCTGCTTTCGCCAACGACTCTCAAAGATTAATGAGCACTGCATCGCCGCCTCAAGTCTTCGTCCTCCTCGAGTGCACTTGCTCCCATCGCCTCGATCGACCTCAACTCGGTGCAAAGCCAATTTTCTTGCCGTTGCTCCCCTCTTGCTCGCTCCGCTATAAAACTCTACCAGAGGCTCCTTAGCATCCTTTGAACACCCTTGAGCTCCGAACCATCATTAGTGCATTGCTCGAGCTCCATTTCAAAAATTTGCTCTACCGCCATTGTTGAAGCTTCAAGTTCTTCGTGAAAGTGGTGTTCCCGGCCCTCTCATCCGAATCTGCTTCCTCGCTTGCTTAACACCTCATGGAGTATTAACCTCATCAATTTTACTTTTGGCAAAGAGAGAGCTCAACTTCTGCTTTTCCCTTTCACCCAAGATAGGGTGATCTTCTTCTTTAGCTCGTAAGTGCACCATTTTCAAATTCCTTGCTCCTCTCGCTACTCTCATCTCTCGTGATCTAAGCCCTCAATCAATTTTGCTTTTAATCGCAGAGATCGGCTCTTTAGGAAAATTCCCTTCTACCGTGTGAGTCATCCCCTTTCTTCCTCGCCACGAAGTCATCCATTGCTCGATTCTTTCTTCTTGAGAAGCGCATTAGTATTGAGATCATATTGGTGCTCTTGGTTAGCATAGCCGTGTTCTAGATCGCCACGATTAGCCGAGTTCATCTCTGTCAATTTTGTCGGGCGCGTATTGTTGTTTTTCTCGATCGTCGTTGTCGATCAACTGGAGCCGTTAGATCAAAGATCGACGGTCTTCGCCGCCCAAGGAAGCGCCGAATCGCCGCGTTTGCTTTGTCGTTGTGAGTGCTCGTGGGCCGTTGGATCCCAAATCAACGGTTCGCGGCGTGGGCGCGTTCGGATCAGCCCGCTACGGATCAACGTGAATCGTTGATCCTCGATCCACGGCTCAGGCGCGTGAACGTTCGGACCACCGAACGCCCTGGTCCACGTGAACCGTTGGATCCAGATCCAACGGCTGACGTTTAGGGTTCGCGGCCGCGCGCGCGCGCGCGTTAGCACTGGGACGCGGACCGTCGGATCCAAGATCGACGCTCCTCGCTCGCCACGCCAATTCAAAATTCGATTTTCCGAAAGGATTTATTTATCAACTGAAAAATATGATAACTTCTAAAATGCATACCTAATTCATTTTAACTCCAAAATCGGTCAAACCACTTCCGTTATTTTTCATTTTTAATGAACTCTATTCTAAAATAGGTTTCATCTATGTTTCTGCAGCAGAAAATTTAGATTTTGAAGGAAAGCATTAAACTGATTATCTGTACAACTGAGAAATAGATTTAACTTAGAAAATTCATAACTAATTGATGAAAGCTTCAAATAAGATGAATCCAGTGGGGCTGTTCATCTTATAAGATGCTTGATTTATCATAAAAAATTTCAGTAGCTGTATCATTCTAGAAAATTTCACTAAAATCATTGCTTAGGTGAATAGTGCTTTTTTTCATTTTCCGCCGATCAAAATGTTTTGGCTATAACTTTTGCATTGAGAATCCAAATCAATTGGTTCTTGTTGCATTAGTTCATAAAAATCATGCTCTTTCTTCTGTAAAAATTTGAGAGCTTTTTGTTGAAGTTGACTATTGGATCTTTTCAGTTTCCTTGCCTTATTGGTTCTTGTTGGTTCTTTCGATAGGTTGCGACAATATTGATATTATCGAGAGTGATCCTCTGCAAAACAAACAAAGTTTCAGCAAGGCAAGATATTTGATCATAAATGTCCCATTACTTTCAAAGTCTAATATCTTGTTTACAAACTATATGTATGCATTGCTTTTGTGTCCAATTATTTTTGCCCTGTTTAGAGGTAGCTATTCCTAATGCATTGTTGCCATTAAAATGTTATTCCCTGCCACAACCATAAGTTATTAATATTGCTGGTGAATTAGAGCCCGGTGATTTAATTATGCTCTTTTACTGCCTTTGCGATGTCATGCTTAGAAATGCTTAGCTACCGGTAGAATTGGGCGGTTATCGACTTAGTCGATGACCTTGATCACGTAAATCATTTTGTTTATTTTGGTTCAAGACCTTATGCTTTTGTTTTGTAAAACCGAAAATGAAACAAAATGATTTGACTTGGGCACAATGGCATGTTGGTGTGATTGTTGGGTGTGACAAGGAAGGTGCCTGTCCCTAAGGACCGAATTATTACTTGTGTCACTAAGCTGCGCTTATGCGTATAACCACGCGAGAGGGATATGGGACCTCTCTTGACTTAGTACTTTGGCGTGGGTTATCTCCGAGTCGCAGGAGGGGTTGTGTGTGTTGTGTGAAACATGATATGTGTTCTCGGTGTTCTTGTGTTGGGTGTGCGGTGGTGGAGATTCCTGTAGGCTCTCCACCTCGAGGAGCATTGTAGTTGTCCAAGGCTTTACTGCGACGGGTAGTTGACCGAGGCTTTACAATGACTCCGACACAACGTATGAGTTTCTATCCATACGGCGGCTCGTGAATAATTCGCAATATTGAAAATGTCTCAGAGGACTTAGCCGTGCAAGCATACCTAAGGAAGTGTGCTTAATAGCTTGGCAAAAGGCGGTCTCAGCGTGTGGGTACATTGGTACACCTGCAGGATAAAACTATTCGAATAGCCTCGCCCTAGGTTATGGACATGCTTGGTAAGGTCGCAAGAACTAGACTACAACCTTTTAAAAATTAAAATTTGATATGGTTGGCATGAATGGGTAATTCATGCTATTGTTGTGGTGACTAATGGTTTAGTCACTTCCAGATTGTTGTTGTCATATATCTATCGTTATATTGTTGTCATTTACGCTTATTTGAACATTAAAAATGATTTGTTAACTTGCGTTTCAATGTACTACATTATTGCAAATAAAACCGCTTTATGCTTAAAAATTTAAGTCCTAGCCTCGCTCCACTTAAATAAGCTTGCATATAGTTATTGTTCGTGTCATTATCATTCTTATATATCTTAAGTAGTACATTCAAAGTACTCACCCACTTTTGTCGGGTGCTTTTGTTTGCAGAGGAAGAAGGTGAGCCCCAAGGGCCTCACTTTTTATGAAGTTGTCTGTGGATTCGACGACTAGCTTGGCGGTCCGGTCGGTTGCCTTGTGGGTTAAAGGCACACTGATTGGCTCTTTTGGTTTTATGGCCATCTTATGGCACTTTTGCTTCCGCTGTTAAATTTCTTTATGTATTTGTCATTTGGCCGGTCGGCCTCTCTTTTGTAATGACTATCATTTATTTATGTTATCTTCTGGTTGTTGTTTTTGCTTCGGTTCTATGTGAATGAATGGAATTGATGCATGAACTTTGTAAAGAGGTGTGTATACTGCATTCTGGGAAGTATACATGTCTCGAGTCTCGGATTATCTGATTTGTGATGCTAGGACCAAGTGGATGGTTAAGCATTACAAGCCCGATAAACCGGGGTCTCACAGCTAGGGTCTGAACTGAACCTCGAGGAGCACTGGAAGAAGACGCTGCTGGAACTAACTCCCACTTGATGCTGCTCGCTGGGTTTTGTTTGCATACGGATAATTTGTGGCCTTCCCGACCACACTGACGACATGTCCCTTTGAAAGAACACTCTGAAGCCCGGTGCCCCTCACCACACCTGAAACATTTCATACCTTGACTTGGAGCAGGACGCATATGTGGTGTGAATGACGAAGAACGTGGCACCGATGAAGGAGACTGCCACTACTGAACAGGACGAGTGTGATGACCTCCCTGAAACCTCTTGGGAGCAGGTCGCAGAGAAGACCCACCCCTCCACCAAAACTCTGCTTCTGGCCACCACCAGAACCACCAGCAGGGACAGGGCCACTAGCAGCCTGCCTCTGCGAAGAAGGATCCCTCTCCAGCTCCATTCCCCTGGCCTGCTCAACCACGGAGCTAAAATCGCGCAAGCTTGTCGCCCTCAGAACGTGGCGATAATCCTGATTGAGGCCCCGACGGAACCTCTTGGCCTTCTCCCAGTCATCATTAGCCACCGCTGGTACAAAGCGTACCAGATTGTTAAATCCAGTCTCACACTCAGACACTGATATCTTCCCTTGAACAAATATCAGCAGTGATTGCTCCATCTTCTCAAGGAAGGAATCCAGATATAACTTTGTCCTGAATTGCTCTATGAATACCTCCCAAGTAACTGGTCCCTGCACTGGGGTCCTAGCAGACAGAACCCCTTCCCACTAGATATCAACTTGGCCCTTCAGCTGAAAGGCCACAAATCGCGCTTTCAGTGCAGAAGTTAGCTCTAACGCCCCAAACTGTCTCTCCATGTACCTTAACCAATCTGCAGCCTGAACCGGAGTACCTGCTCCGTCAAAGGTGTCCAAGCGAGTGACATCCACTCGCGGAGACTCATCCTAGCCTCGGGTGGAACTATCGCGAAGAACTAGTTTCGCAAGAAAGTGCGGCCGCAGAAATGTTTGCCGCAATTGTCAAGGAGTTGCTGGTTCTCCTTCTGAAGATTTTGAATGATATCTGCTGATGCGGCCTGAGCCTCTACGGTCGGAGGAGAAGCTGAGGAAATCTCCTCGAGCAAAGACCAGAGATCCCTCGACGAAGATGAAGACACAATGGACCAAGGCCCACGACTCTGACTCCGGTGGACGACCACGGCCACGACCTCTACCTCTTGCCATCTAAGAACACCACAGCAAATAAAACTGAACACTTAGCTTAACAGTAATATAAGCACAAAACAATTCAACAACGGCTCATTAAACGAGACACATCAATGGAAATACGGAAATAATGAATTACCCAACCCCTCCTACTGTGCACAGTGTGTCAATTTTTAAAAATTTTCTATTAACCATGGACCTAAAGCCCGCTCTGACACCAATCAGAACACACGATCGCTCGAAGCCAAAATGTTACCTAAAGGATCTAACATATAACCATCAAGTGGAAGAATTTAAGACATAGCTCAAATAAGGACAAAAAGAAGTCAAACTTATGTAGTACCATGGCAGGAATAAAGATCGAATCCAAATGACTATAACAAAAATAGGTGATATAGGACCACAGATAGAATCTAAGCAATCGAAACATGGACAGTGAAGTCAACCATTTCTAACTTAGTTTATTACAGTTCCTCAATTAACGAATGAAAGACATAACCGAATTTTAATATTGTAACTGGAGTATGGTGATGTGAATGAATAGTATGTGTCTACTCCCTCCCAAAAGTGTCATCCTCAACGATCACATAAAATAAACAAACAAAACAAGAATGAGTCCGAGACTCAGCAAGTATAGTGAACAATTGAACATACAACATTTATGAAAAAGACAACACCATTACCGAATATGAACATAACACGAATGTATATATGGATGAATGTAATGAAGGAATGGACTGCACACATGCTTATACCGGTATAGCTAGTGACACACCCATCGATGTTCACTTAAGTCCACATTTAACAAAACATGGGGATCCAAATCTCGTATGAAGAACGTTTCATACGGGTGTACAACTCTGCCCACATTGGAATGGTGGGTCTTACGTGCCTATACTGGAATTGATGGGTCTTTATAATCCACTCCCGTGGATGGAACATGACAAGAGGTGTATGTTATGAAATATAAATAATGAATGAGAACATATCTAATCATGGAAACAACATATATGAAAGGAACATAAACATTGAACCTTCTCATGTACCATAAAAAAATCACAATACGAACATCAGATATTCAGCATTCACAAATCTTTAGAATATCGAAGTACTTGCCTTCAGCTAGACGGCTTAGGAGGCAACGAAGGTGCTCCTAAATTCGACGCCTCGCCGCCTACACAAGTATGTACTTGAAATAAGAACAACATGGTACAAATTGCTACCGGTAACGCTCTACAACACATTCCCAAAAACCCTAGAGTTAACTAGTAGTCTTAATCTAAAAACGGGCAAATCAATCGCCGGAACGAGTCTGGACAGCCGTACGGAAAAATTCATATTTATTAATCTGGGACTCGAAACGAGGTGAGGCAAGATCCTATGGAAACTTAACGAACATATCTACAAAATTCTAGTTGACAAGATCACCCAATTCAGCCAAAATAAAATGCAAACCAGTAGATGAAAGTACAAGACGGATTCTGTCTAGAAGAAAGGAACAGCAGTAAAGAATATATCACAACTTTTAATCTACAGCTCTGATTATGGCGTTCTTTATCAATATGGAAAGGATATAAAATTTTCTACAATAAGCTAGTTGGGTGAAAACCGTGATGCTACCATTAACTTATTCATATTTTAAAAAGACAACTAGACTGTTCATTCTCGTTAGGCAGTCCGGACAGCGTGAAAAGATTATATCATAACGTTTGAACCGTTAGTCGGAATCTTGTGATCTTGGCGGCTATGGAAAGCTAAGAACAGTTGCTACAAAAATATAGGAGGTGGAAATCTCAAATTCGGCCTCTAAGTACCCGAAACTGACCACGCAACCCACTGGACAGAACTGATCTACTACAAACAGGATTCGAACCAAACGATTCTAATCGAATTCGCATCTACCACTTATACAAACAACGAAGAACGATGATCGTTAACCTTGAAGAACCCAGGAAGACGATGAACAAGGCTTGGGGAAGATGATCCCCCTTCTCCTCACCCTCTCCTTCCCTCCTTTTGCCGACACGAGTGTTGTCTTCCTCCTCCTTTCCTCGCGAATGCCGGCAATGGAGAGCTCCGTTGGAGAGATGGGGAGGCACCAATGGCAAGGCCAGCGCTTGGAGAAGCAGGGGGCGTCTAGGGGTAGGAGGGGTGGCCGCTTGGGCAAGAAAAGGGGCAGCCGGCCTAGGGTTATGGGAGGGGTGAGGGGCGGCATGGGCTTGGGCTTGGGACCCTTGGGGCGCCTCACCCCCCCCCGCCCCGCTCTTGGCCCACACATGGCCGGCCACTATGTGGCCCTAGCCTGGGTCGGAGGCCCAGGTTCCAAAATTCCCCCAAAATCTTGAATTTTCAATTAAATCCCTCACCCGATTATATTCTCTCGGATCGATAATCGGGGTATTACAGAGGTGGCCTGACACGGCGGCGCACCGGTGTCGAGCGAAGGAGCTGCTACAGCAACGAGTGAAGTTGCAAACGAGCTATGCCCTTGACTATCTATTGTGCGCATAAGGATCTAGGGGCTACTAGGGCATACCAGAAGCGAGAGGGGGTCTGAAGATGGTCGGACTTGACTGGTCGACGGCGAGTCAACGCGGTGAGGTCGGTCGTATGTGGAGAAGAGGCTCGACCGATGAAAAGGATCGTCCAGTGGTCGGAGAAGCTTGGTGATGGTCCTGTGATGCTCCAGGTGCGAATAATTGGCCTGTGGTGCAGTGGAGCTCCGGCTATGACTGGAGCGGCAGTTCTGGTTGGAGACGAGGATGAAGGGTCGATTCGATTGATCCTGTGAATCGAGTTTGAAATAAAGTGAGGGGGTAGTATCAGTGATCAATGGAACATGATCTGACACGGTAAGGGTGATACAAAACCCTTCACGGTGTCGAGGACGAAAGTGACGGTGCACAACCGAATTAGGGCTTGCGCTCCTTGAGCTCTAGAGTTCGATTAAGAGCAGGAGAAGAGGAGAGGAGGTGCACACTAGCTCAAAAAAGAAGAGACGAAACTCAGGTGGCCTTTATATAGGCGAAAGGGCAGAGATCACTGAGGAAGAGCTCGGGCAGGTCAGTGCAGCTCTCAGGGTTTTTGATGGTCGTACGGGCTAGAGCGAGGTGCGACCAGGGCAGGGATGGGCGCGGCTTGATGGCGAGGTGACAGGGCAGGTGTGGTCGGTGGGGAAAAACTGTGGGCGGCACGAAAACCACAGGCAGTACGGGGAGCTCACGGGTGTGCACTGGCGCTAGGCACCGCGAGGTGGAAGACGATCCTTGTGGTCAGGGCCCACAGGTTAGCAAGGGAGAGAGAGTTTAGGTTTTGGATTTTTTTTATTTTTGGCTGATTTCTTTACCTATTTTATTTACTAGACAAATTACATTAGAATTTAATGAAAAATTTTGTGTAGGTTTCTGACCTAATGTTGTCCACATGATAATAATTTCTATGAAGTTCTACGAAATTCATACAATTTTTTGTTTTGCTCTTTTGTAAATATTTTTCTAAATAAAATTTAATATAAATTATTTTGTGAATCATTTATGGGATATCATGCCCAAAATAATTCTCTCCTCTGTTATTTTTATTTTTTTATCTATTTTCTTTTTAGCACCTATTTGTTTGTAGTTCATATTTTGCTTTTAAATTCAAAAACCAAAGTCAACATGGTATATTTCATAAGCAAATGGTCAAAGTATTTTCACTAATGCATCTATATTACATAATCTCATAATTAGGATTGTGGGATGATATATTTGGCCCAAAGGAAAATGCATATTGTAATTTGATTTCTGAAATTAGAATTGATTCAAGAATTTAGGGAAAAAGCTGAATTTCAAAGGAGGCAAAATAAATACCAAACGAACTCTAAAAACTCCAAGAAAATCCAAGAAATAAATACCAAATTTGATTTTCATTTAATTTATGTTTATATTAGTAAAATTAAATATTTTGAATTTTGTAAATTCCCAATTAAGTTTTATTAATTCAAATAAAAAATAGGTGAAATTTTTAGGGACCTAAACTAGTCAAAAGATTTTTTTAAAACCTAAATTTTGGGACATTACACTTTCTCTGTTGTTTCACTAGAAAGTAGGCCCAAATGGCACACACTCAATTCTATGCCTTTACATTGCAATTCCAGAACAATGAACTCTAGGAATAATCCTCTCTGTCAATTTCAGTAATTTATTATTGGCAAATTTTTGGATGTTCGCTCTCCTTCACACGCATCTCGATTATGTCAATTCTTGTTCCTAAATTCTTATAAATTCATTATCTACCTGTACTCTGATTCTGTCAATTCTTGTTCCTAAATTCTTATAAATTCATTATCTACCTTCTAGTATTTATTTTATAATTTTTAGATTTTTTTATTTTCTGTTCTTTATTTTGGTTCGATTCGCGCCTGTAGAATCAGATGCCGCCGACAATAGTTTGGACCCACCGGAAGCGTTAACCTCCAACATGAATCTCCTTTGAACATTTTGTGCCCATGATTTTTTTAAAACATTCTTTTCAGTTTTAAAGTATTACGCATTACTATTTCACAAAAAATGATGAGTTTCAATTGTAGGTTGTTAGTTAAACCTAAAATTGTTAATACCTTCTTTTGATGATTGTTATCCTATACATTTGTAACCGTAGCATAGAAATTCCATAAATATTAATTACAACTTCATGGAATATTTATATATAGTAGAATTGCTTAGACCTGCTTTACGGTCTTGTTCAACCTTTGAGGGGGAAATCATTATTACCTGTTATGCTTTAATTTGAAAAATGTTTGACATTAGATAATGTCAGTAATTAGAAAATAAAATAAAATAGTGGAAAATATTTTAGACTAGGGTGAGTGGCGTGAGTCTTGACTGTCTCGTCCTGGTCAATTAAGGACCGACTCTCGTGTTTATTCAAACCAAGTAATATCGTACAACCACATATCCTAAATGAGAAGGACCAAGCTGAATAATTTATTAAGTTCATACATTTAGCCCGCAGTCAGATGACAGAGTTACCGGGTAGTGCAGACGATTGTAATTGACGCCCATGTCCGCTGTGGCTTGCATCTGGCGTTAGTAATTGACGCCAAGTCCAGGCGTGTTATCTCCCACAATGGTGAGCTCGGGTCGATGGTAAATAATGTCCATGACTTGGGGTTAAGCTCATCTAAGAGCTAATGTTATGATAAAGCATCAGAAAACCTTGTGATAATCATTTAATCGCACGCCTATGGAAGCGTGTCTTGGCGGACATTATAAGTTGATTATCTCGTATGGGTCAAGCTATACAACCTCTGCAAAGTGTAAACTATTCGAATAGCCGTGCCCATGGTTAATATTTATATATAGTAGAATTGCTTAGACATGCTTTACGGTCTTGTTCAACCTTTGAGGGGGGAAATCATTATTACCTATTATGCTTTAATTTGAAAAATGTTTGACATTAGATAATGTCAGTAATTAGAAAATAAAATAAAATAGTGGAAAATATTTTAGACTAGGGTGAGTGGCGTGAGTCTTGACTGTCTCGTCCTGGTCAATTAAGGACCGACTCTCGTGTTTATTCAAACCAAGTAATATCGTACAACCACATATCCTAAATGAGAAGGACCTAGCTGAATAATTTACTAAGTTCAGACATTTAGCCCGCAGGCTGTAGATGACAGGAGTTACCTGGGTAGTGCAGACGATTGTAATTGACGTCCATGTCTGTCAGGGCTTGCACTGGGCGTTGGTAATTGACGCCCAAGTCTGGGCAGGTTATCTCCCACAATAGTGAGCTCTGGGTCGATGGTAAATAATATCCATGACTTGGGGTTAAGCTCATCGGGCGAGCTAATGTTATGATAAAGTACTGTAAAAACCTTGTGATAATCATTTAATCGCACGCCTATGGAAGCGTGTCTTGGCGGACATTATAAGTTGATTATCTCGTATGGGTCAAGCTATACAACCTCTGCAAAGTGTAAACTATTCGAATAGCCGTGCCCATGGTTAAAGTTGGGCAAGGTGCGTATACACATGGTAGATTTCAGTTTTGGTTTCAAAGAAATATTTTGGGGGTCTGGGAGTAGTTGAAACTCTTGAAATGTTGTTCTAACAGTTATAGCCA
Organism: Hsuehochloa calcarea; assembly: GCA_036346395.1. NCBI lineage: Eukaryota > Viridiplantae > Streptophyta > Magnoliopsida > Poales > Poaceae > Hsuehochloa > Hsuehochloa calcarea. The sequence goes on from CM070602.1 coordinate 25,936,550, forward strand.
GTTGGGCAGCTAGAGCCCTATTAATAAAAACTTAGCGGTTAGAGCCTCATTACTAGTGTCTGGTAGCTAGAACCTGCACTAGAGATTTAAATTACTTTAATTATTTAATCTTCATTTGTCAAATGTGCTTTATGAAAGATGCTTAAACGTAAAATATTACTTTGTATAAAAGAACTTTTATAAGCCCAATTGTTAAAGCTATGTATATGCATATGCATATTTTTTCAAGACTCGTGAAGTACTTTATGTGCTCACATGATGCACTCAAAACAAATCTCAGAAGTCTACATTGGTGTCGAGGACGACTACTACGCTTGTGGGTTTGCCGAAGGACACCCGGAATACTAGGATGCGCTCCCCAGTCGAATGTCGGTAGGGCGATTCGATGTGCCACTTCGGAGTTTATTTTTGTTTTCGCTGCTGTGAGACTCAAGGTCTTTTGACCTCTTTTATAATATGTGGATATAAGGTTGGTACTCAGTTATTTATTATTGTTATTCCGTAATACGTGTTATCAACGATGTTTCCACTATGTACACTAGCTACTGATCTGGGACTGGTGCAGAAATACACAGAGGGTTCGAATTCAGAAATCCAGTCCCGACAACTATGAATTCGGGAACTGCCAAAGTGGACTGTTACTGACTCCTACGGAGTCTCTAGCAACAGATTTTCTACTTTGTATTGTGTTTTCCATGTGGTTTTTCTAAGGAAAATCCTAACCAACTGACATCTGACGCCATTTCCCCACTCGGATGCTTCATGCGCCATCCATTTCTCTCGATCAGACGAACGCCAACGCCCCACACGATAGCGGATGCGATGCTTCATTTCTTCCCCAACATACACACGAGCTGACACCATACTAAATCTAGTTGAGCCTTATCATCTCTCTCTCTCTCTGCGCTTTCCCATCCAGAGTCCTTCCTTATTCCCCACCCATGGATCTCTCTCTATCTCTCTCTACTGCTGCTCCGGCCAAGCCATCGCCGTTGAGCTCTCCAGCAAGTTACGGCTAAGCATCTCTCTCCCATACGCTAGCACCGTAGCACGCGAGCTCCTTCCTCCCCTCTCTCTCCACGCACAGCCTAGCTCCGTTGTCATTTGGGAGTAGGCACCGCCGCCGTGCCCTTCCCTCCTATGCTCGAGGATGTCCATCTACGGCAGCCGGAGCACGCAGTTCCAAGGAATCCCACCTATTTGATAGTTTATAAGTCTTTTTGTTGCAACTGTTGAAAAAAATATTACGATCGTTGAAAAAAATGTTGAATGCTTTTTGTTGCAATAGGTGTTTCCAAATACTCCACCTCTTCTTTAATAATTAGTTTCTTTTTGTTGCATCCGTTGAAAAAAATATTGTGACTATTGATAAAAATGTTTCACACTTTTTGTTGCAATAGGCGTTTCCAGATGCTCCATCTCTTCTTTGATAGTTAGTTTATTTTTTATTGTGATCATTGAAAAAAAATGTTGCCCATATTCCTCTTTTTTGTTGCATCGGAACGCACGAGGAGATCGGGCAAAGGAATTTATGAGAGATTTTGTTGATGTCGGAGGCTTGGGCGACGAGCGAGATTGTGGGCGGAGTTATGAGGGATTTTTTGCTGTTGTCTGGGGTGCGCGTGATATTGCATATTTGTTGATGATTTGTTGCATGTTTGCACAACTGAATAACAGCGCTAGTCACGTTTCTTTTTCTAAGGGTTGAATTACTAAAATTCTGTGCAATCAAAATGGTCTTGACAAGTATAACTTGAGTACCAAATTTCGAGCATCCGAGCATGTACGAAATGTATTTGATATTAGTAGCTGTAAAGGATTACCGACATATTTATGGAGAAATGTTTGTGTCACTGTATGTATTGTCAGCACATAGATATTAAGGCACTAAGATCCTTTTAATTATGTTTTCTTCTCTAGTTACTCCCGTTGGATTTGCAGAGTATTTGCCTATTTGGTTTTGGCGTTAGTTCGATCACGGCGGCAAACACTATTTTTTCGAAGTTCCTAACACCATGGGCCATCACGCGGCTGTTCTCCCCATATTAATGGAAATCCAAGAATTAAGAAAGAAAATTTCTCCGTTTAGACTTGATTTTGTTAGGTGTGATGCTAATTTGGCAGCTCACCTTTTAGCCAAGACTGTATCACCCTCTTTTCCGGGTTCTACTTTGTTGAACTAGGTACAGGATTTTTTTCGTGCAGTGATTATAACACTATTGTATTCTTGCTAATTAATAAAGTATGAAGCTCTTGGTCTAAAAAAACACCATGGGCCCTGTGACGAAGACAAGAATAAAAATAGAGGGAATTGAGACAAATATATCAAGTATAGTATTGTGCAATTCAAATTCATACTTGAATAAAAGAGAAGCAAATCAAATATGCTCTGCTCATTTGATCTTTAATTTTATTGGAATAATCTTATGTTGGGATTCGATATGCCGGATCAGCCATAATTTCATTACGATTAGTTGTGTTCTCATCGGTTGGAGGAATACTACTTGAATTGCTTATGAAATACTCCATTCGGACACAAAAACATGTCATTTTGGGATACATGTTGTTAAACTTATGAAAATTTGGTTATTAATATATTTTTAAATATTTCGATTGGATAAATGGAAATTATATGCGTAGATTTATCTCGAAAGAATTTTTCATAATATTATAATTTTATTAGGTTTTATAAACATATTATAATATACATTAGTGTTCAAAGTGGTCAAACGAATAGTTACGCAAAAATCGCTTGTACGTTATTGCAAATCTACTAACAAATTGTACATTTCATTCATTCATCAAAAAATATCAATCAAACAATTACCAAATACCAATTTCATCCATCATCACTATACAAAATCAACAAGAATCACGAGTAATTGAGTAACGAGAAAGAATATATATTTCATCAATCAGCTATACAAAATCAACCAGAATCAAGAGTAATTGAGTAAAGAGAGAATATATATATACCAAATTGAGTCCCCAACTGACTTTGAGTGCCTACTGCCTGGCTGCTCGTCGGCACTTGACCCAAATCGCCAGGCCGGAGCCGCTCCTGCCTGATGCCGACTGCCCAGTTGCCCTGTCGCCCCTGTACGGGAGTGCGGCGTGCTGCCCCCTCGACGCTCTGCAGCTCGCCCCTCCTCTGTGGCTCTGTCCGGTCCTCCGTCGCCCTGATCGCCGCCGGCCACATAGGCTCTACCGCTAGCTAGGTTTTTTCTTCTACTCTGTCAGGCTCAGGTGCATTCCTCCTCCCTCTCGAATCTCGATGGCTCGATCCTCCGTTCCTCCTCTTCCTTCCTGATGAGTTTATTGCATCTGGTGGGGGTGGGGCTTAGTTGCGTGTTGGACCTTCTGGTTGCGGTCTGAGATGTGAGGAGCTAGCTGGGCCACAGCCGTGCGCCCGCGCCTGTGATGGCCCAGCTCAAGAATTAAATGCAAATACACAAGACATTTTTGATCAATTCAGAGACACATGAGAGTTTTGGTGTTACGTACTGCCATAAAACTTTTCTATTTTCTCATTTTATTTATAAAGTCAAGGTGACTTCTCACATTACAAGTAAATTAATATGCTAATAAAATGCCCAACACTAATACCCACTACCCCTAAGAAATACTCCACTAACCACATGTAACCTCCCCACTAACTATCTTAATTCACTAACGCTTCATTAACCACACAAAAAGCTTTACATGAAAATAAACGCTAATGCTACATGCAAAAACTAATTAAGTCAGGATTATAGCTAACAATTTCCCCCTAATCTTGACATACCAACTCACCGTTACGGATCGCCCGCAACCTCTTGGCATGCGCAGCGGATTTCTCCTTGTTGCCACACACACTGGATCCTCTTGCACGACTCATCACGCCATTGACGGTCTTCAACACTTATCTCCAAAAAGTTCTGCCTTCTCACTAGGCACGGATTAGCAACACAAATTCCCTTTATGTGTCGCCGAATCCATGCTCGCAGCCGCTTCTCTACCACGTGGTGCACTCCGCATTGAGAGGCAGTACAATCGCCCTCGCCACGTGATCACACTTGAGGGACATTACAGTCGTTCCTGCCATCCACGACCAAGAACATGGGCGCCACCGTAGCTCATGCATTTGGTAGTTCTTCTCGTCGGGATATGGAGATCGACAGTATATTCACCCATCCTTCCTTGCCGGTTGACGACAACATTCCTTAGTAGTAGGTATTTGAGAGACATGCCGCCGCCACTCTTCACCGCTACCTCTTTGTCGCCACAACTTTGTCGTCGGTGGCACAACTCTCCGATCGACTCTGACCTCCGATTCTTCTTGGGACGACGGCCTCCATGCCATTGCTGTTTGTCAGCCTCATGCCGATCTGTTTCCCGGTGTTGCGTATTACTGTACAACTTTTCTATTTTCTCCTCTAATTTATAGAGTGATCAACTCAGAGACACACGAGAGTTTTTGTGTTGCGTACTAGTGTACAACTTTTCTATTTTTTCCTCTTATTTATAGAGTCAAGGTAACCCCTCACATAACAAGCAAATTAATAGGCCAATAAAATGCCCGACACTACTGCCCACTACCCCTAAGAAATGCTCCACTAACCATATGTAACCTCCCCACTAACTATCTTAATTAACTAACGCTCCACTAACCACACAAAAAGCCCTATATACAAATAAACACTAATGCTACATGCAAAAACAAATTAAGTCAAGATTATAGCTAACAGCCTGCTCGGCTCGTCATGCCACACTGCCGCCTCGTCCCAGCCTTCTCCACTCTGACGTGCGCCTGCGTCCCCTTCCTTACCGGCTCGGTGGCACCTCGCCGCCTCCTTTCCTCGTTGCACTGCGCTGCTATCGGCCACCTGCCACCCGCCTAGCCGGTGCCTAGGGTTTCTTCCTTAGGCTCAGTCCAGCCCCTCGGGTGCGTCTTCTCATTCCTTAGTCTCGTCTCGTGGTCGCTCTCCTCGATACATTGGAATGGGGAACGTGTTGTGGGTGGATGTGAGGCAGTTAGATCGCAGTTGGACATTGTAGACTTCAGCAAAGGCCCACAAATCATTTCCTTCGTAGGCAGCTAGCCTTTTCTTCCTCCTTTTTCTGCAAATCGGCAGCTCGGCCATGGCTGCCGGTGGTGGGGTGGGATGGGGGGTTACTGGCGCCGACGTGAAGGGTAGACTCGAGCCTAGTGATACCCCCGTTGGATTCGCCTCTGGATGGGGACATAGTGTTACTCAAACACAACAACATTACTAACCCCAGTTCCACGATTTGCTTATTGCATACATACCACATTGTGGATGATCGAAGATATGTGTCCGTCTTTGTTTGAGATAAAGCTATTGCTATTACTATTATCTATAATTTTCTCACTAGGTCAATTTTTAAGGAAAAATTGGCTCTGGAGCTTGCGAAATCACGGTCATTTGTTAGAACTCACTAGACTAATTAAATATTATTATTTTCGAAATGAGGAGAGAGAATTGGTGTGAAAAGTGTTATTTCCCTTGGAGAGATAAGAGAATAGTGAGAGAAGGGGCAGGAATGACGCGTGGCCCAATTGACTTCCAAGGACAAGCTGGACTTTTCGTTCCCTTGTCTCTTCTAAATTTTAAGATAATAATATTTGAATGGTCTTGTGTGTTACGACGAATTGCCACAATTTTGTTGTCGCATGAGTGAATAATAGATTTTGCTGTGTGTCTTAGCAAATGCCAACAAGTGTAGTGTTCAAAAGTGCTAATTTTGCCCCTTTTTTGAATGTAAGTTTGATTAATATTTGAATGGTCTTGTGTGTTACGACGAATTGCCACAATTTTGTTGTCGCATGAGTGAATAATAGATTTTGCTGTGTGTCTTAGCAAATGCCAACAAGTGTAGTGTTCAAAAGTGCTGATTTTGCCCCTTTTTGAATGTAAGTTTGACGAGGTTCTTTTCCAAATTTCTTTATAACTATAATATCGTACTTCTTTCCTCTCCTTTTCTTATTTTGATATCTAATTCTTAAAGTCTGTGGAAGGTATGTGTAGGATAGCAACACTTGGACACATGATGACGGCATCACTTGATTTGTCGACTGGAACTCCTCTTCCTCAGATCTTTTGTGGGAAAGAAAGCTATGTACTGGTCCCCGTTCGTTCTGATGTAGTTCTGCTTGGGCAGCTGTCCAATACTTGTCGTGATGTTCAACCGCTCCGTCGGGTGGACGATGAGATCAGGAAGGAATAGATTAGCGTGGGGTTGATATATTCATTCCTATTTCCTACAGAGCGCATAGACATAGCACTCCACTGTTCAAAGAAGAATTGCTGAATTTGCTAACCTAGCTAGTAACTTGGATCTTTGAAGGAACCCAGTTTCAGTTTTATACTCTTCCGTTGTCCTGAGCTCCGTCACTACAACACATCTCTGTCCACTTACATTGTGCTCAGTATGTAGCCTAACCATTTTGTCGCCTAGCTTTCCTCACGCCTCTGCTCCTCCCCAAACCATAGCCCGAGAGGTGAGAGGGTCACGCACCGTCATCCTTGAGGTCACGGCGCAGAGGTGGAGAGGACGACGTAGAGGAAGCAGCAGATGAGGTCAATGTACATGTGGTTGGGGAGGTTGCCATGCCATTGTCGTCGTCCTCCTCCCCACGGTTACTCAACGGCTCTGCATCCCTACCGGAGCCAAGTTCGACGGCGGCGCTGGACAGGAGCTCACCGCCGACAGATGGCTATCGTCTTCAACTAGCGCAGTGGTGTTCAAGGTGGAGGGTGGTGGCCGGACTTGGAAGGGAAGGTGCCGACGGATCTAGTGGTGAAGAAGATGGAGGAAGGAGTGGAGGCTTATGGCGACGCCGGTGGAGGCAAGGTGGCGGTGCAGTGATCTGAGCGGCAGCGATGCAGTGTGATGGCGCGGCTGTGAAGGCAGCGCAAATGGATTAAGGGAGTTGGTAGCGGTGAATAAAAAAGCTTGAGACTTACGAGACAGCTCGGCATAGGCTCGTGACATAAACAAGCCGAGCCAAACCTCCTTCCCCAGTGGTGCGCAAGAAGTTTGTAGGGTTTTCGCTGATTTAGCAATCATGACCTTCCCCTGATGAAATCATGTGATTTGGCCCTCTGATCACTACTACACAAAACCTGATCACAGATGGTTCTAAACCATCATCACAGACGATTTTTGAACCGTCTGTGAAAAATACTTTCACAGACGGTTCTATTCATGAACCATTTGTGATAGTTACCACGGCAGAGGATTGTGTGCCTCGGCAAAGTATTAGCTACCACAGCAGTACTGCGGCAGAGGATTGGCTGCCCAAATCCTACCACAGCAGAGTATTGGCTGCCATGGTAAAATCAAAGGGTATGAAAAATTCCAAACCATGGTAAAAATACAACCCATGGTAAATCTAAGATCACAGACGGTTCTTAATACAAACCGTCTGTGATGAGATACTCATCACAGACGCTTTGTATTAAGAACTGTCTGTGATGAGATGCTTATCATAGACGGTTCATGATACTAACCATCTGTGAAGCATCGCAGACGCGTCTGTGATGAGACGTCTTCTATAGTCTGTTTTGTAGTAGTGGGTGCTCTATTTTTGTCACTACTAGGTTCTACGCGTCCGTCTTGACTTGTACTTCTGTAAGGAGTGGTCTAGGAACGCTAGTTTTGAAGATAACGCACCCCGTGCGTTGGTTTGCAGAAAAAAGGTACAAATGCTATAAAACGGGCCAAGATAGCAATTAAATATATATAATGTGCATAAATGATGGTGTTGGACCGTAAAGGCGACTAGAGGGGGGGTGAATAGGAGCACGCTCACTTTTTCACAAGTTATGAACTCAATACAATTTAACTCCAGTAGCTATTAGAAAGCTATGAAGATCAATATACCAGTACAGCGGAAGACTAGTATTGAATCCAATTAAACCCCTAAGCAATATAACAAACTCAACTAAGATTACCAAGACTTACAAAGACGGGCGGTCTCGATCATTATACTCAACCGGTCGGACCGATTGCACGGCGGTCCGACCGCTTTGGCCAAGGGTCGGACCGCCTAAAATCGGTCTCGACCGGTGATGACGGCGGTCCGACCGTCCGACTCCGTAACCGATCCGCAACAAGAAAATCACCGATGACGAAGTTGCAATTAGATGAAACTTTGATTCTCAACTCCAATCTTTATGAAACTTTGCACACACCTTCTATATGCTATTGAGGACCTATTCCAATCAAATATTATGATAATTCTTGGAACGATCTTGAGCAATTGTCAATTGATTAACAGGAGGTCTAAAACCGGGCAAGAACGAAAACTTGATCCTAAAGCTTGTTCGTGAGAGATTGATGATCAAGATGATGCTAGATAGATTCACACATATCACAGCAGGCTAATTCACGTGAAAGAATCAATCACAAACTCGCGGATCAAAGAAAGCCCTAAAATCACCAAATTGAAAGCAAGAACGAAAAGAGACTTATCTCAAGCAAACCTTGCATGGATTGATTTTGTGATTGAAGCTGGATTACATCCACACCATCATGGATCAGTAGACAATCAAGGATCACGAAATTCACCACAAACCATCAATAGCCCTAGCCTCCACCTCAACTCCCCTAAAGACAATTAGGGTTTTGAAACATAAAAAGCGAGAGAGAGAGAGGTGCAGCCACCACCTCCTCCTATTTATAGTGGAGGCCTAGACTCCTAGGGTTTGACTCAATTGGGCTCCCGTTAAGGCCCACTAACAAACGGGTCACACACGCACGCTTCGCGGCTTACTGCTTTTAACCTTTTGACCTAAACCGCTTCACCATGCGCCATGGATTCGCCAATAGGTCACCCTTGTCCATCTTGTGTCACGCTTGAGTCGTTGACTCACCCGCATCGCCGATCGCTCGACCTCAACTCTTCAAGTCTAGTCCCGATTCTCCTCGCCGCTGACCGTCGCTGACCACCAAGCTACCCGCACAACCACGTAAAAGAAAACACGATTCGGGAACAAGTTCTTCACAACTTGACCCATGTTAGTCAAAACATGCATCATGCTAATCATATGCCATGAAACCAATGACTTTGACCTAACAAATCAACATCGCCACGGTTGGCCGACGCTCAAGTAGAAACCGGTCCGACCGCTCAGGAGGCCGGCCGGACCGCCCCATGGCTTGGCCGGACCGCTTCCTGTGAGCCGGCCGGACCGCCTTAGACTTAGCCAAATTCAAGCTCCCAAATTCAAACCTTCGAAACTTTAAACCAATAGAACTTTTCACCGAGACTCCAAAAATCATGATACCAAGTGCATTGGGATCCCTCACTTGCCTACAACACCTATTTTGGCTCACCATTTTGACCACTTTGTCATCGCGGTCCGACCGCCCCACATGGCGGTCCGACCGATTTGGGACCGGTCGGATCATTGCAAGGACCGGTCGGACCGCCTCGTCCAATAAGCTCAGAACTTTGTCGAAAACACGTGAAACGACAAACCGTAAACGCCATTGCCAATTGTCACATCATCCTAAGATCTGGAGCATATCCCCATGAAATCCACAGATGGATAATGGCCACATAGTACGAAAAATTATGAGACAAGTAATTATCTGTTGGACCGAAACGACTACTAAAGGGTGGTGAATAGAAGCACGATTTCTTTTTCACCTTAATCGAATTCAACACATTTTTTACTCCAACAACTATGAAAGCTATGAAGATCAATGTACAAGCATAGTGAAAGACTTGTATTGAATCCAATCGAAAACCTGAAGCAAAACAACTAAAATCACCAAAAACTCAATTCTCAAATAGTTGAGTGGTCATAACTCTCAACCTAGCGGTCTGACCTCTCCATGGGGCGGTCTAACCTCTCCAATGGTGCGGTCTGACCTCCAACACGATGAACAGTAAAATCATTGTGATCTAACTTTTGATCCACAACTCCAAACATCACGAAACTAGAAACATACCTTCTCTACAATGTCAGGAAACTATTCCAATCAAGGATCGTGAACATCATTACCAAAGTTTTGACTTTTTTCCATTTGAGTGAAGGTTGCTTCAAAACCAAGTCAAAACCAAAATATAATCCAAAAATTTGCTCGTGGGTGATAGATGATCAAGATGATCCTAGATGCATTCCCACATGTCACAGCAAGCAAGATCCAAGCCAGAAACCAAAGGAAAATGAAAGGATCAAAAAAGCCCCAAAATCACAAAAGAGAGAGCAAGAACAAGAAGTGACTCATTTTGAGGAATCTTGCTTGGATTGATTTGAGATTGATGTTGGTTTACAACCACTCCATCCTAGAGGACAAAGGCTCAACACTTGAGCATACAATCAATCTAACTCTCTAGAACCCTAAACTCTCCACTTTCCTCTCCTTAAACACAAACCAGGGTTTCTTCAATACAAGGGTTTTTTAGGTGCACAACCAGCACCCTCCCCCTATTTATAGTGGAGGCTAGCTTCTAGAAGGACATTCCTAATGGGCACCCGTTAAGCCCACACACAAACGGGTTTAATTCACGCACGTATTTCAAAGCGTCATCTTCATCTTCTCTTGACCTAAACCACTTCTCCTTACGCCGTTTTGCGCCACAGTTTGGCCAAAAGCCATCAAGGTGGTATTTTAGTGAAGTTACCATAATACCCCTTCTCGTTCATTCTCCAAAGATCGAGTCCAAACTTTATGGAGCAATCCCATACTTCGCCACGTGTAGGTTGATCAACGGCTCTCTTCATGTCTGCAAGTCTCTCCCATCCGGCTCCCACCGAAACCACCATGGCACTTGCACCGACCCCCGCGCCACTTGATGCAACCCGTCGTACCAAACTTCCAGTTCGGTCATCCTTGTCCATTTTGCGTCATACTTGAGTCTATTGACTTCACCCGGCATCCTCGATCGTTCTAAACCTCAGCTCTCCAAGCCAAATCCTGATCATCCTCGTCGTTGACCATCGTTGACCTCCAAGCCTCCTGCACAACAATAGACAAAGAAATCGATTCCGGGAATAAGCACTTTACAAGTTGACCTACGTTAGTCAAAATATGCATCATGTAACACATATGCACTGAAACCCATGAACTTGACCTAACCAACAAACATCGCCGCCAAGCTGCCCGACGAACAAGTCAAAGTCAGTCAAACCGCCACCATGGCCGGTCTAACTACCCCCTGGCCGGTCTGATTGCCACCTGGCCGGTCTGACCGCCCAGCAAGGGACTTAGCCAATTTTCCTCCTTGGAAATCCGAAGCCTCTTTGAAAATTTCAAACGAATAGAACTTTTAACTTGACGCTCCAAAAATTATGAGACCAAGTGTAGGAGAATCCCCTCTCTTGCCTACACCCTCTATTTTTGGCCCAGCTACAAACTCAAAACTACTTTTGTGGTCGGTCAGACCGCTGCCCATTGGCCGGTCTGACCGCCAGTCTCTTAGCCAAAACGCTAGCCGGTATGACCGCCAGCTGCCTGACAGAAACAGAAACTTTGCCGAAAATGCATGTTTCTACAAACCCTCAATAACATTGCTGAGAGACCATGTGAGTAGGGTCCCCTTACGAGTGATGAGTATTTAACGCTATGTTGAATAGTTTGTGATTGGATTCATCGCGTTTGCGTTGCTGCTGTTTTGTTTCTGTGCTGTGCGGTACTTTCGGCGGAGCTTCCGCCATGGTAAAACGGAACTTCCGATTATCCTGACAATTGTGTTCTGGTGAGTTGATAATCGGAACTTCCGCACCTGGGATCGCGGAACTTCCAAAAATACTGACAAGAGTATTCTGCTGTGACGACAATCGGATCTTCCAACCTGGGAGTGCGGACGGTCCGATAATCGGAACTTCCGCCATGGAAGTGCGGACGTTCCGATAATCGGAACTTCCGCAATGGTAAGTGCGGAACTTCCGATTGTGCACAGAACTGTGCAGAGAGAGCATAGTTTGGATTTTGAGTTGTGAATGAGTTTGGTTTTAATGCAAATGATGATTATAATATCTTGAGGAATGCTATGTGATGTGTTTCTTATTTGTACTGGTTGCAGGGCATCGAGGTGGAGTCGTGGCGAGACACGTGGAGACCGGACTAGACGCAGGCGGCGTTGAGGTCAGAACGGTAAAGACGTGTCGAAGACGGCGTGCACTCGAGGTGGTTGCGTAGTCGTGAACAAAAGGAACGCGGAGCTTCTGTAAGGTGTGCGAGGGGCGAAGGGTACTTCGCAAAGCTAGCACAGTGGAAGCGGCTCGTTAGGTTTAGCCGGCATAACGGGTTGGAGACCCGTTAGCCAAGGGCTATAAATAGAGGTGAACCCCGTTGTTGTGTTAGACTTTTGAGAGAGAAAATTAGGGTTAGCTTTAGCTAAAGAGCCTTTGGAGAGGTTGTTTTGCTTTTTGAGAGTTTGTTGAGTTGGAGAGGATGAACTGAAATTTGTGTAATCATTCCTCCGTGTTTCCCTCTGTAATCTTTTGATTTCTATCAATGAAACTCGAGGTTTTGGTTCCTTGTTTATGCCTCTTTCGCCTCTCTGCTCATACGCTGAATATCTAGGGTTTTGGTGAATCTTTTATTCCTCTTATGAGATGGCATGAAACTTGATATTTAGAGTCTTATTGATATTGCTAATATATCTTCAAAGTCTCATGAGCCGAGAATCTAAGAATCTTGCAAATTGTGGGTTTTTGGTTGTTCTTGCCTAATACTCAAGAAATCCGTTTTTGCTTTGATTAATGGATCTTTGTCTGCGATTCTTCTCCATGAGGTCAAGATGTTGTTTAGGATGATGTCATGTGAGACTTGACCTGAGAAGAGCATTCAAGAGTTAGTATTTCGGATTTTTGGGCAAAACCCCGAGCGTACTGTTCTTCGGTCAGGACAATTGGAACTTTCGATTGTCCACGGCGGAACTTCCGCACTGATACCCAGAACTACCGCAGTGCGGAACTACCCCGAAGGTGATCCGGAGGGACTGCTGCTCTGGGCCTCGCAGGGCTCCGGGTTCCCTCCGGTCGGGAGCCTTCACCTGGGGTCCTCCCTCAGGGTTTTATGGTGGCTTTGCTTGGCCGTTGGGGCCGATGGGGCCACCCCTACGACAAGCCCCTCGCGGTCGAGGTCCGCCGCGTGGTCAAACCGCGCCGTTCTTCCCGGCGGTACATGCACACCGCTCCTTCGCCAGCGGCGTATTTGGGCCGTTAGCTTGCCAGGCTGCTTATGGCGTCGTATGGGGTTCTGTACCGACGTCGGTTGGGCATCGCGCCATTTAATGGGGCGGGGCTATTAGGTTCCCTAGGGCACACATGTTGCTTGCTGGTTGTTTTGCGTCTGTTCGGCTTCTGTTCTGTGTCGTTTTGAGCGCCCAGGCCAGCTATAAATATGATGGGGTGTGCCCCCAGTCCTATACCGCATTCCATCGCCCTTAGCTACTGTGCTGTTGCTCCACCACCGCTTCCCGCTCGGCTAGATGACGAAGCGCTCGCTTGACGAGGGGGTTTCAGTGGCCCACACAGACGAGTTAGGCCGATCACTGGTGACACCGGTGGTGCTGCGGGTGCTTCACAAGGAGGGCAAGATTGCCGATCTCTCCCTCTCCCGAGCCCCGGGTCGGAGACGGTGCTGGTGCCTCGGGACAACGAGGCTATCTTGTTCGCGCTCTTTCCTTGACGCTGGCCTCTGGCTTCCCTGCGTGGGGCTAGTCAGCTGTGTGCTGCAGTTGTACCGGATAGAGCTAGCCCAGTTGACCCTGAACTCCCTTGTGAAACTCGGGGTCTTCGAATGGGTAATGCATTCCGCTGGGGCCGCTGGGGAGGGTCGGCTCTTCGTCTATCTTCACGACGCTCGCTGCTAGCCGAAAAAGAAGAGGGAGTTCGGTGAAACGCTCAATTTTAGGAGCGTAAATTTCCAGCTCATGCCTCCCGCAACCGATGGGAGAAGGACTGGACCCGGTGGTGGTTCTACAATACGTCCCCCTCGGATGACGGGCTACAATCTTCCGGGGGGCTCATGCGGCTCAACCCGTCCCAGGAGATCAAGCTGAGCTCGAGAGAGGAGTCGCTTTTACAGCTCCTCCTGATGGTCACATGCAGGCTCTCCACTCGCGATCTTGTGGAGGAGTTCTACGCGCTCCAAATATGGCCGCTCGCGCAAGGTTGGAACATCCGCCTTGGCGCGGAGGCTAGCGGGATTCGCACGCTTGGTTTGCCGGAGGGCAATGACTGTAGGTATCGCTGTGGTGATAGTGTGATGGCTAGCTTGTGTATCACGTGTTTGTTGGTGCTTTTTGTAGCGCTTCTGGTGGACGAGGTGGCCCGCGTTGCGGAGCAGCTGCTTGGTCTGTATACCGGCAAGGAGCACGCGAAGCGGGGACTGGTGGTGCGTGAGGCGAGGCTGAACCGCACGTACCTAGACCTGGCTATCCGTCTTGAGGAGTGGCCGGACCCCGATGATGGCAAGCGGCGTAAGGGTCGAGCGCCTGAAGAGCTGAATACAACCGGGCCCATCGATGCTGTGCCGTTGCAATGTGGCAGGCCTGTGAACCCTCCTGCTTCGCTATTGGTATGTGTCTCGCCGACCCGCCCTTCGAAGGCCACCCACGTGCCCTCGGGGCAGACCGAGCGGGTGGCCTCGAGTGGCTTGCCACCACCGGCCCAGGGGACGGACTTGTTTTGCGTGGCGAGCCTCGCTCTCGAGGGGTCCTCCGGCGGGACTCCCTCGGGAGCGTATAACCGAGGGACCGAGGACACCCTGGTGGGAGGCGCCCTCGGTGATGCCCGCCCACCCCTGGTAAGCTTGGCCCCCCTTTATTTTTTTTTTCTTCTTCTTCTTTTTTCTACATTTGTACTGCAGGCGGAGGAAGCGAAGGAGCTATCAACGACGCCTCCGGTGGCGGGGGTTCTGGTGCGGGCGTCGAGCACTCCAGTGCTGGGGGGTATGACGGTGTCGACGATGCCAGTGCTTCCGAGGCCGCTCCTACGGCTGATCTTGGGCCGTTGTGCACCACCGACTTCAAGGTCAGCGCCAGTGCGGCCGCCGTGTGCGAGGAGGTTGTAACACCCTGGCTATTCGGAAGCCAAGATGTCACGCAAATCTAACAAATACTAAGAATATACAACAATACCAGGTTAATCAGGCTCAATTAACAATATCTCATAAGGAACGACGATAAACGATTAACAGTTTCATGAAAAGGAATGGAAAACATTCATAATAAAGACGTACGGTAGGCACTACCAAAATTGGATTATTACAATTTGGAAATTTATCAAATAGTTGACATAACTGAAAGATAACACTAGTTATTCTGGTTTGATAAAAGTGATATGCAGCGTGCTGGACTATCCCTCAAAAGGTCTTGCCTTCTTCCTCATCTACCTAAATAAACATACAAAGCAAGGAAGAGCCAAAGACTCAGTAAGTACTTTAGCGAATAACAGAAATATTAAGCGAACAAAGCAATCAAAATCCACTTGTGAAAAACTTCTCTGAACATATATGAGAATGAATGGAATGGAATAATGCAATGAAGGAATGGATCGCCACAACTTATACCAGATAGTGAGTGACACACCACCGGTAGCTCACTTAACCCCGTACTTAACAAAGTCCGGGGATCCAATCACCGTATGAAGAACGTTTCATACGGGTGTCCGAAGTTGCCCACAATGGAGTGGTGGCCAACATTGCCCACATTGGAGTGGTGGGTCTTACATGCCCATACTGGAATTGATGGGACTTATAATTTTTTCCACGTCCGTGGACAACAAGAAACAAATGCATGAACGGAATAAACTTCATGCAATGAACTCTTATCACATCATAATGTAGAAATATACATGGCATACGAACATGAATAGCCATACTAACAATTCATCCACACCCAATCATCACCATTCATTAGGATAAGACAAGGTACTTGCCTTCCGCGCTGTGACGTGTTAGGAGGCAATGACGGTGTTTCTCCACTCACTGCCCCACCGCCTACACAAATATTTATTCGAAATAAGAATAACAAGACATGACGTGGCTACAAGTGTCTTACCAAAACCCTCTAACTCCCCAACATAACCAAAGACTCAAAATGATGAATTAACTAATCAGCCCAATTTCAGCCCTTCCGATCAGCAGTACGAGAAAAATAGTAATTAAATATCTGTGAATCATAATGACTTGAAACTAGTGCTCAAATACTCTTAACATATTAGGCTACGAAAATCTAGTTGGTGGGGTTCTTTGATTCGGCCAAACCAGTGGCCTAAACAACAGTTGAAAACAACTGACAAACATCTCGTCTGCATTGCGTAACAAAGACCAAAGAAATTGATGTAACTTTCAATCTAATGATCCAATGGAGGTGATCTTTATCAACTTGGAAAGATTATTTAAAGGTATACAATAACCTAGTGTTGGAAGTTCTGAATATGACTCTATCTAGATCAAAACCGAGGAACAAACTGACAGTCCCCAGATCTCAGACAGACAGAACAGCGCGCGGTTAAAATTCCATAACTTTTGATTTACAACTCTAAAAATTATGTTATTTATCAACATAGAAAGCTTACTGAATTCTCTACAACATTCATTTTGGGTAGTCTTTCTGATTCGGCCTCTAAATAATTCATAATTCATAATGGCCAGACAAAAATGACCATATCTCCTAAACCGTACCTCCAAATCAGATGATATCAGTGCCTAAAGAAATATAAGACCAAGGGCTATAACTTTCTAAGAGGTGGACATATCAGAAAACGGACGAAACTTACCCAAATCTGACGAACAAATCTAGCGCAGGGGGAAGGAGAAGGTGGCGCACGACAGGGAGGAGGGTGGCGGCTCCAAGTGGGCGAAAGGGGAGGGGAGGGGGAGGGGGAGTGGGAGGGAGTCTCTAGGGTTTTGGGGGAGGAGACCCTCCCCCCTTGGCCGGCCTCCCTAATGGGCCTCCCACCTGGCGGCGGCCCAAGCCCAGGTTGTCGGAGAAAAGCTAAAAACCCCCCGGCCAAAAAGAAAATTCAGATTTTCTGATTAGCTCCCTCTCCCGAGACTTCTTCTAATACGCCGATTTACTTTTGAGGTATTACAGAGGTGGCCCGCTTCGCCGCGCCACCGGTCGTGTCCCGCCTTTTTGAGAGATGCCGCTTGGCGAGATGCTCCGGCTGGTCGAAGCTAACTCCGCTAGGGTGAGTTGAAACTTCTTTTGCTTGGTATGTGGCTACACATTCCTGACGAAGGCATGTTCTTGTAGACGCTGATGTTGTATCGCGCTCTTGACGAGGACATCAAGTGGGAGTACGCGAAGATCCAAGGGCTGGTCGATTCGCACTACGCGCAGAGCCAGGCGCTCTCCTTAGAGCGCCAAGAGCTCATCGAGAAGACGACGGTCCTGGAGGCGCGGGTGGCCGAGCTGGAGGCGGAGTAGCAAGGTCTTCGCGACGAGGTGTGGGTGCTTCATCGCAACAAGGGGGACCTAGAAACGAAGGTCGCTGCGGAGCGTGAGCTCTCCGAGTCGGTGTCGCGGGCTGTCTGGCAGGCTATGGAGGTGATAGAGACCACCATGACCGCTACCGGGGCCGTGGCCGCGCTAAGAACACACAGCCGCCTCGAGGTTGATCAACGCCGACCGCCTCCGCGAGGCGAGATTTGCTCGCCGCGCCCACGCCTACGGCGATCATTGCGCGAAGGTTGTTTGGACGGCGGCCTTCCTGTCACTGCAGAAGGGCGGCTGCGTGCACGTTGACGCCCTCGGGGCACGCTCCCTACCCGTAGCCTCGGCGTTCGATGTGGCCTCCGACAAGCGTTTGGTGCGGAGGGCGACCAATACTTTTGCTCAGGTCTTCTGGGCGCCGCAGGGACGTGAGGCTGCGATGGCCTCACTGCGTCGGGTGTTAGAGCAGAAGGCGAAGATCAAGGCCGTTGATGCTTCCGAGGGCGCCAGCGGGCGGGGGGCCACCCCGGTTGACAAACTGTGACCTCCGCCATCGCACTTCCAAACCGTAGTTTTTATAGGCTAGGTTCTTTTTCCTCGCTCCCGCCTCATTCCGGCCGTGCCGGGTGGGGCAAATTTGTAATGGCTCCCGATTTTTGAATGAAACGGTTCGTTTTAAGTTCATCTTGTTGTTCTACGGTTGTGCTGGTTTCGTTAGGACCGACTGATGATGGTTCGGCGGGCTACCCGCCGGGGGGCCCGTCCCTCCGAAGGGTGGAATATCAAGGTGACCGCACCGCCTCGCGGCACGAAGGACGAGCGCCATATTCTCCCCGCCTGGCCTATACAACTTTGCTATCGCGGGATTTTGTATCATGGGGCTTGGTGGCAACGATGGAAACGGCGTAACCCAGAGGGGTCAACAGAGCGCTTCCAGCGCTTCCGCGAGCGCAAGGCCGCGAGGGGGCGCGCCGAGATTCGAGCCTTCTGGGAGGGGCGATGCGTCGTCTTCGCCTCGGAAGTCCCGGGCGTGCATGACAGTGGGGGGTCGTCACGTTTGGGATGCGAGGCCGAACAGGATTACGAGCGCCTTGCGTGCTCCGGGGCTTCCGAAGGGGAGCTGTTTGCGTGGGCGATGGAGGAGTATGGCCGTCTTGTTGCGTTCGGGGCCTCTGACGAGGAACTGCTTGACTGGACGGCTAAGGTAAAGGAGTGGGACCTCGCACCAGAAGCGCCAGGGCGACGCTTTCTTGCATGGAGAGGATTGTAACATTGTACTGTATTGCTTTTTCTTGTGCGGAGAGGATTGTGTAACGTTGTATTGTAATGCGTTTTCTTGTGCGGAGAGGATTGTAACATTGTACTGTACTGCTTTTTCTTGTGCGGAGAGGATTGTGTAACGATGTATTGTAATGCGTTTTCTTGTGCGGAGAGGATTGTAACATTGTACTGTACTGCTTTTCTTGTGTGGAGAGGATTGTGTAATGTTGTATTGTAATGCGTTTTCTTGTGCAGAGAGGATTGTAACATTGTACTGTACTGCTTTTTCTTGTGCGGATAACATTATGTAACGTTGTATTGTAATGCGTTTCTTTGTATGAAGTGGATTCTAGTGGATGGGGCCGTCCCCCATGTATTACGCGAGGGGGGGGGGGGGCGAGGCCTGCGTCGTTGTAACATCCCAACTTTTGAGCCTTTTAAAATCCTTTATTTATTTGCTAGTTGAAAATCTCATCATCTGCATTTTATTTGAATTTATATTAAAAGCTTAATATGGACTTTAGGGATAAAATAATTTAATATGATTAATCCCAACATCAACAATTGTCAAAACTATTTTATTTAGATTCTATATGCTTGGATATATTTTATAGAATTTTCTATAATTTTTATAGGATCATTTGCTATTTGCATTTTCTGGATTTATTAAAAAGAAAAATCTATTTAAATCCCTCGGAACAGTGCTGGGCCGAAGCCCAACACTATTCCTGCACGCCAGCCCATCTCCCGCTCGCTCGCGCCCTCGTCCGTTGGATGTGCGATGCGTGTCCCTCATTTTGATCGGACGGTCACGCTCAACCCCGCCTTCCTCCGTTGGATGTTCGCCGCGTGGCCTCGCCCGCTGATCTCGCTCGCTCGCTAGCTCGCGCCTTGCTGCCGCTGCCAGGTGAGACCATCACCGAGTCGTCATCTCCGCGGAGTCTTCTTCTTCCTTGCGCCCGCGCCTTCGTCCGCCATTGCCGAAGCTTGAAGCTTCGTCCGACAAAACCGATTCGGTTGCTGATTCTTCGCGCTGACCCCACCAAATCGTATCTCTGTTTATTCCTTATCTTTTCCAAACCGAATCAAACCCCGAATCCCTCTCAATCTCCGAGAATTAAGGATTTCAAAACCCCGGCCGTTTCGGACTCGAATTGGGGGTTTCCAATTCCGGCGTCCCCCGGGCCTATAAATACCCCCTTAGGATTGCCCAGGCCGCCGCAACCCAGAGCCACCACCCTCGTCTCCCCGATCACTCTAGCGCCGCCGCAATCCAAGATTTAGGGTTTTCGACCGAGCTTCTTCTCCGGTGAATTGCGCCGCCGTCGTTGTCGCCCTTGCTCCACCGACCGCACCACCGTGATCGCAAGTCCTCTACCTCGTCGCCTCCTCGTCGCCGGAGCACCCTTCCGACAAAACCGAAGCCCCACCGCTTCTTCCTCGCCACCGCCGCCACCGCTGCTGCGGCCACGGTAAGGGCACCCCGAGTCGCAATAGCACGGGAACAATCTGTACCCTTCGCCGATGACTCGCCCCAAACGCCGGTGACCATCGGTCCCGAAGGCCGCCATTGCCGCCATCCAATTTAAGCGCCAAGATCACCTGTGGTCGTGTGGCACCACAGTGGCCCCAAATCAAGCCAAGACATGCGCACGTGGTTCATCCATCGCGGCCAGATTCGACAGGCTCGGTGAACCTAGTTCACCGTGAGCACACCATCGACATGTGGGGCCACACACAAGATGGTTTTTTTATTTTGTTTTCTTTTCCCGGCTGACGCAAGCATTGCGCAATAATCTGATTTTCCTTTATAAAAATAATTTGGGGAATCAAATTAAAATCCAAATTAGGGTTTTAATTATTTTCCAATCTTCCAAAGCCCATATCTTTTGCATCCGACCTCCGATTGAGCCCATTCAAATTTATAAATTCATATAAAATCAAGATCTATTTATTGGTGAATTTTATTTGATTTTTGGAGTTGGTTTTACCTCTGTTATTTATTTGCTTTTTTTTTTCTTTTGTCTCGTTTACGAGTAGACGTCGATACTTCGGGAAGTTTTGCAGAAGAAGGAGCACCTCAAGACCAAGACCAATATCTAGATCTATTCCAAGGCAAGTTATACCTTTGATCATCTTGCACCCAGTTTTCAAAATACTTTGTTTCAATGTATTGCATTCTAATTCAAGTATTTATTTAAATACTTTTGGGATAGTTATTAATCCAATTTGTTATATCCACCTTGTCTATTGTATGCCATGATCTTTTGTCACCATAGGTTGGTTCATTATTAGTTGGTATTATCGTAGCACCAACGTGGGTTGGTTAGATACGAGTAGGTTGCTTAGCCATGCCACGAGTCATCATTTCATGTGAGTTGCAATTATAAACTTGACTAAGTGATTATAAAACTGTGTGATGAACCTGTGTGTGCTGTGTGCTATTACTCGTTGGTGGCATGTGTTGCACTTAATCAACAGGGTGGGAAAAGATTTGGACTGAGGCAAGTGGTGGATTCTGTGTGATTGGTGGAGCTGTGTGCTTTATAAACTTTGTGATTTGGGAAAAACTGGAAGTCTTGCCTTGGTCAATTAAGGACTTAACTTTGTGCGCCATTGAACTGAGCCTTACTATATGACCACATGCCTAGTATGGGCTGGTCCTAACTTAGTAAGTTATGGAGTCTTAACATTGACCACTCAGGTTGTATTTAAACTGTGTGATGGGCTGGAGATGTGATATGTCACATCGCGGGACGGTTCGCTGCATCCCTGTCCAACGATGTGTGTCCTAACCAAACGCTGTGTGTATCGGTTGGCCTGCAGGAAAGCACATCGGGAGTATCATAGTTTGAGATGAAGTCTCTGAAAGGTTTTGTTGTGATCAACTCTGATCCGGTTGGTTTCATCGTGTGGGTAAAATGTACAACCTCTGCAGAGTGTTTAAACAATCTATTCAAATAGCCGCGTCCGCGGTTATGGACATGCTCGGGAATTTCACACGAGGGGTAGATTTTCATAAAACATTTGGGAAGGGTCAGCTGTGTGAGATAACTTGTACAGCTGTGTGAATAACTTGTTTAGACTGTGTGTCCTTTGTGAAACCAATTGTTAAATTATTATTCTTTAATTGTTTCCAATTATGTTTTCAATCTATTATTTGTATTCAATTGCAAATGTTGCATTTCCTCAAAATAACCATAGAAGACATTTCTTTGGAATAAGCCATCATGTATAAATGCATTCTGTGGTATGACTTGCGAGTACGGTGTGTACTCACTCTTGCTAAACAAATCAATGTATGGAGGAGTCGTCACCGCTTTTGAAGAAGAGTCCTACGAAGGTTGATCGTTAGGGTCTTGATCCCATCGGTTTCGTGGTAAATTGATGGGAGCCCCACGAGTTTACTTCCGCTTCACGCGCTTTATTCTTTATTGTCAGCCTTGAATGGCTTAATAAATGTAAAACTCGACTGTAAGGTCCCAACAGTTATTTGTTATTCAAAGTACTTGTTTATTCTTATATTCGTTGTATGGATGTGATATTTCATCGATGTTGACACTGTGTGCACTAGCGTGATTCTGGACTAGTGCAGAATACACAGAGGCTCCAGATTTGCATATTTGGGTCCCGGCCGCGTCCCCTATTTTTAGATTGGGCCCGGAGAGCCCATCTCAGAGATTATGCGAGGGTAGACGGGCTCGCGCCGCCCCCATATTTTTAGATTGGCCCGGGAGCCCAGTGGATTATGCGAGGGGGAGGCGAAGCCTGCGCCGTCCCCCATGCTTTTTAGATTGGGCTCCGGGGGAGCCCATCTATGGATTATGCGAGGGGGAGGCGAAGCCTGCGCCGTCCCCCATGCTTTTTAGATTGGGCTCCGGGGGAGCCCATCTGTGGACTATGCGAGGGGGAGGCGAAACCTGTGCCGTCTCCCATGCTTTTTAGATTGGGCTCCGGGGGAGCCCATCTGCAGTGTTAGCGAGGGGGCCAAGCTCGCGCCGCCCCCATGCTTTTATATTGGCCCGGGAGCCCATCTATGGATTATGCTAGAGGGAGGCGAATCCCGCGCTGTACCCCATGCTTTTTACATTGGGCTCCGAGGGAGCCCATCTGTGGATTATGCGAGGGGGTCGAAGCCTGCGCTGTCCCCCATGCTTTTTAGAATGGGCTCCGGGGGAGCCCATCTGTGGGTTATGCGAGGGGGAGGCGAAGCCTGCGTCGTCCCCCATGCTTTTTAGATTGGTCTCCGGAGGAGCCCATCTGTCGGTTATGCGAGGAGGAGGCAAAGCCTGCGCCATCCCCCAAGCTTTTTAGGCTGGGCTCCGTGGGATCCCATCTGTAGGTTATGCGAGGGGGAAGGCGAAGCCTGCGCCGTACCCATGCTTTTTAGATTGTGCTCTGGGGGAGCCCATCTGTGGATTATACGAGGGGGAGGCGAAGCCTGCGCCGTCCCCCATGCTTTTTAGATTGGGCTCCGGGGGAGCCCATATGTGGATTATGCGAGGGGGAGGCGAAGCTTGCGCCGTCCCCCATGCCTTTTAGATTGGGCTCCGGGGGAGCCCATCTGTAGGTTATGCGAGGGGAGGTGAAGCCTGCGCCGTCCCCCATGCTTTCTCATGCCTGCAGAGGGCATGGTGGTCACTAGGGCCGTTGGACATGCGCTGTTCGTTTATACACCCCTATGGAGTGTGCGCCGTGGCTCGGAGCACCGTTAGGCTTCTTACACTTGTGCCTGCGGAGGGCACAGTTGGCACCGGGGCCGTTGTCCATGTGCGGTGTTCATTTATACACCCCTGCGGAGTGTGCGTCGGGGCTCGGAGCACCGTTAGGCATCTTACACTCGTGCCTGCGGAGGGCATGGTGAGCACTGGGGCCGTTGGCCATGCGCGGTGTTCGTTTATACACCCCGGTGGAGTGTGCGCTGGGGCTCAGAGCACTGTTACGTGTCTTACACTCGTGCCTGCGGAGGGCACGATGGGCACCAGGGCCATTGAAAATGCGCGGTGTTCGTTTATACACCCCTGTGGAGTGTGTGCTGGGGCTCAGAGCCCCGTTAGGCGTCTTACACTCGTGCCTGCAGAGGGCACGATGGGCACTGGTGCCGTTGGCCATGCGCGGTGTTCATTTATACACCCATGTGGATTGTGCGCCGGGGCTCGTAGCCTCGTTAGGCGTCTTACACTCGTGCCTGCGGAGGGCACGGTGTGCACCAGCGCCGTTGGCCGTGCGCGGTGTTCGTTTATACACCCCTGTGGAGTGTGCACTAGGGCTCGGAGCCCCGTTAGGCGTCTTACACTCCTGCCTGTGGAGGGCATAGTGGGCACCGGGGCCGTTGGCCTTGCGTGGTGTTCGTTTATACACCCCTGTATAGTGTGCGCCGGGGCTCGATTGCCCGGAGGGACTTTGCTGCGATCTCTCCCGGGGTCACTGCCTTGTCCCCAAAAAAGGATCATGAATGGGGAGAAACATGTGGCCCTTGTTGAGGAAGTGCGAATTGCCCATACGGTCTTTTGGAGCTCTTCTGACCATAATCCCTTTGGGAGGCCGACGAGGCGCTTGGTCAATCTGGCTAGCAGGTTGCCGTTGGCACGCTAGACTGCACCATTCGACTCGGGGTGGCCGACCGACGCGAAACATATGGTGGTGCCGATGCTTTGGCTGAATGCTCGGAAGGTAGTGTAATCAAATTGTGTGCCGTTGTCGGTGACGATACTCCAGGGCACGCCGTACCGACACACGATGTTCCTCCAGATGAAACATTGCGCTGCTGCGGTAGTGATTTTCGCGACTGGTTCGGCTTTCACCCATCTGGAGAAGTACTCGATGGCGACGAAGGCGAACCGGAGGCTGCCCTTGGCCACGGGGATGGGGCCGATGATGTCGAGCCCCCACCGCGCGAAGGGCCATATTGGAGCAAGCGGCTGCAATGGTACCGACGATGCTTTGGAATGATGGCTTGCCCATTGGCATCCCTGGCAGTGCTGCACTAGGTCATGTGCGTCGCGGAGCGCCGTAGGCCAGTAGAAACCTTGGCGGAAAGTTCTTGCCACGAGGCTCCGGCGGGCTTGGTGTGCTCCGCAGAGTGCCTCGTATACTTCCTTCAGTAAGGATTGCCCTTCGGCCTGGGAGATGCACCGTAGCAGGGGGCACATACGCCTCCCTTGTTGAGCTGGCCGTCAACGACGCGGTAGTTGCAGGCTCGATGCTTTAGGCGGTTCGCTTCGGTTGCTTCCTCGGGCTCTTCTCCTCCGAGGTAGCTTCAATGTCGCTCGCGACCTGGCTTCGCGATCTTCGAACGGGTGAGGCGCTCGTGCAGTGCGCGCTCCCCACGGTTGCCCTAGGGCGTCCACTGGTGCTTGTGGGGCGGTCCCTGGTGCTCCTAGGGCAGCCCCTGGTGCTTCCAGGTTAATTGATGGCTCGCGCAGCCTGGAGTACAATACGTCTTGCGGGGGGTTCTCGTTGGAGCTGGCTATTTTGGCCAGTCTGTCCACCACGTCATTGCTGCTGCGCGGGATGCTCTGGACGGTGATGCCAGGGTCATGCTTTTTGCCTTCGTGGTGTTGTCCCCTCCGGCGGCCTCGATGGCTGTCTCGTAGACGCGGAGGAACTCCGTGGGATCCGTCGACCCTTAGAAGCGCCTGTCCTCTGGCATCTTGAAGCCCTGTGTCGAACCCGGGAACGAAGGATCCCGAATTCTCTGTGTGCATACACTAGTCCAGGATTTCCAGTGTACATAGTCACAAAATGTTATCACAAACATATCCAAATATTTATTAATAAGCATAGAGTTTATTACAACTTGGGCCGGAGGCCAAATAAAATATTAAGCGGAAGCAAAATATAATGGTAAGCCACACGATACGCCACAGTAATCGCCTGGAGGTCGCCGCCTAATCGCCCCGCTCCTCACCTTCCGGATAGCGCCTTCTCCGAATAATAATATTCAAGAAGAGTGAGCACTACAACCGTGTTCGCAAATTACACCCAATATAGAATTTAGAATGCATGCATAAATTATTCAAAGGAAGGTTGTAGGGTTTATTTGCATAAATCAGCATTTTTGGTTTAAATAGTTATACTAAGTTTCAAGGCACATTTTTATTCCATAGATAAAATCAGATTTAAAATTGATCATTTTATAGTGGATAACCTCCATATGAAACATGGTGAAGGATACCCACCTATCACAAGGCTACCCGCCCAATTTTACCACAAGGATTAACCATCCTCAAATCATGTCCAATGTTATTTTAAAACCAAAAATAAATCTAACTTAGAGTGGCTTTGCTCAGCATGTCCATAACCGTGGACACGGCTATTCGTATAGATTTACACTCTGCAGAGGTGGTACAACTTTACCCACATGAGATAATTTGCCCGTTATGTCGGCCAATGCACGCTTCCTTAGGCGTGTGACTAGGCAATTATCACAAGGCGTTTCCAATGCACTACCTCACTATCAATATGCCCGCTAAGGTTTCACTTCAATTAGGCTAACCACCTACCGGAAGCCCCCTCTTGCGCCAAGTGGGAATAAAGTCTAACCGACACCCACACAACAAAAATGGCATAAACAATAATGAGGTAAGACAAATTATTAAGCCTGGTTCTGCCCATACAGAACATGTGGTAGTACGATGGAGCTTTGCAAGATGCGGCTCAAAGACCGATCCTTAACCTACTTGGGCAACTTTCAATAAAAACCCTAGGTCTCAATCCTAACCAGACGAGCCCGTGCATAAACTTGCACCCACCAACAGTCCATTTTTGCCCAAGTATAAACCATTTTCTCTTATTTTTATAATTTTCAAAGACATTTGCAAAAGTCCACCATGACATAACAATGTCATAGGCTTTTTATCAAATTTTGAAGTCTTGGCTAAATTCTCCCAAAATCAAATATTTCCTGGTCTAAGCATTTGCTAAGTATATATTTATTTTTAAATTCATTTGACTAAGGTGACAAGGAATTGGTAATACAACATTCAAATGTGGCTATACAACGGAATTGGAATAATTAAGTATTTAAAACAGGAATTTAAAATAATTAAATACAATTATGCATGCAAATTTAAAACAGAAATTAAATAATTTTAAATATTGGGGGCAAAATGGTCAATGGTGTAACTTGCCTTGTTCAAAATCTTGGTATTCTACTTCTTCAATAGGGTCAAGCTCTCCGGAGTCGTCAAAATCTATACGCGAGAATAATCCAAATTCAAACAGAATTCAAATAAACTCAAATAAATTCAAATGAAAATTCAAATTAACTCCAAATTAAATAATTTTGATTTAGTTAGCTAGATCTTGATTTTATACAAATTTAGAAATTTGAATCACCTAAATCGGAGTTTGTATGAAGAAATACGAGCTCCTGGAAGTTTAAAACCTAAATTAAATCCTAAAATCATAATTTCGAATTTCCAATTAAATTTCTAAAGGAAATTCCATTTATTATGCAAGCATCGCGCCAAGATCGCTTCATAGAGGCTGACAAGTGGGCCCGCATAGCATGGACTGAGTCCACGGCGCTTTCCGAGTCCACAGTGGACTCGGCTCAAAGACAAAGGCGAGGAGGCCGTCTTTGGCCGCGGCGCTTGTCAGTCGCCGGCATCCACGCGGCTGCCACGCACGCGGTAGGGGATGTGGTGGCGCTGGTGTGGCGCTGAAGTGGCGAGCCACGTTGGTGCCGGAGAGGGGAGGAGCATGGGAACCGAGGGTACCGGCGAACGGCGGCGCGGCGGGCTCCGGCGAGGTGCGCAAAAGATAGAGGAGAGGACGCTGGTTCGAGGGCGCTACCTGGCGACGGCGAGGCGAGGTCGGAAGGTTGTCGGCGATGTGAAGAAGCGGCGGCGTGCTTTGGCCGACGCGCGAAGGGGCTCCGGATCTTCAGCAACGTGGAGGCGCGACGAGGATCGCGTGATGTATCGGTTGATGGTGCAATCGAAGTCGCCGAGGAGGCTTTGCTTAAGACCGGCACGCGATTCTCTCGAGCTTCACCACGGAGGAAACTCCGAATTGCCGGCGAACGAGAGCAACAGAGGGGACGAGAGGTGGGGGAATAGAATGAGGGAGGAGAGGCGCAGTTGGGGGTGTCTTTTATAGGGCGAGGGGAGGCCAGGAGGCGAGCTTCACACGGGAGAGTAAAGGCGGCAATCTCTCGGCTTGAAGCGCAAGGCGTTACGGGGTTAAGAAGGGCGGTAAAGGCGGGAATGAACGCGGAGTGAACTGTCGGTGTTAATGCACGTGATGGCGAAGGAGGTGGGGGAGAGATTCGCGGGATTGAAGGTGCGGCTGCGTACGGTAATGGCGGCGAGAGCGACGGGCGCGCGAGGAAGAAGGCGTGGAAGGAGACGACGCTGGTGGGGCCCACCTGTCGGCGAGACAGAGAGAGGGAGAGAGGCGCGGATGGATTGATGTCGGTAGTCCGATTTCGACGGACGCCCGCATTAATCAAAAAGGGAGGATTGTCGACGCGCGCATGGCCGGGCTTCGCCCAAGATCGCTGTTAAGAGATTTTAAATCTTTTTCAATTGATTTAATTCCAGAAATTCAAATAAGCATTAGAAAATAGCAAATAAAGTCCAAACTTTTTGAGAAAATTCACAGAAATTCTATGAGGCATTCTGGACTTAAATAAAATAATTCCAACTTTTAGTTGGTAATAGGTTTTGCACATAAATTATTTTAGTTTTAAATTAATTAGGGAAAAGCTTTTAAAATTTCCAGAAAATCCACAAAAATAATTAAAGTCTTATTTTTAACTGAAATTGAAATTTTGGGCTGTTACACCCTGGGGCCAGCGGGCCGCTTCCAGCCCTGCGCTCAAGGGGGAACTAGGATCTCCCTGGAACACCGGTGCGGGAGCGACAGCGAGGGGCACTGGTGCTACGGGAGCTCCGGCTCCGGGCGGTGTGGGCCTGCCTGGGGCTGCCGCGGGGCCTACTATTGGTTGTCGGAGGTCGAGCAGCTCCCGGCAGAGGTCAGCTAGCTCCTGCTGGATCAATTCGTGCGCTCTCTGCGTTACCTCCGACTGAGCCGGGGCCAGCGGTTGGCCAGCTGCCCGAGTCCCAGAGGGCGCTGTGCCCCCTACGAGGTTCCCCTGTGTGGAGTTATTGGTCCCTTCCTCGACGCGGGCGGCAGCTGCCGCGGCCTGAGAGGTCTTGCTTCTCTTAGCCCTCGGGGTGCTAGGCGATGCCGCCGCCGTCGCTACTTCGACCGCAGAGGCACGAGGCGCGGCTCTCCGAGGTGCCATTCTTGTGCTTCAGATACGTGCTTGACTTTCTTGCCGGTCCCCACGGACGGCGCCAACTGTCGTAGCAAAAACGAGCTATACGGCAAAAGAAGGGGACCCCGGACCGGCTTAGAGGAGATTAGGGGATCCTCGGGAGAAGGGACCAGTCAATGGTAATAACGAGATCGTTATTACTATTATGGAAAATTAGGACAGTTATCCCCCAACATGAGGGGGTGACTCTCTATTTATAGTCCTCCATGAGAGGATCTTCACATTACTCTTCTAACCCTATGACGGTACTGTGTGCGTAGGGGCTGCAGGGACATTTCCTCCCTACGCTTAGGCCTTGGTCCATATGAAGGGTAATGCGGCAAGGCTACGATAGCACAAACAAAAATTTACCGCGCAACCAAGATACCACCGCAAGTAATAGATCACGAGATTACCGCTAGACGCGCCGACTCATAGCGGAAGTAGAGTCGTTGTAGCAAGTTGATGCAGTCGTAGTCGTACTCACGATGTGTCTCCTCCTTCCAGTTGTCGTACCCGTCGCGCGTCTGCTCCTCAAAGTGGTCGCACTCGTCGCGTGACTTCTCCTCCGACTCTAGTGAACGTCACAAGTTGCGGATCGTCCCAGTGCTGATGCTTCGCAACAACACCTCCGAGGTATTCACACGTACGGGGCAGGATCACCACGCGCTGGAGTGCTAGAACCGGCAGCATGGTTGAGAAGGTGTGGCTATTAAGGTTTCGGGAGTTCTTCCAAAGATCATCCTTCCTCACTTTTTTACCCCATGCCACCGCCCCTCTTTATATAGACATCCATCATGGGTCTCAACCTGGAGGCCCATTAGGAACTCGTGGCCTATACGAATTCGGATCACTATCCAAAACAGATCCTTGCCCTTTAAGTGTGCGACCCCACAGGTTCATGTGTAATTAGTTATGACTCAGAAACTCTTTTCTGACCACTAGTCGTCGGCGGTACCTAGCAGCACAAAACGATTCCCAAAGACACATAGAATATATCGGACGAACCTTGATGTAATATGATCTATGATCAGGTCCTCATCACTTACGACTAGTTCATATCTCTATACGACCAGGTTGTATTTGGTCACGACTAGTTCATAACTCCTTACGACCAGGTTTTTACCATTCTGTGATTACGTTCGACCAATCTACGACCAGCTCGTATTTCCATACGACTAGTCCGTAACTGATCGAACTAAGCAACCTACTCATGCATTCTCCCATTGCCTCACGATGCCTAGTTGAACTCGAGGTGAGATGTGGTGTCATCCATGGACTGTTCAATACTTTCTCGATCGAGTGTCGGATAACATCATGTGGTCGACACTTCGACCACTAGTGGTATGGCCATGCACTTTCTTTATCCGATCACCACGAGGGGCCCAGAGACATCTCTCCTGTTATGTTAGGAGGGGCAAATCTCATCTCGACCAGTCACATCTCTCCGCATGTTTCATAGCATACCCGAAAGCTACCCTTACAACTACCTAGTTACGAGTAGCGTTTGGCAACCCCTAGAGTGCTATTACACATGTAGGGAACCGTGATGATCTCAAGTCTAAGGATTATACATCATCATTACTTGAGACCAACTATTGACACAAAGATTCATAACAATCTCAATAGTATCTCAATGATGGGTCTATACAACCACATGTTCTCTAACATGTGCTCACATTATTGATTCGATATCCCTATATCCATGACCAGTGAAACTAGGTCATCAATCAATACATGTGCTAGTCATAGAGTCACTGGTGTTCCGACCAGTGACCTTCGACCAGGGAAACATTTAGAATGACATCATATAAGTTAAAGAGTTCCACCAACAAGTCACATACTTATTGATCTATAACAAATGATTCATTCAAGGAACATGATAACATATTATCAAAAACATGAACATAATGAAATATCATCATCCCTATGATTGCCTCTAGGGCATATTTCCAACACCATAGTGGGCGCTCCTGGGCCTGGTCTACCCCGCCGATGCACCCGGTCCATCCGCGCCCGTAAGGGCTTCGGGTCCACTTTGAAGGCGACCGAGGCGTGTTGCTCGAGCATCGCGGGCCGAGGACCCTCGGGGCTGGTCCGCCCAAGGTGACCCAGAGCGATCGCCGCCCGGCCTCACGGGCTCTGAGGCGAATAAGGACAAGCTTCACACACGTAAAAACGTTGCTCATCACGGCGAGCAAGAAACCATAAAAATATTCGATAAAAGGTGACTTTAGAAAATGTAAATTGAGTTCACAGCTCAGGAACACATCCCTAAGAGAGATTAGCAAATAACGGCCGATACGAAAGAAAGATGTCGTGATTGAAACTCGACATCTCTTGAGCGGGAAGAGCAAGAAGTTTAGGAACGACTCAAATAACCACAAGTTACAAAACTTGACTCAATTCTCAAATTCCCTACTACACTCGTTCGTTAACAATAAAATTAATGCTTTGACTTGAAACGCTTTGCCACAACAAACAAGCTAAGGTCGTTAGTCCAAACCACAAGATCTAATTAAGAACCAATAAAATCTTTCGACAAGACAAATTTGCTCAAACAAATCATCTACTTGGGAAAACACGGATCCAAATGATCTCACCACAAAACTCAACATTTCCCTTTACAGATTTCACGGAAAGCAAATGGGTTAACTTCGCCTCAAGAGATCGACGATTTTTTTCTTTGATTGCAACCTCACTTTGACTCAAACCAAAGAGCCTTTCGGACTAAATCACACGAAACCTTTAAGAAGCAATAGGATAATCCAATTCCTTGTTATCCAAATTATTTCATTAACCTGATTCGCGATCTCCAAGGTACCGCGAAAGCTAAACTGGAAATATTCTCATTTGAACGATATCACAAAAAGGCGATCAATTTACTACAAGTAATAACATCAAGCTCACAACCACATTTAGAAAACATTTTGAAAGACCCATGTGAAAAAAATGGGTTGAATACTTC
This sequence comes from Hsuehochloa calcarea, assembly GCA_036346395.1. Lineage (NCBI taxonomy): Eukaryota > Viridiplantae > Streptophyta > Magnoliopsida > Poales > Poaceae > Hsuehochloa > Hsuehochloa calcarea. The sequence continues at coordinate 25,968,452 of CM070602.1, forward strand.
TCAAAAGAAGAGGCACATAAAAACGCTTTTCACCAACTGGGAAATCACTTACCACTGCAATGAACACGTAACCAAGGGAAAAACCATTAAAGCGATGAACTCATTGAACATAAGTGGAGTCCACAGTTGAGGTCACATGACCCGCACAAGAAGAAGATCAAACTTCAAATGAGAAGAAGGTACTGACTTGAAAGCTAGAAATCTCAATATGGTAAAAGCATAAGATTCCAACAATATTAGCTAGTCAAAAAAAAATTAGGTAGATCTAGCTAACCAGTTACGCTACTGGGGACATCGGTCAAGATAAATTATGCATCACGCTAATAATCTAACTTGAACTCATAGATTATTTACTCACAACCCCTCACAAAACAATGTAAAACCCGACAAAGGGTTGCGACACTTTTCTTTTCAAAGGGAGGTTCTAAACTCCAACACTCTAAATATTCCAAAGGAAATGAACATAGTCGAAATTTCTTCAATGAACTTTGTGAAAGAAAATTCCCATTCTTTGAAATGCCCAACAGATAACCAAGTTGCCTCTATCAACAAAAAGGATGAGGCTATCAAAAAGAGAACGATCCTGTCAACAATCACGTTCACAAGTAGTAAAGCAATTCAACAATCGAAAAACAGTAATGTTTTCGGAATACCATTAAAAGCCTACTTAAACTCGTCTACCAAGAAGCATGAACCCAAGAGAAATTCATCAATCACCACCGGACAAGAATTTGTCAAATTCAAAAATCAAGGAAGAGAGGGACTTACTAAAGCATCCCTAGAGAAATATGCAAGATCAATACACACTTAATAAAGAACTTGCAAAAGAAGTTTTCCAGTACCGAGATTCCAAACGAACGAATGATTTAAATTTCCCCAACAGGGGTAAAACAGGTCTTTTTTGAAAAGATAAATCTTGTAATGGAACTATGCCCACGTGGAGCAGAAATTTCACAAGAATCAAAAGAACCCTAACTGGTTCAAAGAACAGTCAGAAACCTACGGGAGCTTGCTATTTCATTAAAACTCCAAATTCAAAAGAAATTCACGAACCGCCAGAAACTACAACCAGGAAACCAGATACCAGTTCTAGAAAGGCGACAAGTTCATCAATGAGCTCATGCTCAACACAGAGCTTATGGAACAGAGGTAAGAACTTCTCTAATTTCATACCACAAACAAGGGTGTAGCCCAGCAAAACCGGTGACAACAACCACGAACTCAACTTCTCGACGTCCGCTACGAAACGCATAACTAATGCAATCAATTATGAATATAAATATGTATATATATCGGATCATCTCATGGCAATCATAGAATAATTTCATAGATAGAGGTTAACACATCATATCGTGGATTAACACATCATAGCACAAAACAATTTAACAACGACTCATTACTCGTGCCACCACAATCGAAATGCGGAAGCAATAGTTTACCCAAACCTCCTAGTGTGCACGAGATGTCAATTTAATATATTTGAATGAACCACGGACCTAAAGCCCGCTCGATACCAACTGTAACACTCGCTATTCGAAGCCAAGATGCCACCTAAGAATACAACATATGAACAATTTACTTAATAAGATTCAATATGCATCTATCCAAATATCAATAACGAGTTAACGAGGTGAAAGCAAACCAATACATCGATGGCGAATAATCAAGAAACTAATCATGGAACGACATGACATGAAGTTTAAACATTACTTAATACAGTCCTTCTCTCATCAAGGAATATCAAAGTTGAAACCATTAATGAAAATTATCGAGTAATGTTCGTATTGCAACGTGTTGGTCTACTCCTTCCCAAAATCATCAACATCGTGGTGGATCACCTAAATAACATTGAAAGCAAGGGTGAGTCGAAACTCAGCAAGTACCATATTAGAATAATCAATCAAATAGTGGATAAATCAATTCAATTGAATTATGAACAAATCTTGCACCACATACATGATTGAATGGAATGAATACATGAATGGATGGAATGAAAGAATGCACTGAAGGAATGGACTAATCACAAATTATACCTAGATAGCGAGTGTAACACCCGTCGGTGTTCACTTAAAGTTACCGTATGAAGAACGTTTCATACGGGTGTCCAACGTGGCCCACATTGGAATGGTGGATCACACGTACCCATTCTGGAATTGATGGGTTTTCAAATGCCCATATTGGAATTGATGGGTCTTTCAAATGCCCATACTGGAATTGATGGGTCTTTCAAAATTCCACTCCCGTGGACGGAAATTAAAGCATGTATGAATGGAATGAAGCAAGTAATATGAATGTCATCATCTTTTCTCAATTGTCAATTTGAAATATATCAACATCATGAACAAGTGCAAGAACATACACGTATACATCACATTATCATGCATTCAATTGAAAACACCACAAGTTAATATGCAGTACTTGCCTGTACTGGAATATGAATGTTGAGTAACTTCGTTGATTGAAAACATGAATCATAGAAACATTACCATAAACACAAACACATCATTCATCAATGTAAAGGATTCAATGTACTTGCCTTTCGCGTTGCGACGCGCTAGCAAGCAATGAAGGTGTTCCCACACGCGATGCCTCACCGCCTACCCAAGTGTTCCCGAAATAAGAACAACGTGGAAATACATTGCTACCGGTGTTCTACAATATCTCCTGACTACCCAATATACCGCACAGACCCGAATTGAAAATAAACTATTCAGCCAGATTTCATTCTTCGATCAGCGGTGCGAGAAAAAACATATTTAATTATCTGGAATTTGAAATGACCCGAAACCAGTGCCCAATGAATCTTAATGCACGACACTACGAAACTCTAGTTGGCGGGGTTCTCTGATTCGGCAAAAACAGTGGCCTAAACAACAGTTGAAAACACTAACAGATATCTACCCAGATTTCAGAACAGTGGTAAAGAAAATGATGTAACTTTTATTCTACTGATCCAATAGAGGTGATATTTATCAAAATGGAAAGATAATTTAAAGGGCTACAATAACCTATTTGGGTGGGAGTTCTGAATCTGACTGTAACTAGATCAAAACTGACGAGCAACCGACAGTCTCCAAAATCCCTCACAGACAGAGTAGTGTGCGGTTAAAAATTCATATCTCCTAAACCATAGGGTGGAATCTCGTAATCTCGGTGCCAAAAGAAAGCTAAGGAAACCAGGAACATAACTCTAGGATACGCAAATCCGAGATTCGGCCTCTAAGTAATTCATAATGGCCCGACAAGAAAATCTGCCAAAACACGTCAGCTGTCCAGGACAGTCGCTGTAAAACTACAATATCTCCTAAACCGTAACTCCAAATCAGATGATCTCGGTGCCAAAAGAAAGCTAAGATCAAGGGCTACAACGTTCTAAGAGGTGGGAAGATCAGAAAACGTACGGAACTTACCCAAATATGACGAACAAGTCTGGCGTACGACAGGGAAGAGGGTGGCGGCCGGTTGGAGAGGGGGTGGCGGCTTGGGGAGGGGAGTGGGGAGAGAGAGGGGATAGGCTAGGGTTTGGGGATGAGGAAAAAACCCCCCCTTGGCCCCTCTCATGGGCTCCTCCTGGGCTGCGGCCTAGGCCCAGGTTGTCGGAAGATCGCTGAAAACCCCCCGTCGATTCAGGAAATTTCAGTTCTTGTTTGAATTTTCCCTCCCCAGCTGCTTTTCTAATTACCCGATCCGAATCCGGGGTATTACAAAAAGTCCTGAATTTGAATCATTTTGCTCAAAGTACCTCAATCACCAAATTTTTTACAACAGTTTTTATTTGCAATAAGTATTGATATTGATTAAAGGTCTATCTTAATGAAGAAGATCCTAGACTAGGAGGCATCTACAAACTCTTCCTAAGCTTAAACTAGGGAGACAAATCTTGAGGTTCATGTCAATTTTGACAAGTAGTCCCCATGAGATCGTTTGGATCATCAAACTATCTCCAAGTTCATGTCTTTGACATGCAATCCCGTGAAAATAGTTTGGCACAATTTTAATCACATTAAAATCTTGAAATTTGATTTTTCATTTTGCACAAGAGCATTTTTAAATTCACAAAGGAACAATAAACTCAAGAGATGTTCAATCCTAGATTCAAGAGCTAACAGAGCAATTTGGATAGGGCCAATGTCACAAAAAGATCACTAATTGTGCAACTAGCTAAAAGATTCACAAATTATAATTTTTAGTTCAAGTTGTCTTAAAGTTCTAGCTCATTTAGCAAAGATTTAGCTACACATGTGAAAGTATGATAATTCTAGCAAGTTAAAGAACTAAACATAAAACTAAGTAAAAATTGAAACACTAAGGCTCAAAAGGATAATAAGCAAAGCTTCATCAATTTAAATGATAAACAGTAAAGCTTATATAACAATGCATCTTTTTGTGATTTTCATATAAATGCAATATGATACATTGAGACGCAAGAAAAACTTAAAAGCTTGAAAAGATCAAAAAGAAACAGCAACTTCAGAAGAAGATCAAGGAAAGATCAGATGAACAAGGAAAGCTCAAAAGAGAACCAACTCCCCCTCAAGCCAAACCATAGGGGTAAATTACCCCTAACTCACTACTCAAGGTGGCAAACCTAGTTGGGTCTAAAGGCTTGATGAGCATATCAGCTAATTGAGCCTCAAACTCCATAAATTCTAGCATAATATCACCATTCTCTACATGATCTCTAAGGAAGTGATAATGAATATCTATATGCTTAGTCCTAGAATGTTGCACAGGGTTCTTAGCAATATTAATGGCTGAAGTGTTATCATAGAGAAGAGTAACACTAGCAAAAGTTAACCCATAGTCTTTAAGAGTGGACACCATCCACAGAATCTGACTACATCAACTAGCGGCAGCCACATATTCAGTTTCTGCAGTGGATTGTGCAACAGATGACTGCTTCCTAGAAGATCAAGAGACAAGAGAAGTGCTTAAGAAGTGACAAGTGCCTGAGGTACTCTTCCTATCTAGCCGACAGCCCGCAAAATCAGAATCAGAAAACCCCCGAATGGACAAGGAACAAGAGCAGGAATACCAAATGCCATACTGGAGGGTAGAATGAAGGTACCTGAAAATGCGCTTGACGGCTTGGCGATGGGAAGTCCTCGGACAAGCCTGAAACCTCGCATAGAGGTATGCCGCGAAGTGGATGTCCAGTCTTGAAGCCATTAGGTATAGGAGGGAGCCGATTATGCTACGGTACTCACGTTGATCCACGACTTCTCTTTCCTCATCTGGATCCAAAGAAGTCGAAGTCGCCGTGAGAGTGGCTATCGGCTTGCAGTCATTTATCTCGAAGTGCTTGAGCAGATCCTTAGTGTACTTCGTCTGATGGATGAAGATCCCTTCCTTGCATTGCTTGATTTGAAGCCCTAGAAAGTAGTTGAACTCTCCCATCATACTCATCTCAAATTCCCTGGATATGGTCTCAAAAAAGCTTCATCCTTTAAAGAAAGAAAGAAAACCCAAGAGTATCTAAAAAATCATCGACTATGACAAGAATATACCATTTGCCACTAGCTGACAACACCCTAGCAGGACCAACAGTATCTATGTGAAGCAACTGTACTGGTCAGTCGGTCATGACCATAGTTAATGAAGGGTGTGAGACGGTAACTTGTTTGTCATGCCTACAGGGCGCACATACATCATCCTTGACAGCTTTGAGTTTAAGCAAACCTCTCATGAGATCAAGGCTGCTAACTCGCGTCAGATGATCAAAACTAATGTACCCAAAATAACGGTGCCAAAGCCAGAATTCAGAAGAAGATGCAATCAAACACTTGAGAGATCCAGCAAGAGATTCAGAAAAGTCAGCTCTAAAGATCCTACCAACTCTAGAAATCCCAAAAATAAGCTCACCAGCTGAATCAAGCACATGACAATTATTTTTCTTAAATCTAGTATCATAGCCAGCATCAAGAAGCTGCGAGACAAAAAATAAGTTGTACCTTAGCTTGTCCACAAGGGCGAAGTCCTTAAGGATGAACTTGTCGTTCACCCTGATCGATCATGTTCCTTCAATCCGTCCTTGTGTATCATCTCCAAAGGTGATGAAGTCATCACCCGTTGATCGCGTGAAGGAGGTGGACCATCTTGAGTCCCCGGTTATGTGGCGTGAACAGCTGGAGTTGACGAACCACGTGTTTTCCCCCCTTCCGCGGCGATCCTGAAAATCAAGGCACAGAAGATCGATGTGTCTCAATACTGGGGTTAGTTAAACATGGCTTGGGAACCCAGGACTGAGACACATGTTTGTGAGTAGTATAAAGAGTAGAATTGATAGCCTTGATCCTACTTGAGGGTCTATCATGAGCAATGGTTACACGAATATGAGAAGCATCCTGTCTAAGAATATGATGATGATGAGCATATGAAACAAATCATATTCCATGTTTTTCTTTTCTTGATGATCATGTCTCATGAAGGCTCTAGGTTGATGACATGAAATTCTAGCAAGATTTTTTCTAGCATTTTTCAACCTACGCCAATAGAACTCAAGCAAATGCCTATCCTTCTCGCAATAGGTGTAATGGTACTTGGTACCACTAGGAGAAGCACCTTTTGACTCAACAGATGGTTGGAGATAACCTGCAGATTTGAAAATAGTTTTTGCGGGTTGGGTTTTGAACTCAACTAAGCTATTTTCCAAGACTTGAATAATATTTGGCTTGGACTTGTCTTGGGCAAAGTTGTAATCTAATGCTTACTTCTTATAAGGAGTTTTGGACTTGTCAAGAATCATGTTTAACTGTTTCTTACCCTTAGACATTTTTTCTAATGTATTCTTAAGATAAGCATTCTCTTTTCCAAGGTTAAAACATGATTCACAAGTTTTAGGCTTAATGGTTCTAGCATGCTTCTCCTTATGAATAGAAACTTCAAGCTTAAGGGCTTCACATGAAGCACAAGGAGCAGAATTAATTTTGTCCTTAAGTTTGGCATACTTAGCTCTAACTGCTTCTAATATGTCTTTTACTTCATGTTCACGTTCTAAGCAGAAAAGAGCAAGTGTTAGACTCGGCTTTACCAGAAGCAACCAACTTACTAAATTCTAAATATTTTCTCACAAAGAGCAGATTTAACTTCAATTAACTTAGTCATAGAATTTTCTAGTTGGTGTAAGGCAGCATCATGATAATTTTGCAATTTAGTAAGTTCAGAATGTAAAGCATGGCAGGATGAACATTCATCGGCATCAAGTTTCTTAGCATTCACAAGTTCTAGTGTGAGATTATCAACTTATGACTCTAAGTCCTTATTCATCGCCATGATCAGCTCTAACGCCTTATCCTGGCTAAGCAGTTACTCAAAGATGGTATCACATCTAGAGAGAGAACGTCATAGGATGGAGGTACCTCATCGATGTCATCGGCGTCGACGGAGTCGGCCATGAAGCATATGCCGGTGAAGTCCTTTGCCTTCCCTTTCTTCTTGTCTTGAGGTAGCTCCTCCTCCTTGTCCTCACTCCCAAAGTCCACATCGATCATGGATTGCTCTCCAAAAGCGGCAAGGACCCGGTGAGCAGATTTCATGAGCTTGGCAGCATCAAACTTGGGCTTGTTCCCTTGAGGCTTCCTCCAAGCTGCCTCCTGCTCCTTGTGGTTGCCCTTCCCTTTTAGCTTGGGGTAGTTCGCCCGGATATGGTAGAGCTCTCGACACTAATAGCATTTTACAGCGCCAGCTCTTTTCTTATTTCTCATATTGTTATAGACCCGTGTGAATTTTTTGGCTAGGAGGGCTAACTCGGCCCTAGGGATACTCTCAAGTTCCACTTCATGGATTGCAGATAAACAGGCAAGTGAAAATCCAGAGGAAGATTCAGAAGAGCCATCAGAAGTTCTCTTGAGAGGGTCAGCGACCAAAGCCATATTCTCCTTCTTAGGATGATCAACTCTCTTGATCTCATGGGTCTTGAGCTTGCTATAAAGCGACTCCAAAGTGAGATCAGAGAGATTGACATTCTCCTCAATGGCAGTAGCTTTCATCTTCCATTTCTTAGTGTTGATTGCAGCCAAGATATTGGTGGCATTATTAGAATGAGAATACTCAATGTCGACCGCTCTCAGCTAATTGAGCACCTTGTTGAAGCGAGTGAATACATCATCGATGATCTCTCAGGACGCATCTCAAACTTATTGTATTCTCACTTAAAGACCATTTGGCGTACATTCTTGGTTTGGAACGAACCCTCATGGTATGTTTCGAGGGTTTGCTAAATCTCGTGCGCGGTCTCAACGTGACAAATCCTGTCATAGTCCTATCTACCAAGCCCGGTATACAAAAAGTTCTTTGCCTTGTGGTTGTTAGCCAAGAGGGCTGTTGAAGCCGGCGTAACAACCTCGGGCAAGACAAGTGGCTCAAATAATCTCCCATACAGCTTGTCCTTCGCTCTGAAGGAAGACACGCCAATATGTATAGTCGAGCCCATCGAAGATATGCGACTTGGTGGAGTACTTCTCCATCCCTAAGTTTAGTGCCGGTTAAGATCAAGATTGAACTAATCGGGCTCTGATACCACTTGTTGGACTAAAACGACGACTAGAGGGGGGTGAATAGGAGCATGATCTCTTTTTCACCTTGATCGGATTCAACACATTTTTCACTCCAATAGCGTTGAGAGCCATGAAGATCAATGTACAAGCATAGCGGAAGACTTGTATTGAATCCAATTGAAACCCCGAAGCAAAACAACCAAAATCACCAAAAACTCAATTCTCAAAGAGTTGGACGATCAGACCTCTCAGCCAAGCGGTCTGACCTCTCCATGGGGTGGTCTAACCTCTCCAAGGGGGCGGTATGACATCCATCATGATAAACAGTAAAATCAGTCCAAACTCGAAATCACAAATTGGTCTAACTTTTGATCCACAACTCCAAACTTTACGAAGCTTAAAACATACATTCTCTAGGATGTCAGGAACCTATTCCAATCAAGGATCATGAAGATCATTGCCAAAGTTCATACCTTTTTTCGTTTGAGCGAAGGTTGCTTCAAAACCGACTCAAAAGCAAAATATAATCCAAAAACTTGCTCGTAGGTGATAGATGATCAAGATGATCCTAGATGCATTCCCACATATCACAGCAAATAAGATCCAGGCTAGAAACCAAAGGAAAACAAAAGGATCAAAGAAAGCCCCAAAATCACAAAAGAGAGAGCAAGAACAAGAAGAGACTCATTTTGAGGAATCTTGTCTGGATTGATTCGAGATTGATGTTTGTTTACAGACACTCTATCCTGGAGGACAAAGGCTCAACACTTGAGCACACAATCAATCCAACTCTCTAGAACCCTAACATCTTCGCTTTCCTCGACCTAAACATAAACTAGGATTTCTTCAATAGAAGGGTTTTTTAGGTGCACAACCAGCACCCTCCCCTATTTATAATGGATGCTAGCTTCTAGAAGGATATTCCTAATGGGCACCCGTTAAGCCCACACACAAATGTGTTTAACTCACGCACACATTTCAAAGCGTCGTCTTCATCTTCACTTGAGCTAGACCACTTCTCCTTGCGCCGTCTTGCATCGCGGTTTAGCCAAAAGCCATCAAGGCGGTATTTTGGTGAAGTTAGCAAAATAGCCTGATGAGTCACGGCGGCCCGATCTTCCGATAGGTTCGATTTGGTTCGTCGTGAGGACGTTGACGCTTTGAGGCTTCCGACCAACAGATCGTCACCTCGCAATTCGCTACACCCGCACGCTTCTCGTTATCGACCACGCTTGCACGCGATCGACCTTACCACGAAGGTTATTGTCCCTGCAAGCAATCGAAGCAACTCACAAGAACAAGGTAGATGCAATCTGAATTGTATTGCGACTATGGATGAAGTTTACAAGTGGGGTTCCTCAAACCGATAATAGGCGAAACTGCAATTAGCAGAATAATCTAAGAAAAACCCGCCTCTAAACTATGGCGGCTACGGTATATATATAGGGGAACGTGAGGAGGTCGACCTAGGGTTGTGCGGCCGTGGGATGAAGCGTACACAACCTGGACTCCGACCTCGTTACGTTTACAAAGTCTTATTAGTTTCAAAGCGGTGACGCAAAGACCTTGTGTTGCGTATTTCGTCGAAGATCCGTCGTAGGATCGGTCCTAGGGTGGTCTTGAGGAGTCCATGCTATCTTTGGTCGTAGATTGTATCCAACGAGTACTGTGCTCGCTTTTCTGGTCGTAGATTGCTCCAATCGAATCAACTAGTCGTAAGTCTTCTTGTAGTGGTCGTAGATCTTCTTGCAGTGGTCATAGACCTTCTTGAACTGGTCGTAGTCCTAGATTCCTGAGTACAAGTAAATCATCTCCATTAGGCAACATCATAGAGTTCTCAAATAATACACTCACCTAGAAACGACTTTACGATCGATTAAGTGACGTGCTCTAGCTCTTATCATAGGACCGTAGTTCAAAGACCCAGATCCGGAGGGTCTTGTGTCGTACGTGTATCCGAAGGAGGGATGTCCTCATCATACTCCCCCTCTTGAATTGGAGTCGTCCTCGACTCAAGCTCATCTTCTTCTCCCACATATGGTTTCAAATCTGAAATGTTAAATGTGGGGCTAACCCCAAAATATGCAGGTAATTCTAATTGATATGCATTATCATTTATCTTCTTAATTATCTTAAACGGTCCTTCAGCTCTAGGCATCAACTTTGATTTTCTTAATTCTGGAAACCTATCCTTTCTCAAATGAACCCAAACTAAATCACCTGGTTCAAATTTGACAACTTTCCTACCTTTACTTCCAAAGAACCTTATACCTTTCACCATATGCTCTATATTCTCTTTAGTGGTTTCATGTAACTTGAGAATAAATGCAGCACGCTTCTTAGCATCTAGATTAATTTTTTCAGAGGTCGGTAAAGGTAGTAAATCAATAGGAGCACGGGGGTTAAAACCATATACTACCTGAAATGGACTTACCTTGGTGGTGGAGTGTACTGACCTATTGTAAGAAAACTCAATATGCGGTAAACACTCTTCCCACATCTTCAAGTTCTTCTTTAAAACAGCCCGCAACATGGTGGATAACGTGCGGTTGACAACCTCCGTTTGTCCATCAGTTTGGGGATGGCATGTAGTAGAGAACAGCAGCTTTGTCCCCAATTTATTCCAAAGTGATCTCCAAAAGTGGCTCAAAAACTTCGCATCCCGATTCGAGACAATAGTATTGGGCACTCCATGTAAGCGAATGATTGCCCTGAAAAACAAATCAGCTATGTTTGTAGCATCATCGCTCTTGTGACAAGATATAAAATGTGCCATTTTAGAAAATCGATCCACTACTACAAATATACTATCTCTCCCCCTCTTTGTCCTAGGCAATCCTAAAACAAAATCCATAGAAATATCCTCCCAAGGGGCTCTAGGAATAGGAAGAGGCATATAAAGTCCATGTGGAAGAAGACGGGACTTAGCTTTGTTGCATGTAGTGCAGCGAGCTACGTAGCGCTCGACATCACGCCTCATCTTTGGCCAAAAGAAGTGGGTGGCCAGCACATCTTCTGTCTTCTTTGATCCAAACTGTGCCATCAAACCTCCTCCATGTGCCTCCTGTAACAACAAAAGACGAACAGAGTTAGCTGGAACGCATACCTTGTTAGCACGATAGACCAAACCATCATTCAGCACATAGTTATTCCATATCTTCCCTCCTTTACAATGTTCAAGCACTTCCTTAAAGTCCAAATCAGTGACATATAAACTCTTAATGGCCTCCAAACCAAAAATCTTATGGTCAAGTTGAGATAACATGGTATAACGTCTAGAGAGCGCATCAGCAATCACATTATACTTACCTTTCATATGCTTTATAACATATGGGAATGACTCAATAAATTCTACCCAGTTAGCATGTCGTTTATTCAGTTTAGCTTGACTTCTAATACGTTTTAGCGATTCATGATCCGAATGTATAACAAATTCTTTGGGCCATAGATAATGCTACCAAGTTTGAAGCACTCGAACTAAAGCATACAATTCCTTATCATAGGTGGAATAATTCAAACTAGGCCCATTTAGTTTTTCGCTGAAATATGCAACTGGTTTACCTTCTTGAATCAATACACCACCTATCCCAATCCCACTAGCATCACATTCAATTTCAAAAGTCTTACCAAAATCGTGGAGTTGGAGTAGGGTGCTTGGGTGAGCTTCTCTTTCAACAAGTTGAATGCCTTCTCTTGTGCAGGTCCCCATTGGAAAGGCACTCCTTTCTTTGTCAATTCATTCAATGGTGCGGCAATGGTGCTGAAATCCCGCACAAAGCGCCGATAGAATCCAAAGAAGGCCATGGAAGCTCCGCACTTGTGACACAAGAGTGGCGCCGGCCACTTTGGATGGCTACAATCTTTGTCTCATCCACCTCAATGCCTGCGGTGTCACAACATAACCAAGAAATGCAACTCGATCGGTGCAAAAGGTGCACTTCTCGAGGTTACCAAACAAACGTCGCCTCTTAAAGCATTAAAACAGCACGATATGATTTAGGTGTTGCTCATGTGACTTGCTATAAATCAAGATATCATCAAAGTAAACCACCACAAATTTTCCAATGAAAGGACGAAAACCTCGCTCATCAAACGCATAAAAGTACTAGGTGCATTAGTTAGGCCGAAGGCATCACTAACCACTCATATAATCCGAACTTAGTTTTAAAAGCGCTTTTCCATTCATCTCCTAATTTCATTCTAACTGTGGTAACCACTCCACAAGTCAATCTTTGTGAAAATAATAGAACCACTCAATTCATCTAGCATGTCGTCTAGCCTTGGGATAGGATGACGATACCTTATAGTAATGTTATTAATGGCTCTACAATCAACACACATACGCCAACTACCGTCTTTCTTAGGAACCAAAAGAACTGGTACAACACAAGGACTAAGGCTTTCTCTTACGTACCCACGGTCCAAAAGATCTTGGACTTGTCGCTGAATTTCCTTAGTCTCCTCTGGATTGGTCCTATATGCAGCACGGTTTGGCAAAGTCGCTCCTGAGATCAAATCAATTTGATGCTCAATTCCTCGAATAGGTGGTAATCCCGGGGGTACCTCAGTTGGAAATACATCCACATACTCCTGCAAAAGGTTAGCAACAGCAGGAGGCAAAGAGCTAGCTATGTCCTCAAGCGAATATAAGGCATTTTTGCATATCAAAGCATAGCATGGTAGCTCATTATTACAGATTTCAGCAAGTTCAGATTTAGTGGCAATCATAACACATCCCTTCAATTTAATTCCCTTGGACTTAGGACTAGACGCCACTTTCTCCCTTTTGGGTGGGAAAAACGTTTTGCTACTTGTCGATTTTCGTAAACATGTTTATCGGTGTTTCTTTCATTTTTAGCGCTTCTTCTTCATCTTTCGTAATCTCACCGTGTCAAAGGCAACAACTTAATCTTCTTACCCTTATGTGAAAATGAGTAGGTATTAGCTCCACCATGGTGCAAAACATCATTGTCATATATCCAAGGTCTACCGAGCAACAAAGAGCATGCTTGCATGAGGCACGATATCAAAGTCAGAACTATCTTTGTAATTACCGCTAAAATTGCACTTTCACAACTTTGTGTACCTTTAATTTACCACACGAATTGAACCATTAGATGTAGTAGGGACGTGGGTGTGGTTGTGTGGTCAAGCCAAGCTTCTCGACCATCTCGAGCTTGCAAGGTTGTTGCGACTCCCTCCATCAATGATGACTCGCAGCTTTGTCCTTCACGAAAATCTGGTCCAAACAAGTTGTGCCGCTGATTTTGCTCCGCTCTTCCACTTGTGCGCCAAAGACTGGTTGTGCAACAAGGCTCACATGATACTCGGTGTCAACAGCAGCTACTTATTCCTCTACATCATCAGCATCACTGTCTATCTCATCTCCTCCACCTGCAATGTTAGCTGCAAGTACATAACCACCGTCTTTGGTGGCAAGGTATGCTCATTGACCAAGGCGATCCCTCATGACGCGTGCCCCATTCCCTTGCAACGGTGGCACACAATCCCAGTGGTACGACCGATGGAAGCAACCGACGAAGAACTCTTGGTGGTGCTCGCACACTAGTAACTTTACTTACCTCGGTGCATGTGATGTGGTCTGAGGTGTCACTGAACGCGCCCTACTCGTGGAGGGGCAGCAGACCGTGTAGCTGAAGGTGGGGCTGTTTTGGCTTGCCCGGCAAGACCGGTCGTGGTGTAGACATGCTCCCAAAGTTGTTCCTTGGCCTCTGTTGTCGCCCCCGCACCTTCCTTTTCGCCAAACATGCAAGTTGGAACAATCTAGAGACGCTATCGTATTCTTTGTAATCCACTATGTCCCGAATTTCACGCCTTAATCCTCCATAAAACGTGCCATTGCGCCTTCTTCATCCTCAATAATATCACAACGCAACATGCTAATTTGTAGCTCGATAATATTCTTCTACGGATCTATTACCTTGGTTTAAGCGCTATAATTTATTACGCAAATCACGCTTAAAAGAAGGTGGACAAATCATTACGCATAGCAACCTTTAACCCATCCCACGTAGTAGGCGCTAATCCTTCGGTGCATACCCTATTCCACCAAATGATGGCAAAGTTTTTAAATTCACTTGTTGCTTGCCTAACTCTATGCACTTCGGAACTAAGTGAGCATTCAATTTCATTCTACCGTCATCTTCCAATCTAGATATATTTCAGCATCATAAGCACCCGCAAAAGATGGTATAGAGAACTTAACTTTAGCATATGGATCATCATTAACACGCGCATTATGTTGCTGAACATTATTACCTCCCATACCTTGACGGTTGAAGTTCAGTCGGTTCTGTTGTCGTGCATCAAAGGCGTCGTGGTCGTGCATCTCATTATCATTATCAAACTCATGGTCATGGGCTGCACCCTGAGATTCCACACGACCAACGTTTGGTGGTCGGTTCACCATTCTTTCGAGGCGTGTAGTGAGCGCCGCAATACTATCGTTGATTGAGCGTTGTAATGTGATCATGGTAGCTTGAAGCTTCCTGTCGATGTCCTCATTAACGGTAGTGCGTTGTTCATCCAATAGCATCATGAGCTCTTCCCTCAAAACACACTCTTGCGTATCTAATCCTTCACCTGACATGGTTAGTAGGAGACAAAAGACAACACAAAGATATTATCCCTATCACTATTAGGTGGTCGGAGGGTGGAATCACACACTCTCAAGCGTCTTACCAAGCTCTTATGAGTTTCTTACCAAATTGAAGCAGGTGGTCTAATCGGCGAAGGTGGGATGTACGATCACGGCGGAGGCGAATGCGAGGATCCAATCTGAGGGTCGAAAGTATATCGAGCTCTGACAGCCAATGTTTAGTAGCAAGGAATAGCAATAATGAAATCAGATTAGCAAAGCTGAACCAAAGCCCACAATGATTCGCCACGCTTGTCGGGTCTAAAAGTGCCCCTAGCCCTAGCACAATACTGATCGAAACAAGAACTCGATACAAAGGAGTCCAAAGGATGCAAGGCTGGAACTGATCGTAGACCAACTAGGGGTGGTCGAATTACTTCTTCTTCTTTTCTTTTGCACTTTTTTTTTGCTTCTTTTCTTTTCTTTTCTTTTCTTTTGCACTTTTTTGCTTCTTTTCCTTTCTTTTGCACTTTTTGCTTCCTCTCTCTTTTTTTTTGCAAACGTGACCCAAGCCCAAAATTCTTCTGTTACCTTTTCTGGATCCGATGAGGTGATTGGGTCACAAACTTTTTCCGAAGAGTAGGGGTAAATAGGTAATTAAAAGATACTCTCTCTCTCTCTCTCTCTCTCTGAACTTGGCTAGTTCTGTTGCGGCTACGGAATCCGATCAGGGGATCGAATCCGACCAGGTGGTAGTTCCTGACTGGATGTTAGAATGGGTGTTGCTCGAAGAGGTGGTCGGATCCGAGTAGATGTTCGATTCCGACTAGATGGTAAATCCCGAGCGGGTGGTCGAATGTGTGTCGCTCGAAAAAGGAGGTCGTGCGTCCAGGATGGATGGTGGCACGGCGGCGACTGCGGCCGACTAGAGACCAAGAATGCTACTCTAAACCAAGAACAAAGACACCGACGATGGACTCGAACTCAACAATGCGAAACCGAAAACAAAATTGCGAAAGGCACAAAGTGGTTTGGACAATGAATAATTACGATCTAAAACTTTTTGTAGGGCGGTTTTTCGGACTCTAGGTGAGGAACACAACTAACAAAAGGGATAAACGAAATTACCTAACGGGCAACCTTTGCTCTGATACCACTTGATGAGTCACGGCGGCTCGATCTTCCGATAGGTTCGATTTGGTTCGTCGTGAGGACGTTGACGCTTTGAGGCTTTCGACCAACAGATCGTCACCTCGCAATTCGCTACACCGCACGCTGTCGTTATCGACCACGCTTGCACGCGATCGACCTTACCACGAAGGTTATTGTCCCCGCAAGCAATCAAGCAACTCACAAGAACAAGGTAGATGCAATCTGAATTGTATTGCGAATATGGATGAAGTTTACAAGTGGGGTTCCTCAAACCGATAATCGGTGAAACTGCAATTGGCAGAATAATCTAAAAAAAACCTGCCTCTAAACTATGGCGGCTACGGTATATATATAGGGGAACGTGAGGAGGTCGACCTAGGGTTGTGCGGCCGTGGGATGAAGCGACACAACCCGGACTCCGACCTCGTTACGCTTACAAAGTCTTATTAGTTTCAAATGGTGACGCAAAGACCTTGTGTTGCGTATTTACGTCGAAGATCCGTCGTAGGACCGGTCCTAGGGTGGTCTTGAGGAGTCCATGCTATCTTTGGTCGTAGATTGTGTCCAACGAGTACTGTGCTCGCTTTTCTGGTCGTAGATTGCTCCAATCGAATCAACTAGTCGTAAGTCTTCTTGTAGTGGTCGTAGATCTTCTTGCAGTGGTCGTATACCTTCTTGAACTGGTCGTAGTCCTAGATTCCTGAGTACAAGTAAATTATCTCCATTAGGAAGCATCATAGAGTTCTCAAATAATACACTCAACCCTAGAAACAACTTTACCTGATCGATTAAGTGACGTGCTCTAGCTCTTGTCATAGGACCGTGTAGTTCAGCACCCAGATCTGGAGGGTCTTGTGTCGTGCGTGTATCCGAAGGAGGGATGTCCTCATCATACCCCTTCTCGATCCTTCTCCAAAGACCGAGTCCAAACTTTATGAAGCAATCCCATACTACACAACGTGTAGGTTGATCAACGACTCTCTTCATGTTGGTAAGTCTCTCCCATTCGGCTCCCACTGAAACCACCATAGCACTTGCACCGACCCACGCGCCGCTTGATGCAACCAGTCGCACCGAACTTCCCGTTCGGTCATCCTTGTCCATTTTGCGTCATGCTTGAGTCCATTGATTTCAGTTTGAACCTCAGCTCTCCAAGCCTAGTCTCGATCATCCTCGCCGTTGACCGTCGTTGACCTCCAAACCTCCTGCACAACAATAGGCAAAGAAATCGATTCCGGGAATAAGTTCTTTACAACTTGACCCATGTTAGTCAAAACATGCATCATGCAACACATATGCACTAAAACCCATGAACTTGACCTAACCAACAAACATCGCCGCCAAGCTGCCCGACAACAAGTCAAAGTCGGTGAGACCGCCATCCCTGGCTGGTCTGACCACCCCCTGGCTGGCCTGACCGCCCAGCAAGGGACTTAGCCAATTTATCTCCCTAGAAATCCGAAGCCTCTTTGAAAATTTCAAACTAATAGAACTTTTGACTTGAAGCTCTAAAAATTATGAGACCAAGTATAGGATAATTCTCTCTTGCCTACACCCTCTATTTTTGGCCCAGCTCCAAACTCAAAACTATTTTTATGGCCGATCAGACCGCTGCCCGTTGGCTGGTCTGACCGCCAGTCTCTTAGACAAAACCCTGGCCGGTCTGACCGCCAGAGGTGGCGGTCGACCCGCACACAGACGGCCGATCGCACACATGATGGTCGATCGCCGCCTAGCTTGGCCCGACCGCCACCGCTCGACAGAATCAAACTTTACCGAAAACATGTGTTTCGACAAACCCTCAATACCATTGCCAATTGTAACATCATCCTAAAATCATAAACATATTCCCATGATATCCACACTAACAACGAAAAGTGCTCCTTCTAAGAAAAATTTGAGGACATATTAATCATATTCTGCATTGTGCTGACACCCAACTAGAGAAGCCACTTCATTGGCTTTTTAACAACCACTTTCATTTGTTTCGTGGGTTTTAATTAGAACTTGTAAAATGACTCTTGTTTTATCCATAGCAATGCACCAGTATTCAACCAGTTGACGTTTAAAAGGGCTACAAAAAAAAGGCTAGTCATGCTTGTGTTACATGAAAATAACACAATATACACAAGCGCCCATGTATTTTGTTGGGAATGTACATTATTTTCTACAAAAAATCATGCACCTTCCCCCTCTAACTCCCCGGGTTACCACCCCTCGAGGTGGCAGCAAGCTGTTCTTTACATTGAGGTAGTGGCAGTGTCATCTGTACTTTGTATTGTTTATGTAATTGTTCTGCTACTACCCAATTTTTATTTCATGTACATACTGTCGTAGCACATGTATCATATGTTGCACGTAATGCTTATGTAAGTGTTGTAGTACTATCCCCTTTTCATTACTTTTCAAAGTATTGTCATGGTAGCCTAGTACTATTTTGTTTATTTGTTTAGAAGTTAAATTTACTCCTGTTTTACATTCGATGTTTTATTTGCGTGTATTTGCTAACTTGAAGTTGTTTTGCAGGTATGGCTCGTGACCCTCGCGGAGCCGACTAGAGTTTTAGCCTCCCGGAGGAGTGCATCGATCGACTACATCGCGTGTCACATCGTGTCCCGCATCCTATGGGCGCGGGCGATGCGACTGTGTTGGGGTGATCCGCATGCGCACACCTCGGGTGGCCTGGAGGCTAAACCCACGTTGGACAGATAGGTTGGCATACGTCGACACTATCTTCTCACCATACGTACCTTTCCTACTAACCATTTCTTGCTTCACAGGCTCAGCACTGCCGGTCTACTACATCTCGCCCGGATGATGCAGGCCACGGATGAGGACAAGCCGGCAACACTTGTTGTCGGCGATGACGGAGACATCCATGCTGGGCTGGAGCGGTCACGATGCTTCTGCTCGACCGCCTGGCCGACGACTCGTGGATGTTGGCGGTGGAGACTCACACTTTCCATCTCCCATCCGGGGAGATGACCCCTACTCTGCAGGACATCCCCTGCTACTTGGACTCCCTATCGCGGGAGGTGCTGCCTTCCCGCGGGAGGATCCGGCCGACTGGCACGACGACCTTCTGGCCAGGTTTCATGGAGTCCTTCCGCCAGTGGCCGCGGCCGGGTACTATGTCTTCCTGGAGTTCCGCCAGAGGCATGGCCCGCCCTTGTGGTGGCTGTCGTAGTTTCGGGTACATGTTGTACGCCATTCCTATTGGGCACAACACGTCTCCTTTCCGTACTACAGTCTTACTATCTTTTTCCTTGTACACAGGTCGAGCGGATGGACCCTACCACAAACGACCATCACATGTCACACCACCTCGAGGCCTACTTGTTGTGGATGTTTGGCTGGGTGTTGTTCACCAGCAGCCACAACGACACTGTCGACGCGTAGCTCATCGCGTACACCAGGGCCATCGCTAATGGGGAGGCCCCCCAGATCAGCTTGGGTTCAGACGCACTTGCTGCCACCTATCGCGGCTTGTGCGATGCATGCTGCAGGTCGAGGCCGAACTCTATCCTCACAGGGTGTCCTCTCCAACTGTAGCTGTGGTCATTCGAGTGCTTTAGCCTCGGACGACCCCTGTTGGACGACAGCGCTCCTTACGGGCAGGAGATGTACAACGCGGACGAGGTGGACTGGCCCACAATGGGCTTTCTCTAGTGCCGGCGATGGGTACGTTCTTTATCGTGCGACTAATTTCTTCATATAACCGATCATCCTATCTAGTAGCTTGTTTTCCTTGTAGATACAGTTCGCGCACGGGCTGGTCACACGCGCGTACAAGCCGTTCGTGGAGCAGTTCGACTAGCTCACGGTGGACAACGTGTGCTGGGAGCCATACTCCCCTCAGGAGTTAGAGGCCCGCGCTCCTCACAGCCTTTCCTCCTTGTGCCTGCTCGACTGGGACTACTGGCTGACTCGCAAGGCGCTTGTGTTCGACGTCTTCGTCAAGGACTATGGGGCACATCGTGTGATGCGGTAGTTCGGCCTATGGCAAATGGTTCCAGTACCAATCCGGCGGCCAGTGCCCGACAACATGCACACATGAGTAATCAACATAGATGTCCCTGTTTGTGCTATCATCTCGTACCCACGACTTCTAACTACATGTTACGCCTTGCAGGCATAGTAGGAAGGGAGTCCTCTGCGGCACGGACTGGGGGAGTAGGATGGACACCTGGGTAGGGCAGTGGGAAGGCACGCTGCAAGACTATGTGTAGGAGGACACCCCTACGACCATAGCACGTACAACGAGGACATTCGCTGGTATGCTCCTCAGACACGTACCAGGCTCATACTTGCTGCCAAATAGCCCGCACCACGTGTCCCAGCACCAACTGACACATACCCTGTGCATCTCGCGCAGGACGCGCACCGCGCGATACGTTACATCCTACTTCGAAAACTCGCTTGTGGTATCCCCACTTACAGTTTTCTCCATGTCGTGTTTTCATTGCATGTGAGCATCAATGCTGAGATTGAGAGGGACTGTCGCTCCTTGTTTCAGAGGATCACCGACAGTGTGGAGGTCACACACGAGTAGGAGGCCCAGGCTTTCCGTCATGTGGCTGTTCAAGCCATACGTGTTGTCGGCCTATTGTCGTGCACCAGGCTCCTAGAGGTTGACACGCTTACGCCTGGTTGACAGTTGGTACATCGCCGACGCCATCCCGTCTGGCAGCACAGTAGGCAGGAGGGCCAACGTAGCCACGTGCGGCACACCCTGACGAGGTGGGAGGCTCGCCCAGGCCACGTCCAACATCGTCGCGGCCTAAGGAGGTAGGAGGGTCCGGTTGGGCACAGTCCCGTACACTGGCAGCGTCGCAGTACGTCGGTCCTCAGAACTCCTTCGCCTTCCACACGTAGCACACGCGGGGCACATACGACACGAGCGTACAACGTGTCATACTTTCCTTCGGACACCTTCTTGCACGCCATGGCGCCATCCGAGGGTACGTCACGTCTCTGTTTGTTAGCACGCATCGCATTTTTTATTAACTAATAATATTTGCAGTGCAAGTGTTCTACCCTATGACAGATTAGGGTCCTCCCCAGGAGATGCGGACACACACGACTTCCTTGTGGATGAGGACTCGACACCTCAGCCCACACCCGCTGAGGTTCTTTCCGCGTCACAGCTTGCCGGTGCGCCAGTACACACACAGGCGACAGTTCTGTCCACCCCTCCACCGTTCGGTCCCCATCAGACCAGGCCTCCGACCGTCTTTTGCTCTCGAGGCCGAGGTCCCGACACCCAGCGCAGAGGAGGGCGGCCAAGCGAGGGCGTACGGTAGGACGCGAAGCTAGAGTGACACCTGATGCTACAATGCATGTTTGTCTAACGCATATCGACGCATATAGCTTAATGCACGGTATGTTACTGTATGACAGGGAGACTAATAAAGCGGGTAATGTGTTAGCTTGCAGATGACAAGACTAGACAGGGCTGGCTGCTTTGTGCAGAGACAAGACCAAACGGAGCAGCTTTGCGCAGTAACAAGACCAAAGGAGACAGCCTTGCATAGTAATAAGACCAGACGGGGCAGCTTCGCGCAGTGACAAGACCAAACGGGGCAGCTTCGCGTAGTGACAAGACCTAATGTGGCAGCTTTTTTCAACCAGAAGACTAATGGACAACACTTCGCCTCACCAATTTTTCAGATCGACTTGACAACACTGACCTCCTCGACTTTTCAGATCAAAAATAAATGACTCTGCAAAGCAGAAAGTGATAAAACTCTGTAAAGTAAGACGTCACAACACTCTACCTCGCTAGCTTTTCAGATCGGCATGACTACACTATAACTCATCAACTTTTCAGACCGAAAAGACAGGACACTGAATAACAGGACATGACAGCTCCCTACAATATAAGACATGACAACACTCTGCCTCGCTAGCAACTTTTCATAATGACAAGGCAACACTCTGCCTCGTAGGCTACTCATATGAGATTAATCACACCATGCCAACTCTTTGGCTTATAAAAGGAGGTGGAAGAGATCTGGGAGAGAACACTACACAACCAAACCCAACACTACACCAGAGCTTGCTTCACATGCCGGGATGGACAATATGAAAGGCAATGGGACGAGATCCGCGAACTAGTAAGGGCTGCTAGGGCCCGGGAAGAGCAAGCAAGGGCTGCTGCAACCCGGGTCCGGCAAGATGAGCTTGCCAGGATGACAGCTCTCCACAATGATGCCCCCCGTAGCAGCAACCCTTACCAGAATGTTCCAACCGAGTGTTCGCCGCAACAGCCGCCAGAGGGGGAGACGTCGCCCCTCTATTGGTGCAGGGACCCATGTAAGTTCTTCAAGTCTAAGCAGCGGCTGCGCCTGGGCATGCGTTAGTGACTATCCCGACAGACTTTAGGACATGATTAGCTATCGGCAGCCGGTACAGACCAGTTACAGTGTGTTCTCCTACTATCTCTCTTTCAAACTACACACTAATAACCTTTCCCGTCTACCCGTAGTCACCGGATCCGATATGTGACTACCGCAAGTGGATCGACCAAGAGATCCACCTACATGACCAGTGGACTCTCGACTACGAGGAGCGGAATGTCAAAAGGGTCCACGAGATCTGGGAGGAGGAGCGCCGCAATGACAAGCAAAACGAGCGCATTCGTCGGGAGACAAAAGCACATCTCTAGGCGTGCAGGCGCAGGAAGCACGAGGCTCACGAGAGGGAGCGCGAGGAAAAGAGGGAAATGACGACCAATGCCAAAGAGGCTGGCGAGGAGTTCAACGCCAAGCTAGCAAATAAGGGAAAATGGCCCCGGTCCACGCAGTAGGTCGGGTCATTCTATACTAGTCACCCGTCGAAGGTCGAATCTATTTCCATTCCAAAAAGGCGCATATGTATCGTAGGAGTACTTCGGTTTGTTGCATCATGCATGATGTTATTTCTTATTCACGTAACCAAACCCAATGCACCGTGTTATTACCAGCTTCATTATAAAGTCTATTTTATTTCACAACATCAAATCTCCTCGTCTTTTCGCATTCAATTCTTCCGTGTTATTCCCAGCCTCATTATAAAGGCATCCAGCAACATATATCACTTCTGGGGCAAGGCCTGGAAATATTGTGCAGTTCTTTGTGAAGGATATATACGCTGAAGTGTTAAACGTTATCAATCCACAAAAATATTTTCAGTCCATATATGTATTTACGCTCAGTTAAAAGGATGGTCTTATATACGGTTTACAAATAGATTCTCTACTTTTAAGTTATGGATAGTTCGAGAGGGGTTAACTTTTAAATATTTTTTAAAATAATTAAATAAATAAATAACAGCCTCCAGCCTACTGTCGTCGAATTGTTGGGCGACATAGATGCAGTCGGCTACCGGTTGGGCAACAGAACCTGTTATCCAACGATTGGCCGATTTTGTCTCTGTCGCCTAACTGTTCAGCAACTGCATTATTATCGCTTGGCCGTTAGACGACTAGATCAAGTTGCACAACGGTTCAACGACAGATGTATACTTTTGTAAAAAAAAAGTCGCCCAACGGTTCGACGATAGATATATACTTTTGTAAAAATAATAATTACAAGTATAATTTTGTAATTTCAAATAAAAAATAAATTATTTTTTAACAAAATTCTTTGCTGCCTATGCTCATGCCAGCTGCATGCAAAAGCATCTTCCGCTGGAAATAAATTGGATGGGGGAGGGCCATCTCCATCCATCTGCCCCCTCCCCCCTGAATCCAACGGCCCAGGAGAGGGGCCTCACGTGAGGCCCTCCCCCGGGCAATTCCTTTCCTCTTCCGCTGCCGCAATTAGCTAGCTCGCCAAAGAAGTTTGTCTTGTCTGCATGCCAATTTGCTACTTTTTTTGAGAGAATGCAAAGGTTGCATCTGTGCCGATTGCATGCATTGACAAGAGAGAGAGAGGGAGAAGGAAAAGAAGATGGCATGTTGTGGCATGTGCTGCTGTGCAAGATCCTCTGCATGCATGAATATGTTGTCGATCTTTGCTGCGACCAGGAGGAGAAGCAAGAAGGGGAGAGGTAGGGAGGAGAAAAAGAGAAAAAGAAGGGAGAGAAACACGGAAGAATCGCGGGTTCATGATTGTCGTTGTTTTCTTTAGTAGTAACGAACTGGTAGTCCTTATATTAATCCTAGAGTAGTGTTTAATCTATTTGTAGATTGATTGGTTCAAGGGAAGTGTAGATTTATGTGAGCCTGGTTCATCGAGTTTCAACGCAGAATCTTGCTGAGGCGATTCGAGGTATTTAGGTTTGGATTCTGATATTGGTCTAATTAAAGAAAAGTTAGATAATCTCGTTAGGTTTCCAAGAAGGTCTGGATCACTAGAATATGAGTAGCGAGGGAAGAGTTACAGCATCGGGAATATCGTTGTCTAGAACTTGGACGTAGCTGACAGATGTTGTGTAAATGTGTCGGTTTCATCTAGTAGATGGCAAAATTAAAATATGGTGATAACTTAAATAAGTTAGTAAATTTTATGTAGTTTCCATAAATGCTATCTTTCATACTTTTAAAAGTTTTAGAATTAAATATATAAAATTGTGAAGCGGACTGTCCTAACAGATTCTAGGATAGTCTTCGGGCAATGAAACGAAGAAGAAAATGGTAGAATCAAAAGTTTGTCATAACTAGGAAGTTGTAGGATTTTTTGTGAGTATTCTAGAGAGTCTTGATTGGTTGGATTTGGAGTTCGGATGAATAAGTAAGAGAGTTTTTACTACTAGGACAACGGGTAGTGCGTTTGGTAGAATTTGGTTAATTGTGTCGTTCTGGCGTAGATATGTGGGGGCGATTAGTGTAATATTTTGGTGCTGTGATGATGTGATCTTGAAATTATTTTGAGTTATTTGTTCAGGGAGTGTGGCCTCTAGTGCCCTACCGCTGCCTCGTTATCCGGCTCCGAATGAATAAAGAGACAAGTACATGGTAGAGTGGTGAACAACGGGTTGTTCAGAATTGTCATTGATATTGCTTATCATGCTATTTATTATCCTTTCATTGAGCTTATTCTTATACGTGATATTGATTACATTAAGTGAATGAGATTATGATATTGAGTTAATGAGAATAAGATATTGAGTTAATGAGATGAATTATGTCGATGAATAATTAAAGATGTTACATCATTTACATTCATCATGATAAGAGTGCATGAGGCAAGTCGGTGAGAAAGTTATGTAACTATTCTGGTGAGGTCAGTGAGAAAGATACATGATTAGTCCGAAGAGCTCTAGATAAAATCTTACATTTGTAGAGACTAGTTAAAGTCATATAATATAGGGACCTTATCCTAACGAAGATTGGGTGAAGAGTCTGTCATCAATGAGTGAACACTCCGCAATACCTGTGATCGATGATAAGATGCATATGAGCATGAGCATGATGGTGCATTCGATATATGAGTAAATTGTTAAATTATGCAAATTTACCTGTATGAAATATGACTTTTTATTTAAGTATGTGAATGACATTAAATAGATAGATGATAATGATGATAGCCTTGATTATGGTTAATAAACTGTTGTTTATGGCTTTATTATATGTTTGCTAAGTCATGAACTCATTCTTATTTTATTGTTGTTTTTATGTGACCGTTGACGTTTCACTTGGGAAAGACTAGCGCAGTTGGAACCATAAACCCACACTCAATTACTTGAATTACATGAGCACGAGAACATTTAATATAGTGTGATGGTATATTCTTTATAGGATTTCATAATCATTAAATAATCCTAGGTGATTGGTTGAAACCAGTTTATTCATTCATTAGACTGTTAATTGATTGTTTATTGTCTATTGGTTCTTTATTCAGTATTGCTATCTAGTATATTGATTATTATGCAGTTTAGTTGCATTTAATGTTTTCTATTGTGAATCATCATGGGTTTTATTCGCTATGTGCTTGCTGGAATTTATTGTAAAATGATATTAAAATTAGTAGTTAATATAGTTGAATGGTATTCCAGACTCAATGTTGGGCGGGGGTGTTACATGTCATTTTGCGCTTAAATAGATTCCAATATCGTCGAAAACTTCGACCACTACTTCAGGACAAGACCAATACCCAATAATATCCACTGTTGAGCATGGAAAATCCTTACAGTTGATTATGTTGAACCTACTTTTCAAATTAAATTATTTTGTTTCAAAATATTACTTGCATGCTTAATATTATTTATGAAATGCTACGTTAAAGGTTGATATCTAGCTATGCCAAATGTTGTTATTACTATTCCCCTCCTTGTTTGTTGATAATCCCTTATACCTTCGTCCTAGGCTAATTATTACATTAATTGCCTTGGTTAATCTATAATAATTAATGGTTGTGCTTAGACACTGCTTAGTAGTTGAATTGAATATGACACAAACATTGTTATTACAAGAACTTGGGAGAATCGAATTATGGTAGCGTGGGTTACCACTGGAAACAGGAAAATGATAATTATAGGATGTGAAAACTTGGTCGAGTGGATCATATGTGGTGGGTGCATTAATTGCATATGATTTGGTTTGTGGTTTGTCTCTCCTGAATCGATTAAGGACCGAATCATATACCATACCATCTGAACTGATAATTGTGCAGCCACAAATCTAGTATATCTATTTTAGTACAATGATTGTTTCGTTGAAGTAAAGCAGCACAAGCGAGACTTAACCAAGAAAAATGATGTGCTTCAAGAGAAATTGCTGGGCCAAGTTCAAGATATGCAAATAAAATGTGATAAAGGGCTAAAATATGCAAGGTCGGTGGATCAAACACCAGGATCAATGAGTGAAGTTTGGTTTGTCAACTCATATGCAACTACAAACATATTGCTGAATTCCTGATTAATCTCGAATTATGTTTCTTAATACTAGAAAACTAATACCATAAGAAACAATTTATTTTGCGATTACAAGGAAGACACACACGCGCACATACATCACCATGCATACACACCTCTCGCGCATACACACGAGTGCGCGCCTCCTTAGCATATGGCTAAATAGATAGATAGAGGCCGGAAATAAATTCGCGGTCTTACAAAATTTCTACTGAAACGTACTCGGGTGTGCGAAATAAATGGGACATCAGGATTTAAACTCTGATGGGTAGAGTTGTACACCCACAACTCCACCCACCAAGAGGTTCTCAATGCCATAAGAAATATATATCCACAGGTAGAATATAACTTTGCTTAACCAGAATATAACTTTGCTTAACCGGATATTACCTGTACATGAACAAGAGCTAGTTTGTTAGAAGAGGTTTGTTGATTCTCTTCTTTCCAGTAACTTGAGTCTGAGATTGATGAGGCGGAGCATATGGTCCAAGCTGCTGCGGCGTCATTGTACTCTACATGCAACTTGACCGTGAGAACCGAAAATATGCTTCTTTTTTTTTTACGGAAACAGGAGGGAAGCACACCTACTGTGATATATTAAGAACTACCGAATTTATATACAAGAGTAAACGAGAAAGAATATACACAAGAGAATAGCCTACACTTAACCAAAATCTCTCAACCAAACAAGAAAAACCTCCCGAAAAGAAGGTTTGACCCAGGGCAAAATTTTATCTAAAATTCTCCTCCACGTTGCCAAAGAAACAACCCCTTGGTGTGCATTGCTTCTGATCCTACCTTCATATTGCTTTTTACCACTTTACCATTGCTGATCTTTAGTTCTCTACTTAGGATTAGTTTTTGTATTATGTTTTTAGCCTTGCAGTGTGTTGTTGCTATGAAATATAGCAAAGTAATCCTTGCCGTTTGCATTTCCAATTGTACAGCTCTCTTCCAAAGAAGAGAAAATTGTACTACTCTAGAGAACGCTTGGAATAACAAATACTAGTATAACTCCATTGCGGCTGAAAAAATCATCATGCTTGTTCATTTCAAGACGCCTGTTCCATGCAAAAGCTATTGCCAGTCAAGAAACTGCCTGTCGTTATTCTGTGCTCAAGCAGGATAGCCAAGCGATTGGATGATAGGTTCCCCTGAAATTTCCTGCTGGTGCTTGTGGCATCGCACTTTGTGGGGTAAGAAACCCCCAGGTGCTTGTGGCATCGCACTTTGTGGGGTAAGAAACCCCTGCAAGGCTCCAATTCCATGTAGTCTCTTGCAGAGACTCCGATGAACCCACTAGTGATGTGGTATTCATTAGACTAGCATAAACGTGCAGCAAATGGTTGGCGGACCTAACACTTCAAATTTAATGATGTTTCAATCTCACACGCTTGTAACGTTCATTGATGAACTTGGTAGGCATAGTCCTTAATGACTTAAACAAGATGATTTCAGCATACGATATCCAGAATCGAAGATATGAACAGCACGAGATTGCTGTCTTGTAGCTTGCCCTTTGGTGTTTGACTTCAAACTCCTGAAATTGCCTTTGACTACTTGCTGATTCTTTCTTGTAATAGTCTCTTTATAAAATGACAGCTAAAGAAACTATAGTTCTCTAAATGAAAATATATTTTGCTTTTTTCTATATCAATTAGGATTGTCTATGGTGCAGACACCTTTTTTACCTCGTTCAGTCGTTCTGCGTCCACAATTCTAAATGTTTTATTCAGGGGGGAAAAACTGTACTGAAGCTCTATTTTAGCTTTCTGACTTTGTTTTATTCGGAAGACTTCACATATCTAAAAAATACCTTCATCATTACATAGATCATTCTTAAAAAATTGTGAGTACCTGGTTTTTATGTATTAAGTTTTAACAGTAAAGTGCCATAAATTTCTTCAGACACCAGACGTCTCTCCAATTGTTCCGAAATCTCTTGTATTAGTACTTCGAATACTCCTTAAAAAATTACTTTGAATACAATGGCAAAGCTCAAAATAATGTTACAAGAGGTTGACGGTATATATTTATACCCCGATTATATATTCGACTCGGACTCAAAGTGCAGATCGCGGGGCTTTGCCCCCCACCACTCCCCAGCCCACAATATTTTATAACCCCACGCAATTATGTCTCCCCTGTATGGCTCTGTCCAGAAAGCGGAAACGCAGCGTACGCTTTCCAGACACAGCCCCTTCCTTTTACCTTGTTATATATAAAGCATACACAACAAACCTCCACCTTGGCGAATACACCACCTTGAAGAAACACAACAAAAAAGAACGCTTTAACACTCCTCGCACATCCGTAGGTTGGAGGCTACCTCACTACTCAGCAACTTGTGACTCCCAACTAGTCGAAGCAATGTTCAAACTTGTTGGCAGTGACAGGCTTGGTCAATATATCTGCAGCATTATCATCAGTGTGCACCCTCATCAAATCAATCTCTCCATAGTTGATCAACTCGCTGATCATGTGATACCTTGCATTAATGTGCTTCGTCCTAACATGATACACTTGATTCTTGGCCAAATAAATTGTACTCTGACTATCGTAATGCACCTGAACTCCACCTTGCTCAACACGTAGTTCCTTCACTAATCTACAAGACATAACGCTTCCATTGTAGCTTCAGTCACAGCCATGTACTCTATCTCAGTTGTAGACAATGTAACAATAAACCAATTGATGACTTCCAACATATAGGCCCTCCACTTAGAGTAAAAACATACCCTGTAGTAGACCTCGTATTATCCAAATCAGCAGCATAGTTTGAATCCACATATCCAACAACCAAAGAATTACCTTGATGTCCACAAAAAATAATACCATGACTTGTTGTACCTCTCAAGCGCCTGAATATCCACTTGACTGCCTCCAAGTGTCGCTTTCCTCGTTTTGTCATAAACTTGTTGACTGGACTAACAATATGCGCCAAATCAGGCCTTGTACAAACCAAGGCGTACATTAAACAGTCAACTGCACTAGCATATGGAACCTTCGCCATCTCTTCAAATTCTTTGTCTGATTTAGGACAAAATTTAGAAGAAAGTTTAAAGTGTTGTGCCAATGGAGTACTTACTTGTTTGGCCTTGCTCATACCAAATCGTTCAAGACTTTCTAAACATACTCATGCTAAGACAACAACAGTCTCCTCAAGCTTCTATCCCTATGTATCTCCATGCCCAAAATTTTCTTTGCTGCCCCTAAGCCTTTCATATCAAATTCTTGGCTTAGT
The DNA here is from genome assembly GCA_036346395.1 of Hsuehochloa calcarea. Lineage (NCBI taxonomy): Eukaryota > Viridiplantae > Streptophyta > Magnoliopsida > Poales > Poaceae > Hsuehochloa > Hsuehochloa calcarea. Next base: position 25,998,777 of record CM070602.1, read on the forward strand.
AAACCTTCCAAACTAATCACATCACACATGTGCTTTGCAACAATTAGCATATCATCTGCATATAGTAGCCGAAAAATAAATGGACCATCATCAAGGCATCGAACATAAACACAACAGTCATACTCACATCGACTGTAGCCAATGTGCAACATGTAGGAGTCAAAATGTTCGTACCACTATCTTAGAGATTGTTTCAACCCATACAATGACTTATTTAGCTTGCATAACAGGTGCTGATTTTTCGATTCAGTGAATAGATCTAGCTGCCCCATGTAGATTTACTCATCAAGATTACCATGCAAAAACACTGTTTTCGCATCCATCTGTTCCAAGTGCAAATCCCAACTGGCTACCAATGCTAGATCTGTCCTGATAGAAGTATGCCTCACAACCGGGAAGAATACCTCATCATAATCAATTCTCTTCTTTTGTTAATACCCTTTTGCAACTAATCGAGCTTTGAACTTTTCCCTTTCTTTTCCCGATATTGCAGGTTTTCTCTTGTAGACCCATTTGCACCCCATGACTTTCTTATCCTCAGGAAGACGAACTACCTCCCAAAGTCTGATTCTTCTGTAAGGGCTCCATTTCTTCTGTCATTGCAGTCATCCACCTATCTTTCTCCTGGCTTGTAATAGCCTCTTGAAAATTAGTTGGATCATCAGTACTAACAAGAAGAACAAATGAAACCTAGTCTTCGTACCCGAATCTCTTTGGAGCTTTCACATTAGTGCGTCACTGTCTATCTCTTGCCTATTGAAAATTCTGCAAATCCTTTGAAGTGGAATCTGGAGGCAGTGTGTATGAATGGTGAGTCCTTGAACTATGTTCAAACTCTACCTGCGACGTATCTGAACCTCCAATATCATGCGATACCACCTCTTTGTTTTGTTGTAATATTGATTTCTCATCAAAAGACAACATCTCTGCTCATCACCACCTTCTTTGATGTCAGGTCCCAAAGCTTGTATCCTTTAACACCTTTCTTGAAACCAAGAAAAATGCACTTTGTTGATTTTGCACCAAGCTTCGACCTTTCATCGGCTGGTATATGCGTATAGGCTGGGCAACCAAAAATTCTTATATTAGTAAAATCAACCGAATTACCAGTCCATACCTCCTCTACAACCTTACCACCCAAAGATGCACGTGGTGATCTATTTATGAGATAGCTCACCATGTTCACAGCCTTTGCTTAGAAATATTTAGGAAGTTCTGCATTCAACCTCAAGCACCTTGCTCGTTCACAAATAATCATGTTCATCCTTTCTGCCACAACGTTTTGCTGCGGTGTTTTGCGCACCATGAAATGCCGCTGAATACAATGCTCCTCACAATATCTCTGAAACTATGAATCAGTATATTCAGTACCATTATCAGATCTCATATACTTTACCTTCCTGCCTGTTTGGTTTTCCACCTTACCTTTTCACACCTTAAACTTAGCAAACACTTCAGATTTCTGCTTCATGAAATACACCCACACCTTGAAGGGAAAATGTTAATAAAAGTAACAAAATACTAAGCTCCACCCATTGACGGCTTTCTAGTAGGCCCCACACATTATAGTGTACATAATCAAGTATTCCTTCTATTTTATGTTTTCCACTTGAGAAGCTAACCTTGACTATTTTTCAAGAACACAAAACTTACAGAAACCTAACTCACAACTTTTAATTCCTGCCAATAGGTCACTCTTATGCAATTCCGTCATCTCACAAACACTAAGATGGTCCAAGCGCATATGCCAAAGTTTTGCTATATCATTATGTGACTCCACTGAACTGACTCCACCTACAACAAAGGTCCTAACAATATGTAAATATTTCTTGCAGCTTCTCATACCTTTCATCACACCAATGCACCTTTATAAATTTTCATGGTTTCCTTATCATTATCAGCTTTATAAGTAAAACCACTATTATGTAAGGAGCCTAGAGGGATCAGATTATTTTTCAACCCTAGTATGTTCCTAACATCACGCACTGTTCTAACAATACTATCATACATCTTAATTTCAATTTCACATATCCCAACAATACTATGGCATATATCATCATCAAGGTAAACAGAATCGAAATTACCTAACCTGCATGAAGTGAACCACTCCCTGTTAATCGTGATGTGATATGAGCACCCCGAATCAAGAATCCATGCATCTATCATCCTACCGTTTGAAACTGAGAGAACATCTGCATCACTGCTATCCGAGTCATCTTTCCTAGCCACATTGATAATCTTCTCATTACGCTTCCCACCATTCTGTTCTTTTAATTTTGGACAATCCCTCTTCATATGCCCCATCCCCTTGCACTTGTAGCACTCGATATTCTTTCGGCCCCTTGACTTTGATCTGGATTTACACCTTGTAGATCTCTCCTTGTTTTGTTTCCTTACATGATCACCCTTCGTATACAAACTATCACCCTGAGATCTCTCCCCGCGTTTAGCTTCCGTTGATTATGTGCCAACAGGGCCACGATAATCTCATCAACCTTGATAGTATCTTTCTCGTATGTCAAAGTGATAACCAAGTGTTCATAGGAAGGTGGCAATGAACACAACAGAATAATCGCCTTGTCTTCATCTGCGATCTTCACCTCCATACACCCTAGATCAGTGATCACCTGATTGAAGACATTCACATGCTGTGCAAGATTAGAACCCTCCTGCATATTCATCCTGTACAACCTCTGCTTCAGATACAGCTTGTTCGTCAGGGATTTGGACATAAACTGAGTCTACAACTTGTTTCAGATTTCTTTCAACGATGTCATATCCATCACATGATACATGACCTGATTCAAAAGACACAACCGTATGATCGTTACTGCCAACTCCTTCAACTCCTCCCAATCATCATCCTCCATGGCCTTCGGCTTTGCTTCACGTAGCCCTTTCGAACAACCTGCGCCGCACCAACAGATCCTTCACTCGCCCCGCCACAATCGAAGTGATCGGTCTAGTCAAAATTCACCACTTCGAATATGGCACCTTGTGTCGCCATCTCAACCCTACTCTGATACCAATTGTTGGAACCAGTGATAGCCCTTTGCGCGAGAGAACAATCACAGCAAGCACACAAAAGACACGAAAATTTGTTTACAAGAGATTCGGCAAAGCCTACGTCCCTAGGAACCGAATTTTGGCGGCTTTGTCTGTATGAGGATTATTATTATTATGGTTACAAGAGGTCGGCGGTATATATTTATAACTCGATTACATGTTCGACTTAGACTTATAATTCGTACCGCAGGGGGCGAAGACCCCCCACACCCCTAGCCCATAATATTTCATAACCCCGTGTAACTATGTATCCCCTGTAGAGTTGTGTCTGGAAAGCGAGAGTGCAGCGTACGCTTTCCGGACACAGGCCCTTCCTTTCACCTTGTTATATATAAACTATACACAACAAGATGCTACCTAGTACCCACCACTTTCAATTTTCCATTTTCTATGTCTGAGTCATATCTAGGGAGAATATGACCAGATGATGCATCATGTCCTCTGATTTAAACATTTGTGATGCCTAAGACAGAAAAAAAAAACATCCAACATATATTTTAATAAAAAAAATAGGAGCAAAAGACTAAGAAGGAATCATAAAGAGAAACAGGAGTGCAAGCATCTTATTAAGGCATCTCTTTGTCTCTTCATTGGAGCCCTGGAAAAGCTTCCCTCACCTCTAGCCCCTAATCTATCCATCCATCCATCTACTGCCAACATAATATACAAACCCCTTGTTACAACTAATGGGAAAGCAAGCATCTGTTTCGCCAGGCCTCTTGCCAATCTGAGGGCTCCAAGTAGGGCTCATCCAGCTAAAGGTATGCACCTAAGATTCTAGTTTATCTCCCTTGTTCATGTCTCTAGTTCATATTCTTTGATACATACTGGTTTGTGGAAACTAATTCTCTTAATTATCTAAGTGGCATAAAATAACATAATCGAATAATTGGGTTCTGCATACCCATATGTATAAAACACCTTCTGATTCAAGTAGGTGCTTATATTGTTTCTCTGTTTTCCTTTAGGTTTGGAGGAAGTCGAAACAAGAGAGAATAGAACAGAAATGGGTCATAGGAAGAGCAATCACCACAAAGGAAGAGGCGAGGGGGGTCATGAGGAGGACTACCCCTTCTTGGCTTACGCTTGTTGCCCACCGCTATGTGCTCAGCTCTGTCATTAGAGGGATTGGGAGGTGCCTCTTGTGGCTTGCTACCCGGTGATACAATGCTGTGGCCTTGATGAGTGCAGGCATCACCACACCAGCCACCTCAGCCACGTCAGATGATACACACATCCATGAATGAAGTATATAATACCTCAATCATCAACTCTTTGCTCTCTTTTTTTCCTCCACCAGTGAGGTTAGTAACCATGCCATGTTCTGAAGGAGAATTATTCATATCATATATGACGAGCCTTTGCTGGTTTGCATCTTTTAGCTGTAGTTTTCAGTTGAGAAGAAAGGCTTGTGTGCCTTACCTCAGCGGTAGTAAGAAGAGTAAAGGGGAAGAAATGTACGTCCTAATTAGCTATTGGTCTCTTGCAATCTATTCAGAAAGTGATTGGTGCTACGGTTTGCTAATGTGTTGCTCAGCATTATTAACCTCTGCCAAGCTTTTGGGTGCCCTTTTTTTCTGTCTTCCTCATATCTTTTTTTACAAGTTTCTCTATTAACACATTTGATGCATATACATAGATCATAGATGACTAGATTGCAGTGACATGTTTTTAAACTTGCAAATAGAATTTGTTATACTTAATTTTTAGCTCATGAACATGTCCTGGTCAACAAAAGAAGCGTGCATGCATGTCTTTGTGCGGCTGGCAGGTTCAGAGTTAAGTAGGTGAGGGCAGGGTTTTTTATTTCAGCCGATTATCGGCATTATCTGATTTGGATTAATTTTGTCAAAAAAAATCAAATTTGCTTTAATTTTGTTCAGTTGATGAATGAGTGTAGTAATACAAGCCCATTTGAATCAATAGTCTATATGAACAGTTAGAATAGGACTCTAGAATATGACTAGCTTTCGCTTCCTTATCTCAGTATATGGCAACCCTTTGTACTCTCTATATATATTGCCCAATAGGCCCTCTTGAATTTACACATATTATTCATAATATGGTATCAGAGCCTAGGGCACTAACCTAGCTTTCCTTCCGTTGCCATCCAGCCGCCGCTGCCACCCCCGGCAGTCGTCGCCACCCTTGGCTGCGTGGCCGCCCGAACCTGTTATCGTGCGTGGCTGCCCCGAGCCCATCATCGCCGAAGGCCGTGTCGCCCGTCGCCGCCTCATCCTCGCCGCCGCCGTCCGTCCGACGCCGCCGCTCGTTGTCGATGAAAGGCATGTGGCTCGTCCCGAGCCATCGCCGCCAGTCGCCGTCGTCGCCAAGGTCGCGTCGTCGCCTCATCTCCGCCACCGCCATTGCCGCTCGACGCCACCGGGTCTTCTCCGTGTCACCGCCGCCACCTCATCCTCGCCGCCAAGGCCGCCCGACGCCGCCGGGGTCTTCTCCGATCCGCAACGGTTCGACGATAGATATATACTTTTGTAAAAATAATAATTAAAGTATAATTTTGTAATTTCAAATAAAAAATAAATTATTTTTTAACAAAATTCTTTGCTGCCTATGCTCATGCCAGCTGCATGCAAAAGCATCTTCCGCTGGAAATAAATTGGATGGGGGAGGGCCATCTCCATCCATCTGCCCCCTCCCCCCTGAATCCAACGGCCCAGGAGAGGGGCCTCACGTGAGGCCCTCCCCCGGGCAATTCCTTTCCTCTTCCGCTGCCGCAATTAGCTAGCTCTGCTCAGCAAGTTTGCTGTCTGCATGCCAATTTGCTACTTTTTTTGAGAGAATGCAAAGGTTGCATCTGTGCCGATTGCATGCATTGACAAGAGAGAGAGAGGGAGAAGGAAAAGAAGATGGCATGTTGTGGCATGTGCTGCTGTGCAAGATCCTCTGCATGCATGAATATGTTGTCAGTGCTGCTGCTGACCAGGAGGAGAAGCAAGAAGGGGGAGAGGTAGGGAGGAGAAAAAGAGAAAAAGAAGGGAGAGAAACACGGAAGAATCGCGGGTTCATGATTGTCGTTGTTTTCTTTAGTAGTAACGAACTGGTAGTCCTTATATTAATCCTAGAGTAGTGTTTAATCTATTTGTAGATTGATTGGTTCAAGGGAAGTGTAGATTTATGTGAGCCTGGTTCATCGAGTTTCAACGCAGAATCTTGCTGAGGCGATTCGAGGTATTTAGGTTTGGATTCTGATATTGGTCTAATTAGAGAAAAGTTAGATAATCTCGTTAGGTTTCCAAGAAGGTCTGGATCACTAGAATATGAGTAGCGAGGAAGAGTTACAAGATCGGAATATCGTTGTCTAGAACTTGGACGAGTGATGATGTTGTGTAAATGTGTCGGTTTCATCTAGTAGATGGCAAAATTAAAATATGGTGATAACTTAAATAAGTTAGTAAATTTTATGTAGTTTCCATAAATGCTATCTTTCATACTTTTAAAAGTTTTAGAATTAAATATATAAAATTGTGAAGCGGACTGTCCTAACAGATTCTAGGATAGTCTTCGGGCAATGAAACGAAGAAGAAAATGGTAGAATCAAAAGTTTGTCATAACTAGGAAGTTGTAGGATTTTTTGTGAGTATTCTAGAGAGTCTTGATTGGTTGGATTTGGAGTTCGGATGAATAAGTAAGAGAGTTTTTACTACTAGGACAACGGGTAGTGCGTTTGGTAGAATTTGGTTAATTGTGTCGTTCTGGCGTAGATATGTGGGGGCGATTAGTGTAATATTTTGGTGCTGTGATGATGTGATCTTGAAATTATTTTGAGTTATTTGTTCAGGGAGTGTGGCCTCTAGTGCCCTACCGCTGCCTCGTTATCCGGCTCCGAATGAATAAAGAGACAAGTACATGGTAGAGTGGTGAACAACGGGTTGTTCGCAATTGTCATTGATATTGCTTATCATGCTATTTATTATCCTTTCATTGAGCTTATTCTTATACGTGATATTGATTACATTAAGTGAATGAGATTATGATATTGAGTTAATGAGAATAAGATATTGAGTTAATGAGATGAATTATGTCGATGAATAATTAAAGATGTTACATCATTTACATTCATCATGATAAGAGTGCATGAGGCAAGTCGGTGAGAAAGTTATGTAACTATTCTGGTGAGGTCAGTGAGAAAGATACATGATTAGTCCGAAGAGCTCTAGATAAAATCTTACATTTGTAGAGACTAGTTAAAGTCATATAATATAGGGACCTTATCCTAACGAAGATTGGGTGAAGAGTCTGTCATCAATGAGTGAACACTCCGCAATACCGGTATCAGATGATAAGATGCATATGAGCATGAGCATGATGGTGCATTCGCATATATGAGTAAATTGTTAAATTATGCAAATTTACCTGTATGAAATATGACTTTTTATTTAAGTATGTGAATGACATTAAATAGATAGATGATAATGATGATAGCCTTGATTATGGTTGATAGACTGTTATTTATGGCTTTATTATGTATTTGATGAGTCATGGACTCACTCTTGCTTTATTATCATTTTTAGCTGACCGTTGACGACATTTCACTTTGGAAGGGCTAGCGCACTTTGAGCCATAAGCCCACACTCAATTACTTGAATTACATGGCCATGAAAACGTTTAATATAATGTGATGATATATTCTTTATAGGATTTGATAATCATTGAGTAATCTTAGGTGACTGGTTGAAACTGGTTTATTCATTCATTAGACTGTTAATGAACTGTTTATTGCCTATTGGTTCTATATTCGGTATTACTATCTAGTATGGTGATTCTTATGCAGTTTAGTTGTATTTAATGTTTTCTATTGTGAACTGTCATGGGTTTTTATTCGCTATGTGCTTGCTGGAATTTATTGTAAAATGATATTAAAATTAGTAGTTAATGTAGTTGAGTGGCATTCCAGGCTCAATGTTGGGCGGGGGTGTTACATGTCATTTTGCGCTTAAATAGATTCCAATATCGTCGAAAACTTCGACCACTACTTCAGGACAAGACCAATACCCAATAATATCCACTGTTGAGCATGGAAAATCCTTACAGTTGATTATGTTGAACCTACTTTTCAAATTAAATTATTTTGTTTCAAAATATTACTTGCATGCTTAATATTATTTATGAAATGCTACGTTAAAGGTTGATATCTAGCTATGCCAAATGTTGTTATTACTATTCCCCTCCTTGTTTGTTGATAATCCCTTATACCTTCGTCCTAGGCTAATTATTACATTAATTGCCTTGGTTAATCTATAATAATTAATGGTTGTGCTTAGACACTGCTTAGTAGTTGAATTGAATATGACACAAACATTGTTATTACAAGAACTTGGGAGAATCGAATTATGGTAGCGTGGGTTACCACTGGAAACAGGAAAATGATAATTATAGGATGTGAAAACTTGGGCGAGTGGATCATATGTGGTGGGTGCATTAATTGCATATGATTTGGTTTGTGGTTTGTCTCTCCTGAATCGATTAAGGACCGAATCATATACCATACCATCTGAACTGATAATTGTGCAGCCACAAATCTAGTATATCTATTTTAGTACAATGATTGTTTCGTTGAAGTAAAGCAGCACAAGCGAGACTTAACCAAGAAAAATGATGTGCTTCAAGAGAAATTGCTGGGCCAAGTTCAAGATATGCAAATAAAATGTGATAAAGGGCTAAAATATGCAAGGTCGGTGGATCAAACACCAGGATCAATGAGTGAAGTTTGGTTTGTCAACTCATATGCAACTACAAACATATTGCTGAATTCCTGATTAATCTCGAATTATGTTTCTTAATACTAGAAAACTAATACCATAAGAAACAATTTATTTTGCGATTACAAGGAAGACACACACGCGCACATACATCACCATGCATACACACCTCTCGCAAGATACACACGAAAGCGCCTCCTTAGCATATGGCTAAATAGATAGATAGAGGCCGGAAATAAATTCGCGGTCTTACAAAATTTCTAACAAACGTACTCGGTGTGCGAAATAAATGGGACATCAGGATTTAAACTCTGATGGGTAGAGTTGTACACCCACAACTCCACCCACCAAGAGGTTCTCAATGCCATAAGAAATATATATCCACAGGTAGAATATAACTTTGCTTAACCAGAATATAACTTTGCTTAACCGGATATTACCTGTACATGAACAAGAGCTAGTTTGTTAGAAGAGGTTTGTTGATTCTCTTCTTTCCAGTAACTTGAGTCTGAGATTGATGAGGCGGAGCATATGGTCCAAGCTGCTGCGGCGTCATTGTACTCTACATGCAACTTGACCGTGAGAACCGAAAATATGCTTCTTTTTTTTTTACGGAAACAGGAGGGAAGCACACCTACTGTGATATATTAAGAACTACCGAATTTATATACAAGAGTAAACGAGAAAGAATATACACAAGAGAATAGCCTACACTTAACCAAAATCTCTCAACCAAACAAGAAAAACCTCCCGAAAAGAAGGTTTGACCCAGGGCAAAATTTTATCTAAAATTCTCCTCCACGTTGCCAAAGAAACAACCCCTTGGTGTGCATTGCTTCTGATCCTACCTTCATATTGCTTTTTACCACTTTACCATTGCTGATCTTTAGTTCTCTACTTAGGATTAGTTTTTGTATTATGTTTTTAGCCTTGCAGTGTGTTGTTGCTATGAAATATAGCAAAGTAATCCTTGCCGTTTGCATTTCCAAATTGTACAGCTCTCTTCCAAAGAAGAGAAAAATTGTACTACTCTAGAGAACGCTTGGAATAACAAATACTAGTATAACTCCATTGCGGCTGAAAAAATCATCATGCTTGTTCATTTCAAGACGCCTGTTCCATGCAAAAGCTATTGCCAGTCAAGAAACTGCCTGTCGTTATTCTGTGCTCAAGCAGGATAGCCAAGCGATTGGATGATAGGTTCCCCTGAAATTTCCTGCTGGTGCTTGTGGCATCGCACTTTGTGGGGTAAGAAACCCCCAGGTGCTTGTGGCATCGCACTTTGTGGGGTAAGAAACCCCTGCAAGGCTCCAATTCCATGTAGTCTCTTGCAGAGACTCCGATGAACCCACTAGTGATGTGGTATTCATTAGACTAGCATAAACGTGCAGCAAATGGTTGGCGGACCTAACACTTCAAATTTAATGATGTTTCAATCTCACACGCTTGTAACGTTCATTGATGAACTTGGTAGGCATAGTCCTTAATGACTTAAACAAGATGATTTCAGCATACGATATCCAGAATCGAAGATATGAACAGCACGAGATTGCTGTCTTGTAGCTTGCCCTTTGGTGTTTGACTTCAAACTCCTGAAATTGCCTTTGACTACTTGCTGATTCTTTCTTGTAATAGTCTCTTTATAAAATGACAGCTAAAGAAACTATAGTTCTCTAAATGAAAATATATTTTGCTTTTTTCTATATCAATTAGGATTGTCTATGGTGCAGACACCTTTTTTACCTCGTTCAGTCGTTCTGCGTCCACAATTCTAAATGTTTTATTCAGGGGGGAAAAACTGTACTGAAGCTCTATTTTAGCTTTCTGACTTTGTTTTATTCGGAAGACTTCACATATCTAAAAAATACCTTCATCATTACATAGATCATTCTTAAAAAAATTGTGAGTACCTGGTTTTTTATGTATTAAGTTTTAACAGTAAAGTGCCATAAATTTCTTCAGACACCAGACGTCTCTCCAATTGTTCCGAAATCTCTTGTATTAGTACTTCGAATACTCCTTAAAAAATTACTTTGAATACAATGGCAAAGCTCAAAATAATGTTACAAGAGGTTGACGGTATATATTTATACCCCGATTATATATTCGACTCGGACTCAAAGCCCCCCCCCCCCCCCCACCACTCCCCAGCCCACAATATTTTATAACCCCACGCAATTATGTCTCCCCTGTATGGCTCTGTCCAGAAAGCGGAAACGCAGCGTACGCTTTCCAGACACAGCCCCTTCCTTTTACCTTGTTATATATAAAGCATACACAACAAACCTCCACCTTGGCGAATACACCACCTTGAAGAAACACAACAAAAAAGAACGCTTTAACACTCCTCGCACATCCGTAGGTTGGAGGCTACCTCACTACTCAGCAACTTGTGACTCCCAACTAGTCGAAGCAATGTTCAAACTTGTTGGCAGTGACAGGCTTGGTCAATATATCTGCAGCATTATCATCAGTGTGCACCCTCATCAAATCAATCTCTCCATAGTTGATCAACTCGCTGATCATGTGATACCTTGCATTAATGTGCTTCGTCCTAACATGATACACTTGATTCTTGGCCAAATAAATTGTACTCTGACTATCGTAATGCACCTGAACTCCACCTTGCTCAACACGTAGTTCCTTCACTAATCTACAAGACATAACGCTTCCATTGTAGCTTCAGTCACAGCCATGTACTCTATCTCAGTTGTAGACAATGTAACAATAAACTGAATTGATGACTTCCAACATATAGGCCCTCCACTTAGAGTAAAAACATACCCTGTAGTAGACCTCGTATTATCCAAATCAGCAGCATAGTTTGAATCCACATATCCAACAACCAAAGAATTACCTTGATGTCCACAAAAAATAATACCATGACTTGTTGTACCTCTCAAGCGCCTGAATATCCACTTGACTGCCTCCAAGTGTCGCTTTCCTCGTTTTGTCATAAACTTGTTGACTGGACTAACAATATGCGCCAAATCAGGCCTTGTACAAACCAAGGCGTACATTAAACAGTCAACTGCACTAGCATATGGAACCTTCGCCATCTCTTCAAATTCTTTGTCTGATTTAGGACAAAATTTAGAAGAAAGTTTAAAGTGTTGTGCCAATGGAGTACTTACTTGTTTGGCCTTGCTCATACCAAATCGTTCAAGACTTTCTAAACATACTCATGCTAAGACAACAACAGTCTCCTCAAGCTTCTATCCCTATGTATCTCCATGCCCAAAATTTTCTTTGCTGCCCCTAAGCCTTTCATATCAAATTCTTGGCTTAGTAAACCTTCCAAACTAATCACATCACACATGTGCTTTGCAACAATTAGCATATCATCTGCATATAGTAGCCGAAAAATAAATGGACCATCATCAAGGCATCGAACATAAACACAACAGTCATACTCACATCGACTGTAGCCAATGTGCAACATGTAGGAGTCAAAATGTTCGTACCACTATCTTAGAGATTGTTTCAACCCATACAATGACTTATTTAGCTTGCATAACAGGTGCTGATTTTTCGATTCGTTGAATAGATCTAGCGCCCCATGTAGATTTACTCATCAAGATTACCATGCAAAACACTGCTGCATCCATCATGCTCCAAGTGCAAATCCCAACTGGCTACCAATGCTAGATCTGTCCTGATAGAAGTATGCCTCACAATCGGGAAGAATACCTCATCATAATCAATTCTCTTCTTTTGTTAATACCCTTTTGCAACTAATCGAGCTTTGAACTTTTCCCTTTCTTTTCCCGATATTGCAGGTTTTCTCTTGTAGACCCATTTGCACCCCATGACTTTCTTATCCTCGTGAAGACGAACTACCTCCCAAAGTCCGATTCTTCAGAAGGGCTCCATTTCTTCAGTCATTGCAGTCATCCACCTATCTTTCTCCTGGCTTGTAATAGCCTCTTGAAAATTAGTTGGATCATCAGTACTAACAAGAAGAACAAATGAAACCTAGTCTTCGTATTCGAATCTCTTTGGAGCTTTCACATTAGTGCGCCACCGTCTATCTCTTGCCTATTGAAAATTCTGCAAATCCTTTGAAGTGGAATCGAGGCGGTGTGTATGAATGGTGAGTCCTTGAACTATGTTCAAACTCTACCTGCGACGTGTCGAACCTCCAATATCATGCGATACCACCTCTTTGTTTTGTTGTAATATTGATTTCTCATCAAAAGACAACATCTCTGCTCATCACCACCTTCTTTGATGTCAGGTCCCAAAGCTTGTATCCTTTAACACCTTTCTTGAAACCAAGAAAATGCACTTTGTTGATTTTGCACCAAGCTTCGACCTTTCATCTACCGGTATATGCGTATAGGTGGGCAACCAAAAATTCTTATATTAGTAAAATCAACCAATTACCAGTCCATACCTCCTCTACAACCTTACCACCCAAAGATGCACGTGGTGATCTATTTATGAGATAGCTCACCATGTTCACAACTTTGCTTAGAAATATTTAGGAAGTTCTCGCATTCAACCTCAAGCACCTTGCTCGCTCACAAATAATCATGTTCATCCTTTCTGCCACAACGTTTTGCTGCGGTGTTTTGCGCACCATGAAATGCCGCTGAATACAATGCTCCTCACAATATCTCTGAAACTATGAATCAGTATATTCAGTACCATTATCAGATCTCATATACTTTACCTTCCTGCCTGTTTGGTTTTCCACCTTACCTTTTCACACCTTAAACTTAGCAAACACTTCAGATTTCTGCTTCATGAAATACACCCACACCTTGAAGGGAAAATGTTAATAAAAGTAACAAAATACTAAGCTCCACCCATTGACGGCTTTCTAGTAGGCCCCACACATTATAGTGTACATAATCAAGTATTCCTTCTATTTTATGTTTTCCACTTGAGAAGCTAACCTTGACTATTTTTCAAGAACACAAAACTTACAGAAACCTAACTCACAACTTTTAATTCCTGCCAATAGGTCACTCTTATGCAATTCCGTCATCTCACAAACACTAAGATGGTCCAAGCGCATATGCCAAAGTTTTGCTATATCATTATGTGACTCCACTGAACTGACTCCACCTACAACAGTGCTCCCTAACAATATGTAAATATTTCTTGCAGTTCTCATACCTTTCATCACAGTCAATGCACCTTTATAAATTTTCATGGTTTCCTTATCATTATCAGCTTTATAAGTAAAACCACTATTATGTAAGGAGCCTAGAGGGATCAGATTATTTTTCAACCCTAGTATGTTCCTAACATCACGCACTGTTCTAACAATACTATCATACATCTTAATTTCAATTTCACATATCCCAACAATACTATGGCATATATCATCATCAAGGTAAACAGAATCGAAATTACCTAACCTGCATGAAGTGAACCACTCCCTGTTAATCGTGATGTGATATGAGCACCCCGAATCAAGAATCCATGCATCTATCATCCTACCGTTTGAAACTGAGAGAACATCTGCATCACTGCTATCCGAGTCATCTTTCCTAGCCACATTGATAATCTTCTCATTACGCTTCCCACCATTCTGTTCTTTTAATTTTGGACAATCCCTCTTCATATGCCCCATCCCCTTGCACTTGTAGCACTCGATATTCTTTCTGCCCCTTGACTTTGATCTGGATTTACACCTTGTAGATCTCTCCTTGTTTTGTTTCCTTACATGATCACCCTTCGTATACAAACTATCACCCTGAGATCTCTCCCCGCGTTTAGCTTCCGTTGATTATGTGCCAACAGGGCCACGATAATCTCATCAACCTTGATAGTATCTTTCTCGTATGTCAAAGTGATAACCAAGTGTTCATAGGAAGGTGGCAATGAACACAACAGAATAATCGCCTTGTCTTCATCTGCGATCTTCACCTCCATACACCCTAGATCAGTGATCACCTGATTGAAGACATTCACATGCTGTGCAAGATTAGAACCCTCCTGCATATTCATCCTGTACAACCTCTGCTTCAGATACAGCTTGTTCGTCAGGGATTTGGACATAAACTGAGTCTACAACTTGTTTCAGATTTCTTTCAACGATGTCATATCCATCACATGATACATGACCTGATTCAAAAGACACAACCGTATGATCGTTACTGCCAACTCCTTCAACTCCTCCCAATCATCATCCTCCATGGCCTTCGGCTTTGCTTCACGTAGCCCTTTCGAACAACCCTGCTGCACCAACAGATCCTTCACTCTCGTCTGCCACAATCAGAAGTGATCAGTCTAGTCAAAATTCACCACTTCGAATATGGCACCTTGTGTCGCCATCTCAACCCTACTCTGATACCAATTGTTGGAACCAGTGATAGCCCTTTGCGCGAGAGAACAATCACAGCAAGCACACAAAAGACACGAAAATTTGTTTACAAGAGATTCGGCAAAGCCTACGTCCCTAGGAACCGAATTTTGGCGGCTTTGTCTGTATGAGGATTATTATTATTATGGTTACAAGAGGTCGGCGGTATATATTTATAACTCGATTACATGTTCGACTTAGACTTATAATTCGTACCGCAGGGGGCGAAGACCCCCCACACCCCTAGCCCATAATATTTCATAACCCCGTGTAACTATGTATCCCCTGTAGAGTTGTGTCTGGAAAGCGAGAGTGCAGCGTACGCTTTCCGGACACAGGCCCTTCCTTTCACCTTGTTATATATAAACTATACACAACAAGATGCTACCTAGTACCCACCACTTTCAATTTTCCATTTTCTATGTCTGAGTCATATCTAGGGAGAATATGACCAGATGATGCATCATGTCCTCTGATTTAAACATTTGTGATGCCTAAGACAGAAAAAAAAAACATCCAACATATATTTTAATAAAAAAAATAGGAGCAAAAGACTAAGAAGGAATCATAAAGAGAAACAGGAGTGCAAGCATCTTATTAAGGCATCTCTTTGTCTCTTCATTGGAGCCCTGGAAAAGCTTCCTCACCTCTAGCCCCTAATCTATCCATCCATCCATCTACTGCCAACATAATATACAAACCCCTTGTTACAACTAATGGGAAAGCAAGCATCTGTTTCGCCAGGCCTCTTGCCAATCTGAGGGCTCCAAGTAGGGCTCATCCAGCTAAAGGTATGCACCTAAGATTCTAGTTTATCTCCCTTGTTCATGTCTCTAGTTCATATTCTTTGATACATACTGGTTTGTGGAAACTAATTCTCTTAATTATCTAAGTGGCATAAAATAACATAATCGAATAATTGGGTTCTGCATACCCATATGTATAAAACACCTTCTGATTCAAGTAGGTGCTTATATTGTTTCTCTGTTTTCCTTTAGGTTTGGAGGAAGTCGAAACAAGAGAGAATAGAACAGAAATGGGTCATAGGAAGAGCAATCACCACAAAGGAAGAGGCGAGGGGGGTCATGAGGAGGACTACCCCTTCTTGGCTTACGCTTGTTGCCCCCGCTATGTGCTCAGCTCTGTCATTAGAGGGATTGGGAGGTGCCTCTTTGTGGCTTGCTACCCGGTGATACAATGCTGTGGCCTTGATGAGTGCAGGCATCACCACACCAGCCACCTCAGCCACGTCAGATGATACACACATCCATGAATGAAGTATATAATACCTCAATCATCAACTCTTTGCTCTCTTTTTTTCCTCCACCAGTGAGGTTAGTAACCATGCCATGTTCTGAAGGAGAATTATTCATATCATATATGACGAGCCTTTGCTGGTTTGCATCTTTTAGCTGTAGTTTTCAGTTGAGAAGAAAGGCTTGTGTGCCTTACCTCAGCGGTAGTAAGAAGAGTAAAGGGGAAGAAATGTACGTCCTAATTAGCTATTGGTCTCTTGCAATCTATTCAGAAAGTGATTGGTGCTACGGTTTGCTAATGTGTTGCTCAGCATTATTAACCTCTGCCAAGCTTTTGGGTGCCCTTTTTTTCTGTCTTCCTCATATCTTTTTTTACAAGTTTCTCTATTAACACATTTGATGCATATACATAGATCATAGATGACTAGATTGCAGTGACATGTTTTTAAACTTGCAAATAGAATTTGTTATACTTAATTTTTAGCTCATGAACATGTCCTGGTCAACAAAAGAAGCGTGCATGCATGTCTTTGTGCGGCTGGCAGGTTCAGAGTTAAGTAGGTGAGGGCAGGGTTTTTTATTTCAGCCGATTATCGGCATTATCTGATTTGGATTAATTTTGTCAAAAAAAATCAAATTTGCTTTAATTTTGTTCAGTTGATGAATGAGTGTAGTAATACAAGCCCATTTGAATCAATAGTCTATATGAACAGTTAGAATAGGACTCTAGAATATGACTAGCTTTCAGTTTCCTTATCTGTATATGGCAACCCTTTGTACTCTCTATATATATTGCCCAATAGGCCCTCTTGAATTTACACATATTATTCATAATATGGTATCAGAGCCTAGGGCACTAACCTAGCTTTCCTTCCGTTGCCATCCAGCCGCCGCTGCCACCCCCGGCAGTCGTCGCCACCCTTTGGCGCGTGGCGCCAACTCGTTATCGTGCGTGGCGCCCGAGCCCATCATCGCCGGCCGTGTCGCCTGTCAGCCGCCTCATCCTCGCCCGCCGTCGTCGTCCGACGCCGCCGCTGTTGCCGATGAAAGGCATGTGGCTCGCCCCGAGCCATCGCCGCCAGCCGCCGTCGTCGCCGAAGGTCGCGTCGCCGCCTCATCTCCGCCACCGCCATTGCTGTCTGACGCCACCGGGGTCTTCTCCCGTGTCACCCGCCGCCACCTCATCCCTGGCCGCCGCCGCCGCCGTTGCCGCCCGACGCCGCCGGGGTCTTCTCCGATCCGCATCGCCTCGCCGCCTCGCCGCCATCCTTCCGACGGAACAAAGAGGCAGGTAACCTTAGCCCCCACGCATAGTGCGTAACAGGGCGAGGGCTTCAGCCGGCCTTTTAAAAGGAGTCGGCTCGTCGCGTAAAAAAAGGGAGTACGTCGCTCTAACCGCTGCGTCATTTAGGGCCGCCTATTAGACTTCGTTGCCTTGGTCGCCGCGCCATCCAGCGCTGCCTATCGATGGCTTCTGCTCCATCTGCTATGATTCCATTCTCGGGAACAAAGCTTAATGGAACGAACTACAGGTTGTGGTCTTCACTCATAGATATTACGCTTGATGGTCTCCACCTCTAGGGACATGTTACTGGTACCCGACATTGTCCGCCGTCGTCGGTTCAGCCTCCTCCCAGACAGCCTACTTCTACATCTCCTATAAATGATGAGGCCGCCAAGAAGGACGCAGAAACCGCTGCTACTTCTGATGCTGCTGATGAGGCTTATCAGTATGCCATAGACGCTTTTGAGCGCTGGTGTGCTAATGAGGTCCGTGTTCGAGCCATCCTGGTGGTCAGCATCAACGACTTCATCCAGCCAGACATTGTTAGTTTACGTGCCACTCGTCAGATCTGGGAGTACTTGCACGAGCGATACTAGCAGAGCAGCAATGCTCAGTTCTTTTCGCTTCAGTATGAGTTGGAGACGCTTCGCTAGGAGGACTCCTCTGTAGACAATTTCTTTCGGGCCCTGGCCAGTCTCTAGCGCCAGCTGGATGAGTTAGCTTCTCCGCTCTGCCAAGAGTGTCATAAAGTGCAGAAGGCGGGTCGTGATCGCCTTCGTCTATATGATTTCGTCTGCCGTCTTTGCCCAGAGTTTGAGCCTATCAGGGCTCAACTGCTGAGCCGTTCACCACGACCGACAGTCACCGAGACTCTTTCGACGCTTCATTCTAAGAAGCTTCGCCGCGGATTAGTAGCATAGTTTGTTCCAGCTGTGCTTGCTACCTCTTTTTTGACTACACCAACGGTTTCTGCTTCGACTACAGTTCCTCCTTAGGTGTCTATTTCTGCTCCTGTTCTTGCACCAACTGGGTTCAATGCAATTATTGCAAGAACTTTCGACACGACTATCAGCATTATGCGGTGCGAGAAAAGCAGAACAAGGCACGTGGAGGTCCATACTCCAAGGGAGGCCCTTCCTCGACTGGAGGACGGACCAGCACATCAGGACCTTCTCAGCGAGGTGACTCTGTTCAGCAGTTCTGTCAGGCTCTACTTCAGCAGATCTCTCATAGCTCAGCAGGTTCTGCCAGTCTAGCTCAGATGTCTCCTCCAGGTACCTCTTGGGTTCTAGATTCTAGTGCCTCTTTCCACATGACACCGGACTCCACACCTCTCACTTCAGTAGGACCTCCTGTTTTTCCCATCTCTGCTCGCACGGTGACGGTACTCCTCTGTCGGCAAATTGTCGTGGCACTCTTTGTCCATCGACTTTTCTGCTCCATTGCTTTCCATGTTCCCCAGCTTACCATGCAACATCTCTCAGTGGGTCAACTCACCGATCTCGGCTGTAAGTTTGGTTTTGACTCTCATACCTGTTTCATCCAGGATCGACAGAAAAGGACGGTACTTGGAACTGGCTGGCGCCGTAGGGATCGTTAGTCTCTACATCCTTGATCGCATCCATCTTCCGTCCACTTCAGTTGCTCCTATCACCTCTACGTCTACTTCCACCGCCACTGTTGCCACCACCTTTGGCGTCTTTGCGCAGTGGCATCATCGTTTAGGTCACTTGTGTGGGTCCCGCCTTTCTTCATTAGTTCGTCAGGATGTTCTTGGATGTGTTATTGTTGACATGGCCATGTTTTGTCAGGGTTGTAAGTTGGGCAAGAAGCTACAACTTCCTTATCATTCTAGTGAGTCCTTATCTTATCGTCCTTTTGACTTAGTTCATTTAGATGTATGGGGACTTGCACCTATTATCTCTAAAGGTGGGCATAAATCTTATGTTATCTTCATTGATTATTATTCTCGTTTTACATGGATTTTCCCTATGTCTAATCGTGGTCAGTTTCTTGCGATCTATCGTAACTTTGCAATGATGGTTCGTACTCAGTTTGATTCTGTCATTCGTACTTTTCGCTGTGATTCTGCTGGTGAGTACTGTTCTACCGCTTTTTGATAGTTTCTTTCTAAGCAAGGGACTCTTTACCAGTATTCTTGTCCTGGTGCTCATGCTCAGAATGGGGTTGCCGAGCGCAAACATCGTTATCTGATTGAGACTGCCCGCACTCTTCTTCTCGCCTCTCATGTTCCACCACAGTTCTGGGCTGAGACTGTTTCTACGACTGTATATCTCATCAATATGCAGCCTTTCACTGCCCTTAAGAGTGTCAGTCCTATAGAGTGTCTCTACTCTCGAGCACCCCAGTACACTCACCTTCATGTTTTTTGTTGTACTTGTTTTGTTCTGCTACAGCCTCGTGAGCGCACTAAACTATCGGCCCAGTCAGTTGAGTATGTGTTTCTTGGTTATAGTTCTGAGCATAAGGGTTATCGTTGCTGGGATCCTTCTGCTCGACAGATCAGGATTTCACGAGACGTTGTCTTTGACGAATCTCGGCCTTTCTTCTATCGAGATTCAGCTTCTTCTCCTGTTTCTAGTGTTGAGTCGATTTCATGGTTGTCTCTTTCGGACTCTTCACCCATTTCTCTACTATTACAGACTTCCCCTAGTTTGCCTCTAGTGGTTCCTTCTATACCTTCGCCTTCGGTGGTGTCTCCTGCAGTACCGCCTCTATTTTTTACAGCACCATCGTCTCGTTTCTCTGGTGTTCACTACTCCAGACGTCCTCGTCCTTCACTAGTCTTCTCTTCTGGTATCTTGCTGACACACACATCTGATCCTCCTGATGATGCTCATCATTACATCCTTCATGACTGGACATCCCTTCGACCTCCTGATTGTCTTGGATTTGCTCCAATAGCTCGTGATCTCTCTGTCACTAAGCCTAGTTCGTATCGTGAGGCTGCTCCTTATTCTGAGTGACAGCTCGCTATAGCAGAAGAGCTTGATGCTCTTTGACGTACGGAGACTTGGAATATTGTACTGACCCCTGTGCATGCTCGTCCGATCACGTGCAAGTGGGTGTACAAGATTAAGACCCAGTCTGATGGTACTATTGAGCGCTACAAGGCTCGCCTTGTGGCCTGCGGTTTTCAACAGCAGTATGGTCAGGACTACGATGAGACTTTTGCCCCTGTTGCCCATATGACCACTGTTTGCACTCTTGTTGCGGTTGCTTCTGTTCGCCGGTGGTCTATCTTTCAGCTGGATGTTAAGAATGCTTTTCTTAATGGTGTTTTGCATGAGGTTTACATGCAGCCACCATCTGGGTATTCTGTTCCTGATGGGCATGTCTGTCGTCTTCGTCGTGCTTTTTATGGTCTCAAACAGGCTCCTTGTGCCTGGTTTGCACATTTTACCTATGTGATTACTGCTGTTAGTTTCACTGCCAGTTCCCACTATCCTGCTCTTTTTGTCTATATCTCATCTCAGGGTAGGACACTGCTTCTTCTGTATGTTGATGACATGCTCATCGCTGGTGATGATTCCTCCTTCGTCACATATGTGAAGAAGCATCTCAGTGAGTAGTTTTTGATGACTGATCTTGGTTCTCTTACAAACTTCCTTGGGATTGAGGTCTCTGGTCTAACTGATACTCGCACTGCTGAGACTCCAGTTTCGTGCCACTGATGGTGATCTTCTTGAGGATCCTACGCGATATCGTCATCTTGTTGGGAGTTTGGTGTATCTTGTGAGCACTCGTCCTCATATTGCTTATGCTGTTCATGTCTTGAGTCAGTTCATAGCCCGTCCTACCCATATTCACTACAGTCACCTTCTTCGTGTTCTTCGCTACTTGCGTGTGACTATCTCTCGTCGTTTGTTTTTTCCTAGCTCCACCTCACTACAGCTTTAGGCGTACTCCGATGCGACTTGGGCTAGTGATCCTTCTGATCGTCGTTCTCTTTCTGCTTACTGTGTTTTTCTTAGCTCCTCCCTGATTGCCTGGAAGACTAAGAAGCAGACTGCAGTTTCTCGTTCGAGTGCAGAGGTTGAGTTGAGAGCTATGGCAGCAGTGACAGTAGAGGTTACTTGGTTGAGGTGGCTACTTGCAGATTTTGGTGTACCAGTGATGGGACATACGACTCTTTTGTCTGACAGTACAGGTGCTATCAGTATTGCCCAGGACCTAGTGAAGCATAAGCTCAATAAGCATATTGGTGTGGATGCTTCATATACTCGCTCACAAGTGCACGAGGGAGTACTTGTTTTACAGTTTGTGCCATTAGAACTACAGATTGCTGACTTATTCACGAAGTCATAGAATAGGGCGCAATATTTGTATTTTCTCTTCAAACTCAGTGTGTGTGATCCATCATGAGTTTGAGGGGTGTTAGAATAGGACTCTCTTTCAGTTTACTTATGTGTATACGGCAAACCCCTTGTATTTCCTATATATATTGCTCATTGGGCCCTCTTGAATATACACATATTATTCATAACATGAACACCTTGCTAATTAGCTCAGTTGATGATTTTGTTTTTTAATTTAAAATCCAAAAAATTCAAAACAAATTGAAAATTTCGTGGGTGACGGCGTCACGCAACAGAAGAGATGAATTCTTATCAAATCAAAGTCTGCAGTCGTGTTAACCAATAATTGAACTGAAAATTGGTGGTCACTGGTGTCCTGTGTAGACTAACCAAAATCAAAGATAATTTCAATGTGTCATTAAGGATTTGGACAGGAAGGATATGGTCACTAGTGTAGCAATATGGAAATATGTGAAGTCCAGTTCCATCTTGAATTCTTCAGAGCTTTCGAGGAATCAGAGGGGTTGTGACGTTGTCTAGTTGGTTGATTATCTTGAAACTCCCCCCATGTTCGTAAGTTCATAACACGAATAAATTGCTGAACTGTTCACAACAAGGGTTGAATTGAAATATACAAGAGCAGCCATCTTTTCGTCGACCAACCAGAGCAGCCTTATGTGTATATCCACGGCTATTATTGGGGGAACTTTCCATGCTGTTTTTGCTTGGTAGTGTGCTCTTTGGATGCTTGTGATCAGTCTCATATCAGTAGTATATGTCCCATTGGTTGTTAACCATTTTTTCAGTCGTGCAATGTCACTGTCGAATCCTGATTCATTGACATTAATTCTCAGAAAAAAAAAAAGAATCATGCTTCCTATAAAAATCATATTGAAAGTTCATTCACAAAACTTGAAGTAGAACCTGGATTATATATGGCAATAGTTGGATGATCCATGAGCAAGTCAGATAGACTTATTATCTGTCCATTGAAGCACACAAACGGACCAAACAGCCACCAGGAATTATGTATTTCCTTTCTCCTGATCTCAGTCACTATATTAATTGAACAAGTAAATTCAGAATTAAGTATCAGCATCAAATGGTTCAGAATATGCTGTATTTGATCAATCACTTCGAGTCATCATCAACGATTAATAATAAAACGGAAAGTCCCAACCAATTGTACCGATGTTGGTAGTTCAACAGCAGCAATGTAATATGCGTGTAATAAAGCAGTAAGAGCACCAATGCAAGAGCAGCAACCTGCTCCTATAGTCATCATTATGATCATGATAGTCGTCGTCGTCATCATGATCCAGAGATGCCATCTTGCAATAATTCCAGTTATTCCAAACAAATGAAGAAAAGAAGGTGCGGATACGATCGAGCATCCAGGCAAGCGCGAGAGATCGATCCACCGTCATATAGAAGATTTTTGGTTTGGATATCTCTTTAGTCCAGAATTAGCTTTGTCATATCGCAAACTCCAGACAAGAGGTGCCTGCACACTGTACCATTTTTGACGCTAACAGTTTAAGGCCACAAGTTAGCTAGCCGAGTACTTGGGCATGACTACGGGACACATGAACATTACATCACAGGCAGATACTGAAAGTTACAGAAGCAAACGTTTATTTTTTTTATTTTCGTCAGGTCACATGATAACTTTATAAAGTGAAATGAGAAGCATAACCTGGATAGGAAGAGCTAGAGTACCACGCACCATGCGTTCTTTGATTATTCGAGCCACTCGGCACTCCTTTTCTAGTTTCTTGCAGCCTCCGCACAGTTACATCATAGAGGAAACTAAAGTGCGTACATATGCAAGTAAAACTAGTACGTGTTGTGCGCCAAGACAAGATTCAGGTTTCACTCCTCGCCTCCTCGGGTTCTTGCTTCTCGAAGAACGTCTTCTTGATCCAATCAAACGGCTGCGAACACCAAAACAGACCACAGGTCAAAACCATCCACCGTTACTCCGTTAGTCACAACAGCAGCGATATACATGAGAAAATTCCAAGAATGATAGTACTCATGATGCGAAGCGGATCGTCAGGACAGGTCACCACGCCATATGGTAAATGAGTATATTCCAGTATTGTAAGAGACAGGCAAAGACTCACCTGGACGAGCCAGACGGCGGTGGCGACGCCGGCGACGCTCCAGCCGGCGACGGCAGCGATGTCGGTGCCCTGCGGCCGGCGGTACGGCGGCAGGGACCTGAAGAGACGACCGGTGGACGGAGCAGCCGGCATCTCCGCAGACGACGCGGTGGGTGGTGGATGGCAGTGCTGAAAGCTCACGCTGAACACGCGCGCGGAGATATGTACCTGCGAGCTTTCGGCTTTAGATGGTCCTCGAAACGTCTCGTCCTTTCCAGAGTCTCCTTCTACACTCTGTTGCGCCGAACAAGACAATGAGGTATTATAACGTTGTTTTCCCATTATTTTCCGCGTAGCTTGCTGATCATGTAGGAACCTCTCTAGAATAAGAAGAAAAAAAAACCAACCAAAATACTATTTTAAAATATAATAACAAGAATAAATAGTTGATTTTTTAAAAAAAATATGAAAATAACGACAGGTTCCTATTACCATTCCAATTGGCGACATAGAACTTGTTTACTGTCTTCGTGAACAGCGTTCCCGTTGCTAGTTCAAATAGCGATAGAAAACCGTGTTTTCCTGTCGCAAGTTCAATTGGTGCCAGGGCCTAGCTATTTAAACCTCAAAAATCGGTGTAAATGTTATTTTAATTTTAGAAAAAAGATGAGGGAGGAGAGAGACGAGGAGAGGGGGAGAAGAGATGTAGCGAAGCTCTGCCAGTTAGTAGCAGAGGAGAGAGACAGGACATCAGATTTGATCGACCATTTTACAGGTATATGTTTTTCCACATTCGTACATTATTTCAAAACCTTATCGGTTAGCAAATAAAAATAGCGACATAGAATTCAATAGATTAGATATTTTAGTTGTTTTATGTAGTACATCATTTGAGTTGTGTATAGTTTAGTTAATCTTACATATATTATTTATGTTACAGTATACGAATGATTTAGAATAAATCTACAAAAATAGGAAGACACCTCGGAGAATAGCAAGGTATTGAATACCTATTAAAATCTGTAAAAATTGCAGAGTAGCTAAATATGGTAGGTAGAGCTTAATAAAAATAATCTTTGCAAAATTTTGGTTTTCATTTATGCGCGGTAATTATTGTGCTAATACCAAAAAATTCTTTTTAAACTAGGAAAATAGCATGATCCATCTTAAACTGAAAAAATAATAATGATTGAAGCTAGGCAACAAAGTAACATAAATTAGCTTAGTACGGTTTGTAGGGTTTGTACAGCTTAAACAAATACCTGTAAAAATTATAGAGCAAGTTAGTAGGGTTTGTATAGCTTAATAAAAATAATTCCAACTTAAATTTAGTTTCTATTTGTGCACGGTAATTATTTTTACAATGTATACACTAAATTTTCAGGTATGACAGAACCAGGACACGATACATAGTGTCCGTATGAGCTGCTTAACTCGGTCATTAACGTGCATCATCGTAGCCGCCTCAGTACCATCCTCCCCCAGGAGGGCGAGGCGGTTGTGCACGCCCATGAGGGCGTGGAGGGTGGACCCACGTTGGGTTCTGAGGTACGTGCAGCTGCGACCTTCGTGTACCTATTTGCGGCATGACTACATTGTGTGGACTAACGCTTCTTCTTAATCTTTTTACGACACAGTTTGATGGAGATGGGCATCCTTCCACTGGCGAGGATGGTTGAGGTAACATGGGAGGACAACCAGGACCGCCTGGGCAGTGGGCGTACGTCTAGGCGCTTTACGTACGACCTGTGCCTCATGATAGCACTGGTTGACCGGTGGAGGCCGAAAACACACATGTTTCACCTGTCGTGCGGGGAGATGGTGCCAATGCTGCAGGACGTGACCTTCCTGACTGGGTTGCCCTACGATAGCTTCCCCATGGTGGCGTATAACATCCCGACCACGTGGCGCACGAAGTTCCTAGCAAGGTTCCAAGAGGTGCTGTCGTTGGACAACAGCTATAGGGAGTTCAGCAGCACACACCAAGCGACGCTGAAGTGGATTTGTCAGTTCTATGTAAGTCTTCCAAACTCTTGTCCTCGCATCAATTGATTTGTGCACCTTGCTAATGTGTATCAGTCTTCTTACAGCTCGAGCGTATGGCGGAGGATGCACCCGACTACAGGGTCAGGAGGTATTTCGAGGCGTACTTGATGTGGCTGTTCGGGTGAGTGATGTTCCTGGGGTCCCACGACAATAGTGTCGACAAGCACGTGATCCGGTACGCACAAGAGCTGGCAGACTGACAGGTGGAGGAGATCCAGCCCTACGCCTGGGGCCCAGCGATGTTGTGTGCGATGTACCGCACCCTGTGCGACGCGTCCCATTGGGCTCGCGAGAGCTCCATCCTTCGAGGATGCCCGTTGCTCCTTCAGCTGTGGTCCTTCGAGCGTTTCCAAATTGGATGACCACATCTGGACTTGCGAGCGTACACAATCAACATGTGCGCTAAGGATGATGACGTGGACCAGCCGACTATTGGTACGGTGTGGTGCCACCGACGGGTAAGTTTCCTGAACGTTTATTCTTTTTCGTAATGTATTTCAATCTCGTGTTCTAAACTTGTGTTGTTCTATTCCACATGTCACCTACACGCCGATCACTATGCACGCGTCCTACCCGGACTACGTTGTGATGTTCGATCAGCTGACGGATGATAGTGTCATTTGGACACCGTACACTCCCGAAAGGGTGTACGCTCACGAGCCGCGAGGCCTATCCAGCTTGTGCATGCGAGACCACAGGTACTGGTTCATGCAGAGGTGCTTGGTGCACGACGTCTTCATGGAGGAGTACCAGGTGCAGCAGGTGATGCGTCAGTTCGGTCTGCTATAGGAGGTCTCACCCCCCGGGGCAGTAGGTCTCGCCGAACGTCTATAGGTAAATTCATGTTTTACTTCTATCTTACCATTTGCATCATGTACCTACGAAACAATTTGATAAGGATCCACCTAGTTGATTAGACGAATCCCGATTGTTGGCCCAATCTTTCACGGTACACTCGAAGATCAGTAGCAATCTCACAAACCAATTCGGTGAATTGAATTGCAAGAAAATCAATAAACTCACAAACCAATCTAATAGATTGAATTGCAAGTAGTAGCCTCCGATGAACAATACTCCGAAGCAAGAGATAGATTTATTGATCCCGCTCTCAAGCTTTCTCCCTTGATCTCTCCAACTCATCTCACAACTCAAGAACACACGATATATGCCAAAACGGCTTTTCTGATTTTTATTATTTAAATCATAACTTGTCCTCTATATGGTGCAGCCATGGGGGGTTTATATAGCCTCCCACACAAGCAATACTAATATTTGGATGAATAGTAACTATGGATGAACAGTAATTTGAGTCGGTGAATAGTGTTTGACTCGGATGAATAGTAATTTCGTACGGGATGAACAGTATCCGATTTGTAATCTACTTCAAAATTTGGAAACTTAAACTATTCTAATTTTGAAATAAAAATATTAAACACCAATTAGCTATCCGAATTGGATCCAAACTGAACCAACCCACATGCCATGTTCCCTGTGTTCTCCCCATGTATGGCCAAGTCTCCCTCTCAGTTTCTCTTGTGTTGTGGGCTTTCCTTCTTTGAGCTTTTTACGCGAACTTGTTCCATGCACTTGATACTTCCTTTGACGCCAATGCAACCCTTGCTGCCATATCATCACATGTCTTTCTTTACCGCCCGCATGCGGTAGGGTTTTAACCCGAGAGCATGTTCCCTCTCGTTGTCCAGCATCTCCATCTACCCTGTTGGCCTTCACAATGTTTTATTTTACCTTTTGTTGCAAAACAACACCAATGGAGCCAATTTGAGTTCTAGCATTAGTTTACAATTTAGGGATGCAAACCAATGCTTTGGTAGTAGTTATGGCCGTATCACCACAGGTACTGGTTCATGCAGAGGTGCTTGGTGCACGACGTCTTCACCCCCCGGGGCAGCAGGTCTCGCCGAACGTCTATAGGTAAATTCATGTTTTACTTCTATCTTACCATTTGCATCATGTACCTACGAAATAATTGTTTTGCCTTCTATAGGTACACTAGGAAGGGAGTACTTGCTACAACTTCCTGGACGGAGAGGATGTTCCCTTGGATCGGCTGAATCAATGCCTACGCTAGTGTCGTCCAGAAGGATGCTACCTATGACCCCGGGACGTACACGGAGTACATCGAGTGGTACTCTAGTCGGACGAGGGTTCACTTCGTGAGGGTCGTGGACAACCCACCACGATATGAGCCTGCGACGTCCGACACGTACCCCACCCAGCCCGATTACGTATTCCATCGCGTGGTACATATTGAACGGTCTATACTTCTTATTTGCTTCACAAGATATCGGTTTCTAACTTATTAATGATGTGCACAAGTCGATCTGCACTAGGAGGTGCACGAGTTTGCGGCTTTCGTGCATCAGTTGATGCTCAGGGAGCGCTTTCGCATGATAGCGCAGGACATCAGAGCGGTCATGGTGCAGTTCCTCGAGAAGTCGAGATCGGGGATCGAGATAGCGACTTGTCGTACGCTGAGGGATCGAGTGGACTCACCTGTGTGCGGACGGGTGGTGAGCCATGGTGCGTCACGCCCTAGGACTCCTCATCCGGACGTGGCAAGTGGGTCCTCATGGCACTGTTCTTGGAGTACCCCGACACAGTTTGTAGGTCGGTATGAAATACTCACGTCCGATTCTTTATTTCGATCTCCAGTCGATACTAACGGCAATTTTCTCTGACAGGTCCTGAGTTCCACCCATACACGGGGCAAGTGTGCGTGGAGTCATCCTATGGCCTCGTGTGACGAGGTATGACTGCCTTGCTTGCATGCATAGTTTACTATTTCAGGGCTTTCGCCAAGGTTTACATGCATAACGTAATGTTTCATAGGTTTTACACCACTTTGGAACGAGCCGCTGGTGTCGCACAAGGAGTCACAGTTCGGGGACTATCAGTTTGCCCAGTGTGGTAGCCAGGTCTCCGTAGGGGCTGCACAACTGCACGGTGCGCCAGGATCGAGCCGCCGACACAGGGCCCCCTCACGATACCCCCAGGCTGCTCGTGCCGGTCGGGTACCTCGGCTGCTTAAGCCTTTGACGTACTCACACCATCGCTCGAGGCTAGGGGCGACATGCGGGGCATGACCAAAAGGGGCCGCAAGTATATATTTGTTCTTGTAAATACCAGCCATGCCATGTAAATATTGATTTATGTATTACTTGTGCTTGTCTCGTGTTTCGATATATTTTTTTGCATGCACACCGCGACCATGTGAGGGAGTCAGTATCGGGACACCCCCACACCATCCTGTTTGTAGTCTTTACTCCGCCACGACACCTTTTCATAACGATATGACAACATATTGTGACGCTGTGACACTTACTTTTCAGATCAATAAGACCACACTCCGCCACACCACCTTTTTAGACCAAAAAGACTGGCCCGTCATGCAAGTGGCTTACCGAGAGGGCTAAACCCTACCAAGATAATTCTATGCAGACCACATACCCGGCGACACCTGCTCGGGCGTACTACACGTGTGGCCACCACCTTATAAACGTATCTTGCACATACAAAGATTTTTCACAATATACGTTGCATTCCATAAATCCCTGATTACACATGCGCATAATGGCAGCAGGAGATGCAATGCAACTTCTTCCAATGGATTGACGGCCCGGAGATGTACGATAGGACGTTCATTCAGCATAAGTACATGTTGAACTTTCCATGGTGAGCCGAGACCTTCCAGCTCTGAACACCTTACATACTCGACCCTGACCCAACTGGAAAGATATCGGACAAGCCCAAGAAAGCAGGTGAGTACGATAAGGCCAATCGAGTGGCAGACAAAGGGAAAGCTCCTACAAGTGAGATCGTTGGCCGTACTACCGCTCCACGTCGCCTAAGCGCACTATGGATCCAAGAAGTAAGTTATGTTTAGTATCATAATTATTAATTTGGCCCGACGTTGTGTTATCCTAACATCATTCAACCATCCAACCCGTCTCGCAGGACATGGATGTTTTCGAGACTAGCCACCGCGAGCAGTAAAAAAACAAGAGGAAGGCTCCTGTAAGTGAGACTGTCGGTCATACTGCCGCTCCCTGTCGCCTAGGCGCACTCCATATCCAAGAGATATGTTATGTTCAGTATGCATTATAATTATAAATTTGGCACGACGTTGTCTTATCCTAACATCATTCAACCGTCTGGGCCGTCTCGCAGGACATTGATGACTTCGAGACTGGTTCCTGCCGCTGCCGTGGGTAGCAACGAGACAATAGGAAGGGAGCGATAGGCCGCACGAAACTAATGATCTTTGTTCCAATCGACTTTATTTCTATTCAAAAAAGGTACATATGTATTGTAGATGTATTTCGGTTTGTTGCATTGTGCATAATGCCATTCGTCATGCACATAATCAAACCCTGCGCGCCGTGTATTTTGCTATTAAATTACGAAGCCTTTCGAACTTACATCTCTTTTTCCCAAATATTTGGACTGTTAAATATCACGTAATCTTTTTTCGAAGGAACCGGTTCTACGAACAATGCAATTGGGACAACATCACGCATGGTAACCATAAATTCAAATATTTTTTTTATTCTCTACTTCACATTACATTGTCTTCTCCGATTTTGCATTCTGAACTACGCAGACACTTCAACATATTACCAAATTTTACAAACAAAATTACAAAAAAAATTAAAATTCTACTACACATAATTTTAAAAATACGATAGAACCCTCCTGTCGGCTGTCGCTAATTCATTTGATGACAGGACTCCTATCGTCTATCCAAATGGCGATAAGGTTCTGTTGCCAAATTGAACTGATACAGGAACCTCTCTCATTGTTCCCTTTAGCGATAGGGTCCTTGTTTAGAATGGCAACAGAAGCCTGTCGCTATTTTAAATGGCAAGAGACACTCACTTTTGTAAAAAAAAAAAACTTATTTTTGTAATTATATTTTAAGATAATATTATTTTTTTAAAAAAAATATCTAGAATAACCTCGGCATCTCTGGAGGACCTGCTACTGAGACACGCTAAAAAAACGCTATGAAATGCTACAGGGATTTGGTGCTGGCAACAGGAGTTTGTCGCTATTTTAAATGACAACAGATACTCACTTTTGTAAAAAAAAATATATTATTTTTGTAATTATATTTTAAGATAATATTATTTTTTTAAAAAAAATATCTAGAATAAGCTCGGCATCTCTGGAGGACCTGCTACTGAGACACGCCAAAAAACGCTATGAAACGCTACGGGGATTTGGTGCTGCGGTAGCTTCTCGAAAGCACTTTTTTTTTCTTTCTATTTTTTGATGTAACAATTGACTGAAATCATTAGTATTAAAATCGTAACAGCAAAATCTTACCGAGAGCACTAAAGATTCATGTAACTGGGTACGTTCCACGGTACAGCACGGAACCCTAAACTGGCTCTACATCTATCCAAGGGTGACGTGTTCCTAGCTTCGTAGTCACCACGTATGAAACCCCCTTTGCTTTCTTTGCAATCGCTAATTACACCATATATACCTTTTGAGGGAAAAAAAAGACGTAGGGAGAGAGCTGCTGATTTCGTTGCACGGAGTGGAGAGGGTACATACAAATTTCCCAATCTCCTACTTTTATACAAGACGAATTATGTCTTCTCAAAGCAGATTAAGATTAGATTACAGTTTCAGGAAGCATAAGTAGATAAGGTGCAACCTCCTCCAAAGATACAATGGTTAAAAAACAACCAGCGGCAAGCCAAGCTCGAAATTAAGCTGGAGGACACGAGAGACTAACAGGCAATGCAAAACCAAATACGTCTCATCCAAACAGGCCAAAAGGCTCTATTTTGCTCATAAGAGTTATTTAAGTTACAATTTACAACCAGATGGTACAAACATCAGTGCCTCCCAGGAAAACTTTAAGCTCAAATAAATCATTATATAATGTTGATGTAACTAGCGTCTAGATCGGAAACCAGGAAATAAGTGGAAAAACTAGAACAAAGTATGCGAAAAGAAAGGGAGCTACTAATCCAAAGGATCCTCTCTCTCTGTGGACAACACTTCAATCAGCAAGGAATTACTACAGCACACATTTCAGTCGCCCAGTTTTGAGTTAGATTCAGTTGGGTAACTGTTTGGTCTCCTCTACTGCGTAACTAGCTTCCAGTCTTCTTGGACTCCTTCCTTTATCAGGCCCGCCAATAACTCCCCATGTCTCAAACTGCCGTTGCCGAGCCCTTGCCCTTTCCTTCTCCTCCTCGGATTTTGTCGCAGAGCAATATGGGCATGAGACACCATATTCCCATTCAGGAGATTCCATGTCTTCATCACTAACTGGTTGCTTACATCCATAACAAAGTTTATGGGTTCCTTGAGCTAATCCATGCTCCACGGAGACACGTTTATCAAACACAAAGCATTCACCCTCCCACAAGCTTTCAGCCTTGGGGATTTCCTCTAGGTACTTTAATATCCCACCCTCCAAATGATAAACCTGACATGTACAGGTTATGAAAGCCATCATTAGGGTTGTAACTGTAAGGTATGTTACCATCTCAAGGAGACAAGGACAACTTCAGAAATCAAAGAATGTCAACTAACAAAAGTTGATGCAGTAAACATCTATCATATGAAAAGGAGGGGTTTTCTTACAGAACTTCCCTATATTTTAACTATATAACCTAATGCTAGATAGCAAGTTAAACTGTACACAAAATGCAAGATCGAGTCAATCTGAGGACAAATTAAATTTCAGTGATATCCAATCTATTAGGAAGTCTATTTGTGTAACGAATTTAGTAATGTACAATTTACATGTAAAGAGGAGATTGAGTGGTAACATCTTGGTATTGAAATTCAGCAGAACAGTACAAAACAGAGAAGTAGAGAACAGCCTTTATGGTTTACCTCTTTAAAGCCCTTGCTGAGGAGAAAGCTTGATGCCTTCTCACATCTAATACCACCAGTGCAGTACATAGCAACTCGTGGTAGCTCTTTGGGTTTGCTGGAATTCAGGTCTTCTGCTTGTCCATCAGTTCCACTATCATTATTTAGTGATGACTGCTCACTGTCAGATTCAGTCAACTGGAATTGATCATCGACCCAAGACGGAAACTCTCTAAATGAGTTCGTACATGGATCAGCAGCTCTCTTAAATTTTCCAATGCGTATTTCATACATGTTGCGGACATCAATGACAACCTGCCACAAGAATGGTGTAAATCATCGTGTAGATGCGGAACAAAAGTCATTACACAATTCGAAGATATACACACAAAAGGACAAAATATCTGAGATGAATGAAACACTCACAGTGTCTGGATCACTTATCAATGCATTCCAGTCTTTTGGCTTAACATATTTTCCAACCATTTTAGTAGGCATCACACCTGGGTCTCCGAAAGTTACTATCTGAGAAATTGACAATAAATCAGACTAAGCTGCATGCTGCATCATTGAATACTCGGCCATTCTACTAAACAACTAGTAACTATTATGCAGGATATGAACCAACCTCCTTTTTCAATTTCACACGGACATGATCCCATCGGAACGGTGCATCTTCCCCAGCTCCAACAGGAGAATGGCTGGTATGTCCATGATGGATAGCCTCATCCTCTGGAGTAACAGGTGACTGGGTCGTTCTCAATCCTTTTAAGCGATTGTCTGCTTGAATAAAGTTCAATACTTTCTCCACAGATTCTGGTGTTCCACATATACTACCGTTGATTCCCTCTGGTGCAAGAATAATGCCACCTGAAACACGCTGAACAGCATCAGACAACAAACCATGTGAGAGCCCAGTTTCACAGAAAAGACAAATTAGATAAGCAGCATAGATAGGTAGTTTCATCATGATATGAACACCACAAGTCACAGCGCTCTCATTAACCAATGAATATTTCAAAGTTGCAATAACTTAACAACATTGAATACGACCATTTATCCACACAGAGTTGTAACTTTGCATAAGAAAGAACCAAACTCGCTTAGTAGTTCATGCATTAGGATTTAGGAAAGAATTAATAATATTGTATCAGTTCTAATAAGCTAAGCTTGATGCTACAAAATTGAACATTAGTGCAATAAACAGTAAAAATAAAAAGAGTTAAATGAAGACAAATCTACTAAAGGGTTAAACCAAGATTTTAGGGATTGAAGCTGACTTCCTTAGGTGGGTGTTCAGATGAGGGGGATTTCTTTGGGGGATTAAAAAGAAAAAAAAATCCAAACAATAGGGACATCACATCTGTCAATCTTATTTTGTGCTTTCTTAGCTATGAGTTTAGGTAACTTTTTGCATTGCTATTCCTCACATTTGGACCGCTACATCCATGTGTATTTTGCAATATATTTTCTACATTGATAAATAAATTGCTCACGTATACAAATTAGAAAAAAAATCAAATACAATGCAGTATCCAGATTAAATTCTTCAGTCATATGCACTAATGCACTATTACCAGCATTTTTCATATGTAAAGAACTTACTACGTTCAATTTCCATGCTCTTAATATAAAAAGTTCATTATATGAATGCATCAAACATTTTGTAAAAAATATTTTATCCCACAACAAAAATAATACTATAACATAACACAGAAATCTGGCATATGCACATTACTTACCAGATGATCTCCTATCGCTCTAATCAGTTCAACCCACTAAAGAATTTCATGCAGTATAAGCTTATCTACGGAATGTTGCTACTGCACTGGCCATAAAAATGCTTATTTAGCCGTTATCCGTGTTATTATTCAAGTCTTCCTGAGCAACTTAGCTACGAGTTTTGCAACATTTCCCAGCACTTCAATTCGTACATCCCATTAGGTCACAGGCAATGACAATCCATGCGAAGTGAAAGAAAATATTATGTCAAGATGGGGATCTTTGTGCGCTCACCAGCTCCTCGCAGAGCTCCTTAAGCGGCCGCCGCAAGGCGGCGTGGTCGTTGAAGTCGGCGAACCTGTAGAACGACACAACCAGCAGCGAAGGGACCTCACCTTCCACGCCTCCGGATCCCGCGGCCACCGCCAAACTCCTGCCGTGCGGCGGCATGGCAGCGCGCGGGGCCCTGTCCTCCTGCGGCATGAGGCGGATGCGACGGCGAGGGATAACAGAGCTAGGGACGGAGGGCTCGAGGATTAGCGAGTTGATAGAGGGGAGGAGGTGGGCGGCGGCGGCCGTGGCCGTGGCGGCGCGGCGGGCTTTGGAGAGCGCGGCGAGTGGTGAGGAGGGCAGCATCTGGGCTTCGGGTTGCGGACGAAGTAGCGCACGTTTGCCTTTGGGGTCTTCGGGTGGCGGGCTCTCAGACTTGAAGTTTTCGGCCTTTCGGACTACACAGTAGTTTCCTAGTACTTGCGCCTTGCTGGCCCAGATTTGGACGGACTCGGGCCTAAACTGAAATGCCGGATCCTCACCCCGTAAACAACATGTATGGAACTTTTGTGTTAACTAACTAAACGATTATGAAAATTTAATGCAAACGAATCTTGGGTATTATCCTGTGAATCGATGTTGCTAACTACAATGGCTGGCTTCTATCTACAATAGTTTATTTATTAGGTTGTTACTAAAAAGAGAGCGTACTCTGTCTAATAAAAAAACAAGCATTCAAATGGATTGCTTCTTGAATTTGTATCTAAAACTTTAATTACCACCTACAAATAAGTTTTTACGTAACAAGTAAGCCTCTAATAGCTATTTTGTTATTTCTTGTGTATTGGTATCAATAACTTGCTTAATTCTATACGAAGAAACAAGCTCACATTCTCTCTTCTACATCACCTAAACGTTGATGTGTTCATTCTTCAGTAATAAGTGATATAGATTATTTTAGATGCTCTTAGTATTCGAACGAGATTCCCTTTAATTAATTGAGAAGTACAAGGTGAAACCTGTGGGTCTAGAAACTGATGATGCTGTCCATGTGGTAGCCTTTGTTGAACCAATGCCATCTCCACCCAAGTCCTTTCTTCCGAACCATCTTTATCAACGGTAGCTTCCTCAGCCACCTTTTAGGTGGTTGAGATGTAGAAAAGGTTGCTGAGATGTAGGCGACGGTGCTGCGTGCTTGGTGGACCATATGCTTGTTGCATGACATACCTCGCTTCCGCATGGACTCCTTGGGCTGCATCTGTTGTATTGTGAGGGGTGTTTGGTAATTTCTCAGTTTGAGGAAAAGTTTAAATAGAAAAGAAAAGGGTAATAGAGAGGACCCACTTGTCATAGGGTTAAGAGAGAGGATAAGGTCTTGTGACCTTTTCCTCAACCGATTGAGGAAGGAGGCATCAGGAGCTCCGGTTATTGGCTTTGGCCTGGAGGCAGCGGAACGTGCGTGATGGGGCTGGCGGGTCCGCCGGCTTGGGCGCATTCTGCGGCTTCCGTTGGTAGCGATTGCATCTCCTCTTCCTTCTCTTTAAGTCGGGCTCTCTCTCTTATTTTCTCCCCCCGTGAGATTAATAATAACAGATTGTTTCCCCCTTTTTCTGAATCTACTACTTCCTCATCAATCTGGGCTTCAATTGTGGGTTGATCTTGGAGCTTGTGTGCCACCTTAGCTTATTATCATCTTTGCTGGTTGATTCTTTTGCTACGGCATCTGAGCTCGCATTGGTTGGCTCTGGATTAAAATTAGTGGAGGAAGAGGGCTTCAGAACCTTCGGTTTGGTGGTGTTGGTGAGTGCTTCGGCCGAAGCATTTGCTTGGTGTTCTTGTGCGGCATCCTCCCGGCTTCCTCATCTTCGCCCTTGGTGTGATCCGTGGGTGGAGTTCGGCACTGTATCTCCGTTGACCTCGTCCTTCACCCGGGCGTTAGGTTTTCTGGGACAGCGTCTATCGACGTGCCTTGTCGATTCTTCTCGTTGGCTTTGAGTGCATTCGGCTCTGTAAACATTCCTATATTACGTCTGTGCATCACTTTGGCTATATACTTATGTGCTGGATTGGCTTCAAATTCTGTATTTGATTGCACACTGAGAGATAGCAAAGTGGTTCTGTGGGCTCGTTTGATCAGCTCTGTGGTGAAGGTTTAATCTGTAGCTTAATTCCTTTTGGTTGTCAGTTATGCATAATTCTGATTATCCTTGAGTGAGCTACTTGATTAACCGAGATGTACTTTCGTAGTTATGCTCAATCTGGATAAGGCTTATTGCTGAAATACTCTTGTGAATTATCTTGAATTCATTGCTGAGTTGTTCTGTTTTATAACAGTTTTCATATTGTCTTCATGGTGGATTTATTCACTCTGATAGTCTCTTTGATAATTGTCAAAATTGATTAGTAAAGATATATTGTCTAATGAACTGAGGTTGCAAAGGTTAAATCCTTTGCATCCAGTATGCTGAGAGCACTCTTTAACACCAATTCTCTGAGCTTTATGTTGAGTCGTTCAATATACATGTGGTATATGTTGATCATATTATTCTTATTAAATGACATGGAGATTCTTCATATGTATATGTTGATTTGGTCATTTAAATGCTTGGTGAATTTTGCTTCAGTGTTACCTATGTTTGCTCGAATTAATGTTGATTATTTGCTAAAACTGCACATTTTTCAACAGCATCAATGACCGGCCATCTTTTTAGTTGGCCCGATTGATGTCGTACATGGCGCAGCCTGCCCCCGAGCCGAGTAACACGCGCTGCTGGACTTATCAAGTTACTAATCGGCTCTTGTTGGTGTTGCCCGATTGAAGATACTAGGGAGGTTTTGCGCGCGCTACGCCGCGCCGTTGGTGCAAGACTGAATGCACTGTAGTTGTTTTGAAATGAGAAAAAATGAAACCGATATTATGAACAACAATGAGGTTTCGTTGGACTATGTAGGGAAATTGTTTGAGAAAAGCAAGGTCACGGTCTAGCTAAAACAGTTAAAGAAACACCATGTATCAAGAAAGTAATAGTTTCTAAACTAAAATCAGTTTTTTTCACCGAAGCTTCAGAGTTCAGAACAGGAAACTAAAAATAGGACTGATCTACGCCATACTGAAGCGAAAAAGTTTTGGTATACATTATAGTACTGTTCTATGAAAGTCCGATGAGGATATATTAATCTTAAACTATATTTTAGAGGCAAACTGAAAATGTTCTCTTCTGTTTCTAAAGAAACCTCTAGTTTGACCTGAAACTGTAATACATACTCAACAAATTCACAGTAGGATCTGGAAGTTAGTTCACAACAAGAAAACTTGCATAGGACTGCATACGATTTGAATTAGCAGGGAGTTTTATCGAGGTGAAGCAATGCAATGATATACTAATATATTAACTAACAAACATGATCATATGTTTTTTTTTTCTGAAATTCATGACGTGCATCCA
The DNA here is from genome assembly GCA_036346395.1 of Hsuehochloa calcarea. NCBI lineage: Eukaryota > Viridiplantae > Streptophyta > Magnoliopsida > Poales > Poaceae > Hsuehochloa > Hsuehochloa calcarea. Next base: position 26,037,186 of record CM070602.1, read on the forward strand.
CAATTACCTCAATTTGAGATGTCTCAAATAACTGAAGACAGAAGGAGAGTGGCACGCATATTAGTTATATGATTAGCATGGATCTAAAAATTTGTGACATGTGTATCTGTGTTATTAGTTATATGATTAGCATGGATCTAAAAATTTGTGACATGTGTACCTGAAACACAGAGGAATAAAGGTAGGGAAATTCTATAGTCCACTTAAGATCATCCTAAATACATGCGAGCAGCACCACCGAAGGTCCACAAACCAACCATGAAATCCAGGGAAAAAATGTATCGATCCTTGGTGTTTGGCATGCCGACAATTTTTTAGGAAAAAAAATGGAAGCACTGCAACAGCAAAATAATAGAATGGAGTGATTTGTGTGTAATAAACTCAGCACATACTACAGTAACTAAAATAATGTAGGATCAGAAAGGCGACTAGAGGGGGGTGAATAGACGCTTTCTTGATTTTTGATTTAATCAAATTCAACACGAACTTTTCTTCAATAGCTATGAAAGCTAAGAAGATTAGTAAATGCACAGAGGAAACCTTATGCTGAATCCGATTAACCCCTTAATCAAAAAGACCAAAAATATAGAGATTAAACTCACTAGGACGGTCATACCGGTGTGGCAATCAAGGTCGATCGCTGGCGGTCTCGACCGCCATTAGAATCGATCGACCGGTCCGACTGAAACGGTCAGTGCATGACCCAAAACCAAAACGAAAATTGGTCTAACTTTTGATTTACCCGATGAAACTTGACCAAATTTAGAACACACCTCCCTAAGGATATCTGGAATCTATTCCAAGCAACGATCGTCCAGATCCACGTCAAAGATTTCACCTTTTTAAGTTTTACCAAAGGAGGGTTCAAAACCGAGCAAAACGGAAAACTTGATCCAAATCTTGCTCGTGGAGGATTGATGATCTAGATGATCCTAGGAGTATTCCCACACATCATAGCAAGGTAAATGAGGTCAAGAGACCAACCAAAAACAACCGGATCAAGGAAGCACCAAAATCATCAAAAGAGAGAGGAAAACACAAGAGGACTCATCTTAGAACAAACATCCATAGATTGATTATGTTGCTTGTTATAGCCACTCCCTCAAGGAGCACAAGAACTCAATCTATGAGCACGCACCCAAATCACCTCTCTAGGACCTAACCTCTCCTCTCCTCTCCAAACCCTAAACCAAACTAGGGTTTTTGCAAATGGAGTGCTTGGGGGTTGTTTGGCAACCCCACCTCTATTTATAGTGAGACCTAGGTTCTAGAAGAGTTCACTTAATGGGCTCCCGTTAAGGCCCAATACAAACGGGACACATACACACACATTACAGTCAAAGCAATCGCCTGCTTCGCCACGTGTAGGTTGATCAACGACTCTCATCATGTCAGCAAGTCTCTCCCGTCCGAATCCCATCGAAACCTCCAAGGCACTTGCACCGACCCCCGCGCCGTTTGATTTAACCAGCTGCAACAAACTGCCCGTTCGAACCATCTTGTCCATTCTGCACCATGCTTGAGTCACAGGACTTCACTCGGCATCCATGATCGTTCTGGACCTTAGCTCTCCAAGCTTAGTCCCGATCCTCCTAGCCGTTGATGGTCGTTGACCTGCAAGCCACCTGCACAGCAATAGACCAAGAAATCGTCTCCGGAAATAAGTTCTTCACAACTTGACCCACGTTAACTCAAAACATGCAATATGCAACATTAAAGCATTGAAACTTATGCACTAGACTTAACCAAAACACAACGCCGCCAAGATGGCCAACGAACAAGTGAAAACCGGTCTGACCTCCATACCTGGCCGGTCTGACCGATCTCAACCCGATCAGACTGATTTGTATGAGCCAGTCAGACCGCCCAAAATGACTTGACCAAAATTTCACCCTGGAAATCCGAGAACTCTCTGGAATTTTCAAATGAATATAACTTTTGACTGGAAGCTCCAAAAAATATGAGACCACATGCAGGAGACTCCCCTTTCTTGTCTACACCCTCTATTTTTGGCCTAGCTCCAAACTCACTCAAAAGTCCTGACCGGTTGGACCGCCAGAGCTACGGTCCGGCGCCGATCTTCTTGCGGCCGAATCGCCACACGGTAGGTCCCGATCGATCTTGCCGGTCGACCACCGAGGTCTGAATAAAGATTTGAGCTTTTCTGAAAATACGAGATTCGGTAAACCAACAACGTCATTGCCAATTGACTCATCATCCTAAGATCATGTACATATCCCCACGATATCCACAAATAATAACAGCATTTACCTGTCTACCAAGACCCTTGCCTTGAAAGGCTCCTTCAATGATACCAGACAGATCAAAAGGCTGCATTCCGGTATCATTGTAACGGATAATACCAGGAATGTAAGTGCGGGTTTCAAACCCATATGATGCAGCTCTGGAACATGTCCCAGTTAACATAGTTAAAAGATCTAGCTTTCCAACAGTGCAAAATGAATTGTTAAAAAAACGACTCGTATTGACATAATAAATGTGATCGAAGAAATACATTGAGCCCCCTATGTTCTGTAATACAAATAGGAAAGAAATTTTCGGTCCAAGCTAACCAATTACAAAAGGACAATGCATTTCTGTTGGACCGAAACGGCGACTAGAGGGGCGGTGAATAGAAGCACGATCTCTTTTTCACCAAGATCGGATTCAACACGTATTTCACTCCGATAGCTATGAGAGCTATGAAGATCAATATACAAGCACAGCAGAAGTCTTGTATTGAATCCAATCGAAACTCCGGAGCAAAACAACCAAAATCAACAAAAGCTCGATTTTCAAGTGTTGGGCGGTCTGACCGGTCACCTTGAGCGGTCTAACCAGTCACCTTGGGCGGTCTGACCTCCAGCCTGATGAACAGTAAAATCAGCCCGAAAATAAAGTTACAAATAGGTCTAATTTTTGATCTACAACTTCAAACTCGATGAAACTTGTAACACATCTTCTCTAGGATATCAGGAACCTATTCCAATCAAAGATCGTGAAGATCCTTTGCAAAGTTCCAACATTTTTCCGTTTGAATGAAGAATGGTTCAAAAACGAGTCAAAACGAAAACTAGATCCAAAAACTTGCTCGTGGGTTAGAGATGATCAATATGATCCTAGATTAGTTCCCACATGTCACAGCAAGCAAGATTAGGGGCAGAAACCAAAAGAAAACTTGAGAATCAAAGAAAAACCACAAAATCACAAAATAGAGAGCAATCACGAAAAGAGACTCATCTCTAGAGAACCTCCATAGATTGATTTGTGATTATTGCTGGTTTACAATCACTCCATCAAGGAGGACAAAACACAATACATGAGCACACAATCAATCTCCTCTCAAGAATCCTAACCTCTCCACTCCATAATCTCAAAATCAAACTAAGGTTTCAAAATAAGCAAAAGGATCAAGGAGGTGCTACAGCACCCTCCCATATTTATAGTAGAGGCTAACCTTCTAGAAGAGTTTCCTATTGGGCACCCGATAAGCCCACACACAAACGGATTTAACTCACGCACGTATTTTAAAGTGTCGTCTTCATCTTCTCTTGACCTAAATCGCTTCTCCTTGTGTCGTCTTGCGCCGCGGTTTAGCCAAAAGCAATGAAGGCGGTATTTTAGTGATATTACCAAAATACCCCTTCTCAATCCTTCTCCAGAGACCGAGTCCAACCTTCATGAAGCAATCCCATGCTTCGCCACGTGTAGGTAAATCAACGACTCTCATCATGTCGGCAAGTCTCTCCCATCTAGCTCCCACCGAAACCAGCATGGCACTTGCACCGACTCTCGCGCCGCTTGATGCAACCGTCGCACCGAACTTCCCGTTCGGTCATCCTTGTCCATTTTGCGCCATGCTTGAATTCATAGACTTCACCCGACATTATTGATCGTTCTAAACCTCAGCTCTCCAAACCTAGTCCCGATCATCCTCGCCGTTGACCGTCGTTGACCTCCAAGCAACCTGCATAACTATAGACCAAGAAATCGATTCCGGGAACAAGTTCTTCGCAACTTGACCCACGTTAGTCAAAACATGCATCATGCAACATATAAGCACTGTATGGATATCATGGGGATATGCTCATGATCTTAGGATGATGTTACAATTGGCAATGGCATTAAAGGTTTGTCGAATCACGTGTTTTCGGCAAAGTGTCAGTTCTGTCAGGTCATAGGTGGTCTGACCGGCCAGGGCGGTGGTCAGACTGGCCAGTGGTGGTCTGACCGGCCACCCCTGGCGGTCAAAATGGTCGGGGCGGTCCGAAGGGCCATAGGCGGCGGTCGGACAGGCCAATACAAAATGTTGAGTTTTGAGCTAGGCCAAAAATAGAGGGTGTAGGTATGAGAGGGGATTCTAATGCACTTGTTCTCATAATTTTTGGAGTCTCCAGTCAAAAATTCTATTCGTTTGAAATTTCCATAGAGCTTTCGGATTTCAAGGTATGAATTTTGGCTAAGTCCTTAATGGGCGGTCTGACCGGCCAGGGCGACGGACAGACCGGCCATTGAATAGCAGTCTGACCGGTTTTCATTTGTTTCATCGGCCCTTGTAGCGGCGATGTTTGTTTGTTGAGTCAAGTTCATGAGTTTCAGTGCATACATGTTGCATGATGCATGTTTTGACTAACGTGAGTCAAGTTGCGAAGAACTTGTTCCCAAAATCGATTTCTTGGTCTATTGTTGTGCAGGTTGCTTGGAGGTCAACGACGAGGATGATCGGGACTAGGCTTGAGAGCTGAGGTTCAGAACGATCAATGGTGTCGGGTGAAGTTATTGGATTCGAGCGTGACGCAAAATGGACAAGGACGACCGAACGGGAAGTTCGGTGCGACGGGTTGCATCAACCGGCGTGGGGGTCGGTACAAGTGCCATGGTGGATTCGGTGGGAGCCGGATGGGAGAGACATACCGACATGATGAGAGCCGTTGATCAACCTACACGTGACGAAGCATGGAACTGCTTCATGAAGATTGGACTCGGTCTCTGGAGAAGGATCGAGAAGGGGTATTTTGGTAATATCACTAAAATACCGCCTTGATTGCTTTTGGCTAAACCACGGCGCAAGACGACGCAAGGAGAAGTGGTTTAGATCAAGAGAAGATGAAGGCGGCGCTTTAAAATGCGTGCGTGAGTTAAACCCGTTTAAGTGTGGGCTTAACGGGTGCCCAATAGGAACTCTTCTAGAAGGTTAGCCTCCACTATAAATATGGGAGGGTGCTGTAGTACCTCTTTAATTCTTTTGCTTATTTTGAAACCCTTGTTTTGTTTTTGAGATTAAGGAGTGGAGAGGTTAGGATTCTTAAAGAGAAGATTGATTGTGTACTCATGTATTGAGTTTTATCCTCCATGTTGGAGTGGCTGTAATCCAGCAATAATCACAAATGAATCTATGCAAGTTTTCTTGAGATGAGTCTCTTTTCGTTCTTACTCTCTATTTTGTGATTTTGGGGCTTTCTTTGATTCTCTAGTTTTCTGTTGATTTCTGCCCCAATTTTGCTTACTGTGACATGTGGGAACTCATCTAGGATCATCTTGATCATCTCTAACCCACGAGCAAGGTTTTGGATCTAGTTTTCATTTTGACTCGGTTTTCAACCATCTTTCACTCAAACGGGAAAAGGTCAGAACTTTGCCAAGGATCTTCACGATCTTGGATTAGAATAGGTTCCTAATATCCTAGAGAAGGTGTGTTCCAAGTTTCATCAAGTTTGGAGTTGTAGATCAAAAGTTACACCTATTTATAACTTCTTTTTTCGGGCTGATTTCACTGTTCATCAGGGTGGAGGTCAGACCGCCATAGGTGACCGGTCCGACTGCTCAAGGTGACCAGTCCGACCGCCATTGACGTAAAGGTAAGACCGCCCAACACTTAGGATTTTAGACTTTGTTGATTTTGGTTGTTTTGCTCCGGGGTTTGGATTGGATTCGATACAAGACTTCTGCTGTGCTTAGATATTGATCTTCATAGCTCTCATAGTAATCGGAAAGATAATCGTGTTTAATCCGATCTTTATGAAAAAAGAGATCGTGCTCCAATTCACCCCCCTCTTGTCACTGTTTCGGTCTAACACGCTGAAACTCATGAACTTGACTTAATCAAAAAACATCGCCGCCAAAATGGCGACGAACAAGTGAAAACCGGTCTGACCACCTAGCAAGGGATTTAGCCAATTTTTGACCCTTGAAATCATAAACCTATTTGAAAATTTCAAACGAATAGATCTTTTGACTGGAAGCTCCAAAAATTATTTCGCCAAATTCAGAAATCAAGGAAGAGAACAACTTTCTAAAGTAACCCCAAAAGAAATATGCAAGATCAATGCACACTTAATAAAGAACTTGCAAAAGAAATCTCCCAATGCCCGAAATTCCAAGCGAGCAAATGAGTTAAATTTTCCAACAGGGGTAAAACAGAACTTTCGTGAAAAGATAAATCTTGCACTTTAACTACGCTCACGTGGAGCAGAAATATCACAATAATTGAAAGAACGCCGTTTGTTTCAAAGAACGATCAGAGACCTACTGGAGCTTGCCCACTTCATTATAACCCCCTATTCAAAAGAAATTCATGAACCGCAAGAAACTACAACCAGGAAACCAGATACAAGCTCGAGAAAGGCAACAAATTCATCAACGAGCTCATGCTCAACACAGAACTTATGGAACAGGGGTAAGAACTTCTCTACTTTCATATCACAAACAGTGGTGTAGCCTGGCAAAACCCAAGACAACAACCACGAATTCAACTGCTCAACGCTCGCTACCGATACGCATAACTACTGAAATCAATTATGAATATATAGGATCATCTCATGACAATCATAGAATGATTCATAGATATAGGATACCACCACATATCACATATTAACAACAAGAGAGATAGTACAGAAGCAATTCTACACAGTACAACATAATGAACCAAATCACTAGAAATGCGGATACAATGGATTTCCCAAACCCCACCTACTGTGCACAGTGTGTCATTTTAATACTTAACTTACCACGGACCTAAAGCCCGCTCTGATACCAACTGTAACACATTGGCTATTCGGAAGCCAAGATGCTACCTGAAGATACAACATACCATCAAATTGCGGAATAAGGTTCAATATGCCTCTAATCAGACAACAATACCATGGTAACGAGGTGAAAATAACCAATTCATCAATGGTGAATAATCAAGGAACTAATCATGAAACGACATGACATGAAGTCTAAACATTACTTCTTACAGTTCATCTCTCATCAAAGATTAACATAGTTGAATCCATTAATGAAAATATAATGTAACGAACTGTGTGGAACGTGCTGGTCTACTCCCTCCCATTAACATTATCATCAACAAGGTTCACCTAAATAAACACATAAAAGCAAGGGTGAGTCGAAACTCAGCAAGTACAATAAACAATTCAACATACCAGGTTATGAACAAGTCAGTCACATTACGAATTAAGAATTAATCTCTGAAAACTTATGTATATGAATGGAATGAATAGATGCATTGAAAGGAATGGACTAACACATGCTCATACCGGTATAGCGAGTGAGACCCGTCGGTGTTCACTTAAGCCCGTACTTAACAAAGTCCAGAGACCAAATTACCGTATGAAGAACGTTTCATACGGGTGTTCGAAACTGCCCACATTGGAATAGTGGGTCCTTACATGCCCATACTGGAGTTGATGGGTCTTTACAAATCCACTCCCGTGGAATGCATATGAACAACACATGAATTGAATGAACATATGCAATGAATTTTATCACTTTCTTCCTCATGGATTATCAAATAGGAACGGAATGTACATCATAGAATATGAACATGGATCATCAACTCATCGGCACAACAACCAACAGCGAGCGTTCCATAGAAATCAATATATCTTAACACATTGGAATTGCATGTAATGGAATATGAATATTGATTAACATCTTTGATTGAAAACATGGATCATAGAAATATTATCATGAACACAAACACACATCATTCATCAATGTAAAGAATTTCAATGTACTTGCCTTTCGCGTCGCGACGCGTTAGCAAGCAACGAAGGTGTTCCCACACGCGATGCCTCGCCGCCTACACAAGTACATATTTGGAATAAGGATAACGTGGCACGACTTAGCTACAGGAGACCTACACTAACCCTCGGACTAACCAACACAATTAACATAGTTAAACTGACATTACACTATTCAGCCACCTACCCATCCTACTGGACAACAGTACAAGAAAAATCATAATTAATTATCTGGGACTCGAAACGATATGAAACCAGCGCCCAATGAAACTTAACAGATAAACCTTCAAAACACTAGCAGACAAGATTTCCAAATTATTGCTGTACATAAGGCTAATCCGCAATTGCAAGTGCCTGACAGACATCTGACCAGACTACAGAACAGCAGCAAGGAAAAATGCCCCAACTTTCATTCTGCAGATCCAATGGAGGTGATCTTTATCAACTTGGAAATATTATTTAAAGGCCTACAATAACCTAGTTGGGTGGAAGTTCTGAATCTGACTCTAACTAAATCAAAACCGAGGAGCAAACCGACAGTCCCCAGATCTCAAACAGACAGAACAGCGCGCGGTTAAAAATTCATATCTCCTAAACCGTAAGGCGGAATCTCGTGATATCAGTGCCAAAAGAAATCTAACGACATCATAAACAAAACTCTAGGAGACGAAAACCCAATATTCGGCCTCTAAAGAATCGAAACTAGCCCGACAAGATAATCTGCCAAATCACGTCAGCTCTCCTGGACAGTCACGGTAAAACTACCATATTTCCTAAACCGTAACTCCAAATCAGATGATCTCGGTGCCTAAAGAAATCTAAGACTAAGAGCTACAACTTTCTAAGAGGTGGAAAGATTAGAAAACGTACGGAACTTACCCAAATCTGACGAACAAATCTGGCGTAGGGGGAAGGAGAAAGTGGCGCACGACAGGGAGGAGGGTGGCGGCTCAAAGTGGGGGAAAGGGGGAGGGGGTTTAGGGTTTTTTGGACAAAGGTCATCCCCCTTTGGCTGGCCCCCTCTTGGGCCACATGGGCCATGGCCCAAGGCCCAGGTTGTCGGGAATTCACGGAAACCCCCTTTTGATCACTGAAAATTGTAATCCATGTTTAATTCTTTATCCTGAACACTCTCCTATTCGCCCGAATAAATTTCGGGGCATTACAATCATGTTAAGACATATATATCAAAGCTAAGCTAGAAGGCTCAAAGTAAAAGCGATGAATTGTAACAAATTAAGCAAAGCTTCAAAGATAGCAAGTTCATCAACAGAGATCCTAAAGTGATAATTGCCATGTCAGAATATCAATGAGAGATCAAGAAGCTAACAATGGCCATCCTAAAGACAAACAGTCTGAAATTGAATCATTTTGCTCAAAGAACTTCAGTCACCCATTTTTTTTACAACGGTTTTTCATTTGCAATGAATATTGATGTTGATAAAAGGTTTATCTTAGTGAAGAAGATCCTAGACTAGGAGCTATCTATAAACTCGTCCTAAGCTTCAACCAATGCAATTAATTGCTTATTTTAGTGAAGAAGATCCTGGACTAGGAGCCATCCACAAACTGTTCCTAAGTTTAAGCCAGGGCGACAAATCTTGATGTTCATGTCAATTTTGACAAGCAGTCCCCATGAGATCGTCTGGATCATCAAACTATCTCCATATTCATGTCCTTGACAAGAAGTCTCGTGAGAATAGTTTGGCACAGATTTTGAAATTTGATTTTTCATTTTGCATAAGAAAAGTTTTAGATCCGCAAGGGAACAAGAAGCTCAAGAGATGTTCAATCCTAGATTCAAGAGCTAACAAAGCAATTTTGACAGGACCAATGTCACAAGAGGATAACAAATTGTGCAACTTAGCTAAAAGATCCACAAATTACAATTTTAGTTGAAGTTGTCTTAAAATTCTAGCTCATTTAGCAAAGACTTAGCTACACATGCGAAAGCATGATAATTCTAGCAAGTCAAAGAACTAGACATAATATTGAGCAAAATTTGAAATATTAAAGTTCAAGAGGGTAATAAACAAAGCTTCATCAGTTTTAAAAAGGCAAATAGTAAATCTTATATTACAATGCATCTTTTTGTGATGTTCATGAGAATACAAAATAATACAATAAGATGTAAGAAAAACCTAAAAGCCTGAAAAGATCGACAAGTTCAGAAAAGAACAAGGAAAGATCAGATGAACAAGGTAAGCTCAGAAAAAAAACTAACTCCCCCTCAAACCAACCCATAGGGATAAATTACCCATAACTCACTCCTCAAGGTGGCAAACCTAGTTGGGTCTAAAGGCTTGGTGAGGATATCAGCTAACTGAGCCTCGGACTCCACAAAATGTAGCACAATATCACCCTTCTCTATATGGTCTCTAAGGAAGTGATAACGAATGTCTATGTGCTTGGTCCTAAAGTGTTGTAGAGGGTTTTTGGCAATATTAATGGCAGAAGTGTTATCACAGAGAAGAGGAATACTAGCAAAAGATAACCTATAGTCCTTAAGAGTGGACACCATCCACAAAATCTGACTACAGCAACTAGCAGCAGCGACATACTCAGCTTCTGTAGCGGATTGTGTAACAGAAGACTGCTTCCTAGAAAATCAAGAGACAAGAGAAGTGTCTAAGAAGTGACAAGTACCTGAAGTACTCTCCTATCTAGCCGACAGCCCGCAAAATCAGAATTTGAAAACCCCCGAATGTACAAGGAAGAAGAACAGGAATACCAAATGCCATACTGGAGGGTAGAGTGAAGGTACCTGAAGATGTGCTTGAGGGCTTGGCGATGTGAAGTCCTCGGAGACGCCTGAAACCTCGCACAGAGGCAGACTGTGAAGTGGATGTCCAGTCTTAAGGCCGTCAGGTACAGAAGGGAGCCGATCATGCTGTGGTACTTGCGTTGGTCCACGGCTTCTCCTTCCTTATCTGGATTCAAAACAGTCGAAGTCGTCATGGGAGTGTCGATCGGCTTGCAGTCACCCATCTCGAAACGCTTGAGCATGTCCTTAGTGTACTTTGTCTGATGGATGAAGATCCCTTCCTTGCATTGCTTGATTTGAAGCCCCAGAAGGTAGTTGAGCTCTCCCATCATACTCATCTCAAATTCCCTGGATATGGTCTCAGAAAAACTGAAAACAAGAGTATGAGAAGAACTACCGAAGATAATATCATCTACATAAATATGAACAAGCAGGAAGTCCATGCCTAAGAATGAAAAGAGTCTTATCCAACTTACCCATCTCAAAATTATTCTTAAGCAAGAAGGTCTTAAGTCTATCATACCAGGCTCCGAGGGCTTGCTTAAGACCATACAAGTCTTTGGATAGCTTGAAAATATGATGTGGATACTTGGGATTCTCAAAGCACAGGGGTTGCCTAATATACACTTCCTCCTCTATGTAACCATTTAGAAAAGCACTCTTGACATCCATCTGATGTAGCCGAAAACCCTTAGATGCAGCAAATGCAAATGACCTCTAATCTAGCAACATGAGCAAATGTTTCATCAAAGTCTAACCCCTCAACTTGGCTAAAACCCTAAGCTATAAATCTAGCCTTATTTCTAACCACAAAATTCTAACCACAAAACCATCCTCACTTTGTTTATTTTTTAACACCCAACGGGTTCCTATCACATTATGATCACTAGGAGGTTCTACTAGGTTCCAGACCTTGTTCCTCTCAAAATTCTCTAACTCCTCATGCATGGTATTAACCCAGCTTGAATCAGACAATGCATGTGATATATCACAGGGTTCAAAAGAGGCAACAAAGCAGAATGGGAGTAGAGACATGAATCATGATACCTAGAGCGAGTGACTCGCTCATGAAGCTGACCAATCATCTGATCCAGAGGGTGATGTCTCTGAATGTGAATTGGAGCGCCCGGGGGTGATAGCATTTCTTCGACCTCCGCAGTACTAGCCTCCTGGTTGGATGTTCATGCGTGTGGCCTCGCGGCCCGATCTCGCCGCTTCCTTCGCCCGCGTGCCTCATGCTGGCATTGCCAGGTGGGACCGCGCCGAGTCGTAAATCTCGCGAGTCTTCTTCTTACTCGCGCGGCGCCTTGCATCATTCTGAAGCTTCAAGCCGTCAAACAAACCGGTCCGGTTCTTGATTCTTAGTGACCCTTCGTCGTATCTCTGTTTATTCCTGCTCATTCCAAACGAATCAAACCCGAATCCTCTCAATCTCGAGAATCAAGGATTTCAAACCCAGCCGTTTGGACTCGAATTGGGGTTTCAGATTCGGCGTCCCGAACCTATAAATACCCCCTTAGGATCGCCCGGTAGCCGCAAACAGGCCGTCACCTCGTCTTCCCGATCGCTCTAAGCCGCATGCGATCAAGATTTAAGGTTTCGGCCGAGCTTCTTCTCGGCCAATGCGTCGCCCGCCGTCGTTATCATCTGCCCATCATTTGCGGCGCGTGATCAGCAAGGTCCAGGCTACCTCGTCGCCCTCCTCTTCGCGAACATCGCGGAGCACACGCCAGGCAAAACCGAAGCTCCAGCTTGGCTTCTTCCTCATGGCCGATCCATGCCGTCGTTACCGACTCTTGGTAAGGGCACCACAGTCTTGCATAATAGCACGAGGAACAATCGGTACCCGCCGCCCATGGCGATGACTCGCCTATGCAGTGGTGACCATCGTGGTCCGCGCCATATCGCCGTTAATACGTCCGGCTCGGCGCTGACATCGGCCTCGATCTTTGGTGTGGCGGTACGTGGCGCCAAATCGGCGTCGGCCTGCCAGCGCAACGTGGTTCCCGATCCGCGCGCCAGATCGACTTAGCTCGGTGAACTGATCAGCGACATGTGAGGCCTGTGAGACCGGTTTATCAAACCATAATCTTAACCATCCATTCGGTCCTAGCATCACAAAGCGGATAATCAGAGACTCGAGACATGTATACTTCAAAATCTGATATAGACACCTCTTTCCAAAGTTCATGCATCAATTCCATTCATTCACATAGAACCAAAGCAAAAACAACAATCGAGAAGATAACATAAATAGAAGATAGCTATTACAAAAGAAGTAGGCCAGGCAAAGACATATACATAAGGAAATTTAACGTGAAGCAAAAGTGTCATAAGATGGCTATAAGCGAAAGAAAGAGCGGTGTGCCTATAACCCATAAGGCAGCCGTGGGCCAGGACCATCGAGCTAGTCATGAACGAAGCACATTTCACAAAAGTGAGGCCCTTGGGGCTCTTCTTCCCTGCCAAACAAAAGCGGTAAAGCAAAAGCGGGTGAGTACTTTGAATGTACTCATAAGACTTACATGTGGAGTAACAAACTTTGTACATATACTACATGCAAGCTCATAGTGGAGGTTGTATGTTTCATTTAACATAAAGCAAGTTTCCATTTGCAATAATGTAATAGTTTGAAAGCAATTTAACAACTCGGTTTTTAATGTTGAATAACAGAAAGAACAATAATAATAGCGATGAATAGAAGACAACAATAACACAGAAGTGACTAACCCAATAGTCACCACAACAATAGTATGAATTACCCATTCATACCAACCATATCAAGTTTTAATTTTTGAAAACAAAGGTTGTAGTCTAACTCTTAGAAGACCTCGCGCGTGTCCATAACCTAGGGCGAGGCTATTCGAATAGTTTTATCCTGCGGGGTGTACCAACTTACCATGTCGGACCGCCTTTTGCCACATGATTAAGCACACTACCTTAGGTATCTTGAAGCGCGGCTAAGTCCTCTGAGCGTTTCCAATATTATGCATTAACCCGAGTGCGCGTATGGATAGAAACCCATACGTTGTGTAATAGGTCGTGGCCCGACCTCGGACAAACTACCGTCACGGGTAAAGCCTTGGACAAGCTACGGCGCCTCGGTGGAGAACCTTCCAATCAATCCCGCGCACCCAACACAAACACAAGAACACAAAGCTGTTTCACATAACACACACACAAAACTTTTCCTCACTGCGACTCGGAGATAACACATGTAAAGTACTAAGTCAAGAGGGTCCCATATATCCTCTCATGTGGTTAATCTGCAATAATAGTGCTGGTTTAGTGTAACAAGATGTTCGGTCCTTGATGACTTGGGCACCATTAGATCACACCCAAAAACACCACACCAACATACCATTATGCCCAAGTCCAAATCGGTTTTCATTTTGGTTTTGATTTGCAAAATTAACAAAGCACCAAGTCTTTGGACATAATGGAAAAATAAAAATTTTTGTGTGATCAAGACCATCGACTAAGTCGATGATGGCCCAAAGCTCTAGAACTAAGCATGGCTAGGCATTTTCCAATCGGAAGCTACTAAGTGATCCAAGTCCCTCCATCGGACCCGACCACGACAAATAACCTAAGCTCATGGTAGTAGAGGATAAACAAGTCCCTACAGATTGTGCAACTATAGGACACTAACCATAATTTTGACAACAAAATAGCAATGCATACATACGAGTTGAAATCAATATAGTAGACTTGAAAAGTAATAGGATTAACAGGATTAACATGATCAAGCGCTTGCACGCTGGCGTGGAGTCGGGATGTTGGGGAGAATCGACAATATTGTCGATGTGCTCTTGGATCTAACGAGAAAGCGAAAAGCAACCAATAAGAACAAATAAAATACAAAGACTCAACGACAAACTTTTCAAAAATTACGAAAATCTTACGAAGCAAGGTCTTGATTTATAAAGACGTAGCAACAAGAATCGATTGATTTGGATTCTTAATTCCAAAACTACGGCCGAAAGAAAGGTCTTACGACCGGTAATGGTCGTGGCAGAACCTCATTGACGATAGTCGTGGAAGGATTCTGACCGGATAGTGGTCGTAGAAGAGACGTCTGTTGGGTACTAGTCGTAGATAGACCTCGACTTGGTACCGTCGTGAAGTACTTATGACCGGACATAGTCGTAGTAACACTTACGGACGAGTGCGAACCACGACATAGATTTCGATTGGGTAATGGTCGAAGAAGGACTTATGAACGCCATAGTCGTAGTAAAACTTACGACTATGGGGGTGATAGGAGAACTTACAACCACTCGGTAGGCCTCTCACGACAAACATAAGGTGCAGGGACTACATAGCGTCACATTTACCGCCTATTCGCATGCGGTGAAACGACCAAGCTCGATGTTGGTCGAAATCCAAGCCACGGCGGCGCCAACCAAGGCGGGGTTGAGTGTCTAAGGTTTAACATTTTACCTGCGGCGATCTTGGTGAAGTATGGCGACAACGATTAGTGCGACCACGGAGTGCGGTAAAGCAGTATGGCTCGAGAGAACTCCGACGGCCAATACCAAAAGGGCAATGAGAACACACCTAAGCTCTATAGGGCAATGCGAAAGTACAGTGAAGAGCGACGAGTCCCACGGGTAGCTCAGGAGGCGTCGTCAGAAAGGTGCGATAAGGTCCTCATTGAGCCACATGTGACACAGGCTGAGAGAACCAAGCCGGGTGAGCTAAGCCCCAAAGAGTAAAGGGAGCGAGAGGGTCAAGACTTGAAGAAGAAAACCGCACGCGCCTCAGCAACTCCACCCCGACAAAGAGCGGCCAGGAGGTTGCGAGGCTGCGGCTCAAGCAAGATGGTGAATGCTAGTGGAGTTGCGAAAGTGCTAAAAGGCGAGGTGAAGCACAAAGGAGCTTAAATAGGGCGATGGCGAGAGCAGCGGTCGGATTTTCGGTCGGGTCAACACTACCATGAGGAAGCGCTTGAGGCGATGGGAGTAGTTGGGTCACGCGCCTCTTGAGTAGGATTGCGGCGGTCATTTAATGCGCCTGAGCTAGCCGTTTAAAGGTGGACGAGTGGACCTTGCGCCTCCGTTTTTCTCCTCTGCGCCTTGATGCGAGAACTCAGCGCGCGTGGACGGAGAAGAGGCGACTCGTTGGTCGTCGGATTGAAATCGGAAGGTGAGAGTGGATCGAGTGGTCTCTAGCGACTCGCCGTTGGTTTGGTCGAAGGCGGATTCGATCCGATCCAGCGGCTCCACGACCCGGCGACGACCGGTTGAGTGCGGCTAGTGGGCGGGGCCGAGTCGATGGCTCGAGCCCAAGCCCAATCAGAACCTACGGAGACGGTGCAAACCGGTTAGGGTTTGAACTAGAACAATCGATTTTGAGGACCATTTAAGGTATCAAGCAAGCTCCAAAACTTACGAGATTTTAACGGAGATTGCAGAAAGAGCGGAGGAACATCTCATAAAATTTTGGAGGTTCTCACTGCTGAATCCCCGAAATTTGAGAAGAGGAGGAATAGGGTTTGGCCAGATTGACTTGCCTCCAAGAATTACCAAATAATTTCTAACAATCATGAGATAATTCGGAGGTGTTGCCAAGCCTCCCTAGAACTTCGAGAAAATACCTCCAAGGGTTTGGTATGAGATCTACGCCAAGGAGGTTTTTGGTTGAAGTCAATTGAGGATTTGGTTTTGATTTTCTATAATTCTTCTCAAAAATTCTGAAACAACCAAGGGCTTCAAGATGCAAGAAAAGCTTTAATTTCTCTGATTTTCTTACATTTGAACCCAAATCCATTTTTGGATGTTACAGCCCACTGTCGAGTATGGCTTTTTATTTATTTTCTTTTCGGTGGCGCAAGCATTGCATAATAATCCGATTTTTGTTATAAAAATAATTGGAAAATCGTTTAAATCCAAATTAGGGTTTTATTGATTTTCAAAACTTCCAAAGCCCATAACTTTTGCATCAGACCTCAGATTGAGCCCGTTCAAATTTGTAAATTCATATAAAATCAAGATCTATTTAATGGTGAATTTTATTTGATTTTTGAAGTTTGTTTTGCCTCATTATTTATTTATTTTTGTTTCTTTTGTATCGTTTGCGAGTAAGCGTCGATACTTGGAAAATTTTGGAGAAGAAGGAGCACCTCAAGATCAAGACCGATACTAGACCTATTCAAGGCAAGTTATACCTTTGATCATATTGAACCCGTTTTTCAAAATACTTTGTTTCAATGTATTGCATTCTATTTAAAGTATTTATTTAAATGCTTTTGGGATAGTTATTAGTCTAATTTATTATATCCATCTTGTCTATTGTATGCTATGATCTTTTGTCACCCTAGGTTGGTTCATTATTAGTTGGTATTATCGTAGCACCAGCGTGGGTTGGTTAGATCGAGTAGATTGCTTAGCCATGCCACGAGTCATCATTTCATGCGAGTTGCAACTATAAACTTGACTAAGTGATTATGGGCTGTGTGATGAAGCTGTGTGTCTTTGTGTCTTTGTTACTCGTTGATGGCATGTGTTGCACTAAATCAACGAGGTGGGAAAAGATTTAGGCGAGGCAAGTGGTGGATCTGTGTGATTGGTGGAGATGTGTGCTTTAAACTTTGTGATTTAGGTAAAGCTGGAAGTCTTGCATTGGTCAATTAAGGACTTAACTTTGTGCGCCATTGGCGGGCCTTCTTGTCACGACCACATGCCTAGTATGGGCTAGGCCTAACTTAGTAAGTTTTGGAGTCTTGACATTGACAACTCGGGTTGTATTTTAAGGCGTGTGATGGGTTTGGAGGTGTGATATGTCACATCGCGGGACGATTCGCGTCCTCCCTGTCCAACGATGTGTGCCGGAACCAAGCCTTTGTGTGTGCAGGTTGGTACGTGACTTATCTGAAGTGTCAATGCTTGAGATGAAGTTTACGAAAGGTTTTGTTGTGATCAACTCGATCCAGTTGGTTACATCTTATGGGTAAAGTGTACAAACTCTGCGAGTGTTAAACCAATCTATTCGAATAATGGCGTCCTCGGTCATGGACATGCTCGAGAATTTCACACGAGGTAGATTTTTATGAAACATTTGGGAAGGGTCGGTTTGTGTGAGATAACTTATAAATTGTGTGAATAACTTGTTTAGGCGTGTGTCCTTTGTGAAACCAATTGTTAAATTAATATTTTTAATTTAATTATTTTCAATTATGTTTTCAATCTATTATTTGTATTCAATTGCAAAGGTTGCATTTCATAAAATAACAATGAAGCCATTTCTTTGGAATAAGCCATCATGTATAAATGCATTACGTGGTATGACTTGCGATGCGGTGTGTACTGCTCTTGCTAAACAAATCAGAAGTGGAGGAGTAAATGCTTTGCTTTTGAAGAAGAGTTCTCTGAAGGTTGATCGTTAGGGTCTTGATCGATTAGTTGCACGTAGTAAATTGATGGGAGCCATTTGGAGTTTACCGTTTAGCTATGATTTATTCTTTATTATCGACCTTGCATGGCTTAATAAATATAAAACTTCGTAGTAAGATCCCAACGATTATTTGTTATTCAAAGTACTCATTTATTCTTATATTCGTTGTATGGATGTGATATTTCATCGATGTTGACCTTGTGTGCACTAACGTGATCTGGACTAGTCACGAGAACACGAGAGAGTGCAGATTTGCATATTTGGGTCCGAAAGCTTATACGTGTAAAGGCTCACATTGGTGGTAACCTATCATAAGAGATCGGAGATCCGTGAACTAGGCTCTAGGACAACAAAGCGTGTGAGATGATAGAGCACATCCAAAGGGTCCCGTTAGTGAAGTGCTCTTTACGCATGGAAGGTTGAGCAATAGCTCTTAATGAATTCAAGACCTATATGGTATTGGGAATCGTCTGCGAATTCTATGAAGAATTCACCTACTTGAAATGCGATCGTGTGGTCGCGATCAAAGAAAGATAAGTGTGGATATCATGGGGATATGCTCTAGATCTTAGGATGATGTGACAATTGGCAATAGCGTTAACGGTTTGTCGTTTCACGTGTTTTTGGTAAAGTTTGAGTTATCGAGTCTCGGTGGGTCGGCCAAGCCCTAGCGGACGATCGCCTGCAATGTCGAAAAGTGGTGGATTGGTGGGCCAAAAATAGAGGTGTAGACAAGAGAGAGATTATATTGCACTTGGTCTCATAATTTTGGAGTCTCGGTCAAAAGTTCTATTGGATTGAAATTTCGATGAGGTTTGGTTTTCGGAGAGAAAAAATGGCTAAGTCGGTGGCGATCGGCCAAGCGGGGTGGTGAACCGACCACAAGAAGCGGTCGGCGGAGTTTCACTGATCGTCGCCGTTGTGGCAGCCTTGTTCGGTTGTTAGGTCAAAGTCATGAGTTTCAGGGCATATATGTTGCATGATGCATGTTTTGACTAATAGGGTCAAGTTTTGAAGTACTTGTTCCCAAATTCGGTTTACTTGTCTATTGTTGTGCGAGTTACTTACGTGGTCAACGACGGTCAGCAGCGAGGATGATCGGGGCTAGGCTTGGAGAGGCGAGGTCGAGCGATCGGCGATCTTGGGTGAGTCAATGTACTCAAGCGTGGTGCAAGATGGACAAGGGTGACCTATTGGCTAATCAAGGCGCAAGATGGCGCAAAGTGTAGCTAGTTAGGTCAGCGGGTGTTAAAAAGGCGTATTAAAATACGTGTGTAAGTGTCCCGTTTGTTTTGGGCCTTAACGGGAGCCTAATTGAGTCAAACTTCTAGAAGGTCTAAGCCTCCACAATAAATAGGAGAGGGTGGTGGCTGCACCACCTCTTCGTCTCTTTTGCTATTTTTGTAAACCCTAATTTTCTTAGGGAGAGCTTTTGTGGAGGCTAGGGTTCTTGATAGCTTGATGTGATTTTCGTGCTCATAGATTGAGCATTGTCCTCCATTGATGGAGAGGCTGTAAGCCCATATCATATCAATCAATCAAAGAAAGTTTGATCAATATTTTGTCTCATTGCGTTCTTTCTCTATATTTGATGATTTTGAGTCTCTTTGATCCGTGAGTTTTTGATTGAATTCTCCACGTGATTTAGCTTGTTGTGTCATGTGGGAACATACCTAGGATCATCTTGATCATCAATCACCCACGAGCAAGATCTTGGATCAAGTTTTGTTTTGACCGGTTTGAACCCTTCTTCAATCAAGCGAAAAGGATCGCTATTCTTCCAAGAATTATGATAATCTTCTATTAGAATAGGTTCACGATATCATAGAGAAGGTGTGTACTAAGTTTGATGAAGTTTGGAGTTGTAGATCAAAGTTTCATCTATTTGCAACTTCGTCGTGAACATTTTATACGTTACGGAGGCGGTGATCGAATGGCGAGCCACCGGTTAGACCGGTAGGCAATCGGTCCGACCGCTAGCAACACAGTGGTCTGACCGGCAGTGCATTGAATTTTTTCAATCTTTGTTGATATCGTCGTATTGCTTAGGAGTTTGAATTGGATTCAATATTAGTCTTTCATTTATCTTGATATCTTGATCTTCATAGCTTCCATAGCTCTTTGGAGTGAAATATTATTGAATCCATTATTTGTGAAAAAGTAAGCGTGCTCATATTCACCTCCCCCCCCCCTCTAGTCGCCTTTTCGGTCCAACAAGTGGTATCGAGCCAGTTAGTTCAATCTTGATCTTAGCAGGTCACGAACTTGGCGATGGATAGATACTCCACAAAGCGTATATCTTGATGAGCACGACTATGCCAATTGGAAGAATCACATGCGAGTCTTCCTTGAGTCACGAAGGACATGCTATATGGGAGGTTGTTCGAGTCAGCTCGTTGTGCCGAAGTTGCTCTGGCAGGCTTCATAAGCACTTTGGCTAACAACAATAAGGCTAAAAACCTCTTGTATGGCGGGCTTGGGAGACAGGAGTATGATCGGATTTGTAATCTTGAGACTGCGCATGAGATTTGGAACACTCTCGAAACCTATCACGAGGGTTCGTCCCAAGTCAAGAAAGTCGCCAAGCGATCTATAAGCGTGAATATAACAAATTCGAGATCGTCACGGAGAGAGCATCGATGATATTTTCGATCGCTTTAATAAAGTGATTAATCGGATGAAAATTGTTGGTATTGAATATTCTCGATCGAAAATGCCACCCACTCTTGGCAATCAGCCAAGGAGTGGGAGATAAAGACCCTGACCATTGAGGAGAATGTCAATCTTTACGATCGACTTTGGTTGCTCTATATCAAGCTTAAGACTCATGAGATCAAGAGGATTGATCATCCCAAAAGGAAAACATGGCTTTGGTAGCGATCCGCTCAAGAGAGCTTACGGTGTCTTCGGTCTTCTTACGAATTTTAAACTTGGTTTATCTACAATTCATGAAGAAGAGTTTGAGAGTCTTCTGAGTGCAGTTGGCCCTCATAGTTAAAAAGGTCACACAGGCCTACAACAATATGAGAAGCAATCGAGAAGGTCTCGTGACTTGCTATGAGTGTGGTGAGCTAAATCATATCAAGACAAATTGCCCCAAGTGAAAGGTAAGAGCAACCATAAGGAGGAAAGCGACTTGGAAGAAGCCTCAATGGAACAAATCAAGGTTTGATCTTGCCAAGCTAACAAAGGTCGCTCAGGGTGCTTAGCTTTTGAGGATCAATTCTTATCGATGTTGACTCAGGGAGTGAGGAGGACAAGGAGGAGGAGATTCCTCAAAACAAGAAGAAGGGAAGGCCAAGGATTTCACGACTTGTGCTTCATGGCCGACTCAGTTGGCGGCGACAACGATGAGGTACCTCCTTTCTATGATGTTCTTTACGATAGATGTGAATCTATGTTTGAGCAACTCATGAGTCGAGGATAAAGCTTTAGAGTTTGTCATGGCCACAAATAAGGACTTAGAATCACAAGTAGATAACTTGACTTTAGAACTTGAAAATGCTAAGATTTTGAATATAATGAATGATCATCTTGCCATGCTTTGCACTCTGAATTTTCTAAACTACAATCGCTCATGATATTGCTTTGCAACAACTTGAAAATGCTAGGGTGAACTTGTTGTGGTTAAATCTGCTCTATGAAAAATGCTTAGAGTCTAGCAAATTAGTTGTTTCTGGTGTGGTTGATTCTAGCCTTTGCACTTTCTGCTTAGAACGCGAACATGTAGTTAAAGATATCTTAGAAGCAGCTATAGCTAAATATGCCAAGCTTAAGGACAGTATTGAGTGCGCTACATGTGCTTCTGTCCACTCTTAAACTTGAAGCTGGTTTATATAAGGAAAAATATGCTAGAGCCATTAAGGGTAAAACACATGAATCATGTGTTAATATTAAAGAAGAAAATGCTTATCTTAAAGATACCTTAGAAAAATTCTCTAAAGGTAAGAAACAATTAAATATGATTCTGGACAAGTCTAAAACTCCTTATAAGAAGCAATGATTAGGATACAATCATATTCAAAATAATTCTAACCCAAAAGTTACTCAAGTCTTGGAAAATGGGTTAATTGAATTCAAAACACAACTTGCAAAACTATATTTAAATGCAAGTATTGCCCAACCATCTATTAAGTTTTAGGGTACTTCTCCGGTGGTATTAAGTATCATTGCACCTATTGTAAAAATGATGGGCATTTGATTGTGTTACTTGGCGTAGATTGAAAAATGATAATAAAATTTTTGCTAGAATTTCATCTAATCAATCTAGAGCTTTTATGAGACATGGTAACATAGAAAATAAGAAACACAGTTTAGAATTTGTGTCACATGCTCATCATCATGTTCCTAAACAGGATAACTCTCATGTTACTTTAACCATTGCTCATAACGAACTTCAAATAAAATCAAGGATAGCATACGCTTTGCTTAATACTCGTGAGCGTGTGTCTCGATCTTGGGTTCCTAAGTCTTGTTTAACTAACTTGATGTTGAGACACATCGTTCTTCTTTGCCTTGATTTTCGGGATTCTGCGGAAGAGGAAGGACACGTGGTTAAATCGACTCATTTTATTCACGCCACATAGCAGGAGACTCAAGATGGTTCACCTCCTTCACTTGGTCGATAGGTGATGATTTCATCACCTTTGGAGATGATAAACAAAGGTGGATTGAAGGCGAGGTCGATCGGGGTGAGCAGCAGTTTCATCCTCAAATCGTCGCCCTTGTGGACAAGCTAAGGTTTAATTTGCTTTATCTCTCTACTTCTTGATGATGGATATGAGACTAGATTTAAGAAAAATGCTTGTCGGGTGCTTAATTTAAGCGGTGAGCTTGTTTTTGGAATTACTAGAGTTGCTAGGATCTTTGGGTGACTTTTTGAACCTCTTGTTGGTTCTCTCAAATGGTTGATTTCATCTTCTTCTTTTGAGTTACGGCTTTGGCACCGTCGTTTGAGGCACATTGGTTTTGATCATCGGCGAGTTAGCAACCTTGAGCTCATTAGAGGTTTGCCCAAACTCAAAGTCGTCAAAGATGTTGTTTGTGCGCCACAGTAGGCATGGCAAGCAAGTTGCCGCCTCACACCTTGATGACTATGGACATGGTAGCGGATAGGGACGATTGCTTCATATGGATCTTGTTGGTCTGTTAGGGTTCGGTCAGTTGGTGAAAAATGGTACATTCTTTTCATAGTCGATGATTTTTCTAGATACACTTGGGTGTTGTTTCTTGCTTCGAAGGATGAAGCTTTTGATTATTATCACGATCTTGTTACTGCGTTTGGCTTACGAACTTAGGGTGCTTTGAGAGCGTCCATGATGACAATGGCGGGAGTTCAAGAATGCCTCACTTGCTTCTTTTTGTCTTTGGCGTGAAATTGAGCATCGGTTCTCTTCTCCGCGTCCCTCAACGAGAATGGTGTTGTGGAAAGGAAGAAACGAGGACCACAGTCGAGATGGCTAGGGCGATGCTAGATGAGTATAGCACAGGAGGTTTTGGGCGAAAGTGTTGCCCTTTGCTTGCCATATTGCTAATCTTGTCTTTGTGAGACATTCTTTGGGCAAGACTGCTTATAAGCTTCGATTTTGTAGAAAATCCTCTGTCTCGCACTTTCGAGTCTTTGGATCTAAGTGTTTTATTCTCAAAGCAGAAATCTAGATAAATTTGAGTCAAGAACTTTTGATGGTTTATTTAGGTTATCCTGCACATTCGAGGGGTTTCGGGTTTTAATCTTGAAACTAACCTTTTTAGGAGACATGCAATGTCACTTTTGATGAGACTAGCCCTAGAGCTAGATCGGATATTTAGGTGTCTGAGAGGTGAGAGAGCATATTCATAGAGGAAGATGATGAAGGATTTGATGTTCTTCCACATTCTTTGTTGGCGCTCCTATTCGGCACAAGAACCTGCTGTGACTACTTAGCCTTGGATGAGGCTCTGCTTGCATCTTCATCATCAGCGATACTGCGGAGGTTGAAGAGATGCTTTCTCTCCAGTGCACCACTTCACATTCAAAGCGCACCTCGGATCGGATAATTGGTAATCTTCATGAGCGAGTTACTCGCTCGGTATCATGATCCAAATCTCTACTCTCATTACGCCTTTGTTGCTTCTTTTGAACCCGCGATATATCACATGCTTTATCGGTTCTAGGTGGGTTAATGCCATGCATGAGTTAGAGAAATTTGAGAGGAATAAGATTTGGAACATAGTAGAACCTCCTAGTGGCCATAATGTTATAGGAACCCACTGGGTTTTCAAAAACAAACAAAATGATGATGGTTCTGTAATTAGAAACAAGGCTAGGTTGGTAGCTCAGGGTTCTAGCCAAGTTGAGGGGTTGGATTTTGATGAGACTTTTGCTCTGTTGCTATACTAGAAGCTATTAGCATTACGCTTGCATTTCTTTGCACTAAGCGCTTTAGATTATATCAGATGGATGTTAAAAGTGTATTTTTAAATGGTTTCATAGAGGAGGAAGTTTATGTTAAGCAACCCCGAGGCTTTGAGAATTTCAAGTACCCACATCATGTATTGAAGCTATCCAAAGCCTTGTATGGTCGTAAAGAAGACCTTAGAGCACAGTATGATAGACTTAACACCTTCTTGCTTAAGAATGACTTTGAGATGGGTAAGGTAGATCATTCTTAGGCGTGGTAATGACTTCTTGCTTGCTCAGTTCGTTGATGATATATCTTTGGTGGTTCTTCTAATGCCCTTGTTTCGACTTTTACGAGACTATGTCCGAGGAATTTGAGATGAGTATGATGGGAGAGCTTAATTACTTTTTGGGGCTTCAAATCAAGCAATGCAAGGAAGGATCTTCATCCATCGAGACGAAGTACACTAAGGACTTACTCAAGCGTTTCGACATGGGTGACTACAAGCCAATCTCACTCTCATGGCAACCATTGTTTTGGAACCGGATGAGGAAGGAAAAGCCGTGGATCAGCGCGAGTATCGTAGCATGATCGGCTCTCTTATGTACTGACGGCCTCGAGGCCGGACATCCACTTCACAGTGCGCCTCTTGCGAGGTTTCAGCGTCTCGGAGAACTTCCATCGCCAAGCCGTTAAGCGCATATTCGGTATTACACTCTACCCATACGTATGGTATTTGGTATTCATGTTCTTCATCTTTGTCCATTCGGGGTTTTCTAATTCGATTTTGCGGTGTCGGCTAGATAGGAAGAGTACCTCGAGCACTTGTCACTTCCTAGACACTTCTCTTGTATCTTGGTCTTCTAGGAAGCAATCTTACATTGCACAATCCTTCTTTGGCCCGAATATGTAGGCTGCTATTTCTTTGTAGTCGATTTTGTGGAAGGTAACTAGGGTTGGAAAAAAAAGCTCGAGGCTCATAAGCTTGGCTCGGGCTCGTGAATTTTTGAGTCGGCAGAGCGCTGTCTAGCTCGCCATGATCAAGCGAGCCAAGCTCATTTCGGCTCATGAGCCGATTTAGGCTCGGCCCGGTAATCACGGAGGTGGAGGCGGTCGCCGAGCTTGTTGTTCTTACGATTTCATTTGTTAGAAATAGGATGTGCTTGTTTAGGATGAACTTATGCAATGAGTCTTGTAACTATTGGATGAGCCCGAAGCAATGATAGAAAATTTTGTAATGCATTTTGGATGGACATTGACGGAGCTTGGCTCATGAGCTCAAGCAATGGCTCGAGCGATCACGAGCCAAGTGAGCCACCCTTACGGCTCGTTCAGAATCGAGCCGAGCCGAGCTTCTTGTTCATCAAACCAAAGCAATGAGTAGAGCCAAGCTCGGCTCGTTCCACTACAATGGTAACCACTCTTAAGGATTATGGGTTAAATTTTGCTAGTGTTCCTCTTTTTGTGATAACACTACGCCATTAATATTGCTAAGAACCACATGCAACACTCTAGGACCAAGCACATAAACATTAGCTATCACTTGCTTAGAGACCATATTGAAAAAGGTGATATTGTCTTTGCACTTTGTAGAGTCAGAGGCTCAACTAGCGGATATCATCACCAAGCCTTTAGACCTAACTAGGTTTGCCACTTTGAAAGCGAGTTAGGGTAATTTATCCTATGGATTGGTTTGAGGAGAGTTTGATCTTTTACGATATTACCTTGTTCTTTTGATCTTTTCTTGTTCTTTTCGTAGTTATTGATCTTTTTGGAACTTTTTAGGTTTTAGGCTTTTATTGCATCTCATTGTATCATATTGTATTCATATGAAAAATCCACCAAGTGGTATGAAAAATCCATCAAGTGGTATCCAAAAAGATGCATTGTAATATAAGTTTTTCTGCTTATCTTTTAAAATTGATAAAACTTTGCCTATTACCCTTTGGAGCTTTAGTATTTCAATTCTTGCTCAATGCCATGTCTAGTTCGTTGACTTGCTAGAATTATCATGTTTTCACACATACAGATAAGTCTTTACTGTATGAGCTAGAACTCTAAAACAACTCAAACTAAAAATTACAATTTGTAGATGTTTTAGCTAGTTGCGCAATTAGTACTCTTTTATGACATTGGCTCTGTTAGAATTGCTTTGTTAGCTCTTGAATCTAAAATTGATCATTACTTGAGCTTCTTGTGTTCTTGAGATTCTAAAACTGCTATTGTGAAACATGAAAAAATCAAGATTGTCTTATACTTAAATTGTGCCAAACTACTCTTACGAGGCCTTGTCAAATACATGAACTTGTAGATAGTTTGATGATCCAGACGATCTCATGGGGACTGCTTGTCAGAAATGACATGAACCTCAAGATTTGTTGCCCTGAAGAAAAAACAGAAGACCAAAAGTCAAATAGATCAAAGAACGTGAAAAATATCCATATTGCAACATTAGGCATGAGAACTCTTGACCAAAGAATGAGAAGCCTATTTTCAATCAGAACTCCAGGCAAAAAAGAAAAGAAACCAAGATTAAGCAGCAGAAAAAAAATTGGAAATGTATTTATATAAGTGTAACAAATTGTGTCTGATGTTCAGAGCAATTCAGTTAAAAGATCTTAGCTTAATTAGGAGTGCGGTGGTAGGCCTATCAAGGGTTTTTTTGTTCTCTTTGGTAGAATTGGTATTTTGCGCTGAATTTTCACAGTTTTCTGTTAAGGAATATCAAACACAATGTTTAACATGGAAAACAGTAGAAAGGTAAAGGTAGAACTGAAGCATATATCATGTAGCTGTATTGTAGTGATTTTGAAGGAAATGACACAAGCAATAGTAGTGTAATCAGAGACTACGTAGAACAATTATAAAATACATAGTATCATCTGAACGAAAAGAAATGGTTTACTCAAAATAACAGTAACATATTGGAACCAGACTATACCGAAATGAAAACTTTTCAGTTCTAGCAGAATAACATAGTATCATTTAACCAGTTCAGTCGCAGCATATACATTGTGGAATCAGACTGTACCAAAGTAAAATGTTTCTGAAAGTATTGTCTGGAACTAAAGCTAATAAGCAAACCAAAAAAGCAATAATGCAATGACATCGATGAAAAGAATCATTAATAGTATTCCAGCTGCAAGAAATAGGTGAGGCATTAAAACAACCTTATGTCATGGTAACGTGAATAAAATGCAGGACAGCCAGACTGTAATGCCATATGGTACCTGACAATAGCAAAGAAAACACTAATCATGCACACTATCCTATTTATATAACTAACAATAGACGTGAAGGACAATCTTGTTGCATGTGGTACATTGAGGATATGTAAGCAGTTAACAACAAAGGAAGGCATGGCTATATGTTACATGTAGTTTTTATATAGGAACTCTCATTTAAGTGCGGGGAAAATCAGTTACCTGTTTTTGGTAAATGTACAGCGAAACACACAAGAATTGCATGCAGGCATAGCTAGATATAGCGCGTTCTCTTTTATCTCCATTTGAAAATTAAGATATTTCAGGCTTAATTATCTTGATGATATAACCACAAGTTGCAACTTGTGACTACACAAGAAATGGCAGAAAGCTGTAGCTACCGAAACTGCTATACTTTATACATGGCACAACAAATTTACAGTTATAGCAGAAGAGAAAAGGAGTAAAAAGATTTAGTACCTCTTTACAAAGAAGGCATGGAACCTGTAAGGGACCCGGTTTGGTAGCACAACAAATGCTACTGGATCAGCAGACATTGTCTTTTCATCGATCACATTAACTTAAGATTGCCTACATCCACCACACATATGTCAAATTAAAGCTTAGTGACAATGCAATTATAAAATTGAGAGATAAGAGATGAAGATGCTGGTATGTTGTTTTTTTTACATAAAAAGCATTGTGTATTAGTACAGCAACTAATAACATTTCAGGCTTGGTATCTGGGTTGACATTTACGAAAGTAATCATGCATCGGCCATGAGCGAGGTACGGAAGGAAAGGAGTGCCCTGTATTCTCGTCATGCACAACGAATATCAAATAACCATCAGCTTCTTCTCCAGACACACTTGGTTGCTTAGGAAATTTTTTTGCCTTTGAAGCGAATCTACCAAGTCCCAAGTCATATATGCCTCTCACATTTCCTCCCACTTCAAGTTGTTTCTTGGCACTGTCTGGCTCAGCATGTAGATCAAATTTTATGATGGCAGTCACCTTTGCTATGTTGTCCAGTATAGTGTAATATACATACCGCTGCTTTCTTCATTCAACAAAGTAACAAACTAAAAAGTAGGATAGCTCCATGAAACATCTAATACAAGTTCAGTGATGCTGAGTTGATAGTGCTTGACAGTCGATAATATGACCATCACAGAGGGGAGGGGGATTTAGTGCAACAGATAATAAGCATTCTGCGCATGATATCCTATAATGAATCATTGCTTGTTGAAATTGAAACTTCCAATAGAAGTACCTGCCAGTATAACACTCATTAATTGGAGGAAAATCTACAGCAGAAACAGTCAGTTGCTTTTGTATGGCAGTGCCGTTTATCATGTTAAACCTCAACTCATACCCACCAAATATAACATCAGACCAAGAATTGCATATCTGGGAACAAAAATGTGGGATCCCAAAACCAAATCCGTTTCAAGTCAAGCGATTATGCAGAAGACACAACCCTAAACATGAAACGAACCCGATTCCAAGATTCCCAGTTATGTATCTCATGTTAGCTCCTAAGGATCAGTGACTAACATGCACATATCCAAATTACATTGATCACAACCATAGTCAAATATGCAAAAATTATTAAAATCAATGTTACAATTTCAATAAATAGAACCTTGTGGCCCGATTTTTCATAAGGTGGCTAACCGGCCAAATATAATCAGAGTTTAATAAATCACAGCGGAAGATAAACTTGAAAATAAAAGAAGAATGCCAATCGGTGACTAACATGCACATATCCTAATGAGGCCCTAAGTGCATCTACTACGGTGAGTCAATATCCCTAAGCTGCAAGTGTGTATTAAGCCTCAAGTTGAGCCTATTATGCATCAATGGAGAAAAAAACAAGAACTAGGTTCGGCAAAAAGCAAGGATAGGGAGGAATGCCGACCGGGGAGCTTTAGCGGACATGGAAAGACACAAGAACAAAGGACTTTGCATGTTGCAAAGTATACAAGAGAATTCAGCCAAGAAAAGACAAAAGAACCAAATTCAAACTCTATTAAAATCAATACATTTTGAGCCTAAGAATCCAAAATGGGTTTGGATTGGTGCAATTCCAATTCGGATCATTCTTTAAAAGAAGTTAATTATAAATTACTTGTAATAGGATAGTTTAATCTATTTTCAGCAATTAGAGTAGTTTAAATTTCGAATTAAAGGAGTTCGCAATAAAAATACCTTTTGGGTACTGTTCATGCTACGATGATAGCAAGGTCGATTCTTGTTCATTCTTTGCGATAGCGAGGTGATTTACTGTTCATGGGCTATATATTTAGGGGTAGACCCCATTGTAAGGAAGTTAGAGTTGAAGAAAATACAGAAAAGTCACAGGTTTATGTGGCGCAAAATGAATACATGCGTTTCGAAAATTCCCATCTAGGGTTTTGTGATTGCGTGAATATTGGAGGGAGGTTGTTCTTCCAAGATCCGTGATTTCTTGTGGATTATCTCACCAATTCGTAGCATCCTCAATTGCTCACGGTTTGGTGTTGTTCTTACGGTTTGATTTTGTTTCTCTCTTCGGATTGATTCAATATCAACCAAGTGTTACTTGCTTTGGAGATATACTTGCTCTTCTATTTTGCCAAATCAAGAGAGAGAAAGCGGGAGTTTCGCTTCATTCGAATTGAAATACAAGTACCGTGAAAGATTGGGCTACATTACGCATCAACACACGTTGATCCGTATCATATCAAATTACATTGATCACAACCATAGTCAAAAATACAAAAATTATTAGAATCAATGTTACAATTTCAATAAATAGGACCTTGTGGTCCGATTTTTCATAAGGTGGCTGACCGGCCAAATATAATCAGAGTTTAATAAATCACAGCGGAAGATAAACTTGAAAATAAAGAAGAATACCATGTTGGCATGCCCATACCACAAGCAACCAAGCTGGGGTTAAAGCAGATTACACCGTAGTAATCATCCTCACTTTGAACAAGCAGATACGAATTGAGTACAAAAGGTACTGCAAGTCTTACACAAACTAATAAAAGAAATTGTATAATAGACACTATACAAAGGAGTAAAATTTATACCGACTAAAGGTTGACCAAAGAAGAGGCTTTAATGGCTTAAGTTTTGTATAAAGCGCACAAGTTTCATCCAACTAATTTGTAAATGTCATTTATTAAACACAATTTTGACATAAGGATTTCGAATGACAATGATATAAACATAAATCAACAATACCAAAGTGGCATCCCACTTTGATAAACTAAAGCGCATGACGTACTGTCATGTCGATACCAAGTTGTCCTAGGTCAAATTTTAGTTTTGAGTCTAACAATAGTGTCATGCCAAAGCCCAAGTGATGTGCATGGCAGTGGACACGGCTATTCAAATAGTTTATAACCACGCATGGGAGTACATCTTTACCCACACGACTTAATCGACTGTAAGCCTCGGATAATAACACACTTCCTTTGGTGTGTCATTGGGAGAAATCAAGACTCGGTATTTTTCAACAAGAAGATCATATTGAAGTGAACCACCTATGCATGATAAAATCCCGCTTAGTGCTAGCTATCTTGCCCGCTTCTTCTTAGGGCATGTAAGTTGTGTCGGAGGGCCAATGTAAGGAGTTAACATGTGGGTCGACCCCAACATCAAAATAAAAATAACGCTCACTTACACATTATATCCTTACATTGGGTTTCTAAGGAATATGAGATTTCACGGTCCCATATCCTCACACCACTTTGTGTTTCAAATCAATATGACCTTCCCTTGCTTGACCAAGTAGTGCCCATACACTACGCATGGAAGTCTGAGTGATACTTGCGATGTGACCCAAAATTCGGTCTTTAGCTGTTCGAACAAGTCTTTCCATCGAACCGAATCTCGTACCGATGGCACACACTCTACTAACCACTTGTCCAGATAAAATCAATTTTAATTAAACAAGCTTTAGACTCAAAAAATCAGATTCGAAGATCTGAGCTAAAAGCATAAATGTAAAATTAGTTCAGTGTTTCCCACCATTGACGAGATAATCCCATCAACCAAAACTACCGAATCTACTGACTTGCATGGCTAAGCATTTACATAAAGAATGAATATATCAACACAAAATATCTAACCTAAGCATAACTGTATGGAATGATTAAAGGTAAGCCACAATGATTCGGGCTTAACTAACTAGTATAATAAATTATTCATATATCAAAATAGTATGCACGCAATTATCATTACATTTCAAAATAGTAAATTACCAAAACTGGGATCAAAATGATGCAAGAGGATGTTTGCCTTCGTAGTTGTAGAAAAGATCGGCGTCGACGAAGTATTGATCAACTACTCCGGTCTGCGTTGTTGCGTCCTCTGAAATTATACAGCAGCGCAAATAATAATAAATAAATACTTAGTTGCTTTTGGGTGATATTATTCATACATATGTTAGTGGATTTTATTTTAATAACATTTTTGGACCTTAGCTAGGTTAGCACTCACTTTGTGGTCATTTTGATCTAATGGCTCTAGGCTCAATGATGCAAAAACCCACATTTTAACGTACTAAAATAAACTACTACTCATACTCGCATATTACTAAGTCTAACAAATTTTATTCGCGCCGAAACATTAATTGGTTTTACTTAACTGCGCGCGTTCGCTTATTAGTCTAAATAACTCGGCGTTGGTTATTTTAATTATTTAATCACGACCAAATTATGGTTTACGCTACATATTATTTTTCTACTTTATGGGGCTCTACTGGTGGTTTACTTATTTTAGAAAGTTCAATATTAGTATTTTATACCTTTTCCTATTTTTATTCTAGGCCGGCCTAACCACGGTTATTTACCTGTATGAGATTTAGAAATCCATTTTTATGGCGATTTAACTGAAACTCGAAGGTAACCCACTAGATTACTTATCTAACGCAGTAGCAATTATATTAGTTTTATTTCGCCCCTTTTTCTCTGCCTTTAATGTTTCTACCTATCGGTCAACTGGTAAAATATTCGTACATGGCCTAAAATTCTATACCTTTGGCGATTCGTCCAAAAATCGCAGGTATGCTACGTACACAATCTCTCTACTTATTTTTAATTTTACAAAAATTTCTACAAAATTTTCTTTTCTTTTCTTCTATTTTCTTTCCTACCTTTCTTTCTCTCTCCACCCTATTTTATTCGTGACATGCCCCAGAGCTCATCTTCCTTCATTCTTCCCTCACTTACAGCCTTGCATGCCAGCTCCCGGCTTTGCACCAGCTCGCTCGCTCGCTCTCCATGCCTCGGCTTCGCACGCTTGACGACCACGCATGTGTCTTGCCGCGGCATTGCCGATCCAGCGCTTGAATCCCCTGTGTCCTCCTCCGTCCGGGCGCTCCTAGCGCCGCCCTTGAGTGCTCCCTCCTGCACTGATGCCACCTCCGGCTATGCCAATACGATTCGCCTCCTCTGGCGCAGACGATCATTACTCGTCTGCGTTGTTGCGTCCTCTGAAATTATACAGCTGTGGCTATAAATAATAATAAATAAATACTTAGTTGCTTTTGGGTGATATTATTCATACATATGTTAGTGGATTTTATTTTAATAACATTTTTCGGACCGCCCGCTAGGTTAGCACTCCACTTTGTGGTCATTTCTGATCTAATGGCTCTAGGCTCAATGATGCAAAACCCACGTTTTAACGTACTAAAATAAACTACTACTCATACTGCATATTACTAAGTCTAACAAATTTTATTAAGAAAACATTAATTGGTTTTATTAGCTGCTGCGCGTTAAACATTAGTCTAAATAACTCGGCGTTGGTTATTTTAATTATTTAATCACGACCAAATTATGGTTTACGCTACATATTATTTTCCTACTTTATGGGGCTCTACTGGTGGTTTACTTATTTTAGAAAGTTCAATATTAGTATTTTATACCTTTTCCTATTTTTATTCTAGGCCGGCCTAACCACGGTTATTTACCTGTATGAGATTTAGAAATCCATTTTTATGGCGATTTAACTGGAACTCGAAGGTAACCCACTAGATTACTTATCTAACGCAGTAGCAATTATATTAGTTTTATTTCGCCCCTTTTTCTCTGCCTTTAATGTTTCTACCTATCGGTCAACTGGTAAAATATTCGTACATGGCCTAAAATTCTATACCTTTGGCGATTCGTCCAAAAATCGCAGGTATGCTACGTACACAATCTCTCTACTTATTTTTAATTTTACAAAAATTTTCTACAAAATTTTCTTTTCTTTTCTTCTATTTTCTTTCCTACCTTTCTTTCTCTCTCCACCCTATTTTATTAGTAGACATGCCCCGGGCTCATCTTCCCTTCATTCTTCCTCACTACCACAGGCCGCCTGCCAGCTCCCGACACGCAAGCTCACGGCTCGCTCCGCCTCGCCTCAGGCGCCGCACCTTGACGACCACGCATGTGTCTGTGCCATGCATTGCCGATCCAGCGCCGAATCATGTAGCTCCTCCGTCGGATGCTCCTAGCGCCTGGCCGCTTGAGTGCTCCTCCTGCACCCGATGCCACCTCTCGGCTATGCCGACCTGATTCGCCTCCTCTGGCGCACCAGCACTGCGCCACTGACTCGATCCCGGCATGGTGTCTCGGCCGGCCGGCCAATGAGCCCATTGCTATCTTGAGGTGATATTACTTCCTTTAACACCTCCTTTAGTCCTTCCCAATGCTCTGCAATGAATATTGATAGTGATGCGCTCTTGAGGATGATCAAGGTGCAATAGTAGTTCCTCCTAAGGGATGGGTATCCGGTCTTGACTAATGCAGGTTAGCCTAGGTGACTTGAAAATCAAGATGCAAGTTAACCTAGGTTGGTGTGGGCGATCTCGATACTCGAATGATGATCTTAAGAGCTAATCTAGGTCGATCTGGAAAATCAAGATGCAAGTTAACCTAGGTGATGATTCGGGATGCCGATATGGTACTCGTGGCAATTCATTTTATTCTAACTCTATTCTATTGCTTTTGAACGGCTAATTGTCTTGTGGTTGGTAGGCGGACGATGGAGCTGTGAATGGTGTTTCGGATTGGGTCGAGGAAGACGGTTTGACTGGACGGCGATGGACGGACAAGATTTCAAGGAAGGCTTTGGCGATATGAAATGCAAGTTTTATTTTAACCTTTTGTAAAGAACTCAAAGTTGTAAAACATAATCTGCTCTGATGTAAATAAATTCTTGTGTTACTTGTTTTTAGAAATTTTTTATTCTACTGCTAATTACAGATTAGCATTTGTTTAAGTCAATTCAATCTCCTGGGTTCTCACACCTATGACTGAGTTTGCAAAGCAAACACTCTAGAACAATGTAGCACCATTTATTCAGATACAGGACCGCAACCGCGACCTACATATCGAGGACGACTAAAAACTGCATCTTTGCCCAAGGAACACAGCTAATCGAGGCAGATCTGAAAGAAATCTAATTCAGCTTGTCAACAACTACCCCACAGCGCAATGCAAGTACCCAGATGCGCTCTACCACGTATAGAACACCACATCTAATTAGTAATTACACAGACCAAGAGTCCAAGAATGGTGCCCGCAATCAGACAACGAATCGCGTTAGAAGCTAGTAGCACAAACTTCCAACTTTGACTGTGGTTTACACCTATCAAATAAATTTATAAAAATCCGAATTTTTCATAGGGGTTCCTGGGACAAGGTAGAACCCATATAAATTTTCTAAAAATATTGTTCATGATTTAATCACTTATTTAAAATTTATTGCAGAAGCTATTTAAGGAGTGAGTTTGCATTTTTCCCAATGTCAATTTAAATTCCAAAATTTTAACCAAATTTATATTTATTCATGATAAATATTGGAAGGTTTAAATAAATTATTTCCCAG
This sequence comes from Hsuehochloa calcarea, assembly GCA_036346395.1. Lineage (NCBI taxonomy): Eukaryota > Viridiplantae > Streptophyta > Magnoliopsida > Poales > Poaceae > Hsuehochloa > Hsuehochloa calcarea. The sequence goes on from CM070602.1 coordinate 26,072,828, forward strand.
AGAATTTCATAAGTATTTATTGTTGTTTTTATTTGGAGCTTTGATTGGAGTTACATGTTTAACTTTGATTTGAAAATTTACAAATGCAAAAATTTATGCAAATGCTTCAGAAATCAAATGCATACCCATGAGATGCATAATAATTTAGTTTACTAAACTTGGGACTACGACAAAAATAAAGGTTGAGATTGCAGGTATATACAACTCATTCCCGAAGTTCTCAAATCTGTTGCTTTGGTTACCGTTAACCTTGTGCAAATCTGGATTATTGAGGCGTCGGGTAATTAGAATGACTTCGTTACCCTCTTCCCAAGCATTGGCTGTGACAACAGATTTTTAGTGATCAGTTCAGTAAGAATACTATCATGAAATGGAATCATGAGTAACCGAAGGACGCATCAATTTGATACTTAGATTCGACCACTATGAGACAAAAAAATCATTCAATTACCTCTTTTTTTTTCGTAAATTCAAGCCCATGGAGGGAGGTCTCTCCTGCAGACCAACACTGAGGTTGGCCATCTCCCAACGAAGCCTGAACCGACCTTCACCTGAAAACGAAAGGCACAAAAAGGAACCAAACAACCAAAGTCAGAACCAATCCATGAGTTCAGAAGGGAAGGAAGCAGAACGTAACACAAAAAACATGTAGAAAGGAAAATAATAGCGAGTTCATCACAATCTGCAACATGGTACATCGGTAGATCTGCACAAATTCAAAAATTACATGTATTAATAAATGTGTAACCCGAAATCTACAACATGACTAGAGACCGGAGGAAGGAGGAGGGGCGGATCGCCGGCTGCCCTCGGCGCCATCGTCTATGTTGAGCAGAGGAGGCGAGGAGGCTGGTGCGAGCAAGCGGACGAGGTGAGGTGCGGGCGAAGGGAGGAGGCAGGCAGCGAGGGGGTGGCGAAGGCGAAGGGAGGAGGTAGGTCGCGAGGGAGGGCAGCACAGGCTGAGGGAGGAGGCGGCGGCACGGGAGGAGGGAGGAGGTGGGCGGAGAGGGCTAGTCGAGGAAAGGGGAGTCAGTGTCACGGGGAAGAGGGAGGGGGCGGTGCGGAGAGGGGAGCAGCTGGCGGCGGGGCAAGGGAAGAGGAAGCAGCGGCCCAGGGAAGAGGAACGAGAGCGGGGAGGGAGTCGATGGAGGGGAAGTGACGGGAGTTAGACCTAGAGGGTTCCATCCAGTTCAAGAGGGCGCATTAAACGAGCGAAGCTGCACGCGATGGGCGTATAGCCAGGCTCGCTCAGCAGGAGCGACAATTAATGGTAAGACAAGCGAGCGGAGAAAGCGTCTGCCGGGACGAGCGAGGCCCCGGGACCGTGCGGAGAACCTAGGCTGGGCGAACGGCGTGGATGCGTTCGGCGAGCATCGATGCGTTCGGCCGCCCAGGAGGCGCGAGGCAACTGTAGCAGCTCAGTTGATGTGGATGCGCTCTCCGAGCGGCGATTCTAGCCGATTTAAAGAGGTTACTAGGTGGGCAGACGCGCGATCCGGCGCCTGTTTGGTCGACGAAATCTATCTGAAGGTGCGTGTGCATATGTATGTAATGGCAAAGGTAAATCAAATGAAATTCCCTGTTCTGGGCATAGGGGGAGAAACACGTGAATTGAACAGGGATACGACACAACTCTTTAGTGTAGATAGAGTAAATCTGTATGTATTTTGTATATATCTTTTGAGCATTTTTGTTGTAATGTTTTGGAAATGTAAGTAAGCCTCAGCAATGCTAATGTATTCGTAGATGTATATAACAGTATGTGCAATCTAAATAGGGATATAGGAAACATGTCAGTATGTGTTGCCAGTTTGAGAATCTGTAGTGCCAAGTTAACATGCAAATATCCATCATGGAACAGGATAGCACAGCAAATACCCAAAATGATTGCACTAATATTCTGTACATAACAGAGAACATATAAGCATGTAGATTTCAACTGAGGTAGTACATAGTTTCTAAGTTTGAGTTCACATAGGTTAACAGCTTAAGTTTTGTGCTAATTGTTTTGCCTAAAACATGTTCGATACTATATATAGTAGTGGATGCGGTGTCTAAGCTTGTCATGGAGGGAGAGGTATGTATACAACAAGGTACAAAATGTAAGATGTGCAAAAGGCTGTTGCTGTTGTTGTTAAAGTGATGCGCTGGGTGGAAAACAACATGGGCTCACGATGTTAGGTTCATTGTCTGGTTGCACTGTCCTACGATCAATCCCTGCAATATGGATAGAAGAGTTGTTTAATTCTTCTGTAGTAGGAAATTTGGATAGGAAAATTGATTAAAAAATGGCTGTTGTTGTTTTATTCTGTATCAAACAAGTTTAGAAAATACCTTGTAATTTGCTTGCCTGATGATTCAGACATTTTAGTTTTCTCATGACCGCTGGCCTGGTTTTGCATTGTGGATGAAACATTTAAGCATCTGTGTTAACAAAATAGTATTGCAAAGAATAGTTGTATGGTAGTACATTGATGATCTATCTGTCTAACCTCTTTGGTGAACTGGGGTGAGCTGCGAAGGGGGTTGTACATTCAGATGCGGTGCGTTTAGCAGGAATCAAGTTCAATGCTTGTGTCTGCGCATGAGTAGGAATGGAATCTATCAGTATATATTTACAGGAAGTTTAAAAAAAATATGTGTATGCAGATAGAAGTATGTACCTGTTCAATATCTTCAGGTGTATCCTGGCTGATCTGCAACTTTGTATAAGAAGATGTTATTGTATTATATTCGTTAATATGAACATGTAGTAATCAATGTGAATGAGTATTCCTTCTTTGTTTATGCAAAGGAGGTAAGTAGTTTGGGCGATTGTTACCTGATCAGAATGAGGGTATATGCGCTCTGGTGTTGTTGGTGGAATGGATCTGTCATATATCAGATATGGTCTATCAATTACTGTTGGAGGATCAACAGGTAGAACTTGGTCTGTAGCTGTAGACAGTGGGGAGGTACTGATCTGCACAGCTGTGCTGTGTGCGCTTTCAAAGAGAAGTGATTTTGCAAGAGGCGTTATGGAATCCACATGGAAAGAAGGCTTGACCCTTTGTAATGCTCCACGTGAACCACTCACTTTGAAATTGTATTGCCTATTGTATAGCCTTGTTATCTTTGGTGGCACATGCCATGTATATTTGGTGTTACAGCTGTTAAAGCTAAAACAGGTGCTCCAATTAATTGTTCAGCCATAGAACCAAATAAAATGAATTCCGCTACAGGCGCTTCGTCTTCTAAACTATCAGATGGATCAGTTGCAAGGATTGCTAATTTATATCTGAAATGCAGAAGAACATGTATTGATTGTAATTAGGTGACTAATATGGCAGACTGTATAACTCTACATCTATAAATAAGGATGCAAGAGACAAGTTGCATGGGTTCTGCAATCATGTTTGCGCATCTTTGGCAAATATAATCATTTTCCACATTATCCGTTGATCTTTTACAGGAAGCACAGCTCATGTACCACCATTTCTCATCTGGGACTACACTTTTGATTACAACATAAACAATATAGTTAAGGCCCTGTTTAAAAAAAAAGAACTGTTTTAATAAGAGACAAAGTTATTTCTGTGTGAAGTAAGTATCAAGTTAGATGTACTAACCACAGCAACATGTGCATTTATTTTGGATAAGTCAGCAACAGTGGTTTTTGTAGGTGCTGTGTCCATTGGTTTTTGTCCAATCCATGAATTTGGTGGGGGCAAACCGGTAAAGCTAACAGTAAGAAGAGAGGGACTATGATAAGTATTTTCTTTATGTGTTGTCATGCATTAGTAAAGCAGACTCAATGGAATTACCTACTGTGTAGAGCAGCAATTTCTGGTATAGGAGCGTTTGTGTACCATTGACAAATTGTGCTTCCTTGTAGCGACAATTTTCCTAATATAGAGAAAAAACAGATTGTTTTTTTTTTCGAAGCAGATTTGGATATACCTAGTATGTAAGTATTGAAACATGCGTGTAAATAATATAGCAAACCATCATATAGGCCAACAGTTAGTCCAACGAATAGAACAACAACGGGACCATTTGTGCTTGCTGAATGGATCCCTATTGCATCGAATTGTTCTGCATGTTGACCCCACAGTGCAACAATAGCTGTTTCTCTTTTTTTTTTAAAGAAGTATGATATTAAAAGTCAATTAGATGAAGTTGGTCAATCTCTCTAAATATGAAGGAAAGCAAAGTGATACAGTTTGTAGTTCTGTACAGATGTATTAAAGAGAATTTGTATGATGATGTCAAATTGAAATATGTGAGGATCTGTACCTGCCATCAGTAATATTGATATTGCATACATACTTTTCAATGCCTTTTGGGTAGACTGCTTTCACATGGGCTATGACTGTCACTACACCAATGGTATCTAGTAATTAATAAATGAAATAAAAATATGAGCAGGTAAAGGATAGTGAAATAACAATATGAGCATGCAAAGGTTACAGTAGGAAGAAGGGCATATAACACTGTGTAGTCCTGTAGTTTTATTTGCTGTGATGCATGTTTTTAAGAAAGATGCATATCTACTTGTTTTGAAGGTAAAAGATGTGTGTCGAATTGTGTAGGCATGTGAAATTTAGCCTCTGTAGGATGCATGGTGCGAATGAAATGATGATTGGTAAGCATCATTCTTTTGATCTGGGTTAGTATGTCTACAAATGTGTAATGTATGTAATTTGTTATGTTTTTCCTTCTTAAAATAGAAGGCATTTTTTTGCTTGGGAGGTCAACAGTTTTGAAATTGGAATCTATCTAAGCTGTAATAGAGTGGTATATAGTTAGGAATTATTGTACCTGATAGGAATCTCTTATCTCCAATGCGGCTTCACAGGACTTGAAATGAAGCAATCTTGCATGCATATAGAGGACAAGTATCTGGAGCTGGTGTCACATCTTGGAGTTTAGTATACTTTGTAAACCGGGCCATAATTGGTAAATCAACAGCTTTGTAAGTTTTTTTTTGGCTTCGGTAACCTCGAAGTACTCAATGTAATAAATATGATTGTCATGGATGGTTTCTTGAAATTGGGCAACATGACGTTGTGGTATTTGTGCTTCCATCGTGTTATCCTGTAGAAATCATTTTGTTAGGACATGTATAAAAATTAATTTACTGAGAAGATATGTATTTTAGTGTGATAAATATTTACCTCTTCATCAAGCAAAACAAAGTTGATCGTAGGATTTTTTCTGGGCCAGCATCGATATATTCATTTGTTCTTGTTATTCTAACACGGATCGCCATCGGTGTGAATCTTGTGTTACATCTTTTAGTAAAGAGTATTCCATCTGCTTAAACATGTTAGAGATGGATTAGTATGTTATGAAGGGATGAGTTAAGATTTTTTGGTAAAAGTGGTATGAAAGAGTGGAATTGAACATAACATAGGAAACTAATGTTTGAAGCATACTATTTTACATTGTGTATGTAGCAAGAGAATTTTTAGTCTGTAGAAATAGCCATTTAAGAATCTGTTAAAATTTGGAAATTCTTAACTACAGCAAACAATGGTGTTAAGCATTGTATTTTGTGTTCAGTACAAGGTGTTTTTAGGATAACTGATGTTTGTATGCGATGTATACACATGTAGGAAAATTGTAAGCATCTAATAAAAGGTTTAAAGCATTACACTGTGGAGCAAGTATAAGAATAGAGCTAATGCAACGCATAGGAGGCAAAACACAGTGGTGGTGGCTGCGGAACATTACATGAAAAGGCTAAAAATGCATTAGATTGAAAAAGCTAGTACATACATATATTACATTTTTATTAACTACATTGCTGTCAATAGAAGCAAAGACTGGAAGAGGATAGCACAATAATCTTTTTTATGGTGTTACAAAGCATACCGAAGTTTAGCTGCTGTCAGTTTGGTGGTCTTTGTTGCGAGGCATATAACAACTATCTCAAAGAAATTGCAACACCTCATCATAGACAATATTTTTTGTTTCTGATCCAGTTGATCCATCTTCGTTTAGATTAATATTTTAAGCCCCTGTCTGTGTGTAACTCTTGATATCGCAACATATAGTTGGCCATGAGTGAAGATTGGATTTTTCAAATAGATTCCAATTTTGTTTAATGTTTGCCCCTGACATTTGTTAATAGTCATTGCATAACAAATTCTAACAGGAACTGACGACGTTGTAATGTGAAAGGCCATTTTGGGCTCCTTGTATTAAGAACAATCCTTGGTATGCAAACATTTTGTCCTGAATGTGACCCTGTTATGATCTTTGCTTCTACACAAGCAGGAATCTAAAGGTCAAAAACGGTAAGCGCACCTGGAGCTGGAGGCCGAAGCAAGCAGAGCAATCAAATACCGAACACATCCCTCCTGCAATAATAGACCAGGAAAAAAATGAGAGATACAGCTAATATCAGTAGCAGACAGTTGGAGATGGCGAAGCTGGAGACAAGCGGCGGCGGCGCCGATGCACGCGGCCTGCGCTACAACGCGGTGCCGCGGAGACGATTGGAGACGGCGACGCCGCGACCGATGCTACGTCGCGGTGCCGCGGAGACGACTGGAAATGGCGACGCCGCAGATGCTGATGTACACAGCCGAGCCTACGGCGCCGCACCGACGGAAACCACGAGACGGCGCGGCGCGAGCGGGACGCGAGACGTCGCGGTGCGAGCGAGACGCGAGTGGGACGACAAATCCGAGGAACTCGAGGAGGAAACGCGGCAGCCGACGGACTCAAGGTGAGCGGGATGAGAGAAGAGCCGATGGACCAACCGAGGAAGCGACGGACTCGAGGCGAGGCGATGCGCAGCGAGGTATTCGAGGGCAATGCAGACGCGTGGCATCGCTCGCGAAGAACGGCGAAAGGAAACGGCGATCGACGATACTCGCTGGCAGGTGGAGCCACGACGAAGGTAAAGCCGCGCATTCTCTCGCGCATAGATCAGAGATGATTACTATGTGGGGCACAACTTGCCCCAAAGTGTATAGGTTGTTTGGCTGATGTGTCCTAGACGCATCGATTATTTCTTAAGTATCTAGTTTAATTCATGTTACAATTGTACTATTTTTGTATTAATTATTATTTATTCACCCATATATTGCAAGAATGGTATTTGTTGAGTATATCATGAGCGATAGGTGCAAATATGTAACATCCCAATGTTGTGTTACTAAAAATAAAATTATTATTTTTAAAATTTTCCAAAATTTAAAAGAGTTTTCTTGAATTTTTTGGATTTTTAAAAATATTTTTCCTATTTTTTTGAAATTAAAACTAAATCATGTGCAGAGTTAAAAAACCAAATTTATGTTGAAATATTTTATTCAGTTCAAAATGCCTTTGGGATTTTTTTAGAATTTTTGAACTCCATTTGGTATTTTGTAAAATCCTATATGGATTTATTGTATTATAAAAATCCAAAAATCTATTTAAATCTCCAAAAATCCCCATGGGACAAAATCCTTCTCTTTGGCCTTTTTTCTCCTCCTTTCTGACCTAGCCCGCTCCTCTTTTTCGTTTTCATTTTCCCTCTCCCCGCCTGGCCGAAGCCCACTTCTCCTCCCCACGCCAGCCTGCTTCTCCATGGCCCATTCCTCCTGCACTGGCCCAGCCTCCCTCACCCTCTCTCTCTCTCTCTCCTTGTTGCTAGCCAGGGCTCGGGCATCAGTCGCTTCCTTCCTCTCCCCCTCTCTTTGTTAGGTGGGGCCCGCCTATCAAGGTCGTCCCCAACCTCTAGTGATGAGGACACCCCCTTCAACTAGCACATCTTCCTTGTCAAGTGATGCTGCTCAAGATTATTCTAGTGTTCTAAAACAACCATTTGTGCCAATTACATGAGCAAGAACTAAATTAATTAACCAAAAGGTGAACTCACTTTTAAATGATTTTAATATTACTAATGAGAATATGTTACTATCTAATAGTTCCATGTTTTGTTTGTGCAGTTATACACATATAGAAGCATGCGAGACCGAGAACAATAGAGCAAGAAGCATTGAACAAGATCTTTGTTAGCTGCAACATGGAGGTTCGTTTGTGCCATGTGAGGCCTGAATGCATGATGCATGTATGCATGTGTGTTGCGTGAGAGAAAAAAAAGAAGAGCTAGCTATTATCTCGAAATCAAAGAAATCAGCATGCATGTTCCTCATTTGGAAGGAAATAGGAAGGATGCTAAGAGACTAGGAAGGAGCAGCGTGGGGGCGTGTTGTGCGTGGAAAGAAAGAAAGGAAAGGAAGCCTATAGTTGCAAGATTTTGGAGAGTTTATTTTTACGGGTGTGTGGCGAGTGGGCGCATGTGAGCGATACTATAACCATTATTTGTTGTGTGTGCATCCGTGCATGGGGGACTACCACGAAAATATCAATATATTATTTTTAGAGAGAGCTATACACTTGTTCTTCCTAAGGTTTGACATACAGTTACAACCTAGAGGAAATTGGCGTCCTCAACTCCGTTGTTCTTGTGATTCCTTGTGTTTTGCGAGAACAGCGACCGTCTATTGTATGGTGGGTGAAGCGGGATCACGGCGGGTGGTTGGGCGAATTCTTTTGCGCGAGTTGCTATTATGGCGATGGTTGGCACCATCGGTTCGTTAGGTTACACGGATCCAAAGTTATCTCCAATCCTACATCGTGAAGATTGGGCATCCTCCGTATCATGCAACCTCGCCACCATGGCTACGCCTCGGAGCTTATAAACGTTGACCGTTTCTCCCCCGTTTCTTACGGAATCAAGTGCATTGAAGGGACCACTCCCCGCACACATCATTTCGGCTATATTCCTCGCCTTAAATTACCTTAACGCGGCAATTGTGTCGCCTCCAACTACAGTGAGAAATGGTCGCGCACGTTCCCCGCTAATCAGTGCCCCCTCGCCCTATAAAAGGGAGCACTGAGACCTCATTCTTCCACTCGTCCTCTCACCGCGAGCTTTGCTTCTCTCCTCGTCTCATCTCGTCGGATATTGAAGTTTTCCCTACCAGCATCTGAGCACCACTGTCGCTGTTCGTGGATCCCCGACAACATTTTCCATACCGTCAGCTTCACCATCGTGCGTTCTACCCAGTGCACACCTCGCCTTCGCCGAAGCGTCACTACATCGCCGTCGCCGCCATTGACCCAAACACGCCGCCACCTTCATCCTCGCCGAAGTCCATCCTCACATGTCTAGGTGACCGAACCATGTCTAGTAGACTCCCTGGCCCTCCCTCTTCATCTTGTGCCCCTCGTCGCCCACCACCAAATGGCGGCATGCCACGGGTCTCGAGCGCCGCTGTAATACCCTAAAATTTATTCAGGCGAATAGGAGAGTATTCGGGAGAAAGAGTTAAATAGGGATTACAATTTTCAGTGATCTCAAGGGGGTTTTCATAAATTTCTGACAACCTGGGCATTGGGCCACGGCCCATGTGGCCCAAGAGGGGGCTGGCCAAAGGGGGGATGACCTTCCCCCAAAAAACCCTAAACCCCCTTCCCCCTTTCCCCCACTTGGAGCCGCCACCCTCCTCCCTGTCGTGCACCACTTTCTCCTTCCCCCTGCGCCCGATTTGTTCATCAGATTTGGGTAAGTTCCATACGTTTTCTGATCTGTCCACCTCTTATAAAGTTGTAGCCCTTAGTCTTAGCTTTATTTAGGCACCAAGATCATCTGAGTTGGAGTTGTGGTTTAGAAGATATGGGCATTTTCGTGCGACTATTTAGGAGAGCTGACGGGATTTGGCAGCTTGCTTGTCTGGCCATTATGAATTATGTAGAGGCGGAATCAGAAAGGCTACCCAAAATGAATGTTGTAGATAATTCAGTAAGATTTCCAAGTTGATAAAGAACATAATTTTTAGAGTTGGCAATCAAAAGTTATGGAATTTTAACCGCGCGCTATTCCAGTCTGTCTGCCTGAGAATTGGAGACTGTCGGTTTGTTCCTCGATTTTGATCTAGTTAGAGTCAGATCCAGGACGGCCACCCAAAACGGTTTTTGAATATAATTTCACCATGATTCCAGGTTGATAAAGATCACCTCCATTGGATCTGTATAATAAAAGTTAGGGCATTTTTCCTTGCTGCTGTTCTGTAGTCTGGTCAGATGTCTGTCAGGCACTTTCAATTGCAGATTAGCCTTACGTACGGGCATAATTAGGAAATCTTGTCTTCTAGTGTTTTGAAGGTTTATCTGTTAAGTTTCATTGGGTGCTAGTTTTATGTCATTTCGAGTCCCAGATAATTAATTATGATTTTTGTTGTACTGCTGCCCAGTAGGATGGGCAGGTGGCTGAATAGTGTAATATCAGTTTAACTCCGTTAATTGTGTTGGTTAGTCGGAGTGTTTGTGTAGGTCTCCTGTAGCTAAGTCGTGCCACATTATCCTTATTCCAATTATGTACTTGTGCAGGCGGCGAGGCATCGCGTGTGGGAACACATTCGTTGCTTGCTAACGCGTCGCGACGCGAAAGGTAAGTACATTAAATTTTTTTACATTGATGAATGATGTGTGTTTGTGTTCATGCTAATATTTCTATGATCTATATTTTCAATCAAAGATGTTAATCAATATTCATATTTCATTACATGCAATTCCAATGTGTTAAGATATATTGATTTACGTGGGCAGCTCGTTGTTGGTTGTTGTCTTGATGAGTTGATGATCCATGTTCATATTCCATGATGTACATTCCGTTCCTATTTGATAATCCATGAGAAAGAAAGTGATAAAATTCGTTGTATATGTTCATTCAATTCATGTGTTGTTCATATGCATTCCACGGGAGTGCATTTGTAAAGACCCATCAACTCCAATATGGGCATGTAAGACCCACCATTCCAATGTGGGCGATTTGGACACCGTATGAAACGTTCTTCATACGATAATTTGGTCCCGGACTTTGTTAAATGCGGGTTTAAGTGAACACCGACGGGTGTTTCACTCGCTATCTGAGTATGAGCATGTGTTAGTCCATTCCTTTCAATGCATCCATTCATTCCATTCATATACATAAGTTTTGAGATTAATTCTTAATTCGTAATGTAGTGACTTGTTCATAACTTTGGTATGTTCAATTGTTTATTGTACTTGTTGAGTTTCGACACACCCTTGTTTTTACGTGTTTATTTAGGTGAACCTTGTTGATGATAATGTTAATGGGAGGAGTAGACGGCCACGTTCCACACGATTCATTACATTATATTTTCATTAATGGATTCAACTATGTTAATCTTTGATGAGAGATGAATGTAATAAGTAATGTTTAGACTTCATATCATGTCGTTCCATGATTAGTTCCTTGATTATTCACCATTGATGAATTGGTTATTTTCACCTCGTTCCATGGTATTGTTGTGCGATTAGAGGCATATTGAACCTTATTCCGCAATTTGATGGTGAGAGACCATGTGAGTAGGGTCCCCATTTGAGTGATGAGTATTTGTGTTTGTGGTGAGAAGTTTGTGATTGAAATCATTGCGTTTTATTTATTCTTTTTTTGGTTTACGGAAGTGCGGAACTTAGGTTCTATAATCGGAACTTAGATAATCGGAACTCTGCGTGGTAAGCGAAACTTCCGATTATCCCGCGTTTGTGTTTGGTTGAAGTAATCGGAACTTCCGCACTGGGAGCAGCGGTTTGTCCAATATCTTGGCGTGAGTATTCCTCGTGATGAAAATCGGAATTGAAAATGCAGGAGTGCGAGCGTTAGATAATCGGAACTTCCGCAATGGTAGCGCGAACTTAGATAATCGACAAGTGCGGATGTTCGAAATCGGAACTTCCGCAATGGTAAGTCGGAACTTCCGATTGTGTCGAAGCTATGCGAGAGAAGGATAGTTTGTGATTTTGAGTTTGTATGAGTTTGAGTCTTGTACAAATATTGATGCTATGATATTAGGCAATGCTATGTGATGTGTTTTTGTTTGTGTTGGTGCGGGACATCGAGAAGAAGTCGTGGAGAGACACGAGGTGATCGGACTAGGCGCAGGCGGCGTTGAGGTCAGAGCGGTCGGGATGTGTCGAAGGCGGCGTGAATCTTGAGGTGGTTGCGAGTCAAGGACAGCAAGGTGAGCAGGAGGCTTCGGAAGGTGCGCAAGGCGAAGCGGTCTTTTCGCAAGCGACACAAGTGGAGGCGGTTACGTTGGGTGTAGCGGGCTTAATGGGTTGGAGGCCCATTAGCCAAGGGCTATAAATAGAGGTGAACCCCTGGTGTTAGGGTTAGAATTTTTGAGAGAGAAAATTAGGGTTAGCTTTAGCTAAAGAGCCTTTGGAGAGGTTGTTATGCTTTTTGAGAGTTTGTTGAGTTGGAGAGGATGAACTGAAAACTTGTGTAATTATTCCTCTGTGGTTTCCTTTGTAATCTTGTGTTTCCTATCAATGAAATCCACGAGGTTTTGGTTTTTGTTTATGCCTCTTCTATTCTCTCTGTTCATGTTGAATATCTAGGGTTTTGGTGTAACTTTTGATTCCTCTTATGAGATGACATGGAACTTGATATCTAGAGTCGTATTGCTATTGCTAATATATCCTCAAAGTTTCATGAGCTAAGAATCTGAGAATCTTGTCTATTGTGGTTTTGGTCTTTCTTGCCCTTCTTCAAGAAATCCGATTTTGCTTTTATTAATGAATCTTTGTTTGCGATTCTTCTCCATGAGGTCAAGATGTTGGTTAGGATGATGTCCTGGGAAACTTGACCTGAGAAGAGCATTCAAGATTTAGTATTTGGATTTTAGGAAAAACCCGGCCTTATTGTTCTTGGGTCGGGACAATCGAACTTCCGATTGTCCACGGCGGAACTCTGCATGGCGGAACTTCCACTGAACCGGAACTACGGAGTGCGGAACTACTGCGGGTAGAATCGAGCTTCGATTTACGGCGAAACGACCGAAGCTTGTTTCGTTCTCGATTTTGCTTCACTCAAACTTGAGATTTCAGACGGCTTTGTAGGTTTGTTTAAATCTGATAAAGGGAGTTATTAATTTTAAGGCACCATTCACCCCCTCTGTTGCCATTTCGGTCCTTCAATTGGTATCGAGCCGGTTAGCTCCTCTTTATAGATCTTAACGATGCTGTTGAGCCATGGCAGCGGACAAGTATTCCACCAAGCCTCCGGTCTTTGATGGCTGGATTACCCTTACGGAAGAGCCGAATGGAAACTTACATCGAGGCTCGGGGTATGCCATCTGGAGAAAGGTGAAGGTTAGATTTGCTGTTTCTGCCGATGAAAACATCAATGTGGGAAACATGCCTGATGTTGAGGCCAATGCTAAGGCAAGGAACATTATCATTTAGGGTTTGAGCAGAAGTGAGTTTGATCGCATTTCTCATTTGTCTTTTGCTTACGACATCTGGGTGACCCTCGATGCATACCATGAGGCACCATCCAGATTAAGACGGTTCGACAAGACCAGTTCAAGCGAGAATATAGCAAATTTGAGATGCTTGCTGGTGAATCTCTTGACGAGTGATTTTCGCGTTTCCATAAGATTTTGAGCAACCTCCGAGCGGTCGGTCTTACATACCCCGACTCGGATAACGCTCGACAGATGCTTTCTGCACTCGATCTTCGTGTTTGAGAGATGAAAGTGACTACCATCAAGGATAGCACGGACCTCTCGACCCTGACTCTTGATGCGCTTTACTCGCGTCTCAAGACTCACGAGATTGACATTGTCTCTCGAAGGTCGAAGTCACAGTCGATGGCTTTAGTCACTGATCCCACCTCTGGATCTTCTTCTGAGTCTATACGCGGGTTCTCCCTTGTTGCTCTCTGTGACATAACTGATGATCAGTTAGAGCAGCTTGAGGATGAACAGTTAGCCCTCCTAGCTTGGAAGTTTTCCCATGCTTACAAGAGGAGGAGGGATGGTAAAAGAGGAGGTCCTGTGATTTGCTTCAAGTGTGGTGGCCCCAACCACATCCGAGCAAACTGCCCCAAGCTGGGGAAGGGCAAAGGTGACTATGGCGGTTCGGGCAAGAATGACTACATCGACAATAACCGCAACACGAAGCCCTCAGCACCTGACCAAGGCAAGAAGAAGTTCCACAACTTTGGGAAGGCAAAGAAGCTGTTCCATCGCGTCCTCACGCCTCGGCGAGCTTGACACCGGCGAGGTGGAGGGTGGAGTAACGATGATGGAAAGGGCGATCAAGATCCCAGGGCGGCGGCAACTTCTCGGCATGTGCTTCATGGCCCTCGAGGCGAACTAAGCGACAGTGGTGTACTCAACTCAGATGAGGCTAGTCCACTTATGACCGACTTAATGATGCTTTTCTTAAGCTAGGTAGATTTCATGCTAAGTCTAGGGCTAAGTGTCTTGAGTTGGAGAAGGAAGTAGCTAGACTATCACGGAGCTTACCTTACCCATCTGCTCCCTCCGTGATGATTGTGACACATGCTTGTGCTTTGCTTGATGACATGGAAAAACTAAGGACCTTGCATGATAGTGTGTCCTCAGAATTAGACATGATTAAAGTGGAGAACATTAGCCTTCTTGCTGAACTAGAGATAAGTAGGGTAGCACCTCCTTCATCTACTACTGTTGAGGCTACTGCTTGCACCTCCTGTGAGGTTAAGGACAACTTGTTTAGAGGTCTATATACCATGTTGCTCGATCTGCCTGAGACTTGTGAAAATTGTAATAATCTCAAGATGAACCTAAAACGGGCAGATCACAAAATTGTTGAATTCCAAGCTGCTTTACTTGAGCCCATTGTTTCTTGTTTAAACTGTCCTAAGTTAACTGCTGAACTAGAATCTGTATCCAAACAGTTTCAAGAAATGATTGATCATAATAACAAACTGGCTCAGTATGCTTCTAAGGACCTTGTTAGCTCACCATGCAATCAATGTAATAAACTAAAATGTGATTTGGTTGCTTTGGATGAAAAATGTGTGAAGCTAACTAAGGACCTTCTAGAGACACAATCATCTGCTTGTATTGTGTGTCTTTGGGAAGAAGTCTAAGGGTTTGGTAGAGGCGCCTAGCAGCGTGAACCAATCGCTAGCTTGATGGGGTTTGTCCCCCAAAGTCGGTGTGCATGCACAAGCCAATCTTTCCTCTGCTTGTTGGTTAGTCTTACGCTCCCTTACCTTACATTGTTCCTTCTTCCCCTGCTCTTCTTGCACCTCTCTCTTTCGTGAGTGTCAGTATCTTATGAACACTCTCGAGAGGTTTGTAGGAGGCAAGAAGAAGCTCAATCTCATTCTAGACCAATCTAAGATTTGCAGATTTAATTAGGGTCTAGGATATGATTTTCATGAGGATATGAGGAAGCATCCACCTGTTGTGCTCAGAACCATAGCACCAGGTGTGATCAAAACTAAGCCGGGTGAGAAAATAAATTTTAAGTCGGTAGTTTTGTTCAAAGGATCTCTGCGGACAAGGTGATTCCACTGCGGCTTGGCCTCTCGAAGGCGAAGTATCATTGCACCTTACATCGGAAGGATGGATATTTGGTTGATCATTGCTTGAGCGTGCCAAGATCGCGTAGAGATCATGTTGAGTCCTTTAGGCGCATTCGAGGTCGACCCAGGACCATGAGTGCACCTAAGACTAACATGAGGTCTAGGTTTGATACAACTGATGATTTAGGGCAGCATCGAGGACTTGGTTTTTCTGAGTTTTCTGATTTTCGTCCTCATGCTCCCTTTGGTCGTGACTTCCATCGTTTTGAGGGTAGGTCTCGGTTTTCTTTTCGAGATGGCTACCCGCGACGTGATCAGCATGTTGCCAGAATTCCGACTCGCTCCTCCATAGCGATCGAATTGACCATGACTTCAGTCTGCACACGGACCTTCCGACTTGTTGAGTGGCGAGGCGTAGGGTAGATAGAGGTCGGTCTTGCTTGACTACTTCATCACATTCGGCGTGTTACTCAGTATTGGGTGCCAAAATCACTGTTGATTCACCCCAGTACTGAGACTTTACTCTCTGTTTGACTCAGGTTCGTCGGGCTGGGAAGGGAAAGGTCTGGATTGTAGACTCCGGGTGTTCTCGTCATATGACCGGAGACTCTTGTTGGTTTTCTTCCCTAGCCCGTGCTCGAGGTGATGAGACGATTACTTTCGGAGATGCTTCTTTTGGGCGCGTCATCGCTAAAATCTTGTGAGCATTAATGATTCTTTTATTTTGAAAGATGTTGCCTTAGTAAGTAAGTGCGAGTATAATCGCTTTGGTCTCTCGACTTCTGGATGGCGATTCTGAGTGAGCTTTAAGAAAAACAATTGCAATATTCTTGATTCTTCGGGTAGCCTAGTTTGCGGGATTTCTCGATATGGGAGGATCTTTCGTGCTGATTTTTCTGAGTCTTCTAGTGATCCTCTCCGGTGTTTAATTGTTTCTGAATCCCATGATTTGACCTTCTGGCATAGGAGACTAGGTCATATAGGCTTTGATCATTTGACACGAGTTAGCGGCCACGATCTCATTCGTGGTTTGCCAAAACTCAAGATGATCAAGGATCTAGTTTGCTCTCCATGCACGCGGGCAAGATGGTTGCCGCTTCTCACTCTCGATCCACGGTGACAATGGCGATGCACGGGACAAGCTGCTCCGTATGGATCTGATTGGTCGGCTCGAGTCTTGATGGCGGGGAGGAAGTGGTATATTCTTGTTGTGGTCGATGACTTCTCGAGGTACTCTTGGGTGTTTTCTTAGCCTCGAAGGATGAGGCGTTTACTCTTTTCGTGGTCTTTTAGTATGCTTTGTTGAGCTCCCGGTGCATTACGAGCAATTCGCGATGATAATGGCACCGAGTTTAAAATTTCTACTTTGAGAGTTTACGTGGTGAGGCAGTGTAGAGCACCGGTTCTCGTCTCCATCGTCCCTCAACGAAATGGCGTTGTGGAGAGGAAGAACCGTACCTTAGTCGAGATGGCGGGACGATGCTTGATGAGTACTCTACACCTAGGAAGTTTTGGGTGAGGCCATTGCTCTTGCTTGTCATGTTTCTATGAGTCTTTCTTGGGCACTCTTGCATCGCACTTCTTATGAGTTGAGATATGGCGAAAACCCGGTGTCTCGCATTTTCGTGTGTTTGGTTGCAAGTGTTTTATTACGAAGTCGAGAACCTAGATAAGTTCGAGTCACGATCTAGTGATGGGATCTTTACGGGTTACTCGACCTCTTCTCGTGCCTATAGTGTGCAGGCTGCGAATCTAGCAAAATAGTAGAAACACAGTGAGGTGACCTTGATGAGGCGGTCAGGGACTAGGCACGATATCTCGAGTTCTCTAGAAGCGATGCGAGTCCATCTTTGTGGGCGATGAGGAAGACGGAGATGAGGTTGTCTACAGATCCGGATCTTCCTCCTCCTCTTGAGTGCCTTCTTCCACGGCACCTCGAGGAGATCGACCCTTACCTTCAGCTTCTTACGAAGCTAGTGGCTCTGTTCCTATCTCATCGCTAATGAGGTAGAGGCCACATCTTCATCTCACCTGGACCTCCTAGACACATTCAAAAGGACCATCCTTGAGAGCGGATCATTGGAAACCTCTTTGGCGTGTCACACGTTCCAAAGGCTGGTTTGTCTCTCTTACATCTCTATTACGCCTTCGTCGCCTCATTTGAGCCCAAAGGCGTTTGTCATGCTCTATCGGCGAGTCTTGGATAAGCGCCATGCATGAGGAGTTGAAAACTTTGAAAGAAACAAGGTGCGGTCCTTGTTGAGCCCCTCAAGGTCACAATATCATTGGGACCAAATGGGTGTTCAAGAACAAGCAAAGTGAAGATGGGTTAGTCATTGAAACAAGGCTAGGTTTGGTAGCTCGGGTACTCCCAAGTTGAGGTCTAGATTTGAAGAGACCTTTGCCCTGTAGCTAGACTTGAAGCCATTAGAATCCTGCTTGCCTTTGCAGCTTCTAAGGGTTTCAAGCTTTACCAGATAGATGTCAAGAGTGCTTTTCTCGATGGCCTTATTGAGGAAGAAGTCTATGTCGAGGACCTCGAGTTTGAGAACCCCAAATACCATAACCATGTCTACAGGCTTTCCAAAGCCTTGTATGGACTCAAGCAGGCTCCCAGAGCTTGGTATGAAAGGCTTAAGTCCTATCTGCTGAGTCGTGGTTTTGAAATGGGTAAAATAGACAAGACCTTGTTCATCCGCCGTCTTAGCACTGATCTTTTGCTCGTCGGATCTATGTGGGCGACATCATCTTTGGCGGCTCCTCACACACTCTCGTTTTCCAGTTTTCCGATGTTATGAGCTCGGAATTTGAGATGAGCATGATGGGCGAGTTGAGCTTCTTTCTTAGCTTCCAAATCAAACAGGCTCGGGAAGGTACTTTTCTTCACCAAGGCAAGTACACTCGAGACCTCCTGAAGCGCTTCGACATGAATGATGGGAAGCCAGTATCAACTCCGATGGCATCTACAGCTGCTCTTGATCCAGATGAAGACGGCGAACCTGTTGACCAAAAGGAGTTCAAGAGCATGATTGGCTCTCTCTTGTACCTCACAGCCTTGAGACCAGACATACATTTCTCCGTATATCTTTGTGCTCGGTTTCAGGCTTCTCCTCGCGTATTTCACCGTCAGGCGGTGAAGCGCATCTTTCGGTACCTTCGAGCTACCATTGACTATGGTATCTAGTACTCTTCCTCTTCTTGTCTATCTCTTAGAGCCTTCTTCGATGCAGATTTTGCTGGCTGTAGGATAGATAGGAAGAGCACTTCTAGCACTTGCCAATTCATTGGCACTTCTCTTGTCTCTTGGTCTTCAAGGAAGCAGTCCGGTGTTGCCAGATCCGCTGCGGAGGCGAGTGCGTTCTTTGCGGCCGATTCTTTGTAGCCAAGTGCTTTGGATGGTCTCGACCTTGCGAGGACTTTGGGTTAGCAATCGGTATGTTCCACTCTTTTGTGATAACACGTCTGCGATTTGCATTGCCAGAACCCGTGCAACATTCTCGGACCAAGTATATTGATATCGGATATCACTTTCTTGAGACCATGTAGAGAAGGGTGACATTGTGCTCGGTTTGTGGAGAGTGAGCATCGGTTGGTGATATCTTCACCAAGCCTCTGGATAGCTCTCGGTTTTGACTCTGCGGGAGAGCTTGGGGTGGTTTGTCCTTATGGATTGTTGTGAGGGAGCTTATGTGCTACTCTTGTATAATATCTTATTTATGCTATTTCTCCTTTACAGTTACATTTCATTTAAATATTTTGGGTCTAAGTCCTTCCAAAGATAGGTTAGAGTGGTTCTCTTGCCAAGTTGCTTTGATTGCTAATTCTTATCTTGTGCTTCTAGGATCTTGCTTATTAGTGTCTCTTCTCTCTCTAAGTAGAGCTTACTCACTTCTTATAGGTTCTAGCAAGGGTCGGGCCACCCTTGGGTGAGCAGGGACAGTGTTTGCTCCTTAGTGTGTGAGTTGATCGGTGATAGTCCTAGAATCATATGGGGTAGATAAGAACACATCGGCGATAGTATTCTCTATATCTTTTCTATGCTCTAAGGACTGCCTTTTCTGTTTCTCTTATCAGATTCTCGTTTTTGTTCCTTTGGTTCAGGGGGAGTTCATCTTGTTTCTTCATGTTAGTAAATTTGTCATAACTCAACCTGAATTAAAATAGTGCATCATTCTGAAGGGAATCTGGATTTTCGTGCATTTCATCATGCATTGTAATATAATCATATGGAGCCTTGTCTATTATCCCTTATGATCTGTTTTCACTGTTTTACATCTTGCCATGATTTATGCTAAACTGCTAGATTTATCATGACTTTTTATGTGTAGTTTAGTCTTTGCCATGCTAAGGTGATTAAAAATGCTAAACTTGAATTAAAATCTTGTCATAATAGCTCTTGAGACTAGTCTGGTTGAAGTTATCCTTTTATGATTCTCGCCATGTCAAGTAGGCTGAGTTGAGTCTTGAATCTCTTTTGAACTTTTGAGTTAGCTATGTCAGTTCGTTAAGAAATATGACTTATCTTTAATTGTTGGTCTAAAAACTTCAAAAGCAAAAATGATCTCTTTTGTCCGAAAAAACTGATCTCACCAAATCTTTCTCATGATACTGCTTGCCATTGCACTAGGCATGAACTCAGGGGGAGCCTTGGATGACCTAAGATCACCTCCTTAAGTCTGTTGCTTGGAGTGGTCGCATAAGGCTTGGGATCTAGCACATGGTTAAAATTTGAAAAAAATTGGTTGAAGCTTAGGAGGCAGTTGTGGATGGCACCTAGTCCAGAGCTTGCTTTACTGAGATAAAACCATAAAGAGCTTTCAGAAAAAGAAAAATGTGCTAAAGTTGCTTATCCTCGAAAAGACCAAGTACTGGATAAAATGAGTCTTTCTTCAACTGGTAGCACTCTAAACTGTTCAATATGAGTCTTCTTGGTTCAACTTAGATTATTTGACATGGCTTGTATCATCCTTGGATACCTTTAGCAAGACTGCAATCTTGGTTTATTTGACTTGCTAAAGAATTGGATCATTAATCAGATTATGGATTTTCTGTCTTAGCTATTCTCTACATCAATTGTCATGATCTTGATAGCATTCTTCTGTGTTATGGCTTGGTGTAATACTCTAATAGTCATTTTGGATAATCTACATGGCTCCTAATGCTTAAAATGAATATCATCTAGTCATTTCCTCTCTTTAACACTTCTTGATGTGTTTATTGCCAAAAGGGGGAGAAGTTAGTTTGGAGAGAAAAGGTCTTCTGGAGAGCTTTGCTGAAAAATTTGCTCTTTCATTTCAAGCTTCAATCCTTCTTCTTTGACAAACATGGTTTTGAGCCCTCTTGATTTCTAAATTAGACCATGTTTGGCTTCTATCACAAACTCTTCTATATACTTTTTCGTGTTTGTCAATATACTCATCAAGGGGGAGATTGAGAGACCATGTGAGTAGGGTCCCCATTTGAGTGATGAGTATTTGTTGTGTGGTGAAGTTTGTGATTGAAATCATTGCGTTCTTATTCTTCTTTTTTTTAGTTTACGGAAGTGCGGAACTTCCGGTTCTGTAAATCGGAACTTTCGATAATCGGAACTACCGCTGTGGTAAAACGGAACTTCCGATTATCCTAACGTTTGTGTTTCGGTTGAAGTAATCAGAACTTTCGCACCTGGGAATGCGGTTTGTCAGATATCTTGGCGTGAGTATTGCTCGTGATGAAAATCGAATTGAAAATGCAGGAGTGCGGACGTTCTGATAATCGGAACTTCCGCAATGGTAAGCGCGGAACTTCCGATAATCCTGACAAGTGCGGATGTTCCGAAAATCGGAACTTCCGCAATGGTAAGTGCGGAACTTCCGATTGTGTCCAGAACTGTGCAGAGAAGGATAGTTTGTGATTTTGAGTTTGTATGAGTTTGAGTCTTGTACAAATATTGATGCTATGATATTGGGCAATGCTATGTGATGTGTTTTTATGCGTGTTGGTGCGGGACATCGAGAAGAAGTCGTGGAGAGACACGAGGTGATCGGACTAAGCGCGGCGGCGTTGAGGTCGAGCGGTCGGGATGTGTCGAAGGCGGCGTGAATCTTGAGGTGGTTGCGAGTCAGGACAGCAAGGTGAGCAGGAGGCTTCGGAAGGTGCGCAAAGGGCGAAAACGGTCTTTTATAAGCGGCACAAGTGGAGCGGTTACGTTGGTGTAGCGGGCTTAATGGGTTGGAGGCCCATTAGCCAAGGGCTATAAATAGAGGTGAACCTCTGGTGTTAGGGTTAGAATTTTTGAGAGAGAAAATTAGGGTTAGCTTTAGCTAAAGAGCCTTTGGAGAGGTTGTTATGCTTTTTGAGAGTTTGTTGAGTTGGAGAGGATGAACTGAAAACTTGTGTAATCATTCCTCTGTGGTTTCCTTTGTAATCTTGTGTTTCCTATCAATGAAATCCTGAGGTTTTGGTTTTTGTTTATGCCTCTTCTATTCTCTCTGTTCATGTTGAATATCTAGGGTTTTGGTGTAACTTTTGATTCCTCTTATGAGATGACATGAAACTTGATATCTAGAGTCGTATTGCTATTGCTAATATATCCTCAAAGTTTCATGAGCTAAGAATCTGAGAATCTTGTCTATTGTGGTTTTTGGTCTTTCTTGCCCATTCTTCAAGAAATCCGATTTTGCTTTGATTAATGAATCTTTGTTTGCGATTCTTCTCCATGAGGTTAAGATGTTGTTTAGGATGATGTCCTGTGAAACTTGACCTGAGAAGAGCATTCAAGATTTAGTATTTCGGATTTTTGGGAAAAACCCGAGCCTTTGTTCTTGGTCGGGACAATCGGAACTTCCGATTGTCCACGGCGAACTCTGTGAGCGGAACTTCCGATCGAACCGGAACTACGGAGTGCGGAACTACTGCACGGTAGAATCGACTTCCGATTTACGTGAAACGACCGAAGCTTGTTTTCGTTCTCTGATTTTGCTTCACTCAAACTTGAGATTTCCAGAGGGCTTTGTAGGTTTGTTTAAATACAGTAAAGGGGAGTTATTAATTTTTAAGGCACCATTCACCCCCCCTCTGTTGCCATTTCGGTCCTTCAGATGGTATGTTGTATCTTTAGATAGCATCTTAGCTTCCGAATAGCCAGGGTGTTACAGCCGCTATCGCAACCGAGCGTCGTGACTTCCACGTCGACACCACCTGGCCGCCACACGTGCGCCACGTCGGCCATTCGTGCCTCATCCTCCTTTGCTTGTCACGCTTGCATGGTAGTTTGTAGGATCAAGGATGGCAGACTAGAGGAGGTGGATAGGATGTTTTCCAAAAAAACTTATACTCCAATTACCCATTTTAAGAATTATTATATCTAGCACAATTTCAAAGATATATTCTATGCTTTACTAAGACAACCTCAAAGCTATGTCAACACTACATACAATTTGAGCTAAGCAATTCTACATAAATAATTATTATAAATGTAAATGCAAAAATAGTAAAGACAAGAGAAAACAATAATAAAGACAATTGAAGTTTTTCCCGTGGTATCGAAGACTTGCCAGTCTTTCACTAGTCTACATTGAGGTAAGTCCAAACGAATTGGACCGGCTCCACGAATTAAACCTCAAACACCTCGATTCCACTAGGATTGCTCTTCCTCCACTCTGAAGTTGGTGAGCATCAAATCAATCACAACCGTTGTCAGGCCTCTTCACACTCTTCTTGAAGAGATCACCGCACAAACTTCCTCCAAACTGTTTAGGTGCTGGTAAGCACCAAGAGTAACAAATAAATACTCTTGCTTGAAGATTATGAAGTGCCAAAGAGATCAACTAACGATGTAATGCTCTCAACAACTTCAAAATGTGAAATATGAGCAAATAAGTAGGAAGAGTGCACCAAACGATCAAGTATATTCAATGAGGTCTAAGGTTCTGAGCTTGGTGCTGGTGAGAGGGTATTTATAGCCCCAACCACAAATTCTATCATTACAAACAATTTCCTGAAAAAATTCAGCAGGTGCAGTACTACCGCCGTTCATTGGTCAGTACTACCACACATACTGTTTAACAATCGATTGATATTCATTTAATGCTTTTGAACTAGCCGTTACAAAAAGGTATGGTACTACTGCATTCATAGGGTCCGGTACTACCGTATGACGGTAGTACCACTCAGCTCAATCGGTACTACCGATTTTCAAGGGAGGAAAACTCCCAAAAATATGCTCTTTGGAATATACGTACCGCCAACTAGAATCCGGTACTACCGCTTATCAACTGCGGTCATACCAATTTTTACTAAAGATTTTCTAGATGCTTTTCTAAATGCTATTCACGACCCTTAGTTGATCAAGATGGCACAATAATAGATCATCAAGCTACTAGCCATGATCTCTGTTTATAGTACGACATCTAGCCTATAAATCCGGTCTTTCCACAAATCAAGGACCGTAAAAACTATAAAAGGGTCCTTAGGCTTTTCAATACCTTTGTCTTGAGCCATGTCGATCTTTTATCATCTTTGCATTGCTATTTTCATGTACTCATTCAAACTCTGGGACTAACATTTAAAATATCTTAGCACACATATTAGTCCCATAACACATTGTTGTCATGAATTAGCAAAAATCATTTTTAGCGCCCTAGATGCTTTCACAGTTGGCTCTGTGTCGTGAGCCTATTCCACCGTGGACCATGGCCATCTCGTGGACCCAGTCTATAGACCCAGGCCCACATGTTCACGACTCAAATTCTATTTTCTTTGGAAAATTAATTCTGACCAAAATTAAATTCCTTTATTGACATCATGTTGGCACAATAATTAGATTTTCCTTTAGAAAGAAAATTCCAAACATTATTTTCTCTCTCCTTAAAGAAACTTGAGAGAGTATATTCTCCTTTGTTCGAACCCCAATTTAGTTGATTCAAATTTATAAATTCATTTAAAATTCTAATCTATACGTTTTTTACCAAAAAATATAAATTTTGGATTTTATTTGAATTAGGCTATTCTTCACGTACAAATTTTCACTACTCTAGAGAGCGTGATTTATACGACGAGTCAGACCAACATTTATTTGAGCATGAAAAGTTACATATTTGATCATAACATTTCAAATTATTTATATTATGTTTTAAATTATTATTGCATGCTTCCTTTTATTCATTGTAATTTAAATTCATGTGAATAAATTGTAGCTAATTCCAACACTCGTGTATAGCCAACTTTTGGACTTTGAATTAACCATTGCGTCGCTGTACACCCCAAAGCCTAAGAGTGCCTTCTTCACCGCCCTAAGAGTGCCTTCTTCACCGCCCTCCCAACCAGCTCCTCCATCCCATCGCCACGGAGGCTCTACGAATTCCTAGGGTTTGGGGAGGGGCGGAGGGGTCAGGGTTGCAGCGGATCGTGGGAATTGGGGGTTTGGGGTGGGATCGACGGGGTCTTTACATGGTTCCCCGCGCCAACGGCGGTGGCAAGGGCGGCGCGGGTGACGTGATGGTTGGAAGAGAGGAGGTGAGCAGAGGGTTGCGAGAGGAACGGGTTGCGTAGAAAATGCGAGGGGAAAATAGATGATGTGGGACGATTGCCCCCTCTGCTGTGTGGGGGTAAATGTCGGGACTCCGGATATGCAACTCCGAGACCTTCTGTGTATTCTAAACGGGTCCCAATACCAGTAGCTAGTCCACACAGTTTGCAACATCGATTAAATCATATACATATACAAGGTAGCTAGGAAGTAGATAAATCAATATTTCTTAGTAGCAAAAGGACCTTATGGTCAAGCTTTACAGAGTTTGCCACGCAGGGCTTAATGACAACAGAGTAAACTTGTAGTGAAAAGAAACCACTCGTGGAAGCCATACGACATGCACACAGGCAATCGAGTGCACGACGCGGCCTAGTTCGCATGGTCTTCGAAGTAGTCTTCCTCGTAGAACTCAGAGTGCTCCTGGATCTTCTTCGGCGTCTGATAAACAAATGTCGCAAAGCTGTGAGTACTTAGAGTACTTAGTCAGTCGTAGAGAAATGTACGTAAATAGTATTCATGCAAGGCTTGACAAGGATAGCTTTATGGCTATTTTGCATAAAGCAATATTAACAGTAAATACAGTAAGTAGATTGTAAAGCACCAATTGAAAGATTAATACAGAAGTAATCAAGTTTCTTTGAAACAACTCATGAACACCCTATTCACTTCCCAACCAACAACCACTCCAACAACTCGTAACCATCCAAGATAATATTTTTGAGAAAATCTACCCCTCGTGTGAAATCACTAAGCATTATCCATAACCAGGGACACGGCTCTTCGAATAGTTTTACATTCTGCAGAGGTTGTGCAGCTTGACTCACAAGAGATAATCATCTTATACTCTCCGCTCACACACTTTTGAGGTGTGCGACTAAGATATTATCACAAGGCTTTTACAAAGCTCCGCTTTGATTTGGTTCTGCTCGCTAAGCTTTTGCCTCGATCCGACCCCCTATGGCGCCACTTTTTATCCCAAATAGAACCGATTCAAAGCATTGATAATTAGTTGACCAGGTCCTCCCCATAAATGGACTTATGGTTGCACGGTATGGCTTAGATCAATGACGCATAAATTTAAGTTCTTAGTGTCTACTCAAGCGAAACATTCTTATCCCAATGTGCTTCCTGCACCCCCTTTACTGCACGCTCATTCGCTCGAGTATGATATTATTTTTGGTTCAATCTGACCAAATGGCAACCCTTGCCATGGCATAATAAATTTTATCAACAGTGGCTTCACCACAATTCCATATATCATTAAGTCAAATTCATCATCATTGAATCATGTGATCAAGAGACCATTGTATAACTAAAGCATGTGATACGGATCCACCTAGTTGATTAGATGAATCCTGATTGTTGGCCCAATCTTTCACGGTACACTCGAAGATCAGTAGCAATCTCACAAACCAATTCGGTGAATTGAATTGTAAGAAAATCAATATACTCACAAACCAATCTAATAGATTGAATTGCAAGTAGAAGCGCTAGGTGAATAGTACTCCGAAACAAGAGATAGATATCTTGATCTTGCTCTCAATCTTTCTCCCTCAATCTCTCCAACTCATATCACGACTCAAGAACACGATATGCGCCAAAGCGGCTTTTCGATTTTTATTATCTAAATCATAACTTGTCCTCCATATGGTGCGGCCATGGGGGTTTATATAGCCTCCCACGCAAGCACAAAAATCGGATGAGCGATGTCAGAGTTGCTCACGATGGCAGTATTCGATTCTTCGTTCACGTGAAACGATGTCAAAGTCGATTCTTGTTACGCATGAACGATAACCGAACAAAAAAATGCTTTCTTTAATTAGAATTTAAACTATTTTAGTTTTGGAATAAAATATTAATCACCAATTGGTATGCAATTGGATCCAAATGAACCAACCCACATGCCATGTTCTGACGTCCTCTCCATGCATGGCCAAATCTCCTCTTGGTTTCCCTTGTGTTGTGGGCTTTCCTTCTCTTAGCTTCTTGCACAAACTTGTTCTATGCACTTGATGCTTCTTTTGGCGTAATGCAACCCTTGCGCCATCCACCACATGTCTTTCTTGTTTGCGCTTGCGCTAGGGTTTTATCCAGAAGAGCGTCCCTCTCGTTGGCGACATCCCCATCCACCCTATCGTCCTTCACAATATTTTGTTTTACCTTTTGCAATGCTTTGGTTGTAGATATGGCGTATCATCCTCCCTTTCTTCAAGAAAAGGCGTCCTCGTCTTTTGTGTAACCTCGAGAATCTCCGTCGGGGTAGTCTTCACGATCGTCTTTTTAGCTATGATCTCCTCAGTATGAATAGAATTCTCTGGCATAGGACACAGGGTATATGATCTTCCCTGATGCACCAAAGAGTACTTGTTGGACCTCCCGTGGTGCGTAGCATTGCGATCATACTGCCACGGACGCCCCAACAACAAGTGACATGCATGCATAGGCACGACGTCACACTCCACTTTGTCGTGATGGTCTCCTACTGAAAAACAAACTTTGACACGATGAGTAATTTTCAGTTTACCGATATTATGTAAGCATTGTGCATAATACGGTTCTGGATGTCGCCAGGTTGTCAACCCCAAAGCTTGCACCAAATCGTTGCTAATGATATTGTGGTAGCTTCCACCATCAACGATAAGCTTGTAAACTTTGTCATTGATTTTGCACTCAGATTTGAAAACATTGGTTATTTGCCCGTTGTGAGAATGGAAGTGTTGTCAACTCGAACCGTCTTGGTCAGCATACAAAGACCATCTTGTGGTGCCTCACTAGTAGTTTTGTCATCATGGAACAACACCTCTTGCTGTTTTTGGGTAGAAAGAAGGGTCGCCAATTCTAATTTCTTACATTCTTCCCGACCAACCGTTCTTCTTCACGTTTCTTGGCCTTTAGCCTTTCTTCTTTGCTCTTTAATGTCTCCTTGGGCCTTGTCTCGTCGTTGTCTATCTTCAAAGTACCTTGACGAGGACCAAGATGTAATGTCCTTTCGTGTTCCTCTCCATGGAAAGGAGTACCGCATGACGGGGCGTGATGCAACTCGATGTATGTGCTATTCTTTCAACCAATATGCACCAATCACCAACGAACATGCTCTCATATGCATAGGAATAACGTCACAAGTAACAACAGCAGTATACCCATCTAAAGAAAATTTTACCTCCACTTGTTTTGTGATCGGAATATGCTTGAACCTCCAAAGCAATAGATATGGCTCCGGATGTGGCTTTGTGATCAACCCCAATCTATCCACAAGTGTTTGGCTTGCAGCGTTTGTCAAGCTTCCCATATCGATCATCATAGCACAATCTGTGTTCCCCACTCGACACCGATTGAAGAATATGTAGCTCGGATCGTGGAGTGGATCCTCCTCACATTGATCTATAGTGTAGCTGAATTGCATGACCAACTTCATGTCCCATTATCGGCCATGTCGATACTTGATCTTTAATAACAGCAATCGTGAACAATGAAGCTCGATACCACGATACGGATCCACCTAGTTGATTAGATGAATCCTGATTGTTGGCCCAATCTTTCACGGTACACTCGAAGATCAGTAGCAATCTCACAAACCAATTCGGTGAATTGAATTGTAAGAAAACAATATACTCACAAACCAATCTAATAGATTGAATTGCAAGTAGAAGTGTTAGGTGAATAGTACTCCGAAACAAGAGATAGATATCTTGATCTTGCTCTCAATCTTTCTCCCTCAATCTCTCCAACTCATATCACGACTCAAGAACACACGATATGCGCCAAAACGGCTTTTCTGATTTTTATTATCTAAATCATAACTTGTCCTCCATATCGTGCGGCCATGGGGGGTTTATATAGCCTCCCACGCAAGCACAAAAATCGGATGAGCGATTATCAGAGTTGCTACGATGGCAGTGTCGATTCTTCGTTCACGTGAAACGATGTCAAGTCGATTCTTGTTCATGTGAACGATAACAACCAAAAATGCTTTCTTTAATTATAATTTAAACTATTTTAGTTTTGGAATAAAATATTAATCACCAATTGGTCATCTGAATTGGATCCAAATGAACCAACCCACATGCCATGTTCCTGACGTCCTCTCCATGCATGGCCAAATCTCCCTCTTGGTTTCCCTTGTGTTGTGGGCTTTCCTTCTCTTAGCTTCTTGCACAAACTTGTTCTATGCACTTGATGCTTCTTTTGACGCCAATGCAACCCTTGCTGCCATCCCGCCACATGTCTTTCTTGACTGCACGCACGCGCTAGGGTTTTATCCCGAGAGAACGTCCCCTCTCGTTGGCCAGCATCCCCATCCACCCTATCGGCCTTCACAATATTTTGTTTTACCTTTTGCAATGCTTTGGTTGTAGATATGGCCGTATCATCCTCCCTTTCTTCAAGAAAAGACGTCCTCGTCTTTTGTGTAACCTCAGGAATCTCCGTCGGGGTAGTCTTCACGATCGTCTTTTTAGCTATGATCTCCTCAGTATGAATAGAATTCTCTGGCATAGGACACAGGGTATATGATCTTCCCTGATGCACCAAAGAGTACTTGTTGGACCTCCCGTGGTGCGTAGCATTGCGATCATACTGCCACGGACGCCCCAACAACAAGTGACATGCATGCATAGGCACGACGTCACACTCCACTTTGTCGTGATAGTCTCCTACTGAAAAACAAACTTTGACACGATGAGCAAGCTAGCACCGGATCAAACCTCTTGGGTTTCATACGATGTGAGGTGGTTGGTGTGGGGACCAACGGTCTTCTTCTTCAGCAACGGCAAGGTCCAAACACGGCGACGGCGCAACATGCATGGCGACAACACGCTGTAATGCGATGAGTTCAACAAGAAATGGTGGAAAACATTCAAGGGACCTCCATGAAACTCACTGTGCTCTTGTTGACGGTGGGGAGTGGCTCAGGTGGTCGAAATTCCAATAACACAGGGGAACTTTTGGGGCTTCACTACTGCGCTTGCCGTTGTCGATGTGGTCCACGACGACATGCTAAGAACTTGAATGCATGCAAGAGCCCCTACGAGGTAAAGTGAAACTACCTGAAGGTGGTAAAAAGTGGTCATAGAAGGTTAGAAGAAGCCTAACACCGTTAATGGGCGACGACGGCGCTTCAACACGGAGGAGGTAGCCTGAGAGAAAAGAGAGACAATGGAAGGTCGGGGAAGCACCAGTGAGAGTTTGAGATGCTCAGAGAGGAAGCAATCTAGAAATGTCTCACCGGAGCCGATGTGGCAGTGGAAATGCCCCTTTCGGTCAGAGATGAAGACGATGCTCAAATCTGAAAGCTCCTGAGAACCAAAACCAATTCCGGTTAGGATATACGTTCCTCGTGTCCTAAAACACGAAATGACACTGGTAAAGAGGAAGGAGCTTCACGGTGGCGGCCAGAACGACGATGAGGCACGGCGGCTAGAAACTTCGAGTCCACTTCTTTGAGGTTTCTCTCAGTGAGAATGGAAAAGAGAGGAGGGAGAGTGGTTCAGGGAAGCAAATGGCGGGGAAAGGAGCTCCATGGGGACTTTATACAGGTTGGGACGTAGTGCGCGAGAAAGGGCGAGGGCTCCCTAGTGCTCCATTTATAGAGGGAGGAGGAGGACCGGGTGACAAGATGGAGTAACAGAATTCGCAGCGGAGCGGTATGGGTGGCCCTGGACATCCGTGCGCTCCGGTGTGACGGGGGCAGGTGGGGAGGAGACAAGTGGGGGAACAGGCACGGTGGAGGTGACGATATTTAATGCACACGTGTCCGGAGGGAAAAAGGGGCAAGATTCACACTGGGGCGACGACTTTGTAGTGGTGGTGACACATGTGAGTATTGGTGGCATGGGCACGGCGATGAAGACTGTGGCCAGGTGAAGAGGTGTCTAACAGCGGTCTAGTCGGACCTGGTCAGAGGGTCTGGTCGGACCGGGTTAGAGGGTCTAGTCGGACCGAGTGAGTGGTCGAATCGAGTGGTTCTGGTCAAAACCGATAGGATGGTCGGAATCGTGCGGGTGGTCGAAGTCGAGTGGAGTCCATTCGATTGGTTTGACCGAGTTGATTTCAAAAGGCTGAGAGGGTTGCAAATTTTAGATAGAGTTGCTGAGCTACTAAAATCATGAAAATTTTAGGAGAGTCTGAAGACACATAAAAGATCCTAGTGTAGTTTTTTAGGGTTTTTAGAGAAATCAATTGCTCTATAGAAATGTTTTAAGTCTCTGGTTTAGGTGTTTGACCAAAGACTAACTAGTTTGACTCGCTATTTTAAAACAGTAAAATAATTCTAGATATTGTGAAATTTTGAGGTGAGTCAAATAGATGTTCTAGAACTTATCAAAAATATTTTCAGACACTATTCACATTATTTGTTTGTATTAAAAATTCAAATTCAAATTTGAGCATGCAAATCAAATGGAATCCAAATAATCTCCAAAAATTCCAAAAAAAAATCTAAACAAGCAAGAGGGCATATAAAATCCAGATACAATATTGCCATCTATGGGTATTACTAAATTTTCAAAATAAAATACAGTTTGTATTTTTGAGATAAATAAAATATATTTGTAAATTGAATTTTGAGAATTCTTTTGAAAGTACCTCAAGCATTCTAGAAGCTTTTTGAGGTTTATTGTTTATAATTTGAATCTCAAAATAACATTCCCATATTTGAAACATTTTTAGTTTTACCCCAAGCTCAATTTGAGCTTTTGAATTAGAGAAGTGGTATTGGATTACTAGGTTTTAAATCTACTCTTCAGAATCAAAGTATTTTTAACATAGGGTTTATACTCCACTCTGAACTAAGTTTTCAAAATCTTGACAAACTTTTATTTTGTTTTGGAAATTCCATTTCTAGGTTTTGGAAAACCAGGTTGTAATGCAACAAAAAGTTTTAAAAAGGTCAAAAATTTCACAAATACATAGTAAATGCTTAGCTAATCCAAGATTTTGGGTTGTTACAGTACTGTTTGGATCTTCGAAGCTCCTTGTTGCTCACGGCTAAGACCTCTTTTGAGCATTTGGTCTGTGGCTTCTTCTCTTAGACCTACTGTTGGATTTCCCAGCCTATTTATCATTCTTCTTGCTACTTTCACCCACTTCTCGAGTATCCTTGTCGTCACGATATATCGTGCGATTCCACTCGACTGCTTCAGCAGCAGTCGGCTATCTCAAAGAGTTCAACGATGGTAGCTGGAGGGTTTAGAGTAGTGTCTTATGTGAACCTCTGATTTTAGACACCCTGTTTGAACGCTCTAATGACTGAAGAGTCAGAGACTTTAGGAATAGTATTGTGAACCTGACTGAAACATCTTATGAATGGACACAATGTCTCATGAGAATATTATCGCAATCGATGTAGGTCGTCCTCCTTTCTAGGTTTTATGTGCCCTAGAAGTTTGACAATAGCAGATCGTAGAGCTGCTGTCGTGAGTAGATTGACTCGGGTGGTTGGTTTAACAACCACGATTGAGTAGAGCATTCGAGCACTATTGAAAGGTAATTTGCCATGACATGCTCTCCTCCTCCAATGACTTGGACTACAGTGGTATAAATTTGAACAAATTTGATGGGGTTTTTGGTCCCATCAAACTTCTCCATGTTAGTTGGTCGGAATATTCTTTGGCGATGAACTTTCGAAGATCGGGAGAAAATGCTCGACAACCGGTAGTGATATCATAATGCCTTCTTTGCGAGAAAGAAGAGTTAACGTCACCAAGTGATCGTAGAAGGGTTAACATCACCAGGTGATCATACTCGACGATACCTAGTGGTAAATGGACCTAATCTATCATAGATCTTAGTCCAATTTGATGTAGATTTGGGGGTAATACTCTTCGTGCACCATCCGCTGATGTAGATTTGTCCGAAGAAGTGGCGACTGACCACCTCTCCTAAGAGTCTGTCGATCACCAACCATCAGAGGTGTTCGTTGATTTGTTCTTAGACCGATGTCGTGGTCGAGATCGACCGGATCACGGGATCTTGTGGTTCTCCATGAGGAGAGTTGTTCGAACGGCTGGCATTCGATGGAGTTGTTCCAGTATTACTACCAGAATGTTGTAGTTAGTACCGCTCGACTTTGGTCTTGGTATCCCAAAGCCTTTGAGTGATTTCTTGGGCAAAGAGGTCGTATCCTAGTGTTTATCCAAGCTATTGACTCGGGTTTTCTATGAGAGCATTAATTTGTTGCAATTCTCGAGCAGTTTCTGACTGGTATTGGATCCGTCCAGGTAACATTCTTTGGGTTGCAATTCTTCTTCTCCGAATGGTATCAGGATCATCCATATATGAGTTTTCTGGAGCATCCCTTAGTGGAGTGCAATCACTTTAAGAATGTCGTTAACGCTCATGAATGTGGAGATCTCCATCTTCCTTGAAATCTCCATCTTCCTTGAAGATGTTCTCGCCATTGCCACGAGCGCCCAAAACGTGTGAGCAATGGGAAGCACCCAGTCCTATTTTCGCATAGAGTGATCAGGATCTGTGGGGAGGACAAAGACCTACAGGGTACTGTTGTCCCCACTCACGGTTGAGTTCTCCTGACTTGATGAGTAGTCAAAAGACAACACCTAGCGACATGGAGAAATCCCTTCTAGGAAGGGGAATTCTGGATTATAACCGTCTCGAGTTGAAGGTGAATTCTCTGAGTATATGGTCGAATCTGCAACTGTAGCAGGCTTGACCATATCCCGTTTGGGGGTAACCGAAGCGTGACGGTTAGCAGATGACAGTCGAGCCCTGTAATTGAGTGTTCCAGGTCTTGACACATTAGATTAGACGGCATTGGACGGACTTGATTGTTTGGAGGTGGGAACCTCATTGCGTTCAAGACCTGTCATTGGGCAGTTCTAATCATGGTTTGCTTGTACCCTTAACCTCTTATGTAACACCCTGACTATAAGGAAGTCAAGATGTCACCTACAATCACTAGTCTTTAGGAAATTCACAACAATAAGTATTACTAGAATCGGCGTACCACAAGGATATACGTGAACAGGAAATCATCAACAGTTTAATCAACGGATTGGAAATAAACATTTTAGGGAGATAAGGTAAATACG
Source organism: Hsuehochloa calcarea (assembly GCA_036346395.1). Classification (NCBI taxonomy): domain Eukaryota; kingdom Viridiplantae; phylum Streptophyta; class Magnoliopsida; order Poales; family Poaceae; genus Hsuehochloa; species Hsuehochloa calcarea. The sequence goes on from CM070602.1 coordinate 26,106,753, forward strand.
GCCATGTTGGCTTATTACAATTCAACGCAGGGTATAAATAGAAGACAATAGTAAGTTCTCAAATGTTTTGAATTATAGTAGTGAGTGCATCGTGTTGATCTACCCTCCATGAAACCGTTCTTCCTTGTCATTTACCTAAATAAAACAACAAAGCAAGAATGAGCCAAAGACTCAGCAAGTACTTGAAAGTAACAATCAACATCCAATGAACCATATACATTATCACAGTTGAACATTTATTGGAAACAATTCTTATGAATGGATGAAATGAAATGATGCGATGAAGGAAGTGGACATATTGCGGCATATCTACGGTATAGCGAGTGAAACACCCGTCGGTGTTCACTAAAAGTTTCCGTATGAAGAGCGTTTCATACGGTGTCCAACGTGACCCACATTGGAATGGTGGACACACGTACCCATTCGGAATTGATGGGATTTACGATGCCCATCTTTGGAATTGATGGGTCTTACGAGAACTCCACTTTCGTGGTCATTATGAATTCATGCATGACATGATGTGATCTCATGGTAAATTTGAACATCAAGCATTAATGGAAAGAAATACATATGGCATTCAACTACACATGAAAACAAGTATAACCATGTACACACACATCACATATTGTATCAATATTAGCATACAAGTACTTGCCTGCCGCGCTGCGACGGGTTGGGGGGTAACTGAGATACCCCTCCACTCACCGCTTCACCGCCTACAATATAAAATAATCGAAATGAGGACAAACGAGCAAGACATTGCTACACGTGCCCTCCCACAATCTCTAATCAAACCAACCAAACAAAAGATTCAATTTGATCCATTCGCCCAAACATTCCAAATACCCCTAAACTGGCAGTTTTACTAGAAAATTCACCAATAAATAACTGTAAGTCCAAAAGACCTGAAACCAGTGCTCAACTTCTCTTAACGTAACTGGCTACAAAACTCTAGTTGATAGTAAACTCTAATTCGGCCAAAACAGAGGTCTAACCATCCAATGAAAAACTATAACCGCAGTCTGCCCAGAATTCAGAACAGCCCTAAAGAAAAGGCTCTAACTTTTAAACCAATGATCCAAATAAAGTGATCTTTATCAGCATGGAAATATGGTGAAAGTATCTTCATAAACCTAGTTGGGTGGCCGACCTGGTTCTGACTCGAACTAGATCAAAACCTAGGTGCAACCGACTATACCCAGAATTTCTGTCAGACAGAGCAGTACGTGGTAAAACAGTCATAACTTTTAAACTACTGGGTGAAAATTCGTGCCCTCGGTGCCAAAAGAAAGCTAACTAAACCAGGAACATATCTCTAGGAGAGGTCAACCCGAGATTCGGCCTCTAAAGGGTCGAAACTGGCCGCGCAAGGAGACGGATGCGTTCTAGAATCTCCAGGACAGAACCCGATTTAGATCTAATCCACCATTAATCAACAAAACCGAATCAAACTACCACTAAAACATTCGTTACCCTTGAAGATCTGCAGGAAGACGTGGATCCACCTCCCAAGAACCTCCCTCCCTTCTCCTCCTTCCCTCTCCAAGACCGGCCACAAGATCGCGTGAGCGGTCGGCGGCGCCGTTGGAAGGAGGCGGCCGGGGAAGCTTGGGGCGACGCCGGGATCTCCAGCAGCAAAGGCGCCGTCAAAGAGTAGCAAGAAACACCGGGAGGAAGAGAATGGGGTGGCGGCTCTAGGGGAAGAGGAGGAGTGGGGAGGCGGCTAGGGTTGGGCGCCTCCCCCCCCTGGCCGGCCCCATGGGCCGACCTCCCCCTCTTGGGCCGCCTGGGCCGCGCCCTGCGGCCCAGGTTGTCGTAAAAATGCGAAAACCCCCCTTCCCCATTAGAAAATTCTATTTATTTGCACTCTTTTTCATGCCCGACTTATTTTACAACTCCGACTCAAAGCGGGTATTACATTCTACCCATAACGAGTTCGACCTTGAATCGCGCCAATCTAAATGTAAGGAAACTACATTGGAATGAAACAATGATATTCCAAGTTTAGAATTGCTCGGATACTCGCTTAACACTCGAGCACATCGGATGATCGTGCTTTCGCATAAGGACCCAAGGCGGTCAACGCGATAAGCCAGCGTTCTCATTTCTACAACTTTCTAAAGCGAAGAGAATCCAACTAGAAATAGAGAGTTCTCATCGCATCCACACAATGCTAACTCTCCACCAAAGGTTAGATTCCAAATTTGACAATCATCTCAAAACAAATCCATTTTCCAAATAAGCGGTTTACAAATGAACACCACGACAACTAAAGGAGAAATCACTCGAGCGCCCAAACCAAATACTTGCGGTTTATGCGAATTTGGAAAGAATCAACACGCCAACACAGCGCCAACTCAAATTGCGGAAAATACAAGTCAACGACACAAAACTCAAACGAGAATCAAGAAAACGCCTTATTATCCCACGAATCATCCTTTGCCACAGTTCCTCGCTTCTAGGAATAAAATTTCTCTCGAACATTGAAATTCGAATTCACTGCCTACCACATGAGCTTAAACCTCTTAGTTAAACATCCTCAAATTATGCTCAAATTGAAATACATCATCCACACCATTGTGGAGAGGCTATATTGAATCCACTGAATACTCTAAATAACTTGTTCTACTAACCAAAATTGACTTGATAGAAGGCGTTCAAAGCAACACATAATAGGTCCCACACAATGACATTACCTCCAATTTTCAAGAACAACAACTCAAAATTCTTAGCACGCACGTTCATATACTTCATCAGAAGGGTTCTATCAATTATCATTTCACTGCTCAGGAAACTCTATTATTCCACTCTCTACACACAATCATTGAGTGACCAAAGGTCTAGCATGAAAATGCAAAGCCAGTTTAACACAAGACTTCTACTACAAATTGCAATTATAACGGTAGGAAATCAATGGATTGAATCTACAACATTCCCACAATTCTAACATACTCACTTATTGACATCCTAAAAAATTACCCACATAATCTCGCAATCTTATCCAATTGCGTTACTCTATAAAATTAATCAAGGTCTCCATACCTTCGATAATCCTCAACCTTTTAACATGAACTAAAGTTATGAAATTTCTCTATACCATAGGTTCTACTCAATCGTAACACTATTGGACTTACTTGAAGCCAAACATTCCATGTGAATCAATATTTTTTTCCTCAAGAATCTGATCAAATCCATTTCATATTCTTCTACTCCTCAAATAACTTGATAGCAAAATATCACCGCTACCAAAACTTAACCACCACCAAATAGTTGCCAATAAGCGCTTTGTAAAACCACGCAACAAAACTTTTGGGTCTTTCTCAAAAGAAAGAGGCGAATAAGGACAAGCCGTCACACATAAAAGCGTTGCTCATCCCAGCGAGCATGAACCCAAAAGAATATTACGATAATGGGGATATTGGAAAGCGAAAGTGAGTTCACAGTTGAGGCACACATCCCTCAAGAGAGAATAGCAAATAACATCCGATCTGAAAGAAAGACATTGCGATTGAAACTCGACATCTCTTGAGCGGAAAGAGCAAGAAGTTTAGGAACGATTCAAATAATCACAAGTTACAAAACTTGACTCAAATTATCAAATACTCTACTGCACTCTTTCCTTTAACACAACAATTAGTTCTTGAATCTATAACACCTTACCACATGAACAAAGTAAGTTCTTTAGTTCAACCCACGGAACTACTTAAGAACAAATAAATTTTTTTTTTCAACACGCCAATTTTGTTTGAAACAGCTCATCTACTAATGAAACATGTAATCCAAATGACCTCAGCCACAAAACAAGCATTTTCCTTTACAGGACTTCACGAAAAGCAAACGGATTCTCAACGAAAGCGACGAAAATTTCCTTTGATTGCAACCTCACTTTGCGAACTCAAACCAAGGAGCCTTTAGGACTAAATCACACGAAACTCTTAAGAAGCAATAGGATATCTGCATGCACCATTTTACTTAAAACAATTTCAGTTACCAGAATATTCACGAACTCCAAAAGGTCACGGAAACTAGACTTGAAGTATTCTCATTTAGGTGGTATCACAGAGGTGATTATTTTACTACAAGTTTCAACATCAATCTCACAACGTCAATTAGAAAACACCTCGAAAGAATCATGCGAAAAGAATGGGTCGAATATTTATCAAAAGAAGAGGCACATGAAAACGATTTTCACCAACTAGAAATTCATTTACCACTCGCCACAAACAGGACCAAGGAGAAACTAATTAAGCAATGAACTCATTGAACATAAGGGAGTCCACGATTGAAAGCATAAGCCTCAAAAGAAGAGAATGTCTGACCTTAGCAGATAAGAACAACGAGCATTCAATATCAAAGCGCTCGCATCACTGGAGAACTATTATAACTTTGCAACAAATCGTTTTTCGCGGCAGACTTCGTTTACCAAAATAAACTTAAACCCCAAAAAGTCATGAACACAAAACTTGAAATTGGATCATTTTAGAAACAACAAGAAAGGTGGTCAAACTTCTTTCTCTATAAAAGAATCAACATTAATGAACATTTCATTAAGAGCAATAACATACGTTCCTGGTAACAATCAATTTACATTACTATCATATCAATAAACCTTTTAAAGGAAACACGACAAAGTGTGTCTTAGAAATCTCCAGCATTAAATGGGATTGTAATAACAACTTATTCTAGAAAAGAAACGTGGTGTGAAATACACAAAGCTTAAACAAACCTCTCACACAACACCACAAAACCTTAGAAAAAGGTATCGACATTTTTTTTTCAAAGAGAGGTTCTAAACTCCAACACTCCAACTACTCCCAAAGAAACGAGCAGAGTCAAAACATTCTTCAATGAACTTTGTAAAAGATGATTCCCATTCTCCAAAATACCAAACGGTGAACTAGGTCACCTTAATCAACAGGAGAGATAGGACCATCATATACAAAATATATGATCTTACCGATAACAACGTTTACCAGTAGTAAAGAGAGTTCAGCAGTCAAAAGACAAGAGATTATTTTGAAAAATAAATAGGGACCAATAGAAACCCGTAGCCCACAACTTTATTTGAGTACAACCTCCAACTTAATCACAACACATCACCACAAATGGGTTTTAACACTATTCTTCAGAAAAGAGATGCATTATACTTCAACAAACAGAATGATCCAATAGAAATACGTAGAGCCAAAGCTTTCTCGGGTTAACGGACTTGCAACAGAAAACTCTCATTATACAACTATCAAACGAGTAAATGAGTCGCTCTTCTCTAAGGAGAAAGAAGGAACAATCATGAAATTTTTAATATTACTAATTGTGAAGATCACGATAGTAAAAACAAATTAACGGTCGAAAAACAATAACGGTTTGAGAATACCATTAAAGGCTCATTGAAACTCATCAACTACCGGAACCATGAACCCAAAAGAAATTCATCCACCACCAGGACAAGAATTTGTCAAATTCGAAATTCAAGGAAAACGACTTTCTAAAGTAATCTACAAGAAATATGCAAGGCCAATGCACACTTAATAAAGAACTTTGCAAAAGAAATCTTCCAACGCTTGAAACTCCAAGCGAACAAATAAATTAAATTTTCCAACGAGGGTAAAGCATAACTTAGTGAAAGATAAATCATGCAATTTAACTATGCTCACGCGAGCGATAATATCACAATAGTCGAAAGTACAATAACTGTTTCAAAGAACGATCAGAAACTTACTGGAGCTTGCCCTCCTCATTATAACCCTCCTTTCAAAAGAAATTCACGAACTACAAGAAACTACAACCAGAAAACCAGATACAAATTTGAGAAAGACAACAACTTCAACAATGAGCTCGGGCTCAACACGAACTATGGAGCAGGTAAGAACTTCTCTACTCTCATACCACGAGCGGTGGTGTAGCACAGCAAAACCGGGACAACAACCACGAACTCAAGCGCTCAACGTCCGCTACCGATCGCATAGCTAATGCAATCAATTATGAATATATAGGATCATCTCATGACAATCATAAAATAATTCATAGATATAGGATACCACATCATGTCATGATTAACAACATGAGAGATAGTACGAAACAATTCTACGATTACTACATAATGAACCAAATCACTAGAAATGCGGAAGCAATGGTTTCCCAAACCCCACCTCATGTACACGGTGTGTCATTTTAATACTTTTCTACTAACCACGGACCTAAAACCGCTCGATACCAAGCGTAACACCACGACTATAAGGAAGTCAAGATGTCACCTACAATCACTAGTCTTTAGGAAATTCACAACAATAAGTATTACTAGAATCGGCGTACCACAAGGATATCGTGAGCAAAATCATCAACAGTTTAATCAATGGATTGAAATAAACATTTGGGGAGATAAGGTAAATACGGCCATGTTGGCTTATTACAATTCAACGCAGGGTATAAATAGAAGACAATAGTAAGTTCTCAAATGTTTTGAATTATAGTAGTGAGTGCATCGTGTTGATCTACCCTCCATGAAACCGTTCTTCCTTGTCATTTACCTAAATAAAACAACAAAGCAAGAATGAGCCAAAGACTCGGCAAGTACTTGAAAGTAACAATCAACATCAATGAACCATATACATTATCACAGTTGAACATTTATTGGAAACAATTCTTATGAATGGATGAAATGAAATGATGCAGTGAAGGAAGTGGACATATTGCAGCATATACCGGTATAGCGAGTGAAACAACCGTCGGTGTTCACTAAAAGTTTCCGTATGAAGAACGTTTCATACGGCTGTCCAACGTGGCCCACATTGGAATGGTGGACACACGTACCCATTCTGGAATTGATGGGATTTATGATGCCCATCTTTGGAATTGATGGGTCTTACGAGAACTCCACTTTCGTGGTCATTATGAATTCATGCATGACATGATGTGATCTCATGGTAAATTTGAACATCAAGCATTAATGGAAAGAAATACACATGGCATTCAACTACACATGAAAACAAGTATAACCATGTACACACACATCACATATTGTATCAATATTAGCATAAAAGTACTTGCCTGCCGCGCTGCGACGGGTTGGGGGGTAACTGAGATACCCCTCCACTCACCGCTTCACCGCCTACAATATAAAATAATCGAAATGAGGACAAACAAGCAAGACATTGCTACACGTGCCCTCCCACAATCTCTAATCAAACCAACCAAACAAAAGATTCAATTTGATCCATTCGCCCAAACATTCCAAATACCCCCAACTGGTAGTTTTACTAGAAAATTCACCAATAAATAACCGTAAGTCCAAAAGACTTGAAACCAGTGCTCAACTTCTCTTAACGTAACTGGCTACAAAACTCTAGTTGATGGTAAACTCTAATTCGGCCAAAACAGAGGTCTAACCATCCAATGAAAAACTATAACCGCAGTCTGCCCAGAATTCAGAACAGCCCTAAAGAAAATGCTCTAACTTTTAAACCACTGATCCAAATAAAGTGATCTTTATCAGCATGGAAACATGGTGAAAGTATCTTCATAAACCTAGTTGGGTGGCCGACCTGGTTCTGACTCTAACTAGATGAAAACCTAGGTGCAACCGACTATACCCAGAATTTCTGTCAGACAGAGCAGTACATGGTAAAACAGTCATAACTTGTAAACTACTGGGTGAAAATTCGTGATCTCGGTGCCAAAAGAAAGATAACGAAACCAGGAACATATATCTAGGGGAGGTCAACCCGAGATTCGGCCTCTAAAGGGTCGAAACTGGCCGCGCAAGGAGACGGATGCGTTCTGGAATCTCCAGGACAGAACCCGATTTAGATCTAATCCACCATTAATCAACAAAACCGAATCAAACTACCACTAAAACATTCGTTACCCTTGAAGATCTGCAGGGAGACGTGGATCCACCTCCCAAGAACCTCCCTCCCTTCTCCTCCCTTCCCTCTCCAAGACCGGCCACAAGATCGCCGTGAGCGGTCGGCGGCGCCGTTGGAAGGAGGCGGCCGGGGGAAGCTTGGGGCGACGCCGGGGATCTCCGCAGCAGCAAGACGCCGTCTAAGAGCAGCAAGAAACACCAGGGAGGAAGAGAATGGGGGTGGCGGCTCTAGGGGGGAAGAGGAGGGAGTGGGGAGGCGGCTAGGGTTGGGGGCGCCTCCCCCCTCCCCTTGGCCGGCCCCCCTTGGGCCGACCTCCCCCTCTTGGGCCGCTGGGCGCGATCTCGCGGCCCAGTTGTCGTAAAAATCAAACCCCCCTTCCCCATCAGAAAATTCTATTTATTTGCACTCTTTTTCATGCCCGACTTATTTTACAACTCCCGACTCAAAACCGGGTATTACATCTTAAGATTCTAGCTCGTCCCCTGGGCGTAAAGTTATTGGTGAGAAGGATCCCTCATCAACTTTGTCTGAGATGTGATATCCTTGGTTCCGTGAAAGATCAATGTAACCAGCATTGCCCTCGGATGAAATGATGCTCAGCTCGTAATCGTAGCAGGCATCTATGTCGTGCCCTATGTAGTCTACGAGATCAAACCAATTCGACGCCATCCACTCCCTTACCATGGCAGCATTATAGTGGAAACAAAGAAATTTTGCAGAAAGAAAGATCCTCACAGATGGCACTAACTGTCGATGTTTTAATATCGATATTATGAAATGAATACTAGTGACTTTTGTAACATCGCAAAGTTTTGTTACCAAAAATAAAATTAATAAAGTTATTATTATATTGGATTTTTTGAATTTTAAAAGTGTTTTCTTGGTTTCTTGGATTTCCTGGATTTTAAAGTAAAAAATAAAATAAAATATATTTATAAAATTTTCTAGTATTTAAAAAGGTTATTTTTTCTATTTTCCAAAAATTAAAAATAATTTAGGTGCAAAAATACTTATAATAATGTTATTCAGTTCAAAATAATTCAGAGAATTTCTGTGAATTTTTCCATAATTTTTGAAGTCCATTTGCTATTTTCTAAAAGCCTATTTGGTTTCTTGTAATTTTTGTAACTAAAAAAGGCTAAAAAAAAATAAGGAAAACCCTTACGGGCCGAATTCCTTTTACCCTGCCCATTTTCCTTCTCTCTCCCTCTCACTGCCATCCAGGGCCCGCCTGTCAGCGCCTCCCCTCCCGTTCTTCTTCCTATTGCCACCTCCATTGCCGAGCATGCTTGATCAGCTCTTGAAGTCAGTCGTTACTGTCTCGATTGTGCGCCATTAAGGCCATTAAAATACCTCCCCACTCACACCGCCTTCAAGCCGACCGTTTCCCTCTCTTTAACGTCGCACTAGCGCCACTGCCCGGGCAGGCAAAAAACGTTGCGCACATGATCTCCTTCCCCACTCCTCCTCTGTCCCTATAAAAGGGAGCATGAGGTGCCCCCCATCCTCCTCATCTCATCCCCAAAGTATCTCCCCATCTCTCCCTTTCCTCTCGCTGGAATTTGATTTTCCTCACCATCGGCCGAACACCCTTCCGCCGCCATTGCGACGTCGTCATAGGAGCTCCGGCGACACCATCTACATGTTCAGCATAGCCTCTGTGTGTTCTATGCCTGCACACTATCTCGCCGTCGGAGGATCAGCGGAGCGCCACCGCTGTCGTTGACCGAACCGCACAACTACCTATCTACTCGCCGCCGGTGAGAACTACGCACTTAGCCACCACCGAGGTGAGCACCGTCTTCCCAACATCTCCCTCTCTCTTTCTTGCCCTCACCGCCCTCCGTTGTGCTGCCGTTCGCCGGCGACCACCGATCCCCATGCGCCACCACCGATGTCGTGCCACGTGGCCACCACGCATGTGCCACGTAGGCCAAATCTACCTCATTAGCACCCACGTGTCATGCAGACATGGCCAAACCAGGCTATGCAATGCACCCGGTCCACCGTGGACGAGGCAATTCCATCACTACTACACAAAACCTCATCACGCAGCGGTTCTACATCGTCATCACGAGCAGTTTTTGAGCAAAATGTCGTATTTATCGTCTGTGATAACAGGCGATCATCACGACGGTTTTAAAACCGTGCGCGATAGTTATTATCACTGCACGGTTACGAACAAAACCGTCGTGAAAATAGACTATCACGAGCGGTTACGAACAAAACCGCTCGTGATAGTCTATTTTCACGAGCGGTTACGAACAAAAACCGTGCAGTGATAATAACTATCACGCACGGTTTTTGTTCGTAACTGCTCTGTGATAGTTTTTTCTATCGCAAAAAAATCGATTTTGAATGTTCGCAAGCGGTGATAGTCTTGATATGCAACATTGCTCGCAGTAAAAATGAAATGGCGGGGCGAGAGGAAGATACATGCATACCTTCTTCCCGGCATGGCGTGGAGGGTGACGATGAGCTCCTCCTCTGCGTGAAGTTCACGTGCTTGAGGTTCAACCTCGGTAGTTGGTGTACCTCGACTGCGGCTCTTGCCGCACCTCTTCAACCTGCGAGCTGCGCATCCATGCACGCAAAAAACACCATCGGTGCCTCGATCTCATCGGCCAAAAGCCCATGCGAGATGATACAAAGATGTAATGTACATGAAAACGCATGACTGCTCTTTGAGGAGCGGAGGTCCGATTCTTGCGTGCCGTGGGTGGAGGTCCAGCTGAGGCAAGTGGCGGTGAACTTGGACCAAGCATCGTCGACGAAGACGAAGTCAAGACACCTCGGTGTCCCACGAGTTGATCCTCAGCACATTCGGCCTCGACTCGGCTATTATTTATAAGGACGGTAACTTATTTTGCTTCCGCGCCGCACGCGTTCAAAATTTTCGAACTCCTGCTGCGAATCACGACGGTTTTATACAAAAACCGTGCGTGATGACATATCACGACGGTTCTTAAGAAGAACCGTCGTGATAAGATATGTCATCACGCACGGTTCGTATCACGAACCGTCGTGATTAGCATCTCATCACGAGCAGTTACGCTTAGAACCGTCGTGATTTTAGGTTTACCATGGCTTGGATTTTCCTTACTCTACGATTTTACCATGGCAGCCAATGCTCTGCCGCGGTAGGGTTTGGCGGGCAATGCTCTGCCGTGGTAGGGTTTGGTAGCCAATCATCGCGCGGCACATAATCATCTGCAGCGGTAGCGTTTGGGCGCCAATCCACTCTGCGGTGAGCATTGGTCGCTGCCCAAACCCTACCACGGCAGCCAATCCATCGCCGCGCGAGCATTACTGCCAAACCCTACCACGGCGAGCATTGCCGCAAACCCTACCACGGCAGCCCAATCCACTCTGCGGCGAGCATTGCCGCCTAATCCTACCACTGCAGAGCATTGCCTTAAACCCTACCACTGCAGAGCATTGCCCGCCAACCCTACCACAATGAGCATTGCTGCCAAACCCTACCACGGCAGCCCAATCCACTACGCGGCGAGCATTGCCCGCCAAATCCTACCACTGCAGCAGAGCATTGCACGCCAAACCCTACCACTGCAGAGCATTGCACCCAAACCCTACCACTGCAGAGCATTGCTCGCCAAACCCTACCACGGCCCAATCCACTATGGCGAGAGCATTGCATGCCCAAACCCTACCACTACAGAGCATTGCCAAACCCTACCACGCAAAGCATTGCCCGGCCAAACCCTACCATGGCGAGCATTGCACCCCAAACCCTACCACTGCACCCAATCCACTCTGCGGCAGAGCATTGCCTGCCAAACCCTACCATGGTAAAAAATTTCAAGCCATGGTAAAAATCCAAGCCATGGTAAATTCGAAGAGTAAGGAAAAATCCAAGCCATGGTAAAACCCTAAAATCACGAGCGGTTCTAATTAAGAATCGCTCATATATTCTGAGCGGTTCTTAATTAGAACCCGTGCCTGCGAATGAATGACATATCACGAGCGGTTCTTATTTAGAACCGCTGCGTGATATAATCTATCACGCACGGTTTACTAATAGAACCGTGCGCGATAATTCACGACAGTTCTATTAGTAAACCGTGCGTGATAGATTCATATCACGCAGCGGTTCTAAATAAGAACCGCTCGTGATAAACTCCATCGGCTATTCCAGGTCGGAACAGACCCAACACAGACGGTTCCAAAAGAACCGTCTGTGATGGGCCGTCTGCTATAGCCTCTTTTGTAGTAGTGCATGGACCCAATCCATAGACACAGGCCCACATGTTAGTGGTTCAATCCAATTTTCTTTTGGAAAATAATTCGGGCGGAGAAATCAAGATCCTCACTGATGTCACCATGATGCAATAAGTTGATTTTCCTAAAGAAAAATATTTCCATAAATCTAGAAAATTCAATTTATGTCATTTCATGTGAACTTGAATCTTTCGAGAGCACGTTCTCCTTTATTCAAGCTCCAATTCAAGTTATTCAAAGTTCTAAATTAATATAAATTCAATATGTATCTCATAGAATATAAATTATATCATTTTTATTTTAGTTGAATTTTATTTAAATTTTGTTTGAATTTGGTTCATTTTCGCATATAGATTTCAACAACTTCGGAGAGTCAGATTTCTACGCCATTTCTGAACCAAAATTTGAGCAAGGCAAGTTACATGTTTGATCCCAATATTTCAAATTATTTAAGTTTTATTTTAAATTATTATTGCATAGTTATTTCTATTCAATATAATTTAAATACCTGTTTTGAAATTGTAGTTAATCCCAATATATTTGTATGGCCAAACTTTGGCCTTGAAGTATCCATACCATGTCACCTTAGATAAAATCTAGTTGGTACAATTGTATGAACTAGGATATTTTTTGGTAAAGAAATTAAGCTTAGCCATGCCTAGACGTAAAATATTTGATTTGGGATTTTACAGGCAAAAGTCAAAAGTGGTTTTAATTGTATCCATGGAATTGGTGTGCCATTGAAGTTTACAAATGATTTAAAACATGAAATAAAATTTAAAAACTGGTTTGGACTGGGGCGAAATGGATAGTTAGTGGGTGCATGTTTGTGCACGAGCTCAATTTAGTGAATGGTTGAGGCCCATGGGTATTTTGGTAGTTGCCCAAGTTAGTTAAGGACCGGTCTTCGAGCCGCATCTTGCTAAGCTCCATCGTGCTACCATAAGTTTGTTATGGGACAGGCTTGGCTAACTAATTTGCAGCGTTCTACTATTAGTGGATTTAACATTCCCACCGCCTCACTCCCAACAGATTGGTTTGGGTGCAGTGAAGATTTCTTCTCTGGAATGTACTCATCGAAGAAGTCGCATTTGGATGCCTCCACATGGGTTTAGTCCTCAATTGTGATGTGGACGTAGTCGGCAAGATCGAAGGTGTTCTCTTCGTACTCTATCGGTGAAGACATGATAACGTCACAACGATGAACTTCCAATTGATGCTGCCCTCCTTCAAGCGCCAACTATCGATGATCAGAATACTGGGTTCCCTATCGAGCTTATTCGGAAAATAATATGAGAACGCTATCATAAAGAAGACCTTTTATTGCTGTGGACACACTGAGTGTTTGTATAATAATACAAATGATGTTACAGGATGATCACAATGATCGTTGTTAATGAATGATTATTTTACAGAGTATGTATGCTATCCCTTTCAAGCTATTGAAAAGGAGGCAGTTAATGCTGGTAAAGACGCCTCTAATCTTCACTCACGTTCGCCAGGAGAATCTTGAACTGTCACGTCCTTTAGCCAACTGTCATAAGTTGCTAGATGCGTCAATAGCCGCCTTCCCATTAGTCACGTGTGTAACTGTTGTGTTTACCGACCAGTTTGCTAATCGGGAGTTGTCCAAACCCGTATAACTAGTTAGATGGTGTCCACAACTGATCGTCCATTACTCAAACTGGTCGTCGACCAGTTTGACTGTAATAAAGAGAATTAAACTTCCTTTATATACTGGTCGTAGGTTCATAACCGTTATAATGTAGGGTCTCTATTAAGTGGGCCTCCTTTGACACGAAATCTGACTTTGACAAAAAAAAAGATTGACTTGGTCAAGAATCCTCGTCATGCTACTCCTTACTTATTCACTCGAGCCCAATCCTAATAACAAGAGTCGTATTCCTAGCCCTTCGTGCCAACCAAATCGAGTTCATCCTAATATATATATATATATATATATATATATATATATGCGCGCGCGCCGGTAATACTCAATAAAACAATAGAATTAGTCGTGGATAAAGATGAAAGCAAGCAAGAACGTAGTACAAGCACAGCAACTTAATTATGGAAAAAAGATGTGGTGCGAACGACTTCACGTTGCATCTTTTTTTGTTTAAAGAAAAGAGAAACCTCCTCTTCCATTGCATTTCCCAACACGACAGTCCGGCACGGCACGTCCCAAAGAAATCCGATACAATTATTCCTCCGTATCCGTAATCTGAACCCGATTGGCGGCTGCATGCTAAAATTTTCCAACGATGACGCGGACGCGCACCCCCAACCACTGTCCCCGCGCAACCCCAACTACTGTCCCCGCGCCCCGCCCGCATCACCGGGACGACGTCAGCGCACCGACGTCACCAACTTGTCTTGCTGCTTCCCTGGCATGCTCAGCCTCAGCTCCCCTTGCTTTCGCGATGCTTCCCCCTTGGCCAAGCTGAAGCTGTTGCTGCTGCTGCAGTGCAAAAGCAGACCTCGTGCGTCCACACATGCAAGACCTCGTGCGTCCACACTCGCAAGCGCCTCGAGGACGTAGCCCACCGAGTTCCTGTGAGCCCTGCCCCTGGGACCACCGCATGGACCCCGCCTGTCACTGGCACAACCCGCACCACCCCACGTTAAACCGGGTTTAAGGCCGTTAACACAGCGTTGCTAAATGCCAATCGGCCCTTCCCGTCGCCCGAGCATCGAAAACCAGGCGCCCACTTCCTCCTACGCCTCGTCCACAGATTTCTCGTGGACCTGACATTGTGATAGGCCGTGTCGACCCCACCAACCAGGGTAACAGTCCGTTCGTGCAGCACTGCACCCTGCTCACAAACAGCGGCATCCCGGAAGTACAAGTAAACGCCAACGCATATGGCCTCTTTCGCTTCCGGCCCCCGCCCGCACCTCTACAAAAGGTTCGTTCCAGGTGCGGCTCCTCACTCCCTCGATCCGTCCATCGCCTTGCGCTCCAGTGCTCGCAAGCCTTCCTATTCTTGCTGCTACATCACTGGCCGCTAGTAGCGTTGTGTGAGAGTGCTTGTGCTTGTGCTTGGGTTACGTGCTATGCCTATGGCGGCGCCGTACGAGCAAGTGATGGAGGACCTGCTCAAGGGGCAGGAGTTCGCGACGCAGCTGCAGGGGCTCCTCCGGGACTTGCCCAGGGCCAGCCTCCTCATGGACCAGATCCTCCACACCTTCTCCCGGGCCATATGCGCCGCCAAGGCCGCGACCGCCGCCGGCGAGGGGTCGGAGGTGCGGAGTGAGGTCACCTGCGGCCGCAAGAGGAAGGCCGCCGCCGGAGGAGGGCACCGGAGGGGTGTCTGTCGGACAAGGTGGGGAGGCTCCGGGCTCATGAGTTCTTGATTTAATCAATCTAACTGCTTTATTTATTTATTTATTTATTGTGTCTTTGGTTGGTAATGTACTAACTGATGCGTGTAAAATTCGTGCTGTGTATGGCGTTGCAGGACCCAGCAATCGTCCGGCGTCACGACGACCATGAAGAACCTGGACGACGGGCAGGCGTGGCGCAAGTACGGGCAGAAGGATATACAGAACTCCAAGCACCCAAAGTACGATTCTGCCCTTCAATCGTTGCTGCAAATTCGAACTACTCCAAAATCTAAATCCAGCTGACAAGCAAATGCGCATGTGTTGGTGCTGTCCGCAGGGCCTACTTTCGGTGCACGCACAAGCACGACCAGCAGTGCGCGGCGCAGCGGCAGGTGCAGCGCTGCGACGAGAACCCGGACACCTTCAGGGTCACCTACATCGGCGTGCACACCTGCCGGGACCCCGCCGCAGTCGCGCCGCACGTCATCCACCAGAGCAGCGCCGCCGATGGCCTCCACGCCGGCTCCCGCCTCATCAGCTTTGAGCCCAACGCCTGCACCACCGCCGCTATGCCTGCCACCACGACCAGCACGACAACGACCGCGAACACCAACCAGACCGAGAAGGACGCCGCGCTGGGGTCGGGCCTGCAGTCTCTGAAGCACGATAGCGGCGACCAGGAGGAGGTGCTGAGCAGCCTCACCCCCGGGAGCTCGGCCGTGCCCGGCACCGCTGCGGCGACGGTGGGCGGGCCGGACCAGGGCGACGTGACGTCCACCCTGCACTCCTACGGTGATGGCCTCGACTTGGGAGGGTTCTTCGATGATTACACGTTTGGTCTTGACGACATATTTGATCTTGATCATTGATCGACCGAGCTATGGATTGGGAGGTGATGTATGGAAGTAATCTTCGCGGATCTTTCATCTTCTTGGGCTACGACCATTGCGTAGTTTAGTTTGTACATTCTCGATGTGTAATCTCAGCTAGAACCTGCAGGTTTGCTATTGCTAGCTAAACGCTCTTGGGCTATTGCTAGCTACATATAGCTAGAACATGTAGATTATGTATACTTAGTTATGAGCAGAGGTTTTTGTCCCTTTCAAGTAACTGAGAACAGAGCATTTCAGCACACTACGCAGTCTGTACTACAATAGCTATGTCACATGTGCAAATTTAGCTTTCATGTGTCCGAACTTTTGCTCAAGATTGTGTCAAATTCTGGCAAAAATTTCTCACATATTCTCGAACTCGTAATTACCAGCTATTTGTCACTTGTCGGGCCGGTATTGTTGTCACTTGTCACTCGCATGTATCTATCAGGTCCCAATGAATTCAACTACCTAAAAGTTTATTGATCCGCAGGTGCTGGGGAGCATTAGATTTGGGCTCCTTGTCCCATACTCCTAGGCCGTGGGAGAGAAAGACAAACGTAGACTGACATAACTATATATACCGTGAAACACACACTCTCCCGACCTATAAATCCCACCGGGACGAAAGCATGCACTACGCCGCGCCGGTGTATTAATAGATGGAATTAACAAATGTCCATCTTGTAGGTACATGAATAATCCTTAGCTGTAAATTAATTACCGAAAATATGCTTGGCTAAATGTGTCTGATTGTCTAAACATGGTCAACTAAAACACAAACTATATTACAGGCTGTTATGTTGAGTCCTAAGAGGTAAATTCCATCATTGCTAGAGAGGAATTTGTTTTAATCTAGTTTAGTGAAACATTTCCTTGCAATTTCACAGTGTTTATTGGTAAATAACATCATGTTATGTAGGCAAGAAACTCTGATTCATTTTTTTTCGTCGTATTGTAATCCAAGTGCACAAATAGGATAGCAAGGAGTAACTATACGAGGATTAAATAATGCAACTATAGATGGACTAAACGACCATTAAATGAGAACAAAACACCATTAGCCTAAGAAAAAGGAAGAGAGAAAAAAAAAGAAAAACACATTGGCTACTTTGTGAAATC